>CM022303.1:446385195-447585195 GCA_011799875.1 Thinopyrum elongatum
CCTCTTCGTTCACAGTCTTTCTTTCCTTTCGAATCCAATTGTTCCAATCTGACCAAATAGCAATTCATTGAAATCATTCGGGTCACCTCTTTTTTAAGCACTTGACCAAGCCTATTTCTATAGAAAAGGACAGGAATCTATTGACTTTGAGTCTGTCTCCTACTACGAAATTGGAACTGAACACAGGATGGCAATAGTGAGAAAAAAAATCCCCTCGTACTACGTCATTATTTATTCTATTTTCCCTGGTAAGTGCTCCAGATGCAGTTGCTTTAGTTGACGTAGTGAGTGGAACCTAATTATCTGTTTCCTTGAATACCAGAGTTGCCTTTTGTAGATGAGAAAGCCAACAATTTTGCAAGGAGTTGATAATTGCACTTGAAGTAGTAAGTTTAAAGATAGTTGAAACTTAATGGCACCGTTTAACCAAGCACTCTTGTAGCTTCGGAAACTCCATGTTCAGATCGGTGAGGCAAGAGACGAATTCATCGTCAGTTACCTCCACGATATCCAAAATACCCTCAAGACCATGAAGACAGATAATGAGAGTCAGGTTCAAACAATTCAAGGATTGTAAATACCATAACAGCAAAGTAGAATACACCAAATTTTTCCTATTACCGGTTCCAGGAAGAGCACACCAAATGAAAGAAACTATTACTCAAAAAGCGAATCACATCTCGATCCACAAACTGCCAAAAGCCTTTGTTATTCCTTTCCCAGTGGAACGTCAACCTGTTTAACAACAATTTTCTAAGAAACTTGCTGAATTCTAAATGAAACAACCTTATTTTCAAGTGACAGGCAATATCCATTTCAACCAATTATTAAAGATAAAAGGGCTAACTGCACAGCTAATTGAATTCCTTTTCGAGGTTGAGTTCATCTTGAAACCGCATTTGCTTCCTAATTAAACTGAGAAAAAATAAGAATATTAAAAGAAAGACTCCACAGAACATGAATGAATTCAGGTACATCACATCAGGCTGATATGTGCCGGTATCATACCTGTTTCAAGATTCTGGCTAAGCCCTTCTTGTTGCCACATATCCAGTTTCTTCTAAGGTTTCTTGAATTGCTCAAGTTCCTACTCAACGCTTCTTGTCTAGCTCCAGTCTAGCACTTGTACCAGTCGCCTACCAGATCACGGCTTTGCTCCAATTCTACTCTCCAATTATGCAATCCTCTCCAAAATTGGGGCTTTTCTTCACTTCAGCACTTCCCCTCGCAGTGGATTCCACTAGGTTCTTAACCTCTTCCCAATTCTTAAACTGAAACCTGCGATGTATAATCCAACTCGGCACCTAACCAGCTTGTCAGCATCGTAAGTTTGCCTCAACATTCCCCCTAGAAATACAAAAATAATGTAAATCTACTTTCATTTATTTATTAGGGATGAGACTTTCTTTTTCTTTTTCTATTTTCTAGAATAAGTATGCTCTGGAGTAAAAGGATTCGAACCTTTGCATGCCGGTACCAAAAACCGATGCCTTACCACTTGGCTATACTCCAAACGGGGGGAAGGCTCGATGAAAACGAGCTGGGATATAGATTTTTCAGAAGGAAGAGTTAGTTACCCTCGGTCTTCCTTCTTTCCCGGGAATCAAGGAAGTAGTAGCGGGACAGTCCTTTATTTCCCCCTTTAGACCAACTACAACAAGCTCGCTCCTTAGGTTAGCTCTCTGCTCTACCTATTTGTTTGCAATGCCTTGCTTATCAAAATAGGCCTTTCTGTAACCTGACCTTACGCTGAAAAACTGCACTTGTTGGCTCTGCGTCCACTGAAACTTATGAAAAAGAAATGTTATTCTATCGATATCTTCAAGAGTTCCCTAACCCCCTGACTGAGAGTGCTATGATGGGCTATTGAAGTTCGTCCCTGCGGCACGGTGGGGCAGTGCAAATCCTTTCATTAATGAAGTTCCGCCCTGACACTCCCATTATTGGCTTCCTTCCCTGGGAACCGCTCGGGCGAAGGCAGAGCATGGAATGATCGTAGGGGCATCCTTCCTAGGTGGAAAAGACGTGTGTGACTAAAACCAGGAGGAGAAATCCATTTTCAAATGGCGACAGAAAGAAAGGAATCACGAAATAGAAGAAAAAGTGCACTGTGCTGGCAAATGTGGAGAATAGCCATCCATCTTTCATCAATGAAATTGTTCCGTATGGGTAGCAAATACACATATCAGAAGAGCCAACCCGAAAGCACTTGCTTCAAAGAAGCAGCAGTTACCAAGAAATTCCTGTTTCAAGTCAGTATATCTCGATAGAACCAATTCCAATCCAGGTAGTGTGAACAGAGGATGTGGAAGTTCTGTTTCCTTGCCTTGTCAAGCATTTCATCTGACACTCTATCTATACTATAGCTAGATCAATTCCTATTCTTTCTTCCAGGCGACTTTACTCCAAAGAATTTTTCCTTCTTATCTTGACTCGATCTCACGAAATTGGATTGATTGGCACACCGCGCATCTGGCATTCGCTTCTCCTATCTATCTCTTCCAACTAAGCTGATCACTGGAAAATATGAAATCCTGCAAGCAATCATTCCAGAGCCAACTACGAAGATACCTGGTCTTCCACTCTGTTCACTGGAGGAAAGACAAGAAAGTAAACAATTCTTCAAAGGAATTAGCTCTACCGGAACAGAGGAATTGGCTCGCTCCTTCGCTCGCTGGGTAAGCATAGAATGCACACCAGTCTGGTATCAAAGCGTATCTACTTGAAAAGGAGACTACTTGAACAGATGAAATGGAAGGAAGAAATGAAAGTTCGATCTACCAACGTAGAGTCCGCCCCTCCCAGGAAGAAGAAATTTGCTACTTTGGCTCATCAGTTGGTAAGTCTGTCTATGAAGTTCAGTGCCCAGAAAAGAGAAAAAAAGACCAAAAAATATTCATGCCATGATTAGATATATGATCAAGATTATGCTAGGTAGCATTCCACATCAAAAATTATCTTTTTTATCATTTACCTACTCGAGGACGAGCAGGAATTAAGCTTGGGGATGCTGATACGCCTCCGTCGTATCTATAATTTTTTATTGTTTCATGCCAATATTATACAACTTTCACATACTTTTGGCAACATTTTATATGATTTATTGGACTGACATATTGATCCAGTGCCCAGTGCCAGTTACTGTTTGTTGCATGTTTTTTGTTTCGTAGAATATCCATATCAAACGAAGTCCAAAGGCGATAAAAATTTATGGAGAATTATTTTGGAATATATGTGAATTTTGGGAGGTGGAATCAACGCAAACGGGGGCCCACAGCCACCACAAGACACCTGAGTGCGCCAGGCAGCCCAGGCGCGTGGTGGTGGGTTGTGCCCTCCTCGTACGTCGGTTAGAGCTCTACTTCGGGAGCAAGGAAGATTATATTCGGAAAAAAATCGTGTTAAAATCTCAGCGCAATCGGAGTTACGGATCTCCGGATATTTAAGAAACAGTTTTCGGCCCGATCTCGGGAATGCGAAACAGAAGAGAACAGAGAGGGAGATCCAATCTCGGAGGGGCTCCCGCCCCTCCGCCGCCATGGAGGCCATGGACCTGAGGGGGAACTCTCCTCCCATCTAGGGGGGAGGCCAATGAAGAAGAAGGAGGGGGGCTCTCTCCCCCTCTCTCCCGGTGGCGCCGGAGTGCCGCCGGGGCAAGGATCGTGACGGTGATCTACATCAACAATCTTGCTACCGTCAACACCAACTTTCTCCCCCTCTATGCAGCGGTGTAACACCTCTTCTCCCCGCTGTAATCTCTACTTAAACATGGTGCTCAACGCTATATATTATTTCTCAATGATCTATGGCTATCTTATGATGTTTGAGTAGATTCGTTTTGTCCTCTGGGCTAATCGTGATCTTGGTTGGTATGATTGTATATTTTATTATGGTGCTTTCCTACGGTGCCCTCCGTATCGCGCAAACATGAGGGGTCCCTGCTGTAGGGTGTTGCAATATGATCATGGTTGGCTTATGGTGGGTGGCATGAGTGATAGAATACACATACCCGAGTAAGTGGGCTATTGCGTATGGGAGTAAAGAGGACTTGATACTTAATGCTATGGTTGGGTTTGACGACCTTAATGATCTTTGGTAGTTGCGGATACTTGCTAGAGTTTCCAATCATAAGTGCATATGATCCAAGTAGAGAAAGTATGTTAGCTCATGCCTCTCCCTCATATAAAATTGCAAGAATGATTACCGGTCTAGTTATCGATTGCGTTGGGACAAATGACTTTCTTGTTTGACAAAAGCTATCTACTTTTATTGTCTTGCAATTTATTCCTAGTTTTATTCTCGCAAAGTACTCCTAGTTTTATTCTCGTTCTAGGTAAAGCAAACGTCAAGTGTGCGTAGAGTTGTATCGGTGGTCGATAGAACTTGAGGAAATATTTGTTCTGCATTTAGCTCCTCGTTGGGTTCGACACTCTTATTTATCGAAGAAGGCTACAAACAATCCCCTATACTTGTGGGTTATCACTTGTTCAATAGTTCGTTCCCTGAAAACACAACCATCACAACTATCTAGGTGGTCCCTAGAAGCATCGGTTAGTCCATTATAAAAGATATCAAGTATTTCATTTTTCTTGAGAGGATGATCAGGCAAAGCATTAAGTAATTGAAGAAGCCTCCCCCAAGCTTGTGGGAGACTCTCTTCTTCAATTTGCACAAAGTTAAATATTTCCTGTAAGGCAGCTTATTTCTTATGAGCAGGAAAATATTATTCAGAGAAGTAATTAATCATATCATGGGGACTATGCACACAACCAGGAGTAAGAGTATTGTACCAAATCTTAGCATCACCCTTTAATGAGAAAGAAAATAATTTAAGAATATAGTAGCAGCGATTTTTTTCCTCATGAGCAAAAAGGGTGGCTATATCATTTAATTTAGTAACATGTGCCACAACAGTTTCAGTTTCATAGCCATGGAAAGGATCAGATTCAACCAAAGTGATTAACTCTGGGTTGATAGAGAATTCATAATCCTTATCAGTAACAAGGATAGGTGAAGTGGCAAAATTACGATCACATTTCATTCTAGCATTCAAAGATTTTTCTTTCAACTTGCATAATAATTTCTTAAGATCATCTCTATCCTTACAAGCAAGAAAGTCTCTAGCTACCTCTCCATCCATAACATAACCCTCGGGTATCTCAGGCAATTCATATCTAGGAGAGCTAGGTCTAAAAGGTGTTTCATAATTCTCAGTTTCAAAGACTTCATCAGTTTCGGTAATTTCATCAGTTTCAGCATTCTCAATATCTTTAGCTCTAGCAAGTTGTTCATCAAGAAATTCACCTAGTGGCACAGTCTTATCAAGCGAGGTACTAGCATCATTCATAGCGGAAGTAGCATCATCAATAACTTTCGACATATCAGGATTAATAGCATGTGGTGGTGTTGCAAGCTTACTCAAAACAGAAGGTGAATCAAGTGCAGGGCTAGATAACAGTTCCTTACCTCCCCTCGTCTTAGAGGGAACGATCTTGGTTCTATCATCCATAAGATTGTTCATAGTGATCAACAGATATAAATCCCAAGTCAACAAATATAGCTATGCTCCCCGGCAAAGGCGCCAGAAAAAGGTCTTGATAACCCACAAGTATAGGGGATCGCAACAGTTTTCGAGGGTAGAGTATTCAACCCAAATTTATAGATTCGATACAAGGGGAGCCAAAGAATATTTGTAAGTATTAGCAGTTGAGTTGTCAATTCAACCACAACTGGAGATTAAATATCTGCAACAAAGTGATCAGTAGCACAATAGTATGATAGTTTGATAGCAGTAGCAATGATAGTAATATTAACAGTAACGGTAACAACAGTAGTGATAATTTTGTAGTAGATGTAACAGTAACAATAGTAATAGTAACGCAGCAAGAACAATATGTGAAAAGCTCGTAGGCATTGGATCGGTGATTTTGTTGGATAATATTCATCATATAACAGTCATAACCTAGGGCGACACAGAACTAGCTCCGGTTTATCAATGTAATGTAGGCATGTATTCCATAAATAGTCATACGTGCTTATGGAAAAGAACTTGCATGACATCTTTTGTCCTACCCTCCCGTGGCAGCGGGGTCCATAAGGAAACTAAGGGATATTAAGGCCTCCTTTTAATATAGAACCGGAACAAAGCATTAGCACATAGTGAATACATTAACTCCTCAAACTACGGTCATCACCGAAAAGTATCCCAATTATTGTCACCTTGGGGTTTATGGATCATAACTCATAATAGGTGCATATGACTTGCAAGATCGGATCAAGAACATAGATATAATGGTGATAACATAAACGGTTCAGATCTGAAATCATGGCACTCGGGCCCTAGTGACAAGCATTACGCATAGCAAAGTCATAGCAACATCAATCTCATAACATAATGGATACTAGGGATCAAGCCCTAACAAAACTAACCCGATTACATGATGAATCTCATCCAACCCACCACTGTCCAGCAAGCCTACGAAGGAATTACTCACTCCCGGCGGTGAGCATCATGAAATTGGTGATGGAGGATGGTTGGTGATGACGAAGACCGAAGATCCCCCTCTCCGGAGCCCAGAACAGACTCTAGATCTGCCCTCCCGATGAAGAACAGGAGGTGACGGCTCCGTATCGTAAAACGCGATGAAACTTTCTCTCCTATTTTTTTCTCCAAAAATAGGATTTTATAGCATCAGAATTAGGGTCAACGGAGCCTCATGGGCCCCACTACCCACCAGGGCGCGCCAGAGGGGGTGGCACGCCCTGGTGCCTAGTGGGCAGCTGGAGGCCCCCCTCCAGTGGGTCTTGGTTCCAGTATTTTTTATTTATTCCAAAATAATTCTCCAAAAAGTTTCGTCCAATTCCGAGAACTTTTATTTCTGCACAAAAACAACACCATGGTAGTTCTGCTGAAAACAACTGTAGCGACCCGACCCGAATGGATCGAATCTCTGTGTTCAAGTGTCATCCCTGGATCGGTAATGCTGACACACACAGTACTTGAGGGATTTATAACAGAGTAGCAATCACACACTTATTACATCGAATGTCTCAAAAGAGAACTGATTACAATAAATATGGCTTAAGGCCATCTAAATAAGATAACAGCGGAAGGCTTGGAAGATAAGGTGAGTCCATCAACTCCAACGGCATAGCTGAGTGCACGACAATGACCTAGCACACCTTACTCTTCGTCTGAAAAGTCTGCAACATGATACGTTGCAGCCCGTAACGGGTCAGCACATGGAATATGCTGGCAATATAACACAGTAGAGCAATGAACAGAATAATTGCTAATACTACATGCATATTTGGCTGGTGGAAAAGCTCTAGGGTTATACTGTTTTGCGAAAAGCCAATTTTTCCCTACAACAAAGGAATATATTTTATTTAACTATCATGGTGGTTGTTGAACATTGAGAAGGTAAAACCCCCTCTCAATCCCAATTAAAAGAAATCATTAATCCCAACAAATTAATTTAGAGTGATGGGATTCAATATGATGATCCAAGAACCAGATACTCAAGATGTCCATAACCGGGGACACGGCTAATCATGATTAGTTTGTACACTCTGCAGAGGTTTGTGCACTTTTCCCCACAAGACTCGATCTCCTCCGTTGGATTTCTCGCACTTCATGGTGTTTGAGAAACGGATGACCGAGACACAGTCTTTCCGAAGCATTTACTCTTTACTCTGGGTAGACAGTTACACCTACTTTCCCCTACATCTGCTAGCCTACCACTGAAAGAGGTCATGTAACATACTCAACTATGCTAGAGCCCATAATAGCTTCTGGCTGCACACGGAAGTTTCTAGCATGAATAATCTTATGATCCCTTTGAGCCTGGGTGGCGGACCGTAGGAGGATCACACGGTATATCCCCGGGATCTCCTAGGACAACACTGGTATATCCCCAGGTGTCCAAACAAGCAATCCACCCAGATGTGTATTAAAGTTGCCACCTTAAGTTAAACCACTAAAAAAAAATCTCACATCTGACATGGATACACTCAAAACCCAATCCACGTCTACGAGCATAGCATGGCAACATAAGCATAGCGTAGAAGTAACTCCCAAGGGTTTGTTATTAAAAAGGGCAATAGGTTCTACCTCATCATCTACTTCCCAGTACCCACAAGTTATCACATCCTAATCATGCAATATTTGAGGGTCGAAACTAATGCATAAAAACTGGGTAACGAAGAAGTATGATCAATGTGTTACTTGCCTTGCTGACGATCCGCAAAACCTAGGGACTCGTAGTAGCACGCTTCGCACTCCGGGTACTCTATCGCAAACAAACAATAGCATACATAAGCAATCAAGCGAAGATGCACGGGTAAAACCTAGATAAGAAGATCTAACCAGAAAGTTCAACTGAAGAACTCCGATTTGCAAAAAGAATCAAATCAAACAAAGCAACGAAACTCAAACTGCGAAAGAAACAAGCTTTGATTACTAATCTGGACTAAAGTCAAATTTTACAGTAGCAAAAACTTGTTTAAGTTGGTTAAACAGAAAGAGGGCTTCGAGACGAAGATCTAGGCGCTTGAATCGCCTGATTCCGACAAACGAGCGAAAAGTTATACTAAAACGAAAATCGGATCAGGAATCGCGATCGAAAATAATCGCGAAAAATCCGAGAAAAAGAAAAACTAACGAACGAACGTTCGCTGTCTGCGGTTAACTCACGAAAACCGTTCGTTAAAACGAACGTACGGACGAACGTCCGCTGGATAATTAAACCGACGGAAAACCGAACGAACCGAAAAAAAAACGCATCTAGGGTTTAAACAAAAACCGATCGGTTTTTCTCACGAAACCCGACGGCGGCGGCGGCTACCTCTGGCGAGGCTCCGGCGGGACGGCGGGGTGCGGCGCGGCGGCGAGGCTGCAGCGGCGGCGCGGCGAGCGGCGGCGCAGGCGGCGGCGGCGGCTGCGGCGGCTGCGGGCTGCTGTGGGAGGCGGGGCGAGGCTATTTAAGGAGGGGAGGGGCGGGGTGGCTTGGGGAGGGGGCGACGGCCTCGGGAGGCGTGTCCGCCTCGGACACGGCCGGCGGCGGCGGGGCGGACTCCCGTGCGGGGACGGCGGCGGCGGCCTGCTGGGCCGGCTGGGCTTCGGCCCAGTTCGGTCCGGCGGATTTTTTTTTTAATAAATCCTGACGCAGAAAAACAAAGAAAAGAAATACTAAACGGACTCCAAAAATCCTGAAATAAATTTTCCCCGTCCTCTAAAAATCTACCGGACAAGGTAAACATTTATTTGGGACTCTAATGCAATTTTGAAAAATGCATATTTTTCTAAATTCAAATAAAATTGCAATAAAAATCCAAAAAAAATATTTATTTGATTTTAATATTTTTCCTCCAATATTCCACTTATTTTGAAGAAGTCATATTATCTCCTCTCATATATTTTTAATATGAAATATTTTCGGAGAGAAAAATAGTTAAACCAAATTGATCCTTGTTTCAATATTTGAGAAAATTCAAATATGAAAACGGTGAAATCCCCAACTCTCTCCGTGGTCCTTGAGTTACTCAGGATTTCGAGGATCGCAAAACGAAATGCAATAAAATATGATATGCATGGATGACCTATGTATAACATTCCAAATTAAAAATTTGGAATGTTACAACAACGTCGGTCCGGGTTAGTTTCATTCAAATCATGCAAATTAGAGTCCAAAACAAGAGCAAAAACGTTAGGAAAAGTAGATAAGATGGAGACGTATCATGATGTCAACCCACATCTCCTCGAGCTTTGTCTTCTTATCTTCATAGTTGAGCTTATTCTCGGTCGCCGCAATCAAGATGTTAAGCCTCTAGGAGTTCCTTTCCTCCTTCACACCGGAGTTCTTGACACATGACTTCTCCTTCTTTGCCTAGATGTCCTCTAACCTCTCCGTCATCTTGGTCGTCACCCCTTTTCACTTCTCCTTCTCATCCTCTCACTTCTTTCACCGGAACACTCTTCGAACCTTCTTGGGTGTCTCTTTTGTTGGGTCGGTTGGATCACCCACTTCTTCCCCAGTGCCGATGTCGGGGGTCTTAATGGAGTTGGCAATGGATAGTTTCCATTTGCGTTCCCCATTCAACTTTCAAACAACAATGCATGAGGACGAAGATCCTCTTCTCCACCTTCAAGAACAAATTGCACGGACGGGAGGGCTAGAAAGAAAAATATTGTCATCAAGTTGCATATCCGACCAAATGACCAACACATAGAGTTTATCTGGCTAACAAGTTGCATATCCGGACAAATAACCAATACATATAACAACTTACTTGATCGGTGATTAGCGCACCACTTGGCCAATGACCAATTAGTTGTTCAGATGGCCGCAATATCTGCTCACGGCCTCTTGGATGGTGTATCATCGATGGTTGAGCGACTTTGTCCCACGATTGCGGATGAGTTGGTTGCGGTAGGGCTCAAAATTCTTGTGCTCATGGAACAAAGTATGAATGTTGGCCCAAAATGTTGCTCGCTTTTGCTTTGTGTTATGGATCGGATCAATGCTAGTTGCCAACCGCGCATCACAAAACAATTTGTCCTCCTTCATGTTGAAACTTTCTCCTCTACCCCTCTTCTTTGGATCGACCAGCCATTCCTTCGGAGTCTGGATCAAGGTCTTCATCGTTATCCTGCTCCGGTTGGCCGGTGTACAAATCCGGTTGCTAGGTGTACGTTGCCTGCTGCGTGTATGTATCCGGCTAGGTGTACGTGCCTAGCTACTGGGCGTGCACCTCCGTCTCCGAGTCATCCACTTGCCCATCCCATAGCAGCCTCCACCTCCGTCGTGGATCATCCCCAAATTTTGCATGTTTGTATCGTCATACACCGTCTTGACCAATTGAGACATACCAGCGAACACAGAGTGGGCACCGAGCTCGTCCACAGCAGGCATACGTGACCGGACAAGCTGCAGTGATGCCGAGTCAGTGAAATGGAGCGGCGCCGCATTGAAGTCGACGCAATACGGCACGTACCCGGCGGCAGAGGCCAGGGAGTGCCGATCAAGCTGTTTGGCCGCATAGAAGTTGGGAGGCTGATATTGCTCCGGACAGGACATCATGTGCATGGACGTCGTGTGCATGGACAACAACGGCGGCGATGCCCCAGGTTCCAGGCCCTACCGACCCCTGCACCCCATCCCAGTCCTCATCCTCCTCGCCTGCCTCGCCCACCTCGCCCGTCGTCCTTTCTTTTGTCGTCCGCCCCGTCCTTTGCCTTCGCTTTCTAGCAGCAGGCTTGATGTGCCGCCGAGTTGATCTGGCAACCACCATCTCCTGATCCTCCATCGTCTCCAGTAGCTTTTGGTACGGGTCCATGCGATAGTGGTTGTGAAATGGGTGGGAATTGGGGTGGAGAGTAACGGGATAGTAGCCGAAATGGTGCAGAAAGGGGGGTTTCCATGGAAATAGTGCAGACTGCCCCAAATGTGCGAGCTCTGCCTCGATTTTGGGTGGGACAGGGGTGTCGATGTCCTACATGGCAGCTGTCCGAACCCCCGCAAAGCCTTCCTGGTATGCTTCTGGTTTTTGGTGAACGGCCACCCGGACTGGTCCACGGACAAATACGAGCCATCGTTGAATGGCTTGCGTCGGACAGCTCGATCCAGACATTTACGTGCGATTTGAAGGTCTGTTTGGGAAATTCCACAACACAAGTCAAAGGGGATGGTGCATTTTTTTCACGGAGAAAAGGGGTTGCTCATGGTGCCTTTATGTGGCCCATTGGAGTGGTGGAGCTAAGGAAATTCACAGCTAGGCTAAAACGGGTCCACTCACTCTTCACTTCTTTTTTCTGGGGCGAGAGAACAATGGTTCTACGGTATTTTCAATATTTACATGCAAGAGAAAGAAGAAAGCAAAAGAAAAAAACAAGAAACATGGACCAATCACCCAATGCCCTATCCCGGAAACATCAACGAAGATTAAAGAGACTGATCAGAAATTCGCTTCAATCCACTGCTGCAAGATACTGAAGTATCTCTGCTTAATATGATTCTCATGATGTTTCAGATGATGCTGAAGTAAAACACCTTCACTAATTGTTACACATACCGGATTATGAACTAATTCAAACTTTAAATTAGTCAATGAAGTGCAACATTTACAGACAGAACAATCCCTCCTAGATTGTGTACATTGTAAAGACGGAACAAGGTCCATGACGTACATGTATCATCAGTTCGACTACTGACCACTGACGTACATGAAAGCGTGCACACAGCCACACCCAGTGCACTAGCCTGTATTTGTTGCGTGTATGCTCCCAACGATCTCCAGTGTCACCCGTGTTCATCTGGGTGATTCGTCATCGCCTTTGTTTCTCTACACGACGCTGCAGCCAGATGAGTCACTCACCATGGCCCATGGGTGCGACTGACCTCCGACGGCGGGTCTCCTGCCGTAGAAGTGTGGTTGGTTGCGAGTGCCGGTCCCTAGCCACCACAGCTGGGTTGGAAGGCCACAACCAAGGAACTTAGCAGAGCACCGCTTATTAGTTAGCATGTGCATGCGAAACCTCCTGTAATGAACCTGTTCCCGACACCTTTTAAGCCGACAAGCTGCGAATTCTTTTGAAATTAAGGGTCACGGTCCTTTGATCTGTGATACGCATCCTAGAAAAAAAATGGTCTTAATCTTGGCAAAGAACTTTCGTCTCTCTTCTTCTTGCGTTCTCTCTTTACTGTGGCACTATGTTTGCTCCAAGGTTCATGCCGTCATTTATAGCAAGGTTCGGTTGGTGCACATTTAGAATTTGTGCGTCACTGAATGAATGATATAGATTTTGAGAACTAAAAGAAAATGAATGCTGATGATTCTTTTGTTCGTCGCAGTATGGAGGACACATTTTATTAGGACCATTTTTCTTCTCTTGTTAATCTTCGATTAAGAAGTTATGTTTCCTTTCCTTGTATGAATGATTTCGAATTTGTTAATCTTCGATTAAGAAGTTATGTTTCCTTTCCTTGTATGAATGATTTCGAATTCTGAATAATCAAAGTGATTCTCAACACCTAAACACAAACAAGCTTTCAAGATAACTAGATTTGATAATGCCGTGACAAAAATAATTATGATAGCCCTCCGTATCAAAATTTAAGACGTTTTTACAATTTAATTTAAACTACAAAAACATCTTATATTTTGGTACAAAGGTAGTACATTCCACCGTTGAAAATGCATGATGTGTTTAGGCTGATCTTAGTGTGGAGTAACTTATAAATCCCACTACTTCTATTTTCTTTTAAAATGCACTATCCTCTCATGTCCGTCTGATTAGCACGCCACACATGATTTCGTGATTTATCTTCAGTACTCTCGTGCGAGATTAGCACACCTTGCATAACCCACGAATTGACAAGATTTTTAAGAGACCATCCAAGTTCTCGTGAGTGCGACTGGCCTCCG
The DNA here is from genome assembly GCA_011799875.1 of Thinopyrum elongatum. NCBI lineage: Eukaryota > Viridiplantae > Streptophyta > Magnoliopsida > Poales > Poaceae > Thinopyrum > Thinopyrum elongatum. The sequence continues at coordinate 446,398,621 of CM022303.1, forward strand.
ACGGCGAGTCTCCTGCTGAAGGGGTCAAGGTTGTTACGAGTGCCGGTCTCTGGCCACCACAGGCAGGCTGGGAGGCGGCATCCAAGGAACCTAGGAGAGCACCACTTGCTAGCTAGCAGGTACAACATCTCTCGAAACAGCCTTTCGCCCCACTTTATAGATAAAGCAAACATTCATACAACCACTTTACAACCAGAGTCATAAAAGAAAATTGCTGGGGCCACAGCACAAATACGCCCAAATGAAAGAAGAAGAAACATAAAAGGCCACCAGGGGCAAGCTACGAAGTAGGTAAACGGTCGGAGAGCCGACGCGCGGAAGCCAGCAGAGCATCCAGATAGAGCTAAAGCCGGTCACGGTCTCTCGGCCTAGTGAGCGGATGCCAGTGCTGCAAGAAGGCAAGAAATTTGAAGAACGAGTCAGAAGCACGCCGCGGGAACACCCGCTCAATCACCATCTTATTGCGAGTAGTCCAAAGAGTCCACATCATAGTCGCGAAGATGAGCCAGAACAGTCGGCGCTTACGGCCCACTTGAGTGGCCCTTACCTGCAGAATTGCAAGGTCATGGGCCTCCCACTCCGGTCCCAGAGCCTCACGAACAAAGCACCAAAGTGCCTGCGCTGCTACGCATGAGAACAAAATGTGCGTTCCCATTTCCGGGACGAGGCAAAGGGGGCAAAGGCCATTGCCCGGACCATGGCGTTTCAGCACCTCGGTCCCCGAAGGTAAACGATCTCTGAGAAGCTGCCATACGAAAATCTTGATCTTCAGGGGCATCGGCGCCTTCCACAATGGGGATAACCACTGGAGAACCGGCAACCGGCAAAGCGCCTGATAAGCCGAACTAACGGAGAATTCTCCCGAAGGAGAAAGACTCCAAGAAACAGTGTCAGGGTCCTGGGACAGAGAAAGAGGGACTACTTCCCTCAAGTCTGTCCACTCCTGTACCTCGGCTGGTCCGAATGAGCGGCGGAACGTAATATTCCATCCCTCATCCAAAGCAGCCGCAGATACAAGAACAGCCGGGTCGTCACAAATCGCAAAGAGCCTCGGAAACCGCATGCGGAGAGGCTCTCCATCAAGCCAGGGGTCCAACCAAAACTGGGTCCCAGACCCATTGCCAACCGAGAACCGCAAACCCAGCCTAATCTCACCCTTGATGGCCTGGATAGATTTCCAAAACTGGGACCCAGCCGAGTGCGAGCAAGCCAAGAGGGGCTGGCCCTACAAGTACTTGGACTCAATCAGCTGCAGCCACAAACCTCCATCTCCCCGCAAGATCCGCCAAACCCAAGGATGCATGAGCGCAACGTTCATACGGCGAGACGCAGGGATGCCCAACCCCCCTCGGTCCTTCGGCAAGCAGATGTCAGCCCATTTCACCATATGGTACTTAGGCCGACCATCCCCTGCTTGCCAGAAGAACCTAGCCAGCTCCTTGTCAAAGGAACTATGCACACCTTCGGGCAAGATGTACATCCCCATCATATACATGGGGAGGCTGGCAAGGTTAAAGCTAATGAGGACAGTTTTGCTTCCTTTAGAAGTGAACCTACCGCACCAGGGCTCCGCACGGGACGCTACTCGTCCCACAAGCGGATCATACCCACTCACCAAAATCCTGGACTCAGCCAGGGGCATCCCCAAGTAAGATATGGGGAATGAAGCCAACCTACAATTGAGGTTATCCGCGATCCTGTGCTGCTCAGCCTCCGAGTAGCCAAGGACCACAACGTCGCTCTTATCAAAGTTAATCTTAAGTCCAGACATTTCCTCAAAGCAGAGCAAAAGGAACTTAAGATTAACAATGTCCGAATCCGAGCCTTCTACCATAATCATGGTGTCATCCGCATACTGCAAGTGGGTAACCCCCCCCCCCCATCGGCATTGAGGTGACTAACCACACCCTTAAGGTGGCCGGCCAGCTTGGCCTTATCTAGGATGCCTGCAAGGGCATCAACTGCAAGGTTGAAAAGCAAGGGGGAGACAGGATCCCCTTGCTTTACCCCCCTGGAGGCCTGGAAGAAGGGTCCCACTTCGCCATTGATGTTGATCACCGTGTTTCCAGATCTAACCAATTGCATGATCTAGGAACACCACCGCTCATCAAATCATCGTCGCTGCATCACTAACCTTGAAAAGGACCAGTCCAGACGGTCATACGCCTTCTGGAAGTCCAATTTGAGGAAGACCCCCTTAAGCCCCTTCGACGCCACCTCGTGGACAATCTCGTGAAGGGCAAGAATCCCGTCATGGATCCGCCGGCCCTTCAAGAATGCGGACTGAAGGGGGTGGGCAATCCTTTCCGCCATGGGGGATAAACGGGTCGCGCAAACCTTCGCAAAGATTCGCTCCAACACGTTGATCACCGTGATGGGACGGAATTACCGAATATCCGTTGCCCCAACTACTTTGGGGATCAAAGATATAACACCATAGTTAATCCTAGCCATGTCCAGATTTCCGATATAAAACTCATGGAACATGGGCATAATGACCGGACACAGGATCTCCCAGAATTTCTGAAAGAAAACTACCGGAAGGCCATCCCGCCCCGGGGCCGAGCAAGCTTTCATAGAAGCAATCGCCCGTCCCACCTCCTCAGGAGAGAAAGGGAGAGTAAGCTCCGCATTCTCCGCATCAGAGACCCGATCTGCAAGCGGCCAGAAGTCAGCGCAGAGGGAGACGCCTCCACGCGGCTCAGCCGAAAACAACTCCTTATAGAAGGAGTAAATATGGGTGGAGATGTCATCTGGGCTCTCCAGAAGAACATCCCCATCCCAGAGGAAAGGTATGGCACATTTCCGCCTGCGGCCATTGACAATCGCCTGGAAGTAGGAAGTGTTTGCATCCCCCTTAAGGAGCCAGTTCTGGCCCCCTCGACGCTGCCAAAACAGCTCCTTGCTCTTGTAAATCTCCATGAGCGAGGCCTCAAGGGAGTATCTCCTAATCTAGTCGTCAGGAGACAGGCCCGACCCGTCCGCAAGGCCATCGAGCACCTTAATCTGATCTAGCAGGGCCCCTTTATGGGCCCGAAGATCAGCACCAAGGTTCGCCCCCCAGCCCTTCATGGCCTGACGGGCCATTTTAGCACAGTGATGCCAAACATCCACCGCACAAAGCACACGAGGCGGGGACGCGACAGCCTCTAGCCAGCGATCGCGAACCAACTCAAAGAAACCCGGTTGCTCCAACCAAAACACCTCAAAGCGGAAGCGACGGGTTCTAGGGGGGCATCATCCCCCGAAGAGAAAAGCAGGGAGTATGGTCGGAGCCAATCCGAGTGACCGCCTTGAGGGAGCACAATGGGAACATCACTTCCCACTGAGCCGACACAAATACCCGATCCAAAACACTTCGGATGGGGTCCACCTGCTTATTCGTCCATGTGAACCTAGCCCCTACGCGGGCTATCTCACGAAGCGCAAGGTCCGCAATGCAGTCGTTGAGTAGACGCATGCGGACCCGATCAACATTAGGAGAGCTCTTATCTGAAGCCCACCTAATGAGGTTGAAGTCCCCGGCCACCACCACCGGAGTGTGCACCTCTCCACCTTATTTTTCAGCTCGACAAGGAAGTCGGCAGAGCGCCCATGATCCGCAAGACCATAGACAAAAATCACCTCCCAGCTGAAGTGAACTCGTCAGTCGGTGACGGACATGCTCAGGAAGAACTCCCCTCGGTCCATATCCTCAACCGAGAAAGCATCCTCCCTGACTCCGAGCAAGATGCCTCCAGATTGACCCATAGCAGGCAACCACTGCCAGGCAAACTGGTGGCAGGAGAGCCCCTGGAGCTCATGCATACTAAAGTCCTGGCGAATCGTCTCCTGAAGTCCCACAATGTCAATCTCTTCTTGTCGCAAATACTCGATGAGCTGCCGCCGCCGGCCAGTGAGGCTGAAGCCCCTAATGTTCCAACAAAGGAGCTTCATTTACTAACCTCAGTGGAATCCCTAGGCCCCGCAAGCGGGGCCGAGCTAGCCCGCCCGTCAATCGCGGGTCGGGGGGATGCCTTCACCGGACGTCCACGTCGCCCCCGCGTAGGGGGGGGGCAACGGAGGCCTCCGGTCCGAGGGAAGTGGACCTGGAACTAGACCCACACACCTCTATCCGATGTTCAGTGGGGTTGAGACGTGTGGGGGGACGCCCTCGTAGAGCCCTCACCGAGGGGGGAACTGCAAGGGGCGTCTCCGCCACAGTCTCCACAGGGGGCGCCGCACCAGCCCTGGTCTCTCTATGACCAGGGTCAGTGTGCGCCGGGGTGCTGGGTTCACCACATGCAACACTAGCACGGGCTTCAGCCAACGCCCCATCGAGCCTCTCCTTGGCGCAAATAGCAGAAATCTGCTAAAGGATGGGCCCCTTCTCACCACGAAACACAATGCCACTATCGGTGGCCACCTCTGCTAGATGAGACAACGGAGCGAAACCAAGCACAGAAAACCGAGAACCAAAACTAGAAGGATCTGAGGGGATGGTGGGGGTACCTGAGGACAAGTCGCGAGCAGCCGCCCGCATGGCGGCCTTCTCCGGGATCGTCGGGACACGGTCATCCAGGAGGACCCGGGACTGGCTGAGCCTCGCACTCTAACGCGCGGCCACCAGCGGAGAAGACCCGCCCCGAAGCTTGGAGCCGACCGCGGTAGGAGTCACCGCTGCCAGGTCCAAGGGCGGAGGCGGCTCCACGTACGGGGACCCCAAGGCTGGGGAAGGGGGGGACCCCGGCGAACGCGAGTAACAGACCACCCCAGGCGAGCGCGGCGAAGACGAGGGGCGCACCTCCATCCCCACACACACAACGTCCTCCTCCACGACCTCCAGGTCAGCCTCCTGGATCACCACAGGGGGAAGGGAGGCCACGGCCACAGCCCCACCCCCTGACGCCACCAGAGAAGCCATCCCAGCAGGACAGGAAGACCCACCACCAGTAGAAACCGGGCTACGCCGCCCATTAGACGGAGCCGGAGGAACCACAACGTCATCATCCTCCTCACTAGAGGAGCTCCCCTCAGACGAGCCCCCATCCGCACCCTGCCCATCATCCGGGCGAGGCAGAGTGGCTGCGGAGGCCGACCCAGGCAGATCCTCAGGAACCGATGACTCGAGCTTGAAGGTCAGGCGCTTCCCCTTAGTACCGAAGTAGAAGATCAGGGACAGACCGTCAATCTCTGCCGGAGCGGGGCAGAGAATCTCAATGCGGGCAGGGCCATCATCCTCGAAGGACGCCAGGTCAGCAGTCACCAGCTTGCCCACCGGCTCAGAGATCGCCTTGAGGATGTGCGCAAGCTTGCCACCCCGCGGTGCCGACCTGCCGCCTCGAGGCAAGCCGTAGACAAGGACCCACACCTTAGCCAGAGGGGGCACAGGGTCAGGCTCCGCGGCAGCAGCACGGACGGAGATCATGAACTTGTTGATGGGGCAACGGATGACATCGTGGGAACACACACGGAGCAGCTCTGCGGAGGGGAAGGGGACCGAGAAGGTGAGGGGAGCCGTCTCGGTCACCTCCCAAGTGAAGTCGGAGTCGCGGAAGTCGCCGATGTAGGCGGCGAGCTCGGCCTGGATGAGGTCGGCCGAGATCACCACCCCAGCCGGCAAGTCCTGTCCGGGGGCAAGGGTGACCATTGCCAAGTGCGGCCGAAAGGCCACCTCCTCAATCTCAGCATCCACATAATAGAAGCCACCCCCCTCAGTCCCGTACCCGAGATAGGCAAGGGTCATGGGGCATCGGGGAGGGGCTTCACACTCCGAGCGGAAGTGTCCCGCGCATCCACAGTTGATGCACATCGTCTCCTCACGGGGCCTGGGGCGGCCGACACGAGAGGGAGGCTCCGGAGCCACCTGCTCAGGAGCCCCGGTCGTAGCTGGACAGATGGCCACCCCAGGGTGCACCCCAGCCTTCTTCTTCTTCTTCTTGGCCTGGACCGCCGCACCCGGAGCCTCGACCGACCGGCGCCCAGGGGAGTTCCGCCCGGGCCGCGGATCATCCCGATGCCATGCCGGGTCATCTGCCCGAGACGGACGGCGGTCATCCCGATGGGCATCCTCACGAGACAGCCGTCGGTCCTCATCACGCGCAGGAGCAGGAGCACCCGTGCCACGCCGGTGCCAGTCACCGTCCGAGGCGCGCAGGGTAGCACTTCGAGAGCCAGCCGGTCGAGAGGACTGACCATCGCGGTCCCGAGTAGCCGGTGGCGGCCGTGACGCAAGCTCAGCCCGGAGCTCAAACTCCCGCGCCAGATCCTCGCTCCTACGGCGCTCCGCCTCACGGCGCCGGGCATCCCCCGGAGGGCCCGGGAGAGGCAGACGAGGGTCTCTGGCCGGGTCGCAGGGAGGGGGAGGTCGCCGGAGAGAGGTGCCGGCGTAGGTGGCCAGCGCGTGACTGGAGCGGCCAGCACCATCCCCCGGCCGACCAGAGGAGGCCTCGAGGGGACGCTTGGGACGCGGCTGTCCATCGTCCGCCCCGCGCGCCATCAGTGCTTCGAGGTAGGAGCGCGGGGCCGGGGAGGACACAGGAGAGCGGGAGGAGGAGGGGAAGGTCGCCGGCGGCGCAGATGGAGGCGGGGCGGCGGGAGCACACGGCGGCGGCTGGGAGACGGGACGAAGGGAGCGGGCAAAGCGACCGAGCCGATGGACCTCAGCCCTAGAAGCGGGCACTCCCAGGCGTGGGTCGGATCCGTCCCGTTGGATCCAGATCCAACGGGCAGGATCGGCTGGGGCGAGGGACCAGGCCCGATTAGCACTCTCAATGACCACCTGGGCCCTTCGAGAGGCCTGGGCCACGTCCTGGGCCGACAGCCCACCGCAGCCACCCGCTACCGGCCCACGCGCCCGCAGGCTCTCCCACGCACCTCCCGGGCCGGCAGTTGCGCGGGCCCAAGTCGGCCCACGCAGCCGCGCAGCCCTAGCCGGACCCGACCCGGGGATCCCGTCGGAACGGGGCGCCTCCGGCGGCGGCAGCGACGGCGCGGCCACCTCCCCGGCCACAGCCGAGGCTAGTCGCTCAGCCGCAGCCAGAGCCGGGTCAGAGAGGGGCACCGACCCGCCACCCATCGGAGCAAGAGGCGCAGTGGCCCGAGGCGCCATGGGAGCCGGAGGGGCCAAGGAACGAGCATGGCGTGGTGCCGGCGGCCGGCCAGGGCGGCCGCGGTGAGCTCCAGACCGCCTGCGCCGGCGCACAAACCTGGCAGCCGCCAGGAACTCCTCAAACTCCGGCGGCGAACGCCGGACCGGGCGCTCAACCACCCCCCCTTCCGCCTCCTTCTCCTCCTCGGCCAAGTCCGCCCAGCAGAACGGCGATGGAGCGAAGCAGAGGGACGGCCCGCGGGCAGAGTCGACGAGCGGGCACGCGACAGGGCCGACGCCCGCCATGGAGGCGCGGCGGAGCAGGCCGGCGCGAGGTCGACTGCGGCGGGCATCAGGTCGCCACAACGGCCATAATTCGAACCATCCCAACGGGGATGCGTGCATCCAAGTAGCCTATCTCCGCTACAATGAACAGCCCTAGCAGGTACGACATGACACAGGTCTGTAATGAACCCGTTCTTAACACCACTTAAGCCTAGAAGCTGCGAATATTTTTCTGCTACTATCCAAATTAACGGTCCGCTCATATAGCGCATGTTTGTGCGAAAGTGCTCTTTTGATCCCGAACTCATATGCTCTTGTATGAACAGTAAAATAAAAAAATTAGTAAAAAATTCAAAAAAATCTGAATTTTTTTATGACGAACATTGATGAATGTTCTAACTGTGTGCAAAATTTCAGATCGAAACGACATTTGTGGAGGTTTGGACAAAAATAACAAAATCGATGCTCCAAAATGCTTCCAACAATAGTCGTTTTGGAGCATCGATTTTATTCTTTTTTCCCAGACCTCTACGAATGTCATTTCAACCTGAAATTTTGCATGCAGTTAGAAATTTTGTCAATGTTCATCACATAAAAAAATTCAGATTTTTTTGAAATTTTTACTATTTTTTTTATTTTACTGTTCATGCAGGTCTAAAAAATGTCTGAAACATAGCCAAGAACTTCTGTCTCTCTTCCTCCTGTGTTCTCTATTTTGTCGTGGCACTACGGTTGCTCCACCATTCATGCCGTCGTTTGTAACATGGTTCGGTCAGTGCACATTTACATCACGTGTCACTAAATGAATTCTAAAGATCTACTAGAACTAAAACCTAATGAATGCTAATTCTTTTTTTATTGCGGCAGGGAGGGTGCATTTAACTAGGACCACTTTTCTTCTTTTCTCAATTTTCGATTGCAACGATAGGATGCTTTTCATCCGATTTTCATATGGTGACGAAGATCTAATCAACCAGACCTAGGAAAAAAATGCAGCACATAATTGGATTCTGTGCCATACTAAGATCGGACCTGAGGTATCGTACATGTAGTAGTTTAGTTCTGATTATTAAACCCATATATGTCTCCATTTACTTTTAAAAATGTTTTCACACATTTGAAATTTTGAATAGTCGAAGTGATTCTCAACACCTAAGCACAAACGAGCTTTCAATATGCTATATTTGATAGTTTCAAGATAAAAATAGTTATGAAACATTCCGTTCAAACAGAAGCACGCACTCCACTTTATTGTAAAAACATAGGTCTTGACTCCTCGTAAGTTTTGGAAAAGACTCCACCTCAAATCTTGTATCTCTTTTTTATCATGGGTTCCAAATGGGGCTTTAAATAGTCTTAATAAGATGCAACATTCAACATATAGAACAAATATTTCTATTTTTTGCAATGTTTTAAATAGCGGGCTATGGTATATATCGGCAGACCTTAAAAACAGCTATAGCGAGGCTATAGCGGCAAATTGTACATGAAATCAAATAGCGGCAACATGCTCAAACAGCTATAGCGCAGCTATAGCGGGGCTATAGCCAGCTATTTAAAACTATGATTTTTTGTGTACATTGTCCGGACATAGCAAAATCATGGTCACCATGCCACACCACATCCGAGCTCAACGCCTCCATGATCCTTCGGTGCGATCGAAGGACCTCGACGCTAATCCTGTATACCTAAATAGTGATCGATTGTCGTTACTCTATCTCTCAACATATGCACATCCCAACTTATCACACATTTTAACTCATAAATCTCTCTACTTGTATTTCTCTCAAATCCAAGAAAATACCAATTATATATTTTTCATGTACAACAGTACAAGTAACAAATAAGTCACATGACTTTTCAGTTTTCCATTTTCATATCTAGATTCTAGAATCAAATCTCTTCAAAATGTATCGCAACAAATTCACACAACAACTCGCAGGATACCATCAAGTTAATTTAGTGGTGCAGGACAATCTCGAAAAACAAAAAATAGTGGTCCGAGTCTAGCAGGATTTCCCCGACATCGGCGATGCTGCATTGCCCCCCGTGGCGCCGACGGTGTATCTGACCAAGATGTACGTGTATCGGTTCGACTACATATGCCTGATACACACGAAAGCGTATGAAACAGCCTCACCCGTTGCACTTGTCGACATCTGTCGCATCTATGCTCTAGTGTTGTACTGTCTCGCCGTTGCTCCACTCTCTGATGCCCCTGCTTCGCTCCGCGGCGCTGCAGCCAGGTGAGTCACTCACCGTGTGAGCACGACTGGCCTCCGAGGCTCCGACGCCGGGTCTCCTGCTGAAGAGGCCAGCTATGTTGCGACTGCCGTGATTTTCTTTGACTGCTACTGAAATTAGCCATCCTCTAAAGAATTCCTCTAATCTACGATACATATATTTGTGTGTCTTCAGGAAAGAAATGGCCCGAAACACAAGACAAACGACTCTTGTGTCTCTCTTCTTGCGTCTCTCTTTGCCCTGGCACTATATTTGCTCAAAGGTCCATGCCGTCATTTTATAACATGGCTCGGTCGGTGCACATTTACAATTTATGTTTCACCAAATGAATGTGAAAGATCTACTAGTACTAAAAACAAATGAATGCCACTGATTCTCTTGTTCGGCCACGGCAGAGAGGATGCATTTACTTGTCAATTTCTGGTTAAAAAGTCATGTTTTCGTTTCCTTCACAAAATGATTAAGCGAGTTTAAAACTCTGAATAGTCGAAGTGATTCTCAACAGCTAAACATAAACGAGCTTTCAAAATACTAGGTTTGATAATGCCATCATAAAAATAGTTGCACAACACTCCGTTCAAACAGAGCACGTACTCCACTTTGCTGTAAAGAACAGTTCTCAATTCTCTAGTTAATCACCACATAGCTTATTTCAATTGATGCCGCTTAAAAAAATGCAATACAATTCCCATCGGAAGGATGCAAGACAGAGAGCTAAGAATTAACTCACTGTATTTTTATTCCATACATCAATTAATCCTCATCTGTAGTATAGCCGAAGTAACTAGCTAGTCGATCCAGCCGGCCAAGAAAGAAACTGCTTGTGTTGATGTCGAAGAGACTTGCCAAAGGTTCGAAATTGCCCTGTAGGGGACTGAAAAATCAGCTAGCTGGAGCTGGAGCAGCAACCCGGCGGTACTGCGGGACAGATCGATCGGCCACCGCCTCAGATCCATCCCGGCGAATGCACCGGCGCCGCCGCAAGCATGCTTGATCACATGGCCATGGCACGCCGGCCGGCCGGCAGCTGTATTCGTATCTTGGGCCAGTGGTGTGTGTGTGTGACGGTGCAAGATGAGAACGAGAGATTGGGCTGCTGGATGGTTTTATACAGTGAGCAATTGATGGAGAAAGTTGGCCGTGATCGATGGGCGGCATCTTCCCGAGGGATATGCGTCTCCACCTCCTTTTGCTGCCTTTTAACTTTAGCAATGGTGATGGCATCTCCATCTAGGATATACTCACACCTACTCGAGCAAGAGGAACGAGAGGGAGAGGGTGGCATGCCGCATGTCGATGTACACTGCCGTGCCGTGCCCTGCCCTGCGCCTTCTTCCCCCCTCGTGTAGTCGTGTGGAGTCTTTTCCAACAGCTGAACCAATGAATAAAAGGCGGCCTTTATTTATTTGCAGATCCCTTTTTCTTCTTCTTTTATCTGGCCATACACATGCCTTTTAATTAGGTGCAAAGCTAATAATGTCTGGGTTCCCTTTGTTTTTCTGCAAGTTTTTCTTTTTTTGGCTAGGCTTATGATTCGGTGTAAAGCTAATAGATTTTCTTTTTGACATACTAGATAATTTTTCATGCGTTGAAACGGGGCGTACATATTCTAGTGTGATTTAATGTCAATCGTTTCTAATATATACCTTGCCGTGAATGATTGTTTTCCCATGATAGTAGAGATAGATATAGGAATTGGAAACGAAGGATGACCAATCGCGGTTGATTCCTTCCAACGGATTTATTGTGTTACCAAATAATTATCGATCGTGATTGATTTCAGAAAATGTTAATGGGCGGACTTTTTTCGCTCGAGCGAACACGCTAGCTACCATTGGATGACCGAACGGTCTGAAAGTCGTTTGCAAGAACACAAAAGCGGAGTGAACGCCATCCTATCCAAACATACCGACCCACCGCACTGCTAGCGCCTCAAGCCTCAACCCGGGAGATCAAGGATTGAATCCTAGTTCCTCCTTTTTTTTACTAGGTGGCAAAAGTAGGCAAAAAAGTTGTACATGGCAGATTTATAATTTTTTAAACTTGTCACATGGTAGTTTAAATTTTTTTTACTCCTAACCCCATGGCAAATTCATAACATTTCTGTCTTCCAAACATGACAAGCTTGGATCTTTTTTGTAATGCCTCCATGGAAAACTTTTGTATTTTTTGTCACTTTATTCATAGCAATTTTGGAAATGTTTTATACCTAATAACATGGGGATTTTTTTTGCACTTTCTCACATGACAATTTTATTTATTAAGAGCATGGTAATTTTATTATTAAGAGCATGGAAATTTTATTATTATGAGCATGTCAATTTTATACCTAATAACATGGGAATTTTATTATTAAGAGCATGCAGATTTTATACCTAATAACATGGGAAATTTATTATTAAGAGCATGCAGATTTTATATCTAGTAACATAGGGAATTTTATTATTAAGACCGTGAAAATTTTATTGTTAACAACATGGCAGTTTTATTTTTAATGGCATGACAATTTTATTTTATTTTATCATTGCAAATTCATGTGTGTGATTTTTATGTTCTTGAAAATGAAAATATAAAGCATGGCCAAGTCCTTCTATGTCTTTCTAATTAATAAGCTAAATTTTCCATGTATGATTTTTCTTTGTTTGCATTTTGGACCATGGTATTGTTTTTGTTGGTTTCTTTTTTGGATTTACTATGGCCTTTTCCCCATGTAGGTATTTTTTGGTAGGCTATCATGGTAATTTTTTATAGGTCTTATGCAGTTTATTATGGCAATTTTTTTTTGCAGTTTTATTATGTCCATAATGGCAATTTTGTGTTGTTTAACTATTCAAAAACGAGGTCCTACATACATCATGGCAAATCTTTTTTATATTTTTTTTGTAGAAGGTAATGCTGATTGAGCCTGGAGGCCTAGCCAAGGGCTTGCCTGGTCGTTTAGTTCGCGCGAGGAGGCTTCTGGTCGCAAACGAAAACGTTCGCGGGTGGAGGCCTCTCGTAGCGAACCAATCGTATGCTAAAGGGGCGCTCCAAGCTGATGTTCCCTCGTGTCCTTGATTCCTTCCTGTGAATTTATTGTGTTACCAAATAGTTATTGTCAATGAAGAGATTGATTAGCGGCTATGAATTTATTGGAACGAAATATTAATCTGATTTGACGTGTCAGGTAAAAACCATTACCAAAGAAAATCGAGAGAGATAAATCATGAATGGACAAGATATACAAGATAACACTTCATGATAGATTATCAAAAGTATGGGTATTATGTCATCAAAAATATATTATCAAAAAGTTCTTTAAAATGTGCATCCAATGGCAATACTTTTTATGACATATGACTCACATTTTGTTGGTAAAACTAATGGTCAAACTTAGACATAAAAATTGTATTAGTAGATGGAGGAAGTACAAAACATTGTCCATAACCATACGTAGGTGCCGCGTTACCTCACTTTTAGGACACGGTCATGTAAATTTGTAATACAAAAGAATAGAAAGTTTCAAGCGTCTGAATTAGTGGAGGAAACTAACCTAATGTAGATTTGTGGGCCCTACCAGGGTTGGGCGGTGAGTGTATGCTCGTGTATGTGAGTACTTTGATTGTAGTGTATTAAAAGAAACCAGGGCTGGGCGAATATCCTCTATGTTCATACATAAATACCACCCCTAGAGCATCGTTGTTGCAACTTTGTGTAAATTGACATGTCCAAGGAACACTGCTGAAACGCTTTTGGAACCCAACTTAATCAACCCTTCATCCATATTCGCAATACTCACATTGTTATCTTCTATATATAAATAGATAGCCCCCACTAACTTAATTCTCCTGATATGCAAACATGACACCTTATCATGCAACATGAATGGAAAATGCCCATCTCATGCATAGAAAATAGTCCATCTCAACATGTAAACATACATGATAATTTCCACTATTATGCTATTTATATCTAATAAATACTACCTCCGCATAGGTTTATCAGTCCCATCATACTTTGGGTCATACTTTGACCTTTGATTTAACTACCAGAATAAGTTATATACAACAAAAAAAAGTATCATTGGACACCTATTTTGAATATGAATCCAACAATATAAGTTTTTTGACACACAAGTTATATTTTGTTAGTTAAATATACGGTCAAAATTTATCACAAAATATGAAGGGGCCAATAAACCCGGATGGAGGTATTATTCTACAACTATATACTAATTAAGCACAATAAATTATATATGTATTAGTTTTAGTTCTCATATTATTGATCTAAATATTTATGTTCTATACAACCAAATCTCATTAAAACATATTGCAAAACATTTCCACAACAATGTTCGGGGTAGCATCTAATTCTTATTAATTATTCTCCATTACACGTGGGGGCTGGACCTTTGTGGTCAGGCTGGCTGTGTTTCCAACATTGTGAGTAACCTTTAGGAGATTGATCTAGCGATTAGTAAGACACACCGTTTAGTGGCTGGTATAGCTGGGTCGTTAAGGTCGATTTCCACCCAAATGGAGTAAGTTCGTAGGGCATTTTTCGCGAGAGATAATATTTTGTCGGGCCTAATTTTTATACTTTACTGATTTCATTGATGTTAGCACACATTTGTACTGGACCATCTCATTATGTAGAGATTTTTTAAGTTATCACCTCATTTTCTTACATTTTAGATATCTCTTGAAGGTTAGTGAACATATTATTGTGTGCTTGCTCCATTACAAATTACCTAAATCAGTGACACTTAATTTGGAACTGAGGGAGTATTTTCCGTCAGAAATACTCTTGCGTTAGGGCCCCTATTTCCCCTGATTTTGCCGATACAATAGATGTTGCTACCATTAAGGCTATTCTTTTAGTTAGGTTTCACTTATTCCATGGGTATTAGATGACCTTTTCCAAGCCATCGGTCATTTTTCACTGGATTTAGATTTTGTGCAGATTACTCATCGTATGTACCTAAGTAGTTAATCTTCACTACTCCTATTTATCTCAACATGCACATATGCCACCTCATTACAGATTCCACATCATCAAAGCTCCACCTCAACATGTACGGGAAAAGGTATTCCATTAGTTTATTCCTACTACTTATATTTATCTTAACATGCACACACCCCACCTCACCACACATGTCACCCCATTAAAGGCCCACCACAACATGCATGGAATTTTTTCTCATTATATTATGCTACTCATATTTAATAAATATTTTCCAATTATAAATATATAATATGTATTTTTAGTTTTAGTTCATATATTACTAATCCTAATACTTATGTTTCATACAATCAAAATTTATGAAAATATACTGCAACCGATTTTATCATATAGTTTTCTTAGTTCTTAAAGATTTTGCATTTGTTAGCACATGTTTTATGTTGCTGGACATCTATTTTGCTAGAGGGATATTTAGTTGGGACATAATTTTCTTAGTTTCTACCAATTTCAAGGGTTTTAGCACTCATGCTTCCGGCCTCCTCCCCGCTACTCCGATGGTTGTAAGCAACATCACTCTCTACTCATTGTAGCTTAGATCTACGAGTATGTTGTAGATAGACTAGATCTGCAGGTAGTATGGTTGGTTGTGCAAGTATTGCTTCATGATTTTGTCTGAGGATGTGGTAGATCAGATGCTAGTGGTGCCATTTTGGTAGTATGGTAGATTTTTCTTATTGGTGGTGATGATGTTCATTCTGTTGTGATACATGTACATGTTTTCCATGTCAATTTTAACGCTACTATGGTAGATGTGGTAGTATGTTGAGCTTGATGATTAGTCCATGTGTTCTATGGTAGATGTGGTAGTGTTTTGAACTTCATGATCAGTCCATGCTAGTTTTCTAGATGTGCTAGTGTGTTGAGATTGATGATCAATCCATGTGAAGTATGGTAGTATGTTAGATGCATTATTCTTGTTAAGCTAGTATGATGCTAACAACTACAGGAGATGAACATCAAAGACTTTAGGCAGACCCTTGTTCTGTCGGACACCCAGACCTTTCGTTCATATGTTGAAGACTCCTAGACATTGCTTCTTGATGCAGAGGTGTTTGAGGGTGTGCAATAGTGTTTTAGTGGTGGCGATGCATGCGGTAGCTACTAAGGCGTCCATTAAGGCTGGCAAGGCATATATGAGGGGGCATTGAAGGGGAATACAATGAAATAGACTTCTTTTATGTCCACCTTCATGTTGAACAAGATGTGTGATATCATCGCTAGGGAGTTTGTTGGGATGGAAGTGGAGCACAAGACGCTCTAGCTTAGGACTTGTCTGAGCAAGTACTACTATGTGTAGTGTAAGGGTCTCTGGTGATGGTGGCATGCACCATAATGGTGATGTACATTTTTTGGTAGCCAGGGCATTAAAACTCTTGATGGACTGTATATTTTGTTGAGGTGGTATATACTAACCCCTCAGATGATGATGGTGAACTTGCGGTGGTAGGATCACACCATTTTTTGATGTGGTGGTAGAATGACACCATAGTAGGTAGGATGAATGTGTGATGCTTTTGGGGTATATGAATCATGCAAGCTTATGTTGGTTTTGTTCTATGTGTTTTGTCAAGTTGTGTTGCTTGTCCTTCTTGGTGAATTTTTGTTCCTTTGTCTTGGTAGATGACAGGGCCGAGCCCATAGTTGTACGAACTGTGCGGCCCGCACAGGGCTCATAAATTTGGGGGCCTCAAATTTTTTATATGCCCATGTACATATATTTCCTGGGGTATGCGTTGGGCTGCACAAAGAGTTGCGCCGCTGCCCGCTGACTCCGCCCGCGTGAGTAAGGCTTAGGCCACGAGCGGCTAGGCTGGTGCGATGCTTCGATGGCTCGATGCCAGCCGTCAGGTTCTCGTGTTCTCCTGATCTGCTCGATCGAAAACCGAACGACGACTCCACGGCGCATCCTCCTGGCTCCTACCATCAAGACTTCCAGATCCCCTGATCCGGCGACTCCGCGACGGACGATACGGAGACAGGTACAGAGAAAGGCAGGATCAGGAGACGTAGTACGATACAGTAAAGTCTTCATTAGTTCGCAACTTCGCATCCATCAATTATCCCTCTCGTGATCTCGGGTTCTCAAAGAGTCATAGAGGAATACCGTTGGCTTTCACTCCTAATTCTACTCCTATTCTCCTAATTCCTATTTCCTAATTAACTTTTCATAGGGATCATTAGTTCTTGTGTGATTGCCTTCTCGATTAAAGATCACATTATAGCAGTTCAACTGGACAGGACACGGTACTAGGTGAGTTAGACGGTTCGTTTATACATTGATGTTCAAATAAATATTATGCAACCGAGAGTTGAATAGGTATGACTATTATATATCTAATTTTTATGCTAGGCATTATATCACATACATTATAATTTCTCGACAGTTCATTTTTTCTAGTGAGATAGGGTCCCACTTTTTAGTTTCGCATAGGGCCCCCGATTTTGCCGGCCCGGCCCTAGTAAATGAAGTGGTATGTGGTGTAATCAGGAAGTTTCAAGAGTCTACACTTCATGGCAGACATGCCATGCCTGCCATGAACAAGTAAAATGTTATAATAACATGTACTATAGAGGGTTTGAGACTATAGGGGAGGCAAAGGATGATTGCTCCAAGTTTGCTAGCAAAGAGAAGAGCAATCATGGAGTAGGCAAGGGTGTAGGTCAGATCATGTTAAGTGGGTTGAAGAACTTCATAATACTTGTCAATTTTGCCATCATTGTGGTTTTATTGTGCTCTTGTGATCATATGTAACATGCAATCACAACAGTCCTTAGGATGGTACATAGTAAGCTCACCACATTGGGCGTGCACGGTAACTACATTGAGCCTAACATAGGCAACCAGACACCAACTTAGTGCATGAGCCCAGCCCAAAATCATGAAATGTGGGCAATCAAATGCTCGGGGGAAAGTTGATGCCCTAATCCGTCATGGGCTTTGTGGTCAACCAAACATGGTGAAGAATATGGCCCAGAGTCTGTACCATCCCAACCAGGCTGCACTGGGCCACACATGCGAGGTGGCAAAATCCATGCAAGGAACCAACCAAACTGTTAATGAGAGACGATGGTCATCAACTTGACGATGATGATCGTGGATAACTCCTCATCACTAGCGATTTGAAGATGGTCTATGTTATGTTATATGGATAGCATTTAATTTACCTCCACTTACAAGGGATATGTATGTTTCAAAACTAATTTAGGGTACAGGTGTACTCTCGGAAAAAAAACTAATTAGGGGTTTAACCAAAAACTTGTGTGTTTTGCTAGCCCATTTGAAATTGTCGTAATAATTGTATGTTTAACAGAACTTAAGTCCAAAAAATGTGTGGTTTATCTTCAAAGGTACAATGGGATCCATACATGATTCTTACTTTGCCGGGAAGAGGAGAGACGCCAATGATTTTTGGGTCCAACCAACGAAAGAAGGATTCATAAGGCTTTAATTCATTTTCTACTTGTTGTTGTTTCCTTTTCTAGAGGCTGCTATATCTGGGTTTTTTTTGTCCTAGATATTGTAAACGATGTATTTGTGTGCATCACTCATGTAGAGACGGAGGGTATTTCCCTATTTTAAAAGAAAAGCCTTGTGGATACTAATGGTGTAGGCTCGAAAGTAGGTCTAGAGGGGGGGGGGGTGATTTGACTACTTGACCAAATAAAAATCTAGCCTTTTCCCAATTTTAAGTCTTGGCAGATTTTAGCAACTTAGCACAAGTCAAGCAATCAACCTACACATGCAATTCTAAGAGTGTAGCAGCAAAAAGTAAAACATTGCATCTGAAGGTAAAGGGAAGAGTTTGGAGAAGGCAAATGCAATGTAGACACGAAGATTTTTGGCGTGGTTCCGATAGGTGGTGCTATCGTACATCCACGTTGATGCAGACTTCAACCCACGAAGGGTAACGGTTTCTTGAGTCCGCGGAGGGCTCCACCCACGAAGGGTCCACGAAGAAGCAACCTTGTCTATCCCACCATGGCCATCGCCCACGAAGGACTTGCCTCACTCGGGTAGATCTTCACGAAGTAGGCGATCTCCTTGCCCTTACAAACTCCTTGGTTCAACTCCACAATCTTGTCGGAGGCTCCCAAGTGAAACCTAACCAATCTAGGAGACACCACTCTCCAAAAGGTAATAAACGGTGTGTTGATGATGAACTCCTTGCTCTTGTGCTTCAAATGATAGTCTTCCCAACACTCAACTCTCTCTCACAGATTTGGATATGGTGGAAAGATGATTTGAGTGGAAAGCAACTTGGGGAAGGCTAGAGATCAAGATTCTTGTGGTTGGATTGGAATGTCTTGGTCTCAACACATGAGTAGGTGGTTCTCTCTCAGAAAATGAGTAGTGGAAGTGTAGGCACGTTCTGATGGCTCTCTCTTGAATAGAGAAGGGGGTGGAGGGGTATATATAGCCTCCACACAAAATCCAACCGTTACACACATTTGACCCAACTCGGTCAGACCGAATAGAAGAACTCAGTGAGACAGATTTAGTTCAAAATGTGAACGTTAGGAATCTCGGTGAGACCGATATGATCAACTCGGTGGGACAGATGTGCTAGGGTTAGGGCAAGACCTCATCTCAGTGTGACCGATTGCATGAACTCGGTGAGACCGATTTCAGCAATGAGTAAACAAAGAGTTGGTCAGGCAAACTCGGTGGGACCGATCACTCCTTTCGGTAAGAGCGAAACGTTACAAAAGGAAAACAGAGAGTTTGCATTGCGAACTCGGTGGGACCGATCGCTCATTCCGGTGAGACCGAAATGTTACGAAGGGAAACAGAGAGTTTTCAATCCCGTCTCGGTGAGACCGAAATCCCTATCGGTGAGACCGAACTGATTAGGGTTTCTGGCAGTGGCTATGTCAAAGGAAATCAGTGGCGCCGGATAGATCAAATCGGTGGGGCCGAGTTTGACTTTAGGTTCAGGACATATCTGGATATGAGAAAGTGGTTGAGGGCTTTGGAGCATATCACTAAGCATTTTGAGCAAGTAGACCATTATGCAACACCTCTTCCCCTTTTAATAGTATTGGCTTTTCCTATGGACTCAATGTGATCTTGGATCACTAAACTAGAAATGTAGAGTCTTGAGCTTTTGCCAATATTTATCCTTAGCATTTTGAGGGGTCCACATCTCTAGTCCATGTGCCATGCCAATCATTGAACTTTCTGAAATATTTAACTTGAAAGGATATTAGTTCAATGAGCTATATGTTGTTATGAATTACCAAAACCACCCAGGGATTAGTTGCACTTTCAATCTCCCCCTTTTTGGTAATTGATGACAACATATAGATCAAAGCTTCGACAAATGATAATATGAATGAAATACATCGTCGCTTTGAGAAGTATGTGATAAGCAAGAGCTCCCCCTAAATTTGTGCATTATTTAAAATTTGCTTTTGAATGCAAATGCACAATCGATTAGGATCATGGGTTACTCTTCCATGTCACATACATCTTGGTGGAGCACTCAAAATGATAGAATGTAAAGCACATGCACTCATCACCAAGGGAAACATGATTGATCATACACAAGTATTATAGATAGCATCATTCAAGCACACATTAAGGCATAATGATCAACCACATGATCATAAGTGTGTATCTCACACACAAGCATAAATAATGTAGCAACCAAACGAACAAATATCAAGTAGCAAGAGAGGCAAACAAAAGCAAAACACACTCTCTCTCGAAGCCTAAGATCTATACACTTTCTCCCCCTTTGGCAACAAGTTACCAAAAAGCTCGAAAATGCATAGTGCTATTCGGCACTCTAGGCATGATCTCCGGGAGCTCCTGAAGTGGTCTTCGGGCTGGTGGCTCCGGTGTGCGTAGATGGCGTTGAGAGGAGTCCGTCTGCAAAGGCTCTGGAATCTGTGACAACTGGTTCTGCTGCAGACTTCTCTGCTCTTGGCACTCTGTGAAATGCATCTATGGTGACCCTTCCTCTCCTGTCCTCTGCCTCTTCTTGAAGTTGCTCAACTGTGGTTTGGATCTTTGTGACCTTCAAGTCTAGATCATAAAATTTTGTTTCAACGATCCTCTCAAGACTTTCTTGGTTTTGAGTCAGGGTGGCTAGTCCTTTCTCAATCCTCATTGTAGACTCAAGCAGATAAGTAAGCTGATCTTGCTTGGTCTTGAGATTCACAGTTGATACATCTGGCATCTTGGAAGTCTTTGCGGCCTTAGCTTGCTCTCGCTTCTCCTGAGCCTCTACAGATGTAGGATGTGATGCATCCATGACAACAACATTGTCCTCAAAGTCTGGCCTTAGGGAAAGGTGTTCTCTGTCCAGTAGATATGTGCATATTCCCATCTTGGAGTTGATGAGCATCTGAATGTGTGGGGCATATCCACATGACCTCTTCTGATCAGCAGCAGTTCTCTTGATGGTTTCAACAATCAAAGTCATCACTTTGAACTTCTCTGGCACATCAAACATATGCAGCAGGTTTATTGAGTGACCTCTGATCATCCTGTCATCTCCTGACTTGGGCAACAAAGTGCACCTCAGTATAGTGTTGATAGTGGGCAGCCCTGACAGCAGATAGTAGATGGAGCCAAACTTGTGAGATGCCAAGGCATGATCAGGAATTTCCTTGTACATGTGAGCCATGGAGTTATGATCTTTCCTGGGCTTGGTATAGACATCTGTGTCATCTTCACCTTCTTCAGGGGCATTGATCAACTTGGCCCATTCTGCAATTGTTGATTGGTATCTTGTGCCTTCTGTCATCCAGACTATCTTGTCACCGGATAGAAGTGTGCAGTTGAATAAAATTGCATGACCATCTCATCATTCCATTTAGTCAGCTTCTGACCAACAAACTTGTCAACCTCATTCATCCTGAAGCTCTCATGAACTCCAGGGAAGTAATCTTCATTGTCATCAATGAATTTCTAGTCAACCCATCTCATGTCACTAACTATGGGCTTCTTGTCCAAAAGAACTGTCTCATAGAAGTCTTGCTGCTCCTTGGTGTGAAATCTGTAGTCCACAGCTGTCCTTCTCCTCACAGCATATGGGTTTGTCTGTCTCCATAGTCTGAGACCTGCATCCTTTCTCAACTTCATGTTTTCAGCTATGGGATGATTGTCATCATGATCTGGAATTTTTTGTTTGAGCTTCCTGAGCACTTGATGCTCCTCATCCTCTTGAACTTCAGGCACTGGGGCCTTGTTCTTTTCAGCAGCTGGGATGTTTCTGGTGGATCTCTTGGGTGCTGTAGGCTTTGGGACTTGAGCTTGGGCAGATGGCTTTGGAGCTGTCTTGGGCTTAGATGAATCAGCCCCAGACTTGATTGCATCTCCCATAAGCTTCTGAGACTTTGGTGCTAGCTCAACAGCTTCTTCCTCATCATCTTCATCTGGATCTTTCATCATTGATGATCTTCCAATAACTCTGGCCATCGTCTTCTTGACCCTTTCCTTCCTTTTCTTGCCTCCAGCAGCCTCTTCTTTTCTTGGTTCAAGAGTGAACTCCATAGTTTCCTGAGTGGAGGCTCTGGCTTTTGACATAGGCACTCTCTTGGCAGGAACTATATTCTTCATGCCAGGCTTGGTGGCAGCAGCAGCAACATACTCCTTCTTGACTACCTTGTTCTTTGAGGTGACCTCCTCATCAACCACAAAGTCCTCATCTTCAGAATCTGAGGTTCTCTTCTTCCTTTGCCTAGTTGCAGCCTTAGGCAAGTTGCTTGGGGTGCTTATGCTACCCTCATCATAACTGCTATTGGAGGGACTAGTGCCCTCACTAAGATTTGCTTGCTCCTCTGACCTGTTCTGGCTGTCACTATTATCTGACATGGCTGACGCTGACCCTGTGAATAGATAGGTATAGGCAGAGTAGATGAGCATCACAAAGTACAGCTATTTTGGCAAAAAGTTTGACTCAAAAACTTAATTTTAGTTTTCTGCAGAAAGCATTTTGGAGCTACCGATATGACTAACTCGGTGACACCGAAGCAACTTTGAAGTCTAAACAGGCAGTTTTGGTCAGACCGAGACGCAGTTCGGTGACTCCGAGTTGCTAGGGTTTCACAGAGAAAGTAA
Source organism: Thinopyrum elongatum (assembly GCA_011799875.1). Classification (NCBI taxonomy): domain Eukaryota; kingdom Viridiplantae; phylum Streptophyta; class Magnoliopsida; order Poales; family Poaceae; genus Thinopyrum; species Thinopyrum elongatum. Next base: position 446,421,288 of record CM022303.1, read on the forward strand.
ACTTGGTCACACCGATTCGTACACTTCGGTCAGACCGAGTAGTACATGTGCAATGGCCTGGGCCAAATCGGTGAGACCGAATACTTCAAATCGGTCGGTCCGAGATGAGTTCGGCGGAAACCTAACCCTAAGTTTTTGCATCAAAACTAATCTAGAGGAAGTTTTTGTTGGATAGGATGATCTCAATCATGGCTAGAAGCATGGCATTAACCTTTGTGCAAGAATTGGAGTTAAGGAATACACAAAGGGATCGAGTCCGTACCCTAACTTGGCGGCGGACTCGCTACGGCGACAACAACGGCGAAGAATCCCCTTGACGGTGGCGGAGACCAGCAGCAGGAGGGCGCTGGCGACGACGGCGACGATCCGGAGACCAAGGGGGCAGCAGAGCTGGGCAGGCGCGGTTGGGAGTTTGAAGGAATTTCCAAATTTCAACCCGCGGATATATATACCCAGTCACTGTCGGTGTGACCGAGTGGAACGACTCGGTGGCACCGAGATGCAGAATCGCAAGCGGTTACTGCAACTCGGTGTGACCAAACTGTTCTAATCAGTTGCACTGAGGTGAAAACCTAGATCAACCCAATGATTTCGGTGTGACCGGAAGGAATGAATCGGTCAGACCGAAAGCCATTAAGAGGTTTTGGAAGTTTAAGCCCTTGACGGATCGGTGGCTCCGAGTGCTCCTCACCCGGAGGGTCCGAATTCGACTTGATCAAACTTTGTGATGTAGCATGAATAGAGTTTGAGACGAGAAAAGCATAGATAGCTAGAGGGAGTACTTAGGCATTCTTGTCCATCCATTTGGCAAAAACAAAAACCAATCAATCAAAACAACAAATGGATGTCCTCGAATGAAGAAAATTATGCAACCAACATGCTCACACAATAAGATAGCAAATGAAATATGTGGCAAAGCATGCACAAACACTCTAGCATCTATCAAGCAATTGGCGATGACTAGGTCATCTATATATGAGTATATTGACTTAGGAGCCAAATGAGAACATTTGATCATAGGTCATACTCATTGTTTAAGCACAAGTGGGGTTACCACTTTTACATAAAGCATTGTTGTGTTCAGACCATTAGAGTTGCTTTAGCTCAATTCTTAGAGTAAAGCTCCCCCTAGATGTGATATCCCCCCTAAGAGGGATGAACTAACCTTGGGTTTTGTCGATGATGACTTCATGTAGATGTTGAAGATGTGGATGCTCAATGTTGATGTAGATCATTTGGAGCAATCCATTGGAGGGAGTTGCACTTTCAATACCTACATGGGTTAGTCCCACAAGGAACACACAAGGATATCCATAGACATAGAGTGAAATACACATATGATGTTGTCCATGAAAGCATTAGGTTACCTTGTCTTATCAACAAGAGGGTTTGTGACTCCTTGAACTAGTGCAAGATATGGAGTTGATTGCACTTGTCCTTGCCAAAATGAATATGAGTGAAGTATGTTGGCGGAGTCACCCTCAAGAACTCTCTAGTTCTTCTTCTTTGGGACCCACATCAACTTGATGGGGATCCTTGGAGTTTTAGTCGTACTTGATGAAGTGGAACTTGATGTAGTCTTGGGAACCCACATGACCAAGGCCTTTGGAGCTTCTTCAAATGAATCAATCTCCTCTTGAAGCTTGTCCTTGCCTTTTAGCTTGTGGTCTTGTGGTGCAAGATCATCTTGAGCTTGTGTTCCACCAAAAGAAGTGGGGTCATACTTCTCTTGTTGAGGAACAAACTTTGTCTTGGGGTATTGATCTTCTTCCCACTCAACTCCATTGGCATTGAACTTGCGTTCAAAACCAACACCTTGATTCTCCCAGTGCCTTCCTTGCTTGCGTACAATCTCCTCAAATTGCTTACTTTTGGCAAGGCTCTTGTAAACACCTTTCTCTATAATTCCCTTCAATAAGCTATTTTCTTGCTCAAGTGTAACTTGGCTAAGAGAATCATTAGTGGAATCAAGAGAACTACTAGAAGCAACAATATTGGATTTAACATGATTATTGTTACTACTAGAAGAAGAATCTTTCTTGCTCTTGTTGCTAGATTTTACTTGTGGCATGTAAGTAGACAAGAGTAAACGCTTGGCAATGTAAGAAGAACTTTTCTTACGAAGATCATCATTGATTGCTTTTAAGAACCCATGCTCTTGCTCTAGATTGAGCTTTTCAAAGCGTAGCTTCTCATGAGTCTTTAAAAGCTCTCGATGATCCTCTAAAGTAGTTTCATGAGCTAATTTAAGAGTGTTTAATTCTTTAGTTAGATGCTCAATCTCCTTCTTATCATTGTCATTCGTTTCATCTTGATTAGCATGATTAATAGCATTTTCATCATAGTTTTCATCACTAGAGTTGTCAACAAGTAAATCATCATCACCTAGCAAATCATCTTCATCACTATTGAAATCAACATACTCGGGGTGTGATACCTTGGGGCCTTTAGCCATGAAGCATCTTCCAATTCCTTCATTTGGTGAGTCAAATATGTCGTAGGAGTTGGATGACACAAGTGCAAGACCGGCAACACCTTCATCTTGAGTATGTTCGGAGTCGGAGTGATAACTTCTCTCGGAGTAGTGTTCGGAGTCGGAACCGGATACCCATTCACCAACATGAGCTTGATGTCTTCGTCTTGTGTAGCTCTTTGATGACTTGTCCTTCCTTTCCGAATCCTTGCTTCTGCGAGAGGGTCTTCGTTCATAACGATCATCTCTACTCCTTCTCTCTCTTGGAGGTGATTCATCTCCTTTACTCCTCCTTTTAGGTGAGTCTTCTCTTCTTTTGTAGGGAGCCATACACTCATTAGAGTAATGTCCGGGTCTTCCACAATTGTAGCAATTTCGTTCACGACTAGAAGATCTCTTGTCATAGTAGGATCTTGACTTGGAACTTCTCTCTTTGCTTCTACTCTTGTAGAACTTGTTGAAGTTCTTCACCATTAGGCTCAATTCTTCATTGAAGGCTTGTTTCTCACTTGATGTTGTAGGGGCATCACATGAAGCTTTGTAAGCACCACTAGACTTGTTGTGAAGCTCTTCCTTATCCTTAAGTGACATCTCATGAGCAACAATTCTACCAATGACTTCCGTTGGCTTGAGATCTTTGTAATTGGGCATCATTTGGATCAAAGTGCACACGGTATCATATTTTCCATTCAAGGCTCTTAGGATCTTCTTGATGATGAATCTGTCGGTCATCTCTTCACTTCCTAAGCTTGCAATCTCATTTGTGATGAGAGCAAGCCTAGAATACATTTCAGCAACTCCTTCACCATCCTTCATTTTGAACTTGTCAAGTTGACTTTGAAGCACATCCAATTTGGATTCCTTGACGGACTCGGTACCTTCATGCATATCAACCAAAGTATCCCAAATTTCCTTTGCATTCTCAAGGCGGCTGATTTTGTTGAATTCTTCAGGGCACAATCCGTTGAAGAGGTATCGCAAGCTTGAGCGTTGTATTGCAACATCTTCAATTCTTCCGTGGTTGCTTCACGATTTGGTTCTCTTCCATATTCAAAGAATTCACCTTGCAAACCAATACACACAATAGCCCAAACGGCGGGGTTATGTCCAAGAATATGCATTTTCATCTTATGCTTCCAACTAGCAAAATTAGTACCATCAAAGTAAGGACCTCTACGGTGGTAATTTCCCTCGCTAGACGCCATACTCTCCTAGGTTGTGAAACCAAGGCTATGATCACCAAAGCTATGGAAATCAAGGAAATTGGAGACCAAAGCTCTCATACCACTTGTAGGATCGAAAGTAGGTCTAGAAGGGGGTGATTAGACTACTTGACCAAATAAAAATCTAGCATTTTCCCAATTTTAAGTCTTGGCAGATTTTAGCAACTTAGCACAAGTCAAGCAATCAACCTACACATGCAATTCTAAGAGTGAAGCAGCGGAAAGTAAAACATTGCATATGAAGGTAAAGGGAAGGGTTTGGAGAAGGCAAACACAATGTAGACACGAAGATTTTTGGCGTGGTTCTGATAGGTGGTGCTATCGTACATCCACGTTGATGGAGACTTCAACCCATGAAGGGTAACGGTTGCGCGAGTCCACGGAGGGCTCCATCCACGAAGGGTCCACGAAGAAGCAACCTTGTCTATCCCACCATGGCCATCACCCACGAAGGACTTGCCTCACTCGGGTAGATCTTCATGAAGTAGGCGATCTCCTTGCCCTTACAAACTCCTTGGTTCAACTCCACAATCTTGTCGGAGGCTCCTAAGTGACACCTAACTAATCTAGGAGACACCACTCTCCAAAAGGTAATAAATGGTGTGTTGATGATGAACTCCTTGCTCTTGTGCTTCAAATGATAGTCTCCCCAACACTCAACTCTCTCTCACAGATTTGGATATGGTGGAAAGATGATTTGAGTGGAAAGCAACTTGGGGAAGGCTAGAGACCAAGATTCTTGTGGTTGGATTAGAATCTCTTGGTCTCAACACATGAGTAGGTGGTTCTCTCTCAGAAAATGAGTAGTGGAAGTGTAGGCACATTCTGATGGCTCTCTCTTGAATAGAGAAGGGGGTGGAGGGGTATATATAGCCTCCACACAAAATCCAACCATTACACACATTTGACCCAACTCGGTCAGACCGAATAGAAGAACTCGGTGAGACCGATTTAGTTCAAAATGTGAACGTTAGGAATCTCGGTGGGACCGATATGATCAACTCGGTGGGACCGATGTGCTAGGGTTAGGGCAAGACCTCATCTCGGTGTGACCAATTGCATGAACTCGGTGAGACCGATTTCAGCAATGAGCAAACAAAGAGTTGGTCACGCAAACTCGGTGGGACCGATCGCTCCTTTCGGTAAGACCGAAACGTTACGAGAGGAAAACAGAGAGTTTGCATTGCGAACTCGGTGGGACCGATCGCTCATTCCGGTGAGACCGAAATGTTACGAAGGGAAACAGAGAGTTTGCAATCCCGTCTCGGTGAGACCGAAATCCCTATCGGTGAGACCGAACTGATTAGGGTTTCTGGCAGTGGCTATGTCAAAGGAACTCGGTGGCGCCGGATAGATCAAATCGGTGGGGCCGAGTTTGACTTTAGGTTCAGGACATATCTGGATATGAGAAAGTGGTTGAGGGCTTTGGAGCATATCACTAAGCATTTTGAGCAAGTAGACCATTATGCAACACCTCATCCCCTTTTAATAGTATTGGCTTTTCCTATGGACTCAATGTGATCTTGGATCACTAAACTAGAAATGTAGAGTCTTGAGCTTTTGCCAATATTTGTCCTTCGCATTTTGAGGGGTCCACATCTCTAGTCCATGTGTCATGCCAATCATTGAACTTTCTGAAATATTTAACTTGAAAGGATATTAGTTCAATGAGCTATATGTTGTTATGAATTACCAAAACCACCCGGGGATTAGTTGCACTTTCAAATGGTCGCCATCATGCCCATTCATGGAGTTGTCCTCGGAGAGATGGTCCGATGGCGCAGCTTGTGGCCTATCTAACCGTGCACTTGGGATTCACTGACTTCACGTGACCAAGTCACCGAGCTACAGTAGTCTGACTTGTCTCTCTGCGAGTCTTCCAATTTTTAGATCAACGGATTAGGTGTTGTTTCATTTACACAATTTCTCACTTATATTTCACTTATACAACTTTATTTTCAATTTCAATAATGTGAAAAGTTTAAAGATATAATAGTTAAATGCATGTTTAACTTATACAATTTCAATCTAGACTATTAGTTTTTTGATCCGACGGTTCATATAGGCTTAGTCAGGGTATGTACCACTGACTTAGCTCTATGCAAAGTCAGCCAATCCGAGCCCCCTCACCGTTTGCACGCTGACTTTTCCTGCACTCGTCAATGTTAGTTTTATCATGAGGGTCTTGATCCAGTGGTTATTGATGTTGGCCTTGACTGCCTTCCTTGCCTATGATATCACCAACCTACCTACTGTACTAGGAGAAGCAAAGGCATGCAACTAGATCTGTTCCCAAGGCTCCCGCGTCGTTCCCGCTAGCGCGAATCGGGCGGCGCTCAAACCCTAGTGTGACGCCCCCGGCCTAATCGTGCACTAATCATACACGCAAATGCACACGATCAAGCCTAAGGACTCCGGGAAGATATCACAACACAACTCTAAAACATAAATAAAGTCATACAAGCTTTATATTACAAGCCAGGGGCCTCGAGGGCTCGAATACATAAGCTTGCGTACAAGCGTCAGCGGAAGCATCAGATATCTGAGTACAGATATTAAAAGAGAAACAGAAAGGCCTTTAGAAAGGCGGGGCAAAAATAAAACACTACGATCGAAAGGCGAAGGCCTCCTGCCTGGGACCCTCCGATCCTACTCCTAGTCGTCAGTCAACTCGTAGTAGTATCCATCCTCTGGGTAGTAGTAGTAGTCGATCGACGGGGCATCTGTCTCAGGGGGCTCCGTCCTCTGGTCGCGACAAACTGATAAGGGGAGAAAAGGAAAACAAAGCAACCGTGAGTACTCAGAAGTACTCAGCAAGCAAGGATCTACACTACATATGCAACATTTTCAAGGGGAGGCTGTATATGTGGACTGGGCTGCAGAAATGCAAGAATAGAGAGTAGGCCTAGTCCTATCGAAGACTAGCATCTTCAGAGGTCTTGCAGCAATAGAAGAGAGAAGAACAGTACAATATAATGTAGCAGTATCTTCAAGTCTCATCCTCACCCAGAGATCCTTTCTCGACTCCCTGCGAGAAAGCAATCCCAGAGCCATACAGTCATCAACCTCGTCCGGAGATCCCTTCTCGACTCCCTGCGAGAAGCAATCCCAGAGCCATAGTATCCAAGTATCCAGTTCTAAATTGTATCAATCAGGATACAACTCCGAGTGTCCTTTACCGTAGGACCGGCTATCGATAGAAGTATTCTTCCTTGCAGGGGTGCACCAACTTACCCAACACGCTCGATTAACTCCGGCCGGACACACTTTCCTGGGTCATGCCCGGCCTCGGCCAAACGATACACCGCAGCCCTACCTAAAGCTCAGCAGAGAGGTCCCCGCCAGTCTACATCCTAAGCACTCAGGGGTCTTGGGCCATCGCCCTGTGCACTCCGGGTCGTTGTGTGCAGGGTGGATACCAGCACCGCCTCGGAGGGTCGGTACGATCCGACCGTGCCACAATGCTGAACTGGACGTCTGACAGAACTTTCGGCTGATGCTACGATGCAGAACGCCCATACTATGCCCATGTGATGGTTAGTGCTATCAGACCAGAGGCCTGCTCGGATCAAATATCCAAATCGTTAGGACTAGGGGCTTGCGGTAACGAGCAGAGACTCACGAAAGATGTGACCCCGTCGCCCCGTCTCGAGGACTTGCTGCAAGGGTTAAGAATGCCTGGCCGCGCCTCGTATTCACCACTCGGGCACCACACAGGCACCCGTCTTCACAACACTCGCCTCTCAGGCGCACGCGGGTACTCCTCAGGGCCGACCCGCCTATCCAAGGAACAGTGTAAAGTCTAAGTATCCGTGTGTCCATAACATCAGGGGAATCCGAGGTATCACCCTCGTTGGATTCCTACTCGATGTGTCTGTCAAGGTGAACTCGGAGGATTCACCCTCGATGGGTTCACACTTGATGTGTTGCACGACAGCGTCGTTACCGGAAGTGGCGAAGGAGGAATCACCCTCGATGACCACGACCGAATAGCTACTCTACAGAGTTAACATCAGAAGTGCTACATGAGGTTTCACCCTCGGCACTCGATAGTAACGCTGCAGTGTCGTTACAACTAAAGGGGGGGTGATGTGAGGTGTCGGGTCCTGGTCTTCAATCCCGTTGATCGGGTCTTCTGACGATCCAGCGCGGCAGTCAGGATAAGTGGGGTCACTGATAGGTCTCTACCCAGCCTAGACTAAACAGTTTAGGATATGCAGGTAATTATCAACAGCAGGTTACAATGAATAGGGTATGCATCAGAATAGGTAAAGCAGCAGCAGCAGCAGCAATTCTAATGCAAGCATGAGAAATAGAATGGGCAATATCGGTATGCTCAAGGGGGGGGGCTTGCCTAGTTGCTCAACGACAAGGGCAAGGTCGTCAATGGTGGCGTCGGGCTCCTGAATCGCGTCGGTACCGGGAACTGCGTCGGGGTCTAACGAGAGAGAATAGGGGGAGGAAACAGTATAAATATAGAGCAAACATAAGCAACACGGAGCAGGCCATGCTAACGTGCAGTGCAGGGTTGCCTGAAGACATGTCCAAGTCATTTAGTTATTTTAGGAATTTGTTTGGAATTATTTTATTAAGGTCATACACTATTCATCTATCTGAAACAGGCAAAAAGTTGCATGTTCAGATAGTTAGAGGCATCCAACAGGTATGTGGGTAGCGTATTCGGATCCGTCTCATTTTTCTGATCATTTTTCATATATAAATTATTTTCATCGGAGTTACGGATTAAAAGATATGATTTTCTAAAGTTTTATTAATTTCTGGAATTTAATTAATTAATTAATTCAACATTATCCGAAACAGTAAAAGGTGACGTCATCATGACGTAAGGCTGACGTCAGCAGTCAACAGGGGGCCGGCCAGGTCAAACCTGACCAGTGGGGCCCACATGTCAGCCTCTGATTAGTCTAAACATAGTTTATTTTAACTAATTAACTAATTAGGCTACTGGGCCCACATGTCAGTGTGTAATTAGGTTAAACTAATTAACTTAATCAAAATAATTAATTAATAGACGGTGGGGCCCGTGTGTCAGTGACACAGCCAGCCCAGTCAGCGGGCTGACCGGGTCAACTGGGGCCAACCGGGCCCAGCGGTCAGTGGCACAGGCAGTGGGGGCCACGTGCCACGTCGGCGCCGGCCACCGGAGCACGCCGGCGAGCTCGCCCACGGCGGCACAACTCCGGCGAGTTCGGGAATCACCCACAGGGCATTATTTGCGACGCGGTTGGCGGCAGTCGAACGGGGAGACGACGCCGCGTCGATCTAGGGCACTAGCACGAGGCGGGGCAGTCGGAGACGAGCGCTGCGACGGCAATGGCGGACGGCGGCATTCGGGCGGGACGGCGAACGGCATTGCAGCGCGCGTGCGGGCGAGCCAAAAGGCTAGGCGTGGCCTACGCGGTGCGGCGAGTGCGATGGCCACGGGCACGGGGCCCAAAGTTCGCCGGGGACACGTCGGCGACGTGCACAGGCGGCGGTGGGTTCGGGCACGGCGAAACCTAGCGCTACAAGCCACGGAGGGCCGTGAGGGGAGAGCAGGAAGGAGCAGGAGCTCACAGCGGGGCGTAGCCGGTCAAAGTGGGCTCGGGGAAGGCCTGGAGTAGCCAGAATCGACGGCGAACGGTGGCGGGGATCCGAGGAAGAAGACGACGCAGGCCGGCGATGCAGAGGCGTTCGGCTTTGGTTCGTCGGCGCAGGAGGCGTAGAGGAGCACGGCGGAGCTCGTGGGCACGTCGCGGTGGCGAGGCAGAGGCGGTGGCTACGCGGGCGATGGAGCAATGGCGATGGCCGCGTCGGCCATGGCGGTAAGCGAGCGAGGGAGGGGAAGGAGTGGGGCGAGGGAGGCACCAGAGGGCTGCGGGGCTCGCCCTTATCCACAGCGAGCGCGCGACGCGGTGTCGAGTGCCGAGGGAGGGGGGCCGGCCTCGGGGGCGCTCGCGCACGCAGGGTGCTCGACAGCGCGCCCGCGGCGACAGGGGTAGGGGGAGGGGGCTAGTTGGGCTGGGCCAGCTCCTGTGCGGCTGTGGGCTTAAGTGCACAGGGGCATTTTTCCATTTCTTCTTTTCTGTTTCTTTTTCTTTTCTGTTCTGTTAATTGTTTAGGCCCCAAATGGATTTTGTAAAAAGTGTGAGCTAGTCCTTAAATACCAGTGCACTATACCCTAGCACCAAAAACTAGTTTGGGCAAAACATCATTTCATATTTGATCTAGATTAATTAAAAGGCTTGTAAATATTATTTTCAGCCACTATTAAAAGAGGTTTGGGCCACCTAATTAATTTATTTAATGTTGGATACAATTTTAGAATGGTCTCTGGAATATTTGCCATCTAATGAACAATTTAGTTTTTATGTTGGACCACTTTTATATTTCACTTTCATTTAAATTTGAATTTTGACTTAGGAGTTGAAAAGCATTATGATGCAAATGATGATCATGCACTGTTAATCATGCTGACTTGGCATTATCAAAATGGGATTACTGTGGCTAACCACTGGGGGTGTTACACCTAGCCCCCGGGGGCGCGAACTCCCTCCTCCGCTGCCGGGGGACACCACCGGGCTAAGCCCGAGGGCCGACAGTGGTGGTGGACTCCCTCTCTCCCGCGTCTTAGGGGTGGCGTAGGGCCCGTAAACAAGTGGAGGCGCGACCGATACAGTCTTTGCAGCGCGACGGCGATGGCTGCGGCGGGCGGCAGCATGGTGGCCGGCCCTGCCTCAAGCGGCGGCGGCTGCTGCAGGTGCGGCGGGCAGCCTGGTCACGGACGACGGCTTGGGATGCGGGCGTGGCGGTCGGCCTTGTTCGAGCGACGGTGATGGCTCCGGTCAGCGACGACGGCAAGCTATGCTGCGGCTGCTCGCCATCGGGCTTCGGATCGGCGGCAGGGCCGCGGACGTCCTGGTGGACAGGTCGGCGGCATGCAGGCTATAGCCTCCGATCAGATTTGATCTGGCCTGTGCAGCCGGCAGTGGTGGTCATCTCCTCCGTCGGAGGTGGTCGGCCTGAGGCTGGGTGGTCGGATCTCGAGATCCATCATCTAGTCCAGGCTGCGAGTCGGGGAGACATAGTTGCCGGTGAAAACCGAGCCTACTACGAGCAATGGCGGTGTTCTGCGCCATTATCTTGATGAAGGCATCGTCGTGTAACTACTGACGACTCACTCGTGCTAGTCCGGGGGAAACCCTAGGATCTAGTCTCCTAGATCGGACGATGGCGGCACTACGGTGTCGTTTCTCTCTTGGGAGCATCATTTTTGGAGCAGCGCCGGAAGACAGAGGCAGGAGGTGGAGCGGCTTCGTCTTGCACGGAGCTTCGGCGAAGATGTTAAGTCATACCTGGACGACAGGTGCTACGCTGTGTCATGCCTATTCGGCGGGTGCTACGTGTAACATCCCCAGCATCACACTACAGTAATCCCTTATGATCAGTGCCAAGTCATCTTGATTTACAAAGCTTGATCATGTTGGATAAATATCTCATTTCAAATTCTTCTCTGAATCCAATTCAAATTCAAAGTGCAATTTGAAGTTGCTCAAAAGTTGCTGGAAAAATGTTCACCCTCTAGCAAATAATCCAAAACATTTGTTGTTAAGGAAAACAACATCACCATCAATTTGCATTTGGGTCTAAGCATTTAAAACAGTGCCAAAACAGCACTTTAAATGCCCTATTCATTTTTGAAAAATTCAAATGAATTCCAAACTTGCCCAAACTTTTTGTGGAAGTGTCTAAAATCACCAGGGATTTAATGGGACACTTCCCAAGTTTTTCCCGAGTCAATAGACTGCCCAAATAATTCATTTCCTCTCTATGCTATTAAATAAAAAGAAAAACAGAAAACTGGAGAAGAAAAAGTGAAAGGCCACTGTGCACTGGGCCTAAGTGCACATTGCCTGAGGCCCAGCCCACGAGGCCTCTTTCTCCCTCCTCCCTCTCTCTCACATGTGCGTGTCGCCGCGCCCATGGCCGCAGCCCACCGCTCCATCCGTTCGTCGACACGGCGACGCCCACCGGTGCGAGGAGAGGATAAGGACCCCCTCGTCCATTCCCCCTGACTCTCCCTCACCCACTCTCCCCTTCTCCCTCTCCCTCTCCTTCGTTCTGGAGAGGAGGCCGACGCGGTCGCCGCCGTCCTCCGCTCGATCCCGCGGCCGCCGTTACCGCCTCGCCTCGCCGACATGCCATAACGACGCGCCGTCCTCGGCTACTTCCCCTGCACCAACCGGAGCGAGACGGGAGCCCCCACCACGTGCGCTACTTCCTCTTCTTCCTCCTCGGGCTTCTTCTTCTCCGTCGCTGATTCGCCGCCAACGAGCCTCCCTGAGCAGGCTTGAGCACAACTGCAGGCTCATGGTGAGCAGCCGCATCGAATCCCTCTCCTCCCCGTCTCTCCTCGAGCTCGTAGACGCCACGTTGGAGATGGCCGAACCCCACGCCGCCGATGAGTCCGTCGCCGTCGTTCTAGTCGCCGTCATGACCGTTCGAGCACGTGGACGTGCTCAGCTCCTCCCTGCGATCCCAACGCACGCACGCGCGTGCCTCCTAGTGCCCTGCCTCGCCGATCCCGAGCGCCGCCCGAACGAGCCGTCCGCCGGCGTCGATGTGGCTTCCGACTCTGGCCGTTCTAGCCCGCGCCACCGCCGTAGATCGACGCGACATCGAGTCCTCGTTCGAATGCAACAAACCGCACGTGATTTGGTGCCCTATGGCGCATTTCTGAGCTGCTCCGGCACTCTGCCGCCGCGGATGCGCTCGACGGCGTGACTCCAGTGGCCCCGCCGAGCTGGCACGCGTGGGGTCCACCCCTGGGACACTGCCAGTGGGCCCCGGACCCTACTTTGACTTGGTTGACCAGGGTCAACCCTAATCACTGTTCACCCCTGTCACTGACCAGTGGGCCCCCTGCGCTTAATTAAGTTAATTAGGTTTATAATTTAATCTGCTAATTAGTATAGACACTGACACCTGGGGCCCACCCCTCTAATTAGTCTGTTAGTTTATTTTTAACCCATTGTTAAACCCACAGAGACTGACAGGTGGGCCCCACCTGTCAGTTTGACCAGTCAGCGGGTCTGTTGACTGCTGACGCAATGCTGACATCATGCTGATGTCATATATCATTTCTGTTAATTTGAATAAATCCAGAAAATGTTTAAATCTTTTAAAATCAGTAGAAATTAAACCATAGCTCGGATCGAAAAACTTTATATATGAAAGTTGCTCAGGAAGACGAGACGAATTCGACCGTGCCATCTGTTTCCGTGTCGGGACCCTCTACGGAGGTGAATCCGCAACTTTTAGCCTGTTTCTGGTAGATGAATAGTGCATATATACCGGTTAATAATTCCAACTTAAATAACTAATATGACTTAGACATGCTTTTAGGCAACCCTGCACTACACGTTAGCATAGCATGCTCTGTGTTGCATATGTTTGTCGTGTATTTATCTGTTTTCTCCCCCTCTTCTCTCTCGGTAGACCTCGACACCGATGTAGTCCCTGAGACCGACGCAGCTCCGGAGATCGACTACGCCCCTGACGACCAGACCTTTGCCTCAGAGCTTCCAGGCAAGCACCCTCCCTTTGAACATGCCGATATCGCCTATTCTTTCTCTCTTATGCTTGCATTAGAAATTGCTGCTGCTACTATTTATCCTATTTCTGATGCATAGCCTGTTTTTGTAACTGCTGTTGATACCTACCTGCTTATCCTAAACTGCTTAGTATAGGCTGGATAGAGACCCACCAAAGACCCCACTTTGTCCTAGTTGCCCCGCTGGATTATCAGATGACTCGATCAGCGTGATCGACAACCAGGCCCCGGCACCGCACATCACCCCTTAGTTGTACAACACTGCAGCATTACTATCGAGTGCCGAGGGTGATACCTCGTTTAGCACTTCTGATGTTAACTCTGTAGAGTAGCTATTTGGTCGTGGTCATCGAGGATGATTCCTCCTTCACCACTCCCGATAACGACGCTGTCGTGCAACACCTCAAGTGTGAACCCATCGAGGGTGATTCCTCCGAGTTCACCTTGACGGATACATCGAGTAGGAATCCAACGAGAGTGATACCTCAGATTCCCTGATGTTAATGACACACGGTTACTTGGACTTTGCAACTGTTACTTGGAAAGTCGGGTCGACCCTGAGGGGTACCCGAGCGAGCATAAGATGCGAGTGATGTGGAGACGGGTTGACCTGGAGGGTGCCCGTGAGATAAATACGAGGCGTGGCCGGGCATTCTTAGCCCTTGCCGCAAGTCCTCGAGACGGGGCGACGGGGTCACATCGATTATGAGTCTCTGCTCGTTACCGCACACCCCCAATACACTAACGATTTGGATATTTGATCCGAGTGGGCCTCTGGCCCGATATCACTAACCATCACGCGGGAATAAATATGGGTACTCTGCGTCGTATGCATCAGCCGAAAGCTCTGTCAGACGTCCAGTTCAGCATGGCGGCCGGGTCGGATCGTGCCGATTGCGCTGGTATCCACCCTGCACGCAACGACTCGGAGTGCACAGGGCGATGGCCCAAGACCCCTGAGCGCTTAGGATATAGACCGACGGGGACCTCTCTGCTGAGCTTTAGGTAGGGCTGCGGTGTGTCGTTTGGCCGAGGCCGGGCATGACCCAGAAAAGTGTGTCCGGCCGGAGTTAAGCGAGCGTGGTGGGTAAGTTGGTGCACCCCTGCAGGGAAGAAAACATCTATGCATAGCCGGATCCTCGGTAACGGACACTCGAAGTTGTATGCCGATCGATACAACTAGAACATAATGTTGAGATGAGAAATGAATAGTATGGCTCTGGGATTGCTTTCTCGCAGGGAGTCGAGGAAGGATCTCTGGGCGAGGTTGATAACACTACTAGTACTATATATGGTGCTGATCTACACTCTTCTAATGTTGCAAGACCACTGAAGATGCTAGTCTTCGATAGGACTAGGCCTTCTCTCTATTCTGGCATTGCTGCAGCCCAGTCCACATATACAGCCTTCCTTTGATAATGTTGCATATGTAGTGTAGATCCTTGCTTATTGAGTACTTCGTATGAGTACTCACGGTTGCTTTGCTTCCTCTTTTTCCCCATACCCGTTTGATGCAACCAGATGACGGAGCCCCGGAGCCAGCTGTCCCAGCCGACGATCACTACTACTACCCCGAGGGTGGCTACTTCTACGAGTTGGCTGACGACCAGGAGTAGGTTCGGAGGGTCCCAGGCAGGAGGCCTGCGCCTTTTCGATCGTAGTGTTTTCTTTTGCCCCGCCTTTTAAAGGCCTATCTGTCTTTCTTTTATATCTGTACTCAGATATCTGATACTTCCGCTGACGCTTGTAAGCGAGCTTATGTATTCGAGCCCTCGAGGCTCCTGGCTTGTAACATAAAGCTTGTATTATTTTAATTGGTGTCTAGAGTTGTGTTGTGATATCTTCAAGTGAGTCCTTAGACTTGATCGTGTGCATTTGCGTGTATAATTAGTGCACGCTTGAGCCGGGGGCGTCACACTACGAACGATAGATCTTTCAGATACTTCAAGTTGTGTCGACTGGTGGTACTTGGCGGCATGGTGCTGCGGTCTGCCGGCGGCGACCGTGACGTGCTCAGCAGTTTGCGCGCAGGGAGGTGGTGCCGTTGGGCGCCGTGGTGGCGTCGACGGATGGTCGGACTGGCAAGAATGATGCGGATCTCTTTCCTGAAGATGGCCCAGTGGTTCGATGATGATGGCGATTCCTAAAACGTGTGCATGTGGTGTACGCTTTGGGTTTGCTGTACCGGCTATAGGTTCCGATATGTTATGTGAATGGATCGGGGACAACACCGGTTTTAGATATGGGAGTGAGAGTACTCCACATTATCGAGTTGTAGGTGTTAGTGATGGCTTCGGGTGGCTTAATGTATGTTCTTGTCAAGCATTTGTTGAATAATTAATAAAGATGGTTGTATGCATCGATTGATATAGATGCCGGGGTTTTAACCTCCTTTTTCAAAACAAAAAAATACTGTACTTACGCTAGAAATTCACAAGGGCATGAAAGTGCCGAGGCACGCACCTGACCAATCGTCCGTCCACACGATTACTTCGTGATTCACAAACTCGTTTGATTCCTTGCACGATTGTAAGGTTTAGTTTCTAAAACTTAGTGATTTTGTCGTTCATTCTTATAAAGATTTAGTAGTTGAAACTTTGTGAAGTTATCAGAACTTCTCAAAACATACTTAAAAATGGTCTTGTTTCAAAGCCCTTATCACATAAACACGAATATGCAAATGAAATTTGAATTGGACTTTGGTTAAAAAATTGGAAGTCAAAAAAGAAAGTGGTCAGTGCCCCCGCACCTACATGCAACAAATCGCCTTTCCACCTACATCACCAGGGGACAAAGGGCTGATAAATATTTTTTCAGAAAAAGTTCATATCTATTATAAAAGTTCAGCAGAAATACGAAGGACCTCAAATATAATAAAAATTACATTGAGGTCTCTAAACTACCGAACAACCACTATCGCTGCTAGAACAAGCCGCCGACATGCCGTTGTCGCCGCTCCCCTATAAAAGCCGGCTTGACATTGTCGATGACAGCCAAGAAGTCTTCGTGCATTGGTCCTTATAAGGACCAACGCAATGGAGCCTCAATCACCATCGTTGAACCATTTAATAGATCTATAGCAACTGATATCAAATCTTGCCATCATGCACGCACAACAAGAAATCTTAACCTCACTCCCCAAGGAGATGGAAGGAATCTACGTCAGGGCTCCGTCGGATACGTCCAGATGAACGAACTCGAGGAGAATCAGAGCCCGAAAAATAAACTCGAAGAATAAGTGATGTCATCCGCCCGAGCGTCGCGCCTGCGAGGATTAGAAAACCCTAACGTAAACTACTAGCTAGAGCGAAGGCATCGGTATTCTCCTCCCTGCCATCGGCCACCGAAGAAAGGTAGAGGGAAGGCGAATCCACGCGTTCATCGACGAAACCTGGAGGGGAGAGTTTGCCCTAGCTGCCGAGGGGAAGGGAAGAAGGGGCTTGACAAAGGGCGTAATATGTTCTTATTTGGAGTATAGTGTTGTACTAAATCAGTGATCTATGCCACTTTTAATCAGCGGTGGTTGCTGTTCTGGTGTGCTGGTCGTATGTGGCCTTAACACGACGATTTCTCGACTGTCTAGTACAACAAGTTTTGTTCGGCTCCGGCGAAGGAGGGGCGATGACGGCGGCTCGCTTCAGTGCATGTAGTCATCGCTAGGTGGTCTACGGATCTGGATATAATTTTTGTTATTTCTGCTGTTCGTTGTACTATCATGATTGAAGATGAATAGATCGGATGTTTTCTCGCAAAAAAATCAGCGATAACTAACATGAACAACATGGATTATTATTTTTCAGAACTGGAACCCCGTTGCGATTTCGAATCCTTTTTATTTATGAATATGCACTGAAAAAATTCTATGATCTGCGGTTGTCCCATTTCGAAAAGAAAAAAACCTAATTGCAGAAAAACGAAATCAAACCCACAAAAAGGGCATAAAGGATGCTAGATCTTGCACATGCAGCTACATTACTTCTCCCCGTGGTGCATGATCTGAATCGTCTCCGCCGTGCTGCCGCGGCAGCGCTAGTACTACTGGCAGTGGCGGCACCGCCCACTGGTCGCCGTCGATGTAGGAGACGTCCATGAAGGGCGCGGCCTGCCGGCGATCCAGCTGCCGCGCGTACGGCACCCTCCCGTCCCTGCACGCCCCGGGCCCCATGCTCTCGTACTCCCCGAAGAACACCGTCTGGCGCCTGGCCGGATCGTTCCAGTCGTTCCACCCCTCCGGCGCCACGACGCCGGCGGCGAGGTACGTCCTCGCGAACACCACCGTGGCGTAGGGCCCCCACGCCCGTCCGAGCCACACCTCCCCCGTCCCCACGACGCTGCACCCCACGAACGCGAACCCCGTTTTCTCCGACGCTGACCCGCGCCCATGCGCCGTGATGCTCCCCGTCCCCACAACGTCACGCTGATAGTGCAGTTGTGGTAGAGGGACCGAGCGTTGCCGAAGATGAAGTGGATGGAGCCCTCGACGTAGCAGCCGCGGAAGACGTGCCGCCCCTGCTCGTCCAGCAGCGTGTCCTGCGCGCCGTAGACGCCGCACCAGTGGAACGCCGCCTGGTCGCCGGCCACACGCAGCGCCACCGCCTGCCCTCCGCTGGCGCCAGGGACCGCCGGAGGCGCCGTGTTCTGGAAGCTGATGTTGTAGGCAACGAAACCGGCGGCGAGGACGGTGAAGGTGGCGCTGGACGGGGTGCTGCCGCCGCTGGAGCCGGCGGTGTCGTTCCACGCCACGGTGCTGTTGAGGTTGCCGCGGCCGTGCAGCGTCACGCCCGTCTTGTTGCCCCACACCACCACCTTCTCCCGGAAGATGCCGGCGCCCACGGCCAGCAGCGTCCGCCCGCCGGCCGGGCCGTGGTCAGGCACCGCGTCCACCGCCTTCTGCACGCTGCTGAAGTTGCCGCAACCGAGGTGGTCAACGGTCAGGACGAGGGTGACGTTGAGCTGGGACGCGATGCCGGCCACCCATCTGGCCTCCTCGTCGCACCGCCTCCGCCGGCGGCGGCCGTGTACCAGAGGATCGGAGGGCGAAGCAGGGAGGTGTGTGGTGGAGGCAAGCAAGATGGCGAGAAGAACAGAGGCGATGGCCGCTGCCCATAGGCCACAGTACTTCACCCCTCCACCCCTGCTTCTGCTTGTGCTTGCACGGCTCCTCATTATCATGGGCACAAGGGCGTGGCTTGCATGATCTCGATCTGGCTTTGCTTCTTTCTTATGACTACTACGTACGCACTTGCTATCCAGTAGTAGTAATTCAGAAGGAAAATTGGATAGAATAATCAATTCAGAAGGAGGTATCAACATTGTTGTTAGCTATGGTTGCTTAATTTGCTGCGTTCAAGCTAGTCATGATGAGATGAGCTGTAATGTGGCGACCAAGGGAAGGGATCCCATCCCATCCAGTTTTGAGTGAGTGCTACATTGCCGATGTAATGATTACAACTACGTCTAGCTAGCTGCATGCTCAACCTGGCCGGAACATACTACAAAAGGTTACTCCATTGCTTTTATTTCCATTCTTGGTGCCTATACCATGATGAATCAATGCTAGAAAGGTTGAACGCTACTCGCTACACCGTTGATGTTGTTGAGATTTTTTTTTTTGTATATTTGGTTTGGCGCCTGCGGAAGATGGTGAGTGTTTTTTTTATAATGCGGTGTTTTGGTGGGCTCTTTGCAGTGTGATTTTATGTTATCCGCTAATTAACTCATACTTATATGGAAAAATTTCTTGCACTCGTGACCGCATATATTATATTGGTGCTACAGTGTCATGTGTTGGCACTTTTTGTTTCTAGGTGGCAAGAGGATGTGCAGTGTGATTGCTGTCGTTTGAGAAATAGTTGATCCAACTAAAATCATGAATCAAATCCAATATTGCATACCTTCACTGAATGAAAGAGCTCCTTGAGAAATAGTTGACCTGGTCAAAATCATCAACCAAATCCAAAACTAAACATCTCAATTGAATGGGAGGGCTCCAAAATCAAGGAGCACATTGTATTAGATGATGCAGGCTTTTTCTTTATTTAAATAAGAGTTTTACTCATAATAATAGGGTTATAATATAGAGGCAAAAATCCTCAATACATGGGGTCCTCTATGTAGCCACACAACAATACTTCACTCAGTACAACTGTCAATTTGCTATTCTATTTTATTATCGTTGCGGAATAAACTCTCGGTCTACCATCAAAGATTTGATCTGAGCGACAATGTGCCCATACATAGATCAGGCCAAGCTGTTGCTAGATAAGCCCATTAGTGCCTTATCCGGAAAAGGCTTCGCGCCCCGCTTTATAACTAGATGATATCCCGCGCTTTGCAGCGGGAATATGTTGCAAAGAATGACAAATGTTTTTTGCCACGACTTCCACGAATGTCGTTCCTTGATGAAACTTGGCAAGCACTTAAAACATTTGTCATTCTTTGCCACCAATTTTTTTTTATTTTTTTTATTTTTTAATATTCATGGTGGGATCATAAGAGCTAAAACTCGGACGGACACTTTCCAACACTTTTTTCATGAATGCAAATGACACTGACATATAGGTGATGTTTTTCTGAACATTTTGGTATCTTGCATTTTTCTGACTTAGTATGAATTAGTTATGAATTTTTCAAACTGACGGTCAAATGGTCAAAGGGCAAAAGCATAAGAGGAGCGAAGTGACTTGGACAGAACCGGTGATTTTTGGAAATTAGGGGTAAAACAGCCGAGTGGGACACAACTAGGGGCATAAATCTAATTATCCCTATATTTATATAAGATTTGGTTGAATGAAATATTTGGATTAGTAATATGTGGGAAAAACTAAAAATATGTATTATATATTGTATTGGATTATTGTATAGTTAAAAAATATGTATTGAATATAGGTAGTATAATATAATGAAATGTTTTCCCATGCATGTTGGGTGTGCCTTCGATGAGGTGACATTGTTTTCCCATGCATAGTGTATGTGTGCATGTTGAAATAAATATAAATAGTTGGGATCAACTAATAATGAAAAGAAATTCTCATGCATGTTGTGGTGGGCCTTCGATGATGTGGTATGTGCGCATGTTATGATAATAAAAGTAGTGGAATGAACTATTTAGGTATATATAGAATAAGCCCAAACAAACATACAAGCAACCGCAAAAGAGAGAGGCGAGTGAGTGAGGGGGGGAGTGAATAACATAAGGTCTGCTGGGGCAACAATAACAATAAGCCCGAAAAATGAAATTTAGCCTCAGGAGGGGTACATAGGTGATCATCATGAGTGTGGCCGCCAACTCCTTGTGCTTCCTTGTTAACTTGCCAACGGCCACCCTGTCACGCCGCTTGTTGAGAGGTCTCCATAGCTGCATGAAACCACACAATTTATAAATCGCGTCAGAGGTTCGCGCAGGAAAGCTATGCTCAATGACCATCTTGTTTCTAGTACACCACAAGGTCCAAGCCATGGCCCCGAAGTTAATCCACAACAATTTGCGGCCTGCCCTGAAAAACGAGCGATATTCACATAAAAGTCCAGAAAATTGGTAGGGCACCAACCATTGCCCAACACTTCCCTCGGGAAGCCCCAAAGAAATTGCGCGGCCACACAATAGAAAAAGATGTGGCTGATCAGGTCCTCCAGGGCACCACAAAGCGGACAAATACCGCCACCCATAATGTTTCTTTTTAGCACTTGGTCCCCAGAAGGGAGTTGGCCCCTAATGAGCTGCCCTAGGAACACTTTGATCCGAGGAGGAAGTCTAGTTTTCCAAAGTTCCAACATCTCGACCGGGTTCTGCCCATCCCCAAACGCTCATACATAGATTTCATCAAGAAGGCACCGGACGGATCAACCAACCATCTTGTGTTATTCAACTCCTCGGAGATGTTGGTGCTTGCTACTTGTGAGCCGCGTTGGGATTTCCCCGAAGAGAAGGGGATGATGCAGCACAATAGAGATAAGTATTTCCCTCAGTTACGAAACCAAGCTTATCAATCCAGTAGAAGAATCACGCAACAACTCGTTAATAGCACCTGCACACAAAATAACAAATTCTTGCACCCAACGCGAACAAAGGGTTGTCAATCCCTTGGCGGTAAATTGCAAGATTAAATTGCATGGTGATAGATAGATAGATCGAACAAAAATACAAAATAAAATAAATAAAGTAAAATTGCAGCAAGGTACTTTTAGGATTTTTAATATATGATAGAAGTAGACCCGGGGGCCATATTTTTCACTAGAGACTTCTCTCTTAAAAATAGCATATGGTGGGTAAACAAATTACTATTGGGCAATTCACAGAAAAACAAATGATCATGACGATATCCAAGGCAATGATCATGTATATAGGCATCACGTCCGAGAAAAGCAGACCGAAATGATTCTGCATGTACTACTATTACTCTACACATCGACTGCTATCCAACATGCATCTAGAGTATTAAGTTCATAAAGAAAGGAGTAACGCCTTAAGCAAGATGACATGATGTAGACAAAGTAAACTCACGCATGAATAAACCCCATATTTTTATCCTTAATAGCAACGATACAATATGTGTCATGTCCCCTACTGTCACTGGGACTGAGCACCGCAAGATCGAACCCATTACAAAGCACATCTCCCATTGCAAGATAAATAAATCTAGTTGGCCAAACCAAATCAATAGATCAAAGAGAAATACGAAGCTATAATAATCATGCATAAAAGAGTTCAGAGAACTAAAATAATATTCATGGATAATCTGATCATAAACTTACAATTCATCTGATCACAACAAACACACCGCAAAAAGTGATTACATCAAATAGAACTCCAAGAACATCGAGGAGAACATTGTATTGAAGATCAAATAGAGAGAAGAAGCCATCTAGCTACTAACTACGGACCAGTAGGTCTATGATAAACTACTCACACATCATCGAAAGAGCAGCAAGGTTGATGTAGAGCCCCTCCGTGATTGATTCCCCATCCGACAGAGTGTCGGAAAAGGCCTCCAAATGGGATCTCTCGAGAATAGGAACTTGCGGCGGTGGAAAAAGTAACTTGTGGACTCCTCTGTTGGTTTTATGATTTTAGAGAACTTATAGAGGGGGAGTTAGGTCAAACGGAGCCACATGGGCCCCACGAGCCACCAGGGCGTGCCCTACCCCTGGGCGCGCCCTGGTGCCTCGTGGGCCACTGCTCCATCTTCTCGTCCCCTCTCAAAGCTTCCAGGGTCTCTTATGTACAGAAAAAAAATCTCTAAAAAGTTTCGTGGCATTTGGACGGTATTGATATTCTGAAAAAACAAAAACAGGCAAAAAACAGCAACTGGCACTGGGCACCAAGGTGATAGGTTAGTCCCAAAAAATGATATATAATTGCTTGTAAGTGTATATAAAACATCCAAGATTGATACTATAATTGCATGGAACAATAAAAAATTATAGATACGATGGAGACGTATCAAGCATCCCCAAGCTTAATTCCTGCTCGTCCTCGAGTAGGTAAATGATAAAAACATAATTTTTGATGTGGAATGCTACCTATCATATTCATCATATAATCTTTTCTTTTGTGGCATGAACATTTGGACTTGAATGATTCAAAGCAATAATCTATAGCTTGACATTAAGACATAAATACTCAAGCATACTAACAAGCAACCATGTCTTTCAAAATATCAACGCTAAAGAAAGTTATCCCTAGCCTATTATGCTCAATCATTGATCCATTCATGAAACACACTCAATATTAGCTACACCCAATGCACAAGTATGACAATAGTGTTCTCTAGTTGGTGCTTTGTAAGAGAAGATGGAGACTCAAAATAAAAATAAAAATTGTATAAAAGTAAATAGATAGGCCCTTCGCAGAGGGAAGCAGAGATTTGCAGAGGTGCAAGAGCTCAAGGCTTAAATTAGAGAGATTAAATTATTTTGAGAGGCATGATTTTTCTGTCAACAAAAACGACCGAGAATTCCCAATATCTTCCATGCTAGACACATTATAGGCGGTTCCCAAACAGAAAATAAAGTTTTATTTCCTTTCCACCATTCTTTCAGAATCCATGGCTAGCTGTATCCACGGGTGCCTTCCACACCAATACTTTCCAAGGAATTTATTATTATCATCATATTATTTATTTACTTTTTTCATTTTGGGACTGGGCATCCCTATTACCTGCCACTCTCTCGTGCAATGACAAGTGAATAAACACTCATCATGAGAATAACCCACCTAGCATGGAAAATATTGGCCACCCCCTGCCGCTTCATGAGCGGTACAGGCACACAAAACGGAAAATTATTTTGAAAAATTAGAGTTGGCACATGCAAATTTACTTGGAACGGCATGGAAATACCACATATAGGTAGGTATGATGGACTCATTTGGCACAACTTTGGGTTTAAGGAATTGGATGGACAAGCAGCATTCCCGCTTAGTACAGATGAAGGCTAGCAAATAGATTGAGAAGCGGCCAACCAAAAAAATGAAAACGGTCATAAACATGCATTGAACATAACTAACACTGAATAATGCACCATAAGTAGGATATAACTTCGTTGCATAACTATTGACTTTACGTGCATGCATAGGGAATCACAAACCTTAGCACCAATATTCTTAATAAACCACAATTACTCACTAACATGACTCACATATTATCATCTCCATATCGCAAAACTATTGCAAGGAATCAAATTTATCATATCCAATGATCTTTCATGAAAGTTTTTATTATATCCCTCTTGAATATTCATCACTTTGGGACTCATATCTTGTGCAGATTACCATTACTATTATCAACTCTCAAAAAGATATAAGTGAAGCATGAGAGTGCAAATATTTCTTCAAAATTTAATCTTGTCAACTCTCAAAATGATATAAGTGAAGCATGAGAGTGCATGTATTTCTTTAAAATTTAATCTTATCAACTCTCAAAATAATATAAGTGAAGCATGAGAGTGCATGTATTTCTTTAAAATTTAATCACCGCCGTGCTCAAAAAGATTTAAGTGAAGAACTAGAGCAACTGTCTAGCTCAAAAGATATAAGTGAAGCACATAGAGTATTCTAACAAATCATGATAAATGTGTGGCTCTCTCAAATAGGTGTGTCCAGCAAAGATGATTGTGATAAACTAAAAAGCAAACAAAGAAAAGACTCATATAATACACAACGCTCCAAGCAAAACTCATATCATGTGATGAATAAAAATATAGCTCCAAGTAAAATTACCGATGGTCGGTAGAAGAAAGAGGGGATGCCTTCCGGGGCATCCCCAAGCTTAGTTGCTTGGGAGTCTTTGAATATTACCTTGGGTGCCTTGGGCATCCCCAAGCTTAGGCTCTTGCCACTCCTTATTCCTTCATCCATCGCGATCTCACCCAAAACTTGAAAACTTCAATCACACAAAACTTAACAAACCTTCGTGAGATCCGTTAGTATAATAAAGCAAATCACTACTTTAAGTATTGTTGCAAACACATTCGTATTTTATTTTTGCATTATACCTACTGTATTCTAACTTCTCCATGGCTTATACCCCTCGATACAATCAATAGTTCCATCAAAACAAGCAAAACAATGCATCAAAAAGAGAATCTGTAAAAAACAAAACAGTCTGTAGTAATTTTAACATTGACCATACTTCTATAACTCCAAAAATTCTGAAACACTAGGACAACATAGGAAATTTGTATATAAATTCTGCGTAAAACATTCAGAGTAAAAGCACGTCTCTGTGAATTTACAAAATTATAGAAGTGAGTGCAAAAGTTTTTATTTTTGCACAGAATCAAAGCAACTATCATCCGGATCATCCCAAATGCTTTACTTGACACAAACACTAATTTAAACATAAAAACACAACCATAACAGTAGCATAATTGTGCACACACAACAAAACAGAAAAAAAACAAGGAAAAAAAGATAGCTATTGGGTTGCCTCCCAACTAGCGTTATTGTTTTACACCCCTTGCTATGCATAATGCATAGTTTCAAGTATTATCATCTTTGATTTTAGTTCCATAGGCGGCCCTCATGATTGACTCATATGGTGGCTTAATTCTAGTTCTAGGGAAGTGGTCCATACCCTTCTTTAATGGAAACTAAAATTTTATATTCCCTTATGTCATGTCAATAACGGCACCTACGGTTTGTTTGAATGGTCTACCAAGTATTATGGGACAAGAAGGATTGCAATCAATATCTAGTACAATAAAATCAACGGGCACATAGTTCCTATTTGCAAGAATAAGAACATCATTAATTCTACCCAAAGGTTTTTTAATAGTAGAATCCGCCAAGTTCAAATTAAGAGAACATTCATCCATATTGGTAAAACCTAGCACATCGCACAGAGATTTTGGAATTGTGGAAACGCTAGCATCCAAATCACATAAAGCATTGCACTCATAGTTTTGAATTTTAACTTTAATGGTAGGTTCCCACTCATCATAAATTTTTTTAGGAATTGAAACTTCTACTTCTAGCTTTTCTTCTAAAGTTTTCATCATCGCTTCTACAATATGTTTAGTAAAAGCCTTATTTTGTTCATACGCGTTGGGTGAATTTAGCATGATTGCAACAAAGAAATAGATTCAATCAAAGAACAACTATCATAATTAAAGTCTTTGTAATCCAAGAGAGTGGGTACATCACTAGTTAAAGTTTTTACCTCTCCAAACCCACTTTCATGAATTTTTTCATTAAGATTTTCACCCTCCGAATTATGGGGACGCCTTCTAGCTAAAGTTGACTCTTCTTCAGCCCCCTTTTCATCAAGATTTATATTGCTAAACAAAGAGTCAATAGATGAAACACCAATCATTTTAATATCCTCATCATTACTACGATAGAAACCGAGAGGAATTGCTTTTTCAAAAAATTCTCGTTTGGCTTTTAGCATAGCGGTTCTTTTCTTACTCTCATCCATGGAGACATATAAAGCTTTAATTGATTCATTAATATCAATCTTGGGTGGCAAAATTTTAGTCTTAAGATTTTCCACATCATGAATAATTCTATCAATGCTCCTAGACATATCATAAATTTTGTTCTATTTTCCCTCTATCGTAGTGTTGAATTTTTTTAAGCATTAATAAATTCTTTGATATTATTCTCAAGATCAAAAGGCATCCTATTATTATTACTATAAGAATTACCATTGGGATTGCCATAATTGTTAGAGGAATTTCCTGGAAACGATCTAGGATTGAAATTACCTCTATAAGCATTACTATTAAAATTATTTCGCGAGACAAAATTCACGTCTACGGGGTCATTATTTTGCTCAATTAAAGTGGATAATGGCACATCATTAGGATCAATAGGAGTATTTTTGCTAGCAACCAATTTCATAAGCACATCAACTTTTTCACTCAAAGTACTGATTTCCTCAACAGAATTCACCTTTTACTAGTAGGAGCTCTTTCAGTGTGCCATTGTGAATAATTTGTCATAATATTATCAAGCAATTTAGTAGATTCTCCCAATGTAATCTCCATAAAATTACCACCCGCGGCAGAATGTAAAAGGTTTCTAGAACAAAATTTAATCCCGCATAAAACTTTTGTATGATCATCCATAAATTTAAACCATGAGTAGGGCGATTTCTTATCATTAATTTCATCCTTTCCCATTATTGGGCAATATTTTCATGCTCAATTTGCTTGAAATTCATAATTTGATTTCTAAAGGAAATAATTTTTGTGGGAGGAAAATACTTGGTAATAAAAGCATCTTTACACCTATCCCAAGAATAAATACTATTTCATGGCAAAGATGAAAACCAAATTTTTGCACGATCCCGTAATGAGAACATCAATAATTTTAATTTCACAATATCATTATCCACATCTTTTTTCTTTTGCATATCACACAATTCTACGAAACTGTTAACATGGGATGCAACATCTTCATTAGGACTATCAGAAAATTGTTCTTTCATAACAAGGTTTAATAAAGCGGCATTAATATCACAAGTCTCCGCACTAGCGGCGGGAGGAGCAATCGGAGTACTAATAAAATCATTATTATTGGTATTAGAAAAATTACACAATTTTGTATTTTCTTGAGGAATCGTGGCTACGCAAACAAGATAACAAGCAAGCAAACAAGAAAAGTGCAAATGAAAATTATTTTTGTATTTTTTTGTAAAAACATTTTAGATGTGGGGGAGATAAAAACAAGAGGCAAAGGCAAATAAAATAAATGCAAGGAGATGAAAGTTTATGCATAGGTACTTCATAGATGTTGATGATGTCTCCCCGGCAACGGTGCCAGAAATTCTTCCTGCTACTTGTGAGCTGCGCTGGGATTTCCCCGAAGAGGAGGGGATGATGCAATACATTAGAGATAAGTATTTCCCTCATTTATGAAATCAAGGTTATCAATCAAGTAGGAGAATCACGCAATAACTCATTAACAGCACCTGCACACAAAATAACAAATCCATGCACCCAACGCGAACAAGGGGTTGTCAATCCCTTGGCGGTTAATTGCAAGATTAAATTGTATGGTGGTAGAAAGATAGATCAAACAAAAATACAAAATAAAATAAATAAAGTAAAATTACAGCAAGGTATTTTTAGGATTTTTAATATATGATAGAAGTAGTCCCGAGGGCCATAGTTTTCACTAGAGGCTTCTCTCTTGAAAATAGCAAAGGGTGGGTAAACAAATTACTGTTGGGCAATTGATAGAAAAACAAATAATTATGACGATATCCAAGGCAATGATCATGTATATAGGCATCACATCCAAGACAAGTAGACCAAAAAAATTCTGCATCTACTACTATTACTCCACACATCGACCGCTATCCAGCATGCATCTAGAGTATTAAGTTCATAAAGAACGGAGTAACGCCTTAAGCAAGATGACATGATGTAGACAAAGTAAACTCGTGCATGAATAAACCCCACCTTTTTATCCTTAATAGAAATGATACAATACGTGTCATGTCCCCTACTTTCACTGGGATTGAGCACCGCAAGATCTAACCCATTATAAAGCACCTCTCCCATTGCGAGATAAATCAATCTAGTTGGCCAAACCAAATTAATAGATCAGAGAGAAATACGAAACTATAATAATCATGCATAAAAGAGTTCAGAGAAAACTCAAATGATATTCATGGATAATCTGATCATAAACTCACAATTCATCGGATCGCAACAAACACACCGCAAAAAGTCATTACATCGAATAAAACTCCAAGAACATCGAGGAGAACATTGTATTGAAGATCAAATAGAGAGAAGAAGCCATCTAGCTACTAAATACGGATCCATAGGTCTGTGGTAAACTACTCACACATCATCGGAAGGGTAGCAAAGATGATGTAGAGCCACTCCGTGATTGATTCCCCCTCCGGCAGAGTGCCGGAAAAGGCCTCCAGATGGGATCTCTCGAGAATGGGAACTTGTGGAGGCAGAAAAAGTATTTCGTGGACTCCTCTGTTGGTTTACCGATTTTAGAGAATTTATAGAGGCGGAGTTAGGTCAAACGGAGCCACGTGGGCCCCACGAGCCACCAGGGTGCGCCCTACCCCCTGGGCATGCTCTGGTGCCTCATGGGCCACTTCTCCATCTTCTCGTCCCATCCCGAAGCTTCCAGGGTCTCTTATGTCCAGAAAAAATCTCCAAAAAGTTTCATGGCATTTGGACTTCGTTTGGTAGTGATATTCTGAAAAACCAAAAAAAAGCAAAAAAAAAAGCAATTGGCACTGGGCACTATGTTAATAGGTTACTACCAAAAAATGATATATAATTGCTTGTAAGTGTATATAAAAACATCCAAGATTGATACTATAATAGCATGGAACAGTAAAATATTATAGGTACGTTGGAGACATATTAGTGCTTGCAATACAGGATGACAAGGCGTTCCACTCGACGGTTTCTTCAAGGCCCAAGGAGCAATGGAACAAAATATGCACTCCACCCTCCTCTATGGCACGCGCCACCTAGATATTCGGGATCTCCGTAATGGCAAAAAGCAGAGGGAACTGCGCCCAAAGAGGTACATCGCCCGACCAGCAGTCCAGCCAGAAGAGAGTGTCGATGCCCCTACCCACGGTCAGACGAGCTCCCATGCGGAAGAAAGGTTTGAGCAATTGGGTTGCCTACCAAAACTGGGAACCTCTGGACCACGAGCACACGGCAAAGGACTGGCCCCTCAAGTATTTGGCGTTGATTGATATGTCTCCAACGTATCTATAAATTTTTTTGTTCCATGCTATTATATTATCCATCTTGGATGTTTTATATGCATTATTATGCTATTTTATATCAATTTTTGGGACTAACATATTAACCTAGTGCCCTGTGCCAGTTGCTGTTTTTTCCTTGTTTTTGTCTTTTATAGAAAATCAATACGAAACGGAGTCCAAACGGAACGAAACTTTTTGACGATTTTTCTTGGGTCAGAAGACACCTAGGAAGCTTCGGGAGGAGGCCCGAAGGTCCACGGGTGAGCCACAAGCTCACCAGGCGCGCCCTAGGGGGGGCGACCCTATGAGCCTGTGGGACGCCCGTGGCTCCTCTAACCCTAATCTCAGCTCTATAAATACCCAAATATTCCCTGTATACCAGAGGGCACACCAAAGATACTTTTCCGCCGTTGCAAGCTTCTGTCCTTGTGAGATCCCATCTTGGGGCCTTTTCCGGTACTCTGCCGGAGGGGGATTCGATCACGAAGGGCTTCTTCATCAACCTTGCTGCCCTTCCGATGATGTGTGAGTAGTTTACCACAGACCTACGGGTCCATAGCTAGTAGCTAGATGGCTTCTTCTTTCTCTTTGATCTTCAATACAATGTTCTCCTCGATGTTCTTGGAGATCTATTCGATGTAATCTTATTTTGTGGTGTGTTTGTTGAGATCCGATGAATTGTGGATTTATGATCAGATTATCTATGAATATTATTTGAGTCTTCTTTGAACTCGTTTATGCATGATTCATATAGCTTTGTATTTCTCTCCGATCTATTGATTTGGTTTGTCCAACTAGATTGATTTTTCTTGCAATGGGAGAGGTGCTTTGTTTTGGGTTCAGTCTTGCGGTCTCCTCACCCAGTAACAGAAGGGGTAGCGAGGCACGTATTTGTATTGTTGCCATAAAGGATAAAAAGATGGGGTTTATTCCATATTGATTGGATCTATCCCTCTACGTCATGTCATCTTGCTTAAGGCGTTACTCCGTTCATGTTAACTTAATACACTAGATGCATGCTGGATAGCGGTCGATGTGTCGAATAATATTAGTAGATGCAAGCAGGAGTCGGTCTACTTGCCACAGACGTGATGCCTATATTCCTGATCATTGCCTTAGATATCGTCATAACTATGCGCTTTTCTATCAATTGCTCAACAGTAATTTGTTTACCCACCGTATGCGTTCTTTCAAGAGAGAAGCCTCTAGTGAAAACTATGGCCCCCAGGTCTATTTTATCATATTATTTTCAGATCTATAAAACCAAAAAACAAAAATACCTTGCTGCGATTTATTTACCTTTACTTTATTCTGCACATTTATTTATCATTTATACCTATTTCTAAAAGATCTCATCCTTGCAAGTAACCGTGAAGGGATTGACAACCCCTTTATCGCGTTGGGTGCAAGTATTTGTTTGTTTGTGTAGGCGCTATCATTGGAGAGTTGTGTGTTCCTCCTACTGGATTGATACCTTGGTTCTTAACTGAGGGAAATACTTATCTCTAGTTTGCTGCATCACCCTTTCCTCTTCAAGGGAAAACCAACGCAAGCTCAAGAAGTAGCAGGAAGAATTTCTGGCGCCGTGGCCGGGGAGGATCTACACCAAGCCTACCAAGTACCCATCATAAACTCTCATCTCTTGCATTTACATTATTTGCCATTTGCCTCTCGTTTTAATCTCCCCCACTTCTAAAATGTTTACAGAAAAACACAAAAATATTTGCCTTCTTCCCGTTCGTCTTTTCGTTTGCTTTTTGTTTGCTTGTGTGCTAGATTACTTGCTTTGTCACGATGTCTCAAGAAAATACTAAGTTGTGTGATTTTTCCAACACTAGTAATAATGATTTTATTAGTACTTCGATTGCTCCCGCCACTAGTGCGGAATCTTATGAGATTAATGCCGCTTTGTTGAATCTTTTTACGAATGAGCAATTTTCTGTTAGTCCTAATGAAAATGTTGCATCCCATCTAAATACTTTCAATGAATTGTGTGATATGCAAAAAAAATATGGATAATGATATTGTTAAATTGAAGCTATTTCCGTTCTCACTACGAGATCGTGCTAAAACTTGGTTTTCGTCCTTGCCTAAAAATAGTATTGATTCATGGAATAAGTGTAAGGATGCTTTTATTTCCAAGTATTTTCCTCCCTCTAAGATCATATCCCTTAGGAACGATATAATGAATTTTAAGCAACTAGATCATGAACATGTTGCACAATCTTGGGAGAGGATGAAATTGATGATAAGAAATTGCCCTACTCATGGTTTTAGTTTATGGATGATCATACAAATTTTTTATGCGGGATTGTATTTTGCATCTAGAAAGCTTTCAGATTCTGCCGCGGGTGGTACTTTTATGGAAATCACATTAGGAGAAGCTACTAAACTCCTAGATAATATTATGGCAAATTACTCTCAATGGCATACCGAAAGATCTTCCACTAGTAAAAAAGTGCATGCTATTGAAGAAATTAATACTTTGAGTGGAAAGATGGATGAACTTATGAAATTGATTGCTAGCAAGGGTGCTCCTATTGATCCTAATGATATGCCTTTGTCTACTTTGATTGAGAATAATTATGAATCTATGGATGTGAATTTTGTTGGTAGAAACAATTTTGGTAATAACGCGTATAGAGGCAATTCTAATCCTAGGCCGTTTACTAGTTATTCCTCTAATAATTATGGTAATTCCTACAACAAATCTTATGGAAATTATAATAAGATACCCTCTGATCTTGAAAATAATATTAAAGATTTTATTAACTCCCAAAAGATTTTCAATGCTATTGTAGAAGAAAAATTGCTCAAGATTGATGATTTGGCTAGGAACATTGATAGAATTTCTCATGAGATTGATTCTTTTAAGATTAGATATATGCCAACCAAGCTTGATATTAACGAGTCTCTCAAAGCTATCCAAATTTCTATTAATGAAAGTAGGGAGAGAAACACTAGGATGCGCGCTAAGAGAGAATGGCTAGAAAAAGTATGTTCTTCTAGTTTTTGCGATAATCATGATGAAGATCTTAAAGTGATTGGTGTGACTCCTATTGAATCTTTGTTTGATAATATTAAATTTGATAAATAAGGGACTGGAGATGAGTTAACTTTAGTTAGAAGGTGTCCCAATAATTTGGAGGGTGAAGATCTTAATGAAAAAATTGATAAAAGTGGGATTGGCGAGGTCAAAACTTTAACTAGTGATGAGCCCACTCTTTTGGATTTCAAGGACTTTAATTATGATAATTGTTCTTTGATTGATTGTATTTCCTTGATGCAATCTATGCTTAATTCACCTCATACTTATAATCAAAATAAAGCTTTTACTAAGAATATCGTTGATGCTTTGATGAGATCTTTTGAAGAAAAAACTTGAGTTGGAAGTTTCAATCCCTAGAAAGCTTTATGATGAATGGGAACCTACTATTAAAATTAAGATTAAAGATTATGAGTGCAATGCTTTGTCTGATTTGGGTTCTAGCATTTCCACTATTCCAAAAACTTTATGTGATGTGTTAGGTTTCCACAAATGATCAATTGTAGGTACAACGGGATATTTCGCCCAAACTGCGGGTTGTCGAAGAACTCCACAGGGACTAGGCGGCGAGAACTATGCTCGGCTAAAGCTAGGTGACATAATTTTAAGAGAGGATTGCAAGAAAATAATAACCTAAACTAGCCAAGGTTGACGACAAAGAAAGCGTAAACAGCAAGGGGGAATTCAGATTTTACTCATTGTCTTTTTGGTAATTTCCATATTACTCAAGGAATTTAATGTTAACACAAGCAAACATCAAACGGCTAGGGAATTAAAAAGACATGAACATATATATATATATATATATATATATATATATATATATATATAACATTTAATAGAGGGAAGAAACAAGTATGTAGGACAAAACAAATATATATCATGTCACAAACACTTATATCACAGGTACATAGCTAGCACAAGGACTATAAAATGTAGCAAGTTTCTACAGCAAGTAGTACATAGGTGATCAATTTAGCTAGTGAATACAAACACATAACAGTACTAGTTTCACATCGAGCTACAAATAAGCAAGAACAACAACATGTCTCTGGACTGAACATATATCATCATCACACAATAAAATTTCACAAGAATAACACACACACAGAGAGAGAGAGAGAGAGAGAGAAGGTAGAAGCAAGAGCTTGGAGAAAGGAGCAGCAGCAAGACTGAGAGGCGAGGAGCAGCGATGAGGTTCAAAGAAGAAGAGGCAGCAGCAAGAGATGGAGAAGGAGCAGCAGGAGGGATGGAGAGAAGAGAGCAGCAGTAGGGACGTGGGGGGAGAAGATGATGCAGCAGCAGTAAGCCGTGGAAGAAGAAGGCGGCAGCAGATGGAGAAGGGGAGAAGAATTAGCAGCAAGGTTAGGGGAAGAAGAGCTGTGGCAGAAATTAAGGAGAAGCAACAAAGGAGGTGAGGAAGCAGAGCAGAAGCAACAAAGAGATGAGCAGCAGCAGGGTCGCTAGAGAAGAGCAGCAGAGGCGTGGGGAAGAAGAAGCAGGAGCGAAGCAGAGTCAGCGGCAGGAGTCACGCACCAGACCGGACACCCACTGCTGTGTGTCTGGTGGGTCGCGCGGCAGGAGGGAGAGGTCTCGTGGGGAGTGTGATGGATGGGAGGCGGCGCGAGGTGGTGAGGCATTGATGGAGGGTGCGGGTGATGTGATGGTGTTGTGCCGTGGGTGGAGGTGCTGGGCGGTGCGCCGCCATGCCGGCCTGGCCGCGTCGGCAGCCGGTGGTGGTGAAGGAGACGTGGAGGAGGAGGGTGAGATGCCAGGCCCGAAGAAATCCCTCTAGCGCCTAGGGATTTTGTTCCCCTCTGATCTGCACATTTATGATTTAGCCCTTCTACTTCTCTTCTTTCTTCACAAGATGATCCCTCCAACTTTAGCTTGCCCCCCTTGATTACTTCAATTCTTCTCGCTCAAGTCCCTTTCTTCACTTCTTTCCTGCCCTTCTCTCTTCTCAATAGCCAATTCGTCCGAATCTTGAAGTTTATAGTGCCTTTGCGCACTTTTCTGCAAAATAAACAAATGGCGAGTAAATGATCCTTTTATATGATTTTCATTCAAATATGCAATAATTCATGCAAGAATTGATTGTCAGAACTCAACAAATGATATATTTGGATGCCTAAATTATATATATGAAATGTGCTTATCAAGTTCCCCCACACTTAAATCTTTAGTTGTCCTCAAGTAAAGGCATATGACAAAAGCTAGATAGTGAATAGTGAACTGACTTATAGGTGCACTAGTAAAGTAGATCTCCAAACAATGCTTGCTTTGAACTTTGCTAGTGAAAATTAATGGTTAGGAGTGCTACAAAGCAATAGGATACTAGTTAACTCATCATTTTAAACTTTTACGATGATAAAAGAAGATTAGCAAGTTCAAATGCTGATTATGCCAAAGGGTTCCTAAAGAGAGCACGATCCTCACTTATTACCAGGAACACAACATTGTGGTTGAATCACTTATTAAAATTGAAACATAATATTATCGGTCTCACCAAAGGAACATACCACCGATCCCGAGAACATGGTATACACCAGGCTCGACCAATTATAGATATTTTTTAGTTTGTCTCCCCAAAGGAACATACCACCGATCCAGAGAACATGGTATACACCTGGTTCGACAATTACATTTTTTTAATTTACTTATTGTCCAAGCAAACCAGATTTCACATGCCACCGATCCAGGGAACATGACATGCTACTGTAGGTAGTCAGACTTATTTATTAATTATTACTTAATTAACAATGGAATACAAAAGAACAAAAACCAGAATCTACACTCATCCCTATCTGGTTCACATGCTACCGATCCAGAGAACATAGCATGCTAATCCATAGTGGTTAAGTGATTGCTCTGAATGGGAACACAATTGGCACAAGTTCAGCATCTAAAACTTGATGATCTAGGTGTATCAAGGTAAAAGTAGAGAATGACAAAGTTTACTAGTGTACTAGGGATTTGAGAACTCGAAACTAATAACTTTCCCTACTTCCAGCAAAGCAAGCAATGTGTGGATCACTAGTTTACAAGGCATTCAGAAACCAAGGACTCTAATTCACATCAAGCTCAATATGCCATAAGTAATTTCAGCATGACAACAACTAAGAAATGGCTCAAGCAACCCAAATATCAAAAGATTACAGCATGTATCAATGTATGATGGTATTCAGATTGGGGTCATGAAATAGCTCACCGGGCTTATATGATGTAGGTCTCGCACAATCACTCTCTGAACTGCAGCTCTTCTCCTTTGCTTCCTCATGGACGCTCCAGCTTCACTCTTCTTCATGTGTGCCCCATTGCTTCTCCTCATCACCATGCTCTGACTCCACTGGGATCCCAAGGGATGTCACCTCGAACCCGATCAGCATGTATTGATTCGTGCACAAGCAAAAACCTGAAATAGGACTCACACAAACAACGACTACAAGTGATAGGATAGATGCCCTCTAAGTCGTCAATCGAATATCCAATTATATAAGCATAGGAATATAGAACATGACGAGTATGATAGGAATCGGCAGGCGCAATACTAACATGAGGATGATGTTTATCATTAAGCATAGGTCTAGCATGAGGAGAATAAGTGTCATCATCATAAATGAGAGAAATGCCAATAACAGGGTATGTATGATCATGTCCAAGCAAACAATTTTTCAAGTCTAGCTTAATTGATGGCGTCATGCAATGCAAAGTAGTAGCAAACAGTTCATATGGAGACATGTCATTACGAGGATTAGATAAACTTGCAATGTCACACACTTGTATGACGATTGGCAATTAAATCTCTAATTCTTCATCTTCAACTACAGCAACTTCTTTTACTTCTTCAAGGGTAGTAGATCTAGCGTAAAACAATAGAGCTTGTTGGGAGGCAACCCAATTTTATTTTTTGTTTTTGCTTCTGTTTTTCAATAAATATGTAATTATACTTCTGTTATGATTGTTTTTTAGTGTTTTAATTATTGTTTGAGCCAAGTAAGACCTTTGGAATGATTTGGGTGATAGTTGATTCGATCCTGCTGAAAAACAGAAACTTTTGCGCTCAGCGCTGGAATTTAAAAAATTCACAGAAACGTGCATTTGATCTAAATTTTTTACACAAGATTTATATACAAATTTCCTACGTTGACCTAATTTTTCAGGTTTTTTGGAGTTACAGAAGTTTGTCTAAAGTCCAGATTACTACACACTATTCCATTTTTGACAGATTCTGTTTTCATTGTGTTGTTTGCTTGTTTTGATGAATCTATGGGTAGTATCGGGGGGTATGAACCATGGAGAAGTTATAATACAGTAGATATAATAAAATATAAAATTGGAATGAGTTTACAATAGTACCTAAAAGTGGTTATTTGCTTTGTTACACTAACGAATCTCACGAGTTTCCTGTTGAGTTTTGTGCTGTGAAGTTTTCAAGTTTTGGGTGAAGTTT
Organism: Thinopyrum elongatum; assembly: GCA_011799875.1. Taxonomy (NCBI): domain Eukaryota; kingdom Viridiplantae; phylum Streptophyta; class Magnoliopsida; order Poales; family Poaceae; genus Thinopyrum; species Thinopyrum elongatum. The sequence goes on from CM022303.1 coordinate 446,458,292, forward strand.
CGATGGACTACGAAATAAGGAATGGCAAGAGCCTAAGCTAGGGGATTCCCAAGGCACCCCAAGGTAATATTCAAGGACAACCAAGCATCTAAGCTTGGGGATGCCCTGGATGGCATCCCCTCTTTTGTCTTCAATCCATCGGTAAATTACTTGAGGCTATATTTTTATTCACCACATGATATGTGTTTTGCTTGGAGCGTCTTGTATTATATGAGTCTTTGCTTTTTAGTTTGCCACAATCATCCTTGTTGTACACACCTTTTGAGAGGGACACACATTAATCACGAATTTATAAGAATACTCTATGTGCTTCACTTATATCTTTTGAGCTAGGTAGTTGCTCTAGTGCTTCAATTATATCTTTTTAGAGCACGACGGTGGTTTTATTTTGAAGAAATTGATGAACTCTCATGTTTTACTTATATTATTTTGAGAGTCTTAAAAATAGTACGGCAATTTGCTTAGGTTTTGAATTTAGTCCTAATATGATGGGTATTCAAGAGGGATATAATAAACACTTTCATGAAGATCATTTAATATATGAGAAGTTTGATTCCTTGCATTTGTTTTGAGATATAAAGATGGTGATATTAGAGTCATGCTAGTGAGTAATTGTGGTTTAGTAAGAATATTTGTGTTAAGGTTTGTGATTCCCGAAGCATGCACGTATGGTTGATACGTCTCCAACGTATCTATAATTTATGAAGTATCCATGCCATGTTTACAACAATTTTATATGGTTTTGGTATGATTTGCATGGAACTAACCCGGACTGACGCTGTTTTCAGCAGAACTACCATGGTGTTATTTTTTGTGCAGAAATAAAAGTTCTCCAAATGCAACAAAACTTTTTGATGATTTTTTTGGAATAAAAGAGGCACTAGAAGCTTCGTGGGAGGACCAGAAGGTGAAGGAGGTGAGCACAAGACACCTGGGCGCGCCAGGAGGCCCAGGTGCGCCCAGGTGGGTTGTGCTCACCTCAAGGCCCATCTTCGCGTGATTCCAACGCTGAAAAATCCTATAAATAGAGAAACCATCAGAAATAACCCTAGATCAGAAGTTCCGCCGCCGCAAGCCTCTGTAGCCACGAAAAACCAATCTAGACCCCGTTCCGGCACCCTGCTGGAGGGGGAGATCATCACCGGAGGCCATCTTCATCATCCCTATGGCCACCATGATGAGGAGGGAGTAGTCCACCATCGGGGCTGACAATTTGTACCAGTAGCTATGTGTTTAATATATTTCTCTCATGTTCTTGATTTGGCACGATCTTGATGTATCGCGGGCTTTGTTAATATAGTTTGATCATATGTTGTTTCTCCCTCTCTATCTTGTTGTGATGAATTGAGTTTCCCTTTGAGATTTCATTTTATCGGATGTAATACTTTTATGGATTTGAGAGCACTTGATATATGTCTTGCATATGAATACCCGTGGTAACAATGGGGTATTATATTGATTCACTTGAGATATGTTTTGGCACTCAACTCACGGATTCCCAAGGTGACATTGGGGTAATCTATGCATAGGGGTCGATGCACGTTCTCATCTTTTGTTTCTTCGGTAGAAATCTTGGGGCACTCTTTGAGGTTCTTTGTGTTGGATTGAGTATTATGAATCTGAATTTGCTTTGGTGTTATTTTAGTATGAACTCTTGATAGATAGATCGAAAAGAATAACTTAGTGTTATTTTAGTACGAACTCTTGATAGATCGATCGGAAAGAATAACTTGGTGTTATTTTAGTACGAACTCTTGGATAGATTGATCGGAAAGAATAGCTACAAACAATTTCTTCTTATGTTCTCCGCTAGATAAGAACTTTGGAGTGATTCTTCATCACACGTTGAGGGATGGTTATATGATCCAATTATATTAGCATTGTTGAGAGATTGCACTAGCGAAAGTATGGATCCTAGGCCTCATTTCTAGGCATTGCAATACCGTTTGTGCTCCGTTTTATCAATTGCTACCTTGATATTTTTTATTGTTCCTATTACAAAAATCAATATCTACTATCATTACTACGCTTGTAACACCATCTCTTCGCCGAACTAGTGCACCTATACAAATTACCATTGTATTTGGTGTGTTGGGGACACAAGAGACTTTTTGTTATTTGGTTGCAGGGTTGTTTGAGAGAGACCATCTTCATCCTACGCCTCCCACGGATTGATAAACCTTAGGTCATCCACTTGAGGGAAAATTGCTACTGTCCTACAAAACTCTGTTCTTGGAGGCCCAACACGAGTCTACAAGAACAAGTTGTGTAGTAGACATCAAGCTCTTTTCTGGCACCGTTGCCGGGGAGGTGAGTGCTTGAAGGTATATCTTTAGATCTTGTAATTCAATCTTTTAGTTTCTTGTTTTATCACTAGTTTGGTTCATAAAAGAAAACTAAAAAATGGAAGTGAGGTGGCCTCATATTATTCTTTATCATGCCTTTCTTGAAAATGATGGTAAGGAAAATTGTGCTCAATTGATAGAAGAAGAATTCAATAAAATGTTTGGCATAAATGATGAGAATGATTTCCATGTTATTAGTATGAATTCTTTGAATATCCATGATGCTAGGGTTTTCATCTCGCGAAGAATCAGCAGTTGTGTTGTATATTGACTAAGCTAAATACCATTTTCACTACTTTTGGCCACATGCGAGATAGAGTTTTTTCTTGAAATTGAGTTCAGACCGATTACTCATAGAAAATGACTACAAAGAAAGGCGAAAGCATGGAGAATTCAATACTAATGAGAAGGTATTAGTTAGTGGGTGCAAATGAGCTTTTCCAACCAAGCTAGCGTGTGATTGCAATGAAATACTTTTGGGCGGGGCATTACCGATACTAAGATGAAATTCGAAATGAGGAAGGGCTTCGAGCCTCATGCTTTCCTAATGATATGCAAAGACATAAGCTTGGGGATGATATATTTGATGAATATGATATTTTTAGTCCTCCAAGTTTTGATGAGAAAATTTATTATGATGATAGCATGCCTCCTATTTATGATGATTATATTGATGAAAGTGGATTCGGAGAGGCCATGACTTTATTTAGTGATGAATCCACTATTTTGGAAGAGGTTGCAATTGATTATGACAACAAAGTTCCTATATATGATGATTATGGTGATGACATGTATGCTATAAAGAATAATGATAACCATGAAACCTGTCATCATGATTTTAATTTTCAATCACATGATAGTTATTTTGTTGAATTTGCTCCCACTACTATTCATGAGAATAAATTTGCTTATGTGGAGAGTACTAAAATTTCTATGCTTCTGCATCATGAAAAGAGTTCTTTATGTGATAGTTATATTGTTTAATTCATTCATGATGCTACTGAAAATTATTATGGGAAGGGAAGATATGCTCATATATGTTTCAACAATATCAAGTTTCCTCTCTTTATGTTGAAAGTTTTGAAGTTGCAATTGTTTTGCCTTCCTATGCTAGTTGATTCTTGTTCCCATAAATTGTTTGCTCACAAAATCCCTATGCATAGGAAGTGGGTTAGACTTAAATGTGCTTGCCATGTGATTCATGATGCTCTCTTTATATTTCAATTCTTTATCTCTATGTGAGCATCATTGAAATCATCATGCCTGGCTAAAAAGGCATTAAAGAAAAGCGATTATTGGGAGACAACCCAACACTTTTACCTACTGTTTTTGTGTGTTCACATGATTAGGCTACTGTAGTAATCATGTCTTATAGGTTTTTTCTCAATAAAGTGCCAAGTAAAGCCTTTGGGATAGTGTGGATGATAGTTGACTTGATTCTGTGCAAAAACAGAAACTTATGCTTCCAGTAACAGAATTTTTTAAGTTCACTGGGGTGTTGAAACACTCTGAATTTTTTACATATGATTGATCTACAAATTTCCTACATTTTAAATGTTTTTAAGAATTATTGGAGTTACGGAATTATGACTAAAATTCAGATCTTTATGTACTGTTATTTTTTTGACAGATTATGTTTGCAATGCATATTTTGCTTGTTTTATGGTTTCTATGGCTTATATTACTTAATATAAATTGTGAAAATTGTAGAGTACATTAGGAATTATGTGGAAACAATTATGAATCTTATCTTGACAGTACCAAAGTAAATGATTTGTCTTTATCATACTAACCCATCTCACGAAATTCCATTAAGTTTTGTGTGTTTGAAGTTTTCAAGTTTTGGGTGAGATATCGATATGAGGAGAATAAGGAGTGACAAGACTCTAAGATTTGGGATGCCCAAGGCACCCCCAAGGTAATATTCAAGGAAGATCCAAGCAACTAAGCTTGGGGATGCCCCGGAAGGCGCCCCCTCTTTCGTCTCCAACATTATCGGTAACCTTACTTGGAGCTACATTTTCATTCGTCACATGATATGTGTTTTGCTTGGAGCATCATTTTATTTTATTAGAATTTGATTTATTTTATTTAGAGTAATGTTTTGCACCTTTTACTTAAATAAAAAAGTCAAGTATAGCCTTTGCCATGCTTATTTTGCAAGTCTATATGTTGCTGTTTGAATACAGAAAGTTGCACGCTAGTGCGTGAATTCTTGAAAAAAGTCATAATGTGATAAAATGTTAAAAAAAATTACACAATAAGATATGATAAATTTTATACAGTGTGGTAAATTTTCAGAATTTTTGGAATTAAATAAATATGGATCTTGCTTCATCCTTTACAGACTGTTCTGTTTAGACAGATTGCTGTTATGTTTGCATATGTTTGCTTGTTTAATGATTCTATTTGAGGATAGAAGTATTAAATATGCAGAGCCATTTAGTATGCAATGTTAAATAATAATTTTAGTGATTTGCTACAGTAGAGAATGATAAGGTTATTGCATTGATTTATACTAACTTATCTCACGAGTTCTTGTTGAGTTTTGTGTGGATGAAGTTTTTAAGATTTAGGGAAACCGTGATATAAAAGGAACTAAGGAGACAAAAAAGCTCAAGCTTGGGGATGCCCAAGGAATCCCAAGATAACATTTCAAGAAGTCTCAAGCATCTAAGCTTGGGGATGCCCCGGTAGGCATCCCACCTTTCTTCATCAACAATTATCGGTTAGTTTCGGTTGAGCCTAAGTTTTTGCTTCTTCACATGAGTTGCGCTATTCTTGGAATATCATTTTACTTTGTTTTGCTTGCTGTTTTAATAAAATACTTAGATCTAAATATTTTTTAAATAAGAGAGAGTCCTCAATTAGCTACCCATTTACTTAACTACTCGCTTGAACTTCACTTATATCTTTTTTGAGTAGCTCGTCATTTACTCTTGTGCTTCACTTATATCCTATGAGTAAATTGTTGAATGAATTGAATATCATGAAGTTGAAATTATATGTTCATATCATGCCTAGTAGTAGCTTCACATTGGGTTTAGAAAGTGAAATCTTTTGAAGCTTGACAATCACAATATTGGTCATACAAGCAATTCATGAATAGTATAAGGAAGAGAACTTTCACATGCAAATATATTATCTTGGAAATCTTCTATGATTGTGAATACCCATTAATTATTTTCAAACTTGAGCAAATTAGTTGAAGTTGGACAAGGAAGATAACGTAATGAGTTATGATTGTGTATATTTGCATAGAAGTTATATTGTTATGGATCCTCCAACATGTGGTGTTTGCTTAGGATCTTTTGCTAGCCAAAAATTCGTACTAAGTAGAGATACTACTTGTGCATCTAAAAACCCTTAAACCCGGTTTCTTGCCATGAGTGTCCACCATACCTACCTATGGATTGAATAAGATCCTTCAAGTAAGTTGTCATCGGTGCATAAAGCAATAAAAATTGCTCCTAAATATGTTTGATCTTTTATTGTAAGGGAAAATTGAGTGTTGTACGAACTTGTGATGGCAAAGGAATAAAAGGGACGGACTGCATAATAAAGTTTGCTATCATAAGGGGCAATATAACGTGACGTTCCTTTGCATTAAGAGTTTGGGCATCCAAAAATAAAAAGCGCATGACAACCTCTGCTTCCCTCTGCGAAGGGCCTATCTTTTACTTTTCAGTATTTACTTTTATGCAAGAGTCAATAGTATGCATTCTCATTTCAACCTCAATTATCATCTAGTTGCCAAGCATCATGTGGTGGGGAAAGATCTAGGCACATATGGCCAGTCAAATATATTGATTATGATTTATTATTGTTGACAATTATCTCTATGATAAATGAGTTGGGTGGCAAAACATTAAGCCCCTATCTTTCTCTGTGTTCGATGCATGCCATTTGTTCTAAGAATATGCTTTGAGTACTAGCAATCATAGAAGATTATATGATGATTGAGTATGTGGAGCTCTTACTTAGATTTTGTTGAATAAGTTGAATTGCAATTGTTTGGTGACTAAGAATATAGGTTGTTGAGTTTCAAGAGAATTCATTGTTTGAACCTTAACATGTGAATTGGTTGCTACTTTAACATGAGAAGTTTTATGAGAAAGAATTGCTATTATGATGCTAGGAAAAGTGATTGAAATTATCATTCATCAAACTTATGCACTTTGCTAGCATTCACACTTCATAAATTATTTATTTTATCATTTACCTACTCGAGAACGAGTAGGAATTAAGCTTGGGGATGCTGATACATCTCCAACGTATCTATAATTTATGAAGTATTCATGGCATGTTTAAAACAATTTTATATGGTTTTGGTATGATTTGCATGGAACTAACCCGGACTGACGTTGTTTTCAGCAGAACTACTATGGTGTTGTTTTTTGTGCAGTAATAAAAGTTCTCCAAATGCAATGAAACATTTTGATGATTTTTTGGAATAAAAGAGGCACTAGAAGCTTCGTGGGAGGACCAAAAGGCGAAGGAGGTGAGCACAAGACACCTGGGCGCGCCCAGGTGGGTTGTGCTCACCTCGAGGCCCATCTTCGCGTGATTCCAACACTGAAAAAATCCTATAAATAGAGAAACCATCAGAAATAACCCTAGATCAGAAGTTTCACCGCCGCAAGCCTTTGTAGCCATGAAAAACCAATCTAGACCCCGTTCTGGCACCCTGCTGTAGGGGGAGATCATCACTGGAGGCCATCTTCATCATCCCTATGGCCACCATGATGAGGAGGGAGTAGTCCACCCTCGGGGCTAACGGTTTGTACCAGTAGCTATGTGTTTAATCTCTCTCTCTCTCTCGTGTTCTTGATTTGGCATGATCTTGATGTATCGTGGGCTTTGTTAATATAGTTGGATCATATGGTGTTTCTCCCTCTCTATCTTGTTGTGATGAATTGAGTTTTCCCTTTGAGATTTCGTTTTATCGGATTGAATACTTTTATGGATTTGAGAGCACTTGATATATGTCTTGCATATGAATACCCGTGGTGACAATGGGGTATTATATTGATTCACTTGAGATATGTTTTGGCACTCAACTTGCGGATTCCCGGGGTGACATTGGGGTAATCTATGCATAGGGGTTGATGCACGTTCTCGTCTTTTGTTTCTCCGGTAGAAATCTTGGGGCACTCTTTGAGGTTCTTTGTGTTGGATTGAGTATTATGAATCTGAATTTGCTTTGGTGTTATTTTAGTACGGACTCTTGATAGATCAATCGGAAATAATAACTTAGTGTTATTTTAGTACGAACTCTTGGTAGATCGATCGGAAAGAATAACTTGGAGTTATTTTAGTACGAACTCTTGGATAGATCGATCGGAAAGAATAGCTACAAACAATTTCTTCTTATGTTCTCCGCTAGATAAGAACTTTGGAGTGATTCTTCATCACACGTTGAGGAACGGTTATATGATCCAATTATATTAGCATTGTTGAGAAATTGCACTAGCGAAAGTACGGACCCTAGGCCTCATTTTCAGGCATTGCAATACCGTTTGTGCTCCGTTTTATCAATTGCTACCTTGCTGTTTTTTATTGTTCCTATTACAAAAATCAATATCTACTATCATTACTACGCTTGTAACACCATCTCTTCGCCGAACTAGTGCACCTATACAAATTACCATTGTATTTGGTGTGTTGGGGACACAAGAGACTTTTTGTTATTTGGTTGCAGGGTTGTTTGAGAGAGACCATCTTCATACTATGCCTCCCACGGATTGATAAACCTTAGGTCATCCAGTTGAGGGAAAATTGCTACTGTACTACAAAACTCTGCGCTTGGAGGCCCAACACGAGTCTACAAGAACAAGTTGTGTAGTAGACATCAATGGTCTCTCCTTATGCGATGTAATTGGAGCATGATTTATTTTTTATTGACTTCCTTATGAGTGGCAGTCGGGGACGAGCGATGGTCTTTTCCTACCAATCCATCTCCCTAGGAGCATGCGTAGTAGTACTTTGCTTCGAGGGCTAATAAACTTTTGCAATAAGTATGTGAGTTCTTTATGACTAATGTTGAGTCCATGGATTATATGCACGCTCACCCTTCCACCATTGCTAGCCTCTTCGGTACCATGCATTGCCCTTTCTCACCTTGAGAGTTGATGCAAACTTCGCCGGTGCATCCAAATCCCGTGATATAATACGTTCTTTCACACATAAGCCACCTTATATCTTCCTCAAAACAGCCACCATACCTACCTATTATGGCATTTCCATAGCCATTTCGAGATATATTGCCATGCAACTTCCACCGTTCTGTTTTATTATGACACACACCATCATTGTCATATTGCTTTGCATGATCATATAGTCGACATAGTATTTGTGGCTTGGCCACCGTTCATATTTTTTATACATGTCATGCTAGATCATTGCACATCCCGGTACACCACCAGAGGCATTCATATAGAGTCGTATGCTTGTTCTAGTATCGAGTTGTAATTCTTGAGTTGTAAGTAAATAAAAGTGTGATGATCATCATTATTAGAGCATTGTCCCATGTGAGGAAAGGATGATGGAGACTATGATTCCCCCAAAAGTCGGGATGAGACTCCAGACTTAAATAAAAAAAGAGGCCAAAGAGCCCAAAATAAAAAAATAAAAAATAAATAAAAATGAGAGAAAAAGAGAGAAGGGACAATGCTACTATCCTTTTCCACACTTGTGCTTCAAAATAGCACCATGTTCTTCATGATAGAGAGTCTCCTATTTTGTCACTTTCATATATTACTAGTGGGAATTTTTCATTATAGAACTTGGCTTGTATATTCCAATGATGGGCTTCCTCAAATTTCCCTAGGTCTTCGTGAGCAAGCGAGTTGGATGCACACCCACATAGTTTTCTTTTGAGTTTTCATACACTTATAGCTCTAGTGCATCTGTTGCATGGCAATCCCTACTCCTTGCATTGACATCAATTGATGGGCATCTCCATAGCCCATTAATTAGCCTCGTCAATGTGAGACTTTCTCATTTTTTGTCTTCTCCACACAACCTCCACCATCATATTCTATTCCACCTATAGTGCTATGTCCATGGCTCACGCTCATGTATTGCGTGAGAGTTGAAAAATCTTAAGAGCATTAAAAGTATGAACCAATTTCTTCGCTTGTCATCGGGGTTGTGCATGATAAATACTTTGTGTTATGAAGATAGAGCATGACAAGATTATATGATTTTGTAGGGATAACTTTCTTTAGCGATAATATTTTGAGAAGACATGATTGCTTTATTAGTATGCTTGAAGTATTATTGTTTTTATGTCAATATTAAACTTTTGTTTTGAATCTTATGGATCTGAATATTCATACCACATAAAGAAAGATTACATGATAAACATGTTAGGTAGCATTCCACATCAAAAATTCTGTTTTTATCATTAACCTACTCGAGGACGAGCAGGAATTAAGCTTGGGGATGCTTGATACGTCTCCAACGTATCTATAATTTTTTATTGTTCCATGCTATTATATTATCCATCTTGGATGTTTTATATGCATTATTATGCTATTTTATATCATTTTTTGGGACTAACCTATTAACCTAGTGCCAGTGCCAGTTGCTGTTTTTCCTTGTTTTTGTCTTTTACAGAAAATCAATACCAAACGGAACAAAACTTTTTGACGATTTTTCTTGGGCCAGAAGGCACCTAGGAAGCTTTGGGAGGAGGCCAGAAGGTCCACGGGTGAGCCACAAGCTCACCAGGCGCCCTAGGAGCGCCCTATGAGATTGTGGGCCCCCCGTGGCTCCTCTAACCCTAATCTCAGCTCTATAAATACCCAAATATTCCCCGTATACCAGAGGGCACACCAAAGATACTTTTCCACCGCCGCAAGCTTCTGTCCTCTTGAGATCCCATCTTGGGGCCTTTTCCGGTACTCTGCCGGAGGGGGATTCGATCACAGAGAGCTTCTTCATCAACCTTGCCGCCCTTCCGATGATGTGTGAGTAGTTTACCACAGACCTACGGCTCCATAGCTAGTAGCTAGATGGCTTCTTCTCTCTCTTTGATCTTCAATACAATGTTCTCCTCGATGTTCTTGGAGATCTATTCGACGTAATCTTCTTTTGTGGTGCGTTTGTTGAGATCCGATGAATTGTGGATTTATGATCAATTATCTATGAATATTAATTGAGTCTTCTCTAAACTCTTTTATGCATGATTAAGATAGCTTTGTATTTCTCTCCGATATATTGATTTGGTTTGGCCAACTAGATTGATTTTTCTTGCAATGGGAGAGGTTCTTTGTTTTGGATTCAATCTTGCAGTTTCCTCACCCAGTGACAGAAGGGGTAGCGAGGCACGTATTTGTATTATTGCCATGAAGGATAAAAAGATGGGGTTTATTCCATATTGATTGGATCTATCCCTCTACATCATGTCATCTTGCTTAAGGCGTTACTCCGTTCTTGTTACCTTAATACACTAGATGCATGCTGGATAGCGGTGGATGTGTGGAGTAATAGTAGTAGATGTAGGTAGGAGTCGGTCTACTTGTCACAGACATGATGCCTATATTCATGATCATTGCCTTAGATATCCTCATAACTATGCGCTTTTCTATCAATTGCTCAATAGTAATTTGTTTACCCACCGTATGCGTTCTTTCAAGAGAGAAGCCTCTAGTGAAAACTATGGCCCCCGGGTCTATTTTTATCATATTGTTTTCAGATCTATAAAACCAAAAACCCAAAAATAACTTGCTGCAATTTATTTACCTTTACTTTATTTTGCACTTTTATTTATCTTTTATACCTATCTCTATCAGATCTCACCCTTGCAAGTAATCGTGAAGGGATTGGCAACCCCTTTATCGCGTTGGGTGCAAGTATTTGTTTGTTTGTGTAGGTGCTATCATTGGAGACTTGTGTGTTCCTCCTACTAGATTGATACCTTGGTTCTTAACTGTGGGAAATAGTTATCTCTACTTTGTTGCATCACTCTTTCCTCTTCAAGGGAAAAACCAACGCAAGCTCAAGAAGTAGCATTGATAAGATCAAGCCATAGTCTTCCGTCTCCATGGACAATCTGGCAAATCCACTTGGTCATCAGGCAATCGTTCATCCTCCGAGATGAGGTGGACCACCTTGGTATTTGGGCATGCAAATATCTTGCCACTTGACCATTTGGTACTTATGTTGTCCGCCTCCCCTTGCCCGTAGAATCTGGATTGGCATTTGTTGAATTCTGCATGGGCGCCTTCCGGGAACAAGTATAAGCCCATAGTGAACATCGGCAGATTGGCAAAGGAGGATATAATAAGAACGTATTTGCTCGCCTTATTAACCAATCTTTCCTGCCATGGGTCCGCACGATGAATCACCCAATCTGCCACCGGCCTTAACTCCTTTCTTCCGATCTGGCTATCACCAAGCCATAGCAAAGCGCTGGCGGTGTAGTGAAGGCTGGATCTTTATAGCCCAGATCTGGAGTGTGGAGGCGGCGCTAACTCCTCTTCTCCGATGGTGGTGTGGCGGGTCGGCGGCGACACAACGTGGTGGTTGCAAGGTTGTTGGTCACTGTCGGTGCGACGGCGGGCGGGCTCGATCTAGGCCCACGGGTGTGTTTGGTTGTGCAGCTTGCACGTTGCACGAGGGCACCAGGGCAGCGGCCCCGGACTTGGTGGTGAAAACTCCTCCTTCTGGTGGTGGTCGGTAGGCTGGTGCTCAGTGTGGCGGATCTTCGGATCCCACGCCGAGCACTGGTGGTGGCATACTGGCATGATTGTTGCGTGGAGCCGATTTGCGTGACTTGGGGGTAATCCAGCCAGCTGCGAGTTGGGGAGAATTGGCCGCCGGCAAAAATCGAGCTCCAAGTCAGTCATGGTGGACGATGGCGGTGTCTATGCGTCGTTACCTTGTTGAAGGCATCATCATTGCATTCATCTTCTCCTCGCTTGGGATGTTACAAGGGGAAAGCCTTGACACGGGGCTCCCACATCAGATGAAGACGATGCTTTCGATGTCATTATCCCTCTTGAGGGCATCATTTTGGAGCAGTTGTTTGCTGGAGTCGTCAAGAGATGGACCGGTGTGGCATCTATCGTGATGACGACGACAGGTCTTGGCGGCATGGTGCAACAGATTCTCGGTGAGAAGTGCATCTTGATGTACGAGTAGGGCGGTGGCACTGTCTGGAATCGAGGTGGCATCGATGGCAGTTGAGCCTGGCAAGGTTAATGTGTTAATCTCTCCTGAAGTTGGGGCGATGATAACCCACAAGTATAGGGGATCGCAACAGTTTTCGAGGGTGGAGTATTCAACCCAAATTTACAGATTCGACATAAGGGGAGCCAAAGAATATTTGTAAGTATTAGCAGTTGAGTTGTCAATTCAACCACACCCGGAGATTAAATATCTATAGCAAAGTTATCAGTAGCATAGTAAAATGATAGTTTGATAGTGATAGCAATGATAGTAACAGTAACAACAGTAGTGATAATTTTGTAGCAGTTCTAACAGCAGTAGCAACAGTAGTAACTTAGCAAGAACAATATGTGAAAAGCTCGTAGGCATTGGATCGCTGATTACGTTGGATAATATTCATCATATATCAGTCATAACCTAGGGCGGCACATAACTAGCTGCAGTTCATAAATATAATGTAGGCATGTATTCCGTAAATAGTCATACGTGCTTATGGAAAAGAACTTGCATGAAATCTTTCATCCTACTCTCTCGTGGCAGCGGGGTCCATAAGGAAACTAAGGGATATTAAGGCCTCCTTTTAATAGAGAACCGGAACAAAGCATTAACACATAGTGAATACATGAACTCCTCAAACTACGGTCATCACCGGAAAGTATCCCAATTGTTGTCACCTTGGGGTTTACGGATCATAACACGTAATAGGTGAATATGACTTGCAAGATCGGATCACGAACATAGATATAATGGTGAAAACATAAACAGTTCAAATCTGAAATCATGGCACTCGGGCCCTAGTGACAAGCATTAAGCATAGCAAAGTCATAGCAACATCAATCTCAGAACATAGTGCATAGTAGGGATCAAGCCCTAACAAAACTAACTCGATTACATGATGAATCTCATCCAACTCCTCACCGACCAGCGAGCCTACGAAGGAATTACTCACTCCCGACGGTGAGCATCATGAGATTGGTGATGGAGGATGGTTGGTGATGACAAAGACCGAAGATCCCCCTCTCCGGAGCCCCAAACGGGCTCCAGATCTGGCCTCTCGATGATGAACAGGAGGTGGCGGCGGCGGCTCTGTATCGTAAAACACAATGAAACTTCCTCTCCTATTTTTTTCTGGAAAAATAGGATTCTACAGCGTCGGAATTAGGGTCAGCGGAGACTCATGGGCCCCACTACCCACCAGGGCGCGCCAGAGGGGGTGGCGCGCCCTGGTGCCTAGTGGGCAGCTGGGGCCCCCCCTCTAGTGGGTCTTGGTTCCAGAAATTATTATATATTCCAAAATAATTCTCCAAAAAGTTTCGTCCAATTCCGAGAACTTTTATTTCTGCACAAAAACAACACCATGCTAGTTCTGCTAAAAACAGCGTCAGTCTGGGTTAGTTTCATTCAAATCATGCAAATTAGAGTCCAAAACAAGAGCAAAAGCATTAGGAAAAGTAGATACGATGGAGACGTATCAACTCCCCCAAGCTTAACCCATTGCTTGTCCTCAAGCAATTCAGTTGACAAACTGAAAGTGATAAAGAAAAACTTTTACGAACTCTTTTGTTCTTGTTTACATATATATGCTTAAATAGCACCCAGGTTTTCAGCAAAGATTATGACTAACCATGCCAACAATAACTCTTAGAAATTAATTAACTCATATCAATGGCATAATCAACTAGCGAGCAATAATAAGATATCTCAAATGCTAACACTTTGTCAAAACAATCATGATATAATATAACAATAGTGGTATCTCGCTAGCCCTTTCTGAGACCACAAAACATAAATATAGAGCACCCCCAAAGTTCAAGTAGTGACTAAACATTGTAATTCATGGTAGAAGAGATCCAGTCAAGATGCATTCAACATTAACTATACACAATGCATGAGGATGACAATAGTGCTCTCAGGTCTGGTGCTTGTTTGAGAAGGTGATGACTCAACATAAAAGTAAAATAACATAAAAGTAAATAGATAGGCCCTTCGCAGAGGGAAGCAGGGATTTGAAGAGGTGTCAAAGCTCAAAGCTTAAATCAGAGATAAATATAATTTTGGGAGGTATACCCTTGCTGTCAATGTTACAACCAAGAGTTTTCAATATCTTCCATGCTAAACAAATTAGCGGCGGTTCCCAAGCGATAAAAGTAAAGTTTACTCCCCCTCCACCAACAAACACAAGCCATGGCTAACCGAATACATGGGTGCCTTCCATACCAACAACAGTCCTGGGGGAGTTTTGTTCAATTATTTGCAATTTTTTATTTCGGGACTGCGCATCCCTATTACCACCCCCTCTCGTGCAAGGACGAGTGAATAAACACTCATCATGAGAATAACCTGCTTAGCATGGAAGATGCTGACCACCCCCTGTCGCTCCATGAGCGGTCCAGGCACACAAAACAGATGTTCGTTTGAAATTTTAGAGGTGGCACATGCAACTTTACTTGGAACGGCGAGATAATACCGCATATAGGTAGATATAGTGGACTCATCTGGAATAACTTTGGTTTAAGGATTTTGATGCACAAGCAGTATTCCCACTTAGTATAGGCGAAGGCTAGCAAATAGGTTGAGAAGCGACCAGCTAGAGAGCGAAAACGGTCATGATCATGCACTATGAATAATTAACATTGAATACTAGCATGAGTAGGATATAAACACCATGAACATAAATATCGTGGAGGCTATGTTGGTTTTGATTCAACTACATGCGTGAACATGTGCCAAGTCAAGCCACTTGAAACATTCAGAGGAGGATACCATTCATCATACTACATCACAATCATTTTAATGCATGTTGACACCCAAGATAAATCATTATCCACTCCTAGCTACTTAAGCATGGCATGAGCAACTATAATCTCTAATTGTCATTGCAAACATGTTTAATCATAATATGCTGAATCATGCATACGAGTTAAACATATTTACAAAAACAAAAACAAGTTGAGTTCATACCCGCTTTTCCCTGCCACAGTCACTTCATCAAATATCGTCATTATTGCCTTTCACTTGCATGACCGAATGATATGAAAATAATAATAGTGCAAGAGTACCATGGACTAAGCTGGAATCTGCAACATTTTATTCAGAGGAGAAGACAAAATAATATGGGCTCTTTGTTAGATTAACAATAATACATATGAGAGTCACTCAACATTTTCATCGTGGTCTTCTCCTTAGTACGACTCAACAAAACAAAAGAAAATAATTCAGAAGAACACACTGAAATATTTTTGGAGTTTTGAGTTTTCTTAAAAAGGAAACAAAAGAAGGAAAAATGAAAAACAAGAAAAACTATTTACACAGGAAAGCTCCCAACAAGCAAAAGAAGAAATGAGAAATCTTTTTGGGTTTTCTTTTAATACTACAACTAAATTAAACTAGAAAGGAAAACCGAAAAGGAGCAAGAAATATTTTTGGATTTTCTCAAAGTTTTTCAAACACACAAGAAGAAAACGAGAAAATAAATCTAGCATCAATAATGCAATGAAAAAGTCTGAACACCGACAAATGGAATGAAGTGTGTGAGCATGAATATAATGTCGGTGGAAATACGTACTCCCCCAAGCTTAGGCTTTTGGCCTAGCTTTGTAATCACCATCTGCGGCCTGGATAATAGTCAGAGTGATAACTCATAGAGGCTCTTGGTGCAGCCTCCTCAACCCGTCGAGCAGCCTCGACCGCCGCATTGTACGCGCGGGCCTCACTCTCAAGAATGTAGTATCTTCCTTTATTGTGATAATCAAAGAGAGCCAGGTGCAGGCAAAATAACATGCACAATGGGATTTTTATTGAACAACAAGTTGTAATTATGGTTAGTGGTTGTGGCCTTAATGAACTTATGGCACTTCATGGCCTCAAAGTCTAAGTACTGAGTATCTAGAATGGGATCATTAGGCCAAGGTGACACTCCCAGCTCCTTAGCTATATGGGAGGCGTAAATCCCACCATAAAAGTGACCACTATCAGCGTTGTGTTGCAACCTCCGTGCAACGATCGCTCCAAGATTATAACATTTAATTCCTGTCAGAGCACTGTGTATGAGGCTCAAATCAGGGGCACATAGTGTGCTGCTATCCGGTTTGCCCTTGATGCATTTGCCATTAAAGAGTGCAAAGTAATGAATTGATGGAAAATGTATACTTTTTATTCTAGCTTGTGTCACTCCTCTATCCTCACCGTAACAAAAATGACTCATACTCAGATTTTGGTGGTTCGTCCAGCAAACCCCAATATGGAATTTTACATGCAACACAGAACGCTTCTAGAGGCATGGTAAAAGCACTATTATAAAGGCTAAATGAAACTCTAGACTCACGAGGATGATATTTAAATTTCTTATTGAACGTCTCTCTGAGGTTGAGATGCTGAATGCACTTACCTGCGATGAAGGGGGCGAGCTCGGTGTTGTGAACATACTGTTCAAATTCTTCCTTGATACCTGCACACACCATGAACTCGTTACACGACCATAGGCACGATTTGGTGTCGGCGTCCCTCATCGAGCTTGCACTTGGCTCAACATAGGACTGTCGTATCAAGCTCCCGCTCAATGATGCCTCCGAGGACCTCCTCCTCGAAGAACTCCTAAAGAGGTTGATACATCTCCAACGTATCTATAATTTTTTTATTGTTCCATGCTATTATATTATCTATCTTGGATGTTTTATATGCATTTATATGCTATTTTATATTATTTTTGGGACTAACCTATTAACCTAGTGCCCAGTGCCAGTTTTTTTTCTTCTTGTTTTTGACTTTTACAGAAAAGGAATATCAAACGGAGTCCAAACAGAATAAAACTTCATGATGATTTTTCTTGAACTAGAAGAAACCCACGAGACTTGGAGAGGAGGCCAGAAGACCTACGAGGAGGCCACAAGCCGTAGGGGCGCGCACCCGGGAGGGCGCCCCCACGGCTTGTGGGCCCCTCGTAGCCCTTCCAACCCTAATCTTCGCACTATAAATCCTCAAATATTCCCCCTATATCAGGGGGCACACCAAAAATACTTTTCCGCCACCGCAAGCTTCTGTTCCCGTGAGATCCCATCCTGGGGCCTTTTCCGGCACTCCACCGGAGGGGGATTCGATCACGGAGGGCCTCTACACCAACCTTGCTGCCCTTCCAATGATGTGTGAGTAGTTTACCACAGACCTACGGGTCCATAGCTAGTGGCTATATGGCTTCTTCTCTCTCTTTGATCTTCAATACAATGTTCTCCACGATATTCTTGGAGATCTATTTGATGTAATCTTCTTTTGCGGTGCGTTTGTTGAGATCCGCTGAATTGTGGATTTATGATCAGATTATCTATGAATATTATTTGAGTCTTCTATGAATTCTTTGATGCATGATTAAGATAGCTTTGTATTTCTCTCCGATCTATCGATTTGGTTTGGCCTCACTACTAGGGAAAAGCTTATAGGCAGACGCTTTTTCCTAGTAGTGCCTACTAGATTGGTTTTTCTTGCAATGGGAGAGGTGCTTTAAGATGGGTTCGATCTTGCGGTGTCCTCACCCAGTGACAGTAGGGGTAGCGAGGCATGTATTGTATTGTTGCCATTAAGGATAAAAATATGGGGTTTATATCATATTGCTTGAGTTTATCCCTCTACATCATGTCATCTTGCTTAAGGTGTTACTCTGTTCTTTTGACCTTAATACTCTAGATGCAGGCAGGAGTCGGTTGATGCGTGGAGTAATAGTAGTAGATGCAGAATCATTTCGCTCTACTTGTCACGGACGTGATGCCTATATTTATGATCATTGCCTTGTCTTCATAATTATGCGATTTTCTATCAATTGTTCAACAGTAATTTGTTTACCCACCGTATTCTTTCTTCGAGAGAGAAGCCTCTAGTGAAACCTATGGCCCCCGGGTCTATTTTCCATCATATATTTTCAGATCTATAAAACCAAAAACCCAAAAATACCTTGCTGCAATTTATTTATATTTACTTTAGTTTGCCTTTTATTTATCTTTTACATCTATCTCTATTAGATCTCACTCTTGCAAGTGACCATGAAGGGATTGCCAACCCCTTTTTTGCGTTGTGTGCAAGTGTTTGTTAGTTTGTGCAAGTGCATATATTGGAGACTTGCTTGTACCTCCTACTGGATTGATACCTTGCTTCTTAACTGAGGGAAATACGTATCTCTACTTTGCTGCATCACCCTTTCCTCTTCAAGGAAAAAATCAACGCAAGCTCAAGAAGTAGCAGGAAGAATTTCCGGTGCCGTTGCCGGGGAGGTTCTACATCAAGCCTACCAAGTACCTATCATAAACTCTCATCTCTTGCACTTACATTATTTGCCATTTGCCTCTCATTTTCCTCTCCCCCACTTCTAAAACATTTTCAGAAAAACACAAAAATATTTTCCTTTTTATTCGCCTTCTTCCGTTCGTCTTTTCGTTTGCTTGTGTGCTAGATTGCTTGCTTTGTCATGATGTCTCAAGAAAATACTAAGTTGTGTGACTTTTGCAATACTAATAATAATGATTTTATTAGTACTCTGATTGCTCCCGCCACTAGTGCGGAATCTTATGAAATTAATGTCGCTTTGTTGAATCTTGTTATGAAAGATCAATTTTCTGGTAGTTCTAATGAAGATGATGCATCCCATCTAAATACTTTCGTTGAGTTGTGTGATATGCAAAACAAAAAAGATGTGGATAATGATATTGTTAAATTGAAGCTATTTCCGTTCTCACTACGAAATCGTGCTAAAACTTGGTTTTCATCTTTGCCTAAAAATAGTATTGATTCATGGAACAAGTGTAAAGATGCTTTTATTTCCAAGTATTTTCCTCCCGCTAAGATCATCTCCCTTAGGAACGATATAATGAATTTTAAGCAACTTGATCATGAACATATTGCACAATCTTGGGAAAGGATGAAATTGATGATAAGAAATTGCCCTACTCATGGCTTAAGTTTATGGATGATCATACAAAAAAATTATGCCGTATTGAATTTTGCATCTAGAAATCTTTTAGATTCCGCCGTGGGAGGTAATTTTTTGGAAATTACATTAGGAGAAGCTACTAAACTCCTAGATAATATTATGGCAAATTACTCTCAATGGTATACCGAAAGATCTTCTACTAGTAAAAAAGTGCATGCGATTGAAGAAATTAATACTTTGAGTGGAAAGATGGATGAACTTATGAAATTGATTGATACTAAGAGTGCTCCTATTGATCCTAATGATATGCCTTTGTCCACTTTGATTGAGAATAATAATAAATGTATGGATGTGAATTTTGTTGGTAGGAACAATTTTGGTAATAACGCGTATAGAGGAAATTTTAACCCTAGGCCGTTTACTAGTAATTCCTCTAATAATTATAGTAATTCCTACAACAATTATTATGGAAATTATAATAAAATACCTTCTGATCTTGAGAATATTATTAAAGATTTCATTAATTCTCAAAAGAATTTCAATGCTATGGTAGAAGAAAAATTGCTTAAGATTGATGTTTTGGCTAGGAACGTTGATAGAATTTCTCATGAGATTGATTCTTTTAAGTTTAGACCTATGCCAACCAAGATTGATATTAATGAGTCTCCTAAAGCTATTAAAATTTCTATTAATGAAAGTAGAGAGAGGACCGCTAGGATGCGCGCTAAGAGAGATTGGCTAGAAAAAGCATGTTCTTCTAGTTTTTGTGATAATAATGATGAAGATATTAAAGTGATTTGTGTGACTCCTATTTATTATTTGTTTGCTAATATTAAACTTGATAAATATGGGACTGGAGATGAGTCAACTTTATCTAGAAGGCGTCCCAATAATTTGGAGGGTGAAGATCTTAATGAAATAATTGATAAAAGTGGGATTGGAGAGGTCAAAACTTTAAGTAGCGATGAACTCACTCTTTTGGATTTCAAGGACTTTAATTATGATAATTGTTCTTTGATTGATTGTATTTCATTATTGCAATCTGTTCTTAATTTGTCTCATGCTTATAATCAAAATAAGGCTTTTACTAAACATATCGTTCATGCTATGATGAAATCGTTTGAAGAAAAACTTGAGTTGGAAGTTTCTATCCCTAGAAAGCTTTATGATGAGTGGGAACCTACTAATAAGATTAAAATTAAAGATTATGGGTGTAATTCTTGGTGTGATTTGGGTGCTAGCGTTTCCACTATTCCGAAAACTCTTTGTGATGTGCTAGGTTTCCACAAATTTGATGATTGTTCTTTGAATTTGCATCTAGCGGATTCCACTATTAAGAAACCTATGGGAAGGATTAATGATGTTCTTTTTGTTGCAAATAGGAATTATGTGCCCGTAAATTTTATTGTGCTTGATATAGGTTTCAATCCTACATGCCCTATTATTCTTGGTAGACCTTTCCTTAGAACGATTGGTGCAATTATTGATATGAAAGAAGGAAACATTAGATTTCAATTTCTGTTATGAGGGAAACTTATGGAAGGGCATGGAACACTTTCTAAGAAATAGAATTAAGTTGCCATATGAATCTATTATGAGGGCCACTTATGAATTGCATACCAAAGATGACAATACCTATATCTATTCAATATGCCTAGCTAGGGGTGTTAAACAATAGCGCTTGTTGGGAGGCAACCCAATTTTTTATTTTGTGTTTTTTGTTTTTGCTTCTGTTTTTAAATAAATACACATTATTACCTCTATAGTAATTGTGTTTTAGTGTTTTAATTAGTGTTTGATCCAAGTAAGACCTTTGGGATGGTCTATGGTGATAGTTGATTTGATCTTGCTGAAAAACAGAAACTTTTGCGCTCATTGCCAGAATTTTAGAAAATCACAGAGGCGTGCTTTTGATCTGAATTTTTACACAAGATTTATATACAAATTTACCAGGTTGTCTTAATTTTTCAGAATTTCTGGATTACAGAAGTATACAAATTTCCAGATTACTACAGACTGTTCTGTTTTTTGACAGATTCTGTTTTCTATGTGTTGTTTGCTTATTTTGATGAATCTATGGGTAGTATCGGGGGGTATGAGCCATGGAGAAGTTGGAATACAGTATATATTACACCAATATAAATTTATAATGAGTTCAACACAATACCTAAAGTGGTGATTTATTTTATTATACTAACGGATCTTACGAGTTTTCTGTTGAGTTTTGTGTTGTGAAGTTTTCAAGTTTTGGGTGAAGTTTTGATGGACCACGGAATAAGTAGTGGCAAGAGCCTAAGCTTGGGGATTCCCAAGGCACCCCAAGGTAATATTCAAGGACAACCAAGCATCTAAGCTTGGGGATGCCCCGAATGGCATCCCCTCTTTTGTCTTCAATCCATCGGTAAATTTACTTGAGGCTATATTTTTATTCACCACATGATATGTATTTTGCTTGGAGTGTTTTGTATGATATGAGTATTTGATTTTTAGTTTACCACAATCATCCTTGATGTACACACCTTTTGATAGGGACACACATTAATCGTGAATTTATTAGAATACTCTATGTGCTTCACTTATATCTTTTGAGCTAGGTAGTTGCTCTAGTGCTTCACTTATATCTTTTCAGAGCACTGCGGTGGTTTTATTTTATAGAAATTGACGAACTCTCATGCTTCACTTATATTATTTTGAGAGTCTAGAAAACAGAATGGTAATTTGCTTAGGTTATGAATTTGGTCCTAATATGATGGGCATCCAAGAGGGATATAATAAAAACTTTCATAAAGAGCATTGAATATATGAGAAGTTTGATTCCCTGCATTTGTTTTGAGATATAAAGATGGTGATATTAGAGTCATACTAGTGAGTAATTGTGGATTGGTAGAAATACTTGTGTTAAGGTTTGTGATTCCCGAAGCATGCACGTATGGTGAACCGTTATGTGATGAAGTCGGAGCATGATTTATTTTTTTGATTGTCTTCCTTATGAGTGGCGGTTGGGGACAAGCGATGGTATTTTCCTACCAATATATCCCCCTAGGAGCATGCGTATTAGTACTTTGCTTTGATGGCTAATAAATTTTTGCAATAAGTATGTGAGTTCTTTATGACTAATGTTGAGTCCATGGATTATACGCACTCTCACCCTTCCAGTATTGCTAGCCTCTCTAGTACCGCGCAACTTTCATCGGTGCATTAAACCCACCATATACCCTTCCTCAAAATAGCCACCATACCTACCTATTATGGCATTTCCATAGCCTTTCCGAGATATATTGCCATGCAACTTCCACCGTTCCGTTTATTATGACACATACCATCATTGTCATATTGCTTTCCATGATCATGTAGATCATTGCACATCCTGGTACACCGCCGGAGCATTCATATAGAGTCATATTTTGTTCTAGTATCAAGTTGTAATTCTTGAGTTGTAAGTAAATAAAAGTGTGATGATCATCATTATTAGATCATTGTCCCATGTGAGGAAAGGATGATGGAGGCTATGATGCCCCCACAAGTCGGGATGAGACTCCAGACTTAATAAAAAAAGAGCCCAAAGAGACCCAAAAAAAATGAGAGAAAAAGAGAGAAGGGACAATGTTACTATCCCTTTTCCACACTTGTGCTTCAAAGTAGCACCATGTTCTTCATGATAGAGAGTCTCCTATTTTTTCACTTTCATATACTAGTGGGAATTTTTCATTATAGAACTTGGCTTGTATATTCCAATGATGGGCTTCCTCAAATTTCCCTAGGTCTTCATGAGCAAGCAAGTTGGATGCACACCCACTTAGTTTTATTTTGAGCTTTCATAAACTTATAGCTCTAGTGTATCCGTTGCATGGCAATCCCTACTCACTTGCATCAATATCAATTGATGGGCATCTCCATAGCCCATTAATTTGCCTAGTTGATGTGAGACTTTCTCCTTTTTGTCTTCTCGTCACAACCTCCACCATACTCTATTCCACCTATAGTGGTATATCCATGGCTCACGCTCATGTATTGCGTGAAAGTTGAAAAAGCTTGAGAACATTAAAAGTATGAAACAATTGCTTGGCTTGTCATCGGGGTTGTGGATGATGAAATATTTTGTGTGATGAAGATAGAGCATAGCCAGACTATATGATTTTGTAGGGATAACTTTCTTTAGCCATGATATTTTGAGAAGACATGATTGCTTTATTAGTATGCTTGAAGTATTATTGTTTTTATGTCAATATTAAACTTTTGTTTTGAATCTTATGGATCTGAACATTCATGCCACAATAAAGAAAATTACATTAAAAAATATGTTAGGTAGCATTCCACATCAAAAATCCTATTTTTATCATTAACCTACTTGAGGACGAGCAGGAATTAAGCTTGGGGATGCTTGATACGTCTCCAACGTATCTATAATTTTTTATTGTTCCATGCTATTATATTATCTATCTTGGATGTTTTATATGCACTTATATTATTTTTGGGACTAACCTATTAACCTAGTGCCCAGTGCCACTTTCTGTTTTTTTTCTTGTTTTTGACTTCTACAGAAAAGGAATATCAAACGGAGTCCAAACGGAATAAAACTTTACGATGATTTTTCTTGGACCAGAAGAAACCCACTAGACTTGGAGAGGAGGCCAAAAGACCTACGAGGAGGCCACAAGCCGTAGGGGCGCGCCCCAGCGGGGGGCGCCCCGAGGGCTTGTGGGTCCCTCGTAGCCCTTCCAACCCTAATCTTCGCACTATAAATCCTCAAATATTACCCCTATACCAGGTGCCACACCAAAAATACTTTTCTGCCGCTGCAAGCTTCTGTTCCCGTGAGATCCCATCTTGGGGCCTTTTCCGGCACTCCGCCGGAGAGGGATTCGATCACGGAGGGCCTCTACACCAACCTTGCTGCCCTTCCAATGATATGTGAGTAGTTTACCACAGACCTATGGGTCCATAGCTAGTAGCTAGATGGCTTCTTCTCTCTCTTTGATCTTCAATACAATGTTCTCCTCGAAATTCTTAGAGACCTATTGGATGTAATCTTCTTTTGTGGTGCGTTTGTTGAGATCCGATGAATTGTGGATTTATGATCAGGTTATCTATGAATATTATTTGAGTCTTCTTTGTACTCTTTTATGCATGATTGAGATAGCTTTGTATTTCTCTCCGATCTATCGATTCAGTTTAGCATACGAGATTGGTTTTTCTTGCAATGGGAAAGGTGCTTTGTGATGGGTTCAATCTTGTGGTGTCCTCACCCAGTGACACTAGGGGTAGCGAGGCACGTATTGTATTGTTGCCATTAAGGATAAAAAGATGGGGTTTATATCATATTGCTTAAGTTTATCCCTCTACATCATGTTATCTTGCTTAAGGTGTTACTCTATTCTTTTGAACTTAATACTCTAGATTCAGGCAGGAGTCGGTCGATGTGTGGAGTAATAGTAGTAGATGCAGAATCGTTTTGGTCTACTTGTCACGGGCATGATACCTATATTCATGATCATTGCCTTAGATGTCTTCATAATTATGCATTTTTCTATCAATTGCTCAACAGTAATTTGTTTACCCACCGTATGCTTTCTTCGAGAGAGAAGCCTCTAGTGAAAGCTATGGCCCCCGGGTCTATTTTCCATCAGATATTTTTAGATCTATAAAACCAAAAACCCGAAATACCTTGCTGCAATTTATTTATATTTACTTTAGTTTGCCTTTTATTTATATTTTACATCTATCTCTATTAGATCTCACTCTTGCAAGTGACCGTGAAGGGATTGACAACGCCTTTTTCGCGTTGTGTGCAAGTGCATATATTGGAGACTTGCTTGTGCCTCCTACCGGATTGATACCTTGATTCTTAATTGAAGGAAATACTTATCTCTACTTTGATGCATCAACCTTTCCTCTTCAAGGGAAAAATCAAAGCAAGCTCAAGAAGTAGCAGAGGTGCATTTTACTCGCGAACAATTTTCTGAAATTTTAGGGTCACAAAATTTTGTCAGCGAAACTTCACAAGATTGATAGCAACTACTCATATGGATGCCTAGAGGCCAAATCAAGCATTCAAACTACTTGGAACTCAAAGAATTCAACATCCAATCTCATTTACAGCAGCACCAAGAGTAGTTAAATACTCAAAAATTAAACCACTAGAAAAAAAACTAATTGGGGCAATGGAGGATTCACATACCAACTAGCAATCCCCCAAAACAGTTTCGGAAACGGAGCTTCGAGAAAAGAGATCGAAATCCGCGGGTTTGAGAGCAAGAACACAAGAGAGAGAGAGAGAGAGAGAGAGAGAGAGAGAGAGAGAGAGAGAGAACTTTTTTATAGCACGGAAAAATCAGAAAATAGGATAAACATGGCATTTTATTTTATTTAACTAAGAAAAACATAAAACTAAAAGTAGGGACAGAAGGTTGTGCTTACTAAATTCATCGACCACATGCCTCTCGAAAATAATCCATTAATAAGGTTGGTCAAGTGTTATTAACAATCACTTTCGATTAACATGAACCCAAAGAACCGTCATAAAACACTAAGTTACCTCAACGGGGATATGCATATCCCCAACAATAAGTATTTCATATTTCTTTTTGGCAGTAGGTAAAGGGAGCTGAAAACTTCCAATAGTAATTGTCGAAGATTTTTCAATAACATTAATACCATTCACTTGAAATTGTTTCTTCGGAAAATGCACTATATGCTCATTACCTTTGATATGAAAAATGACTTTGCTTTTATTGCAACCAATAACAACCCATGCAGTGTTCAAAAAGGGTCTACCAAGGATAATAGACATGTTGTCATCGTCGGGCATCTCAAGTATAACAAAGTCTGTTAAGATAGTAACATTTGCAACAACAACAACGGGCACATCCTCACAAATACCGATAGGTATGGCAGTTAATTTGTCAGCCAGTTGCAATGATATCTCAGTAGGTGTGAGTTTATTCAAATCAAGTCTTTTATATAAAGAGAAAGGCATAACACTAACACCAGCTCCTAAATCACATAAAGCCGTTTTGACATAATTTCTTTTAATAGAGCATGGTATAGTTGGTATTCCTAGATCTCCAAGTTTTTTAGGTACTCCATCCTTAAATGAATAATTAGCAAGCATGGTGGAGATTTCAGCTTCTGGTATTTTTATTTTATTAGTAACAATTTCTTTCATGTATTTAGCATAAGGGGCCATCTTTAAAATATTAGTTAAACGGGTACGCAAAAAGAATGGCCTAAGCGTTTCAACAAAGCGTTCAAATTCTTCATCATCCTTTTTCTTAGATGGTTTAGGTGGAAAGGGCATGGGTTTCAGAACCCATGGTTCTCTTTCTTTACCATGTTTTCTAGCAACAAAGTCTCTTTTATCATAACGTTTATTTTTAGGTTGTGGGTTATCAAGATAAATGGCAGGTTCTATCTCAACATCATTATCTGGTTCTTTATCATTGTCTGGTTGAACATCTACATGAACATCATTATTATCATTTTCATTATCACTAGGTGGATATTCATTACCAGATTGAGTTTTAGCATCAGAAATAGAAACATCATTATTTTCTTCAGAAGGTTTTTCTGTTTTGGGTTCACTAGAGGTATGCAAAGTCCCATCATTTTTCTTTTTCTTCTTCCTTTTAGAAGGACTAGGTGCATTAGTATTAATTATTTGAGAGTCTTGTTCAATTCTTTTAGGGTGTCCCTCAGGATAAAGTGGTTCCTGAGTCATTTTGCCTCCTCTAGTTACTACTATAACAGCATAATCATTCATATTATTGTTCATTTCACTAAGCAATTCTCTTTGAGATTTAGCAACTTGTTCTAACTGGGTTTGAACCATAGAGGCATGTTTTCCTACACCTCTAACATCATTAGTGATTCTAAATAACAAGTCACTCAAGCGAGAAATCATGTCAGAATTTTGTTTCAATTGTTTCATAACATAAGCATTGAAGTGATCTTGTTTCATTATATAATTGTCAAATTCATACAAGCATTGACTAGGATGTTTATTATGAGGGATATCACCTTCATCAAACTTTAAAAGAGAATTTACCTCTACCACCTGTGGTGGTGTGTCAACACCATGTATTTCTTCAATAGGAGGTAAAATTTTAACATCTTCAACTTTAATACCTTTTTCCTTCATACATTTCTTTGCCTCTTGCATATCTTTGGGACTGAGAAATAGAATACCCCTCTTCTTCGGAGTGGGTTTAGGTGGTGGTTCAGGAAGAGTCCAATCATCATAATTCTTCAATATATTATTCAATAACTCCTTAGCTTGTTCAACAGTTCGTTCCCTGAAAACACAACCAGCACAACTATCTAGGAAGTCCCTAGAAGCATCAGATAGTCCATTATAGAAGATATCAAGTATTTCATTTTTCTTAAGAGGATGATCAGGCAAGGCATTAAGTAATTGTAGAAGCCTTCCCCAAGCTTGTGGGAGACTCTCTTCTTCAATTTGCACAAAGTTAAATATTTCCTGTAAGGCAGCTTGTTTCTTATGAACAGGAAAATATTTTTCAGAGAAGTAATAAATAATATCATGGGGACTATGCACACAACCAGGAGCAAGAGTATTGTACCATATCTTAGCATCACCCTTTAATGATAATGAAAATAACTTAAGAATATAGTAGTAGCAAATTTTCTCATCGTGCGCAAATAGGGTGGCTATATCATTTAATTTAGTAAGATGTGCCACAACAGTTTCAGTTTCATAGCCATGGAAAGCATCAGATTCAACCAAAGTAATTAGCTCTGGGTCGACAAAGAACTCATAATCCTTATCAGTAACAAAAATAGGTGAAGTAGCAAACTTAGGATCACATTTCATTCTAGCATTCAAGGATTTTTCTTTCAACTTGCATAATAATTTCTGAAGATCATCTCTATCCTTGCAAGCAAGAAAGTCTCTAGCTACCTCTCCATCCATAACAAAACCCTCAGGTATCTTAGGCAATTAAAATCTTGGAGAGCTAGGTCTAATAGGTGTTTCATAGTTTTCAGTTTCAAAGACTTCATCAGTTTTAGTAATTTCATCAGTTTCAGCATTCTCAATATCTTTAGCTCTAGCAAGTTGTTCATCAAGAAATTCACCTAGTGACACATTATCATCAAGCAAGTTACTAGCATCATCATAAGCAGCATTCATAATAGAAGTAGCATCATCAATAACTTGCAACATATCAGAATATAATAGCAGGTGGTGGTGTTGCAAGTCTATTCAAAATAGAAGGTGAATCAAGTACAAAGCTAGATGGCAGTTCCTTACCTCCCCTCGTCTTAGAGGGGAAAATCTTGGTTCTGGTGTCTTTCAGATTGTTCATAGTGATAAATAGATATAAATCCCAAGTGACTCAACAAATATAGCTATGCTCCCCGACAACGGCGCCAGAAAAAGGTCTTGATAACCCATGAGTATAGGGGATCGCAACAGTTTTCAAGGGTAGAGTATTCAACCCAAATTTATAGATTCGACACAAGGGGAGCCAAAGAATATTTTTAAGTATTAGTAGTTGAGTTGTCAATTCAACCACACCTGGAGATTAAATATCTACAGCAAAGTGATCAGTAGCACAGTAATATGATAGTTTGATAGTGATAGCAATGATAGTAATAGTAACAGTAACAACGGTAGTGATAATTTTGTAGCAGTTGTAATAGCAGTAGTAACTTAGCAAGAACAATATGTGAAAAGCTCATAGGCATTGGATCGGTGATTACGTTGGATAATATTCATCATATATCAGTCATAACCTAGGGTGGCACAGAACTAGCTCCAGTTCATAAATATAATGTAGGCATGTATTCCGCAAATAGTCATACGTGCTTATGGAAAAGAACTTGCATGACATCTTTTGTCCTACCCTCCCGTGGCAGCGGGGTCCATAAGGAAACTAAGGGATATTAAGGCCTCCTTTTATTAGAGAACCTGAACAAAGCATTAACACATAGTGAATACATGAACTCCTCAAACTACGGTCATCACCGAAAAGTATCCCAATTGTTGTCACCTTGGGGTTTACGAATCATAACACCTAATAGGTGAACATGACTTGCAAGATCGGATCATGAACATAGATATAATGGTGAAAACATAAATTGTTCAGATCTTAAAACATGGCACTCGGGCCCTAGTGACAAGCATTAAGCATAGCAAAGTCATAGCAACATCAATCTCAGAACATAGGGGATACAATGGATCAAGCCCTAACAAAACTAACTCGATTACATGATGAATCTCATCCAACTCCTCACCGACTAGTGAGCCTACGAAGGAATTACTCACTCCCGGCGATGAGCATCATGAAATTGGTGATGGAGGATGGTTGGTGATGACAAAGACCGAAGATCCCCCTCTCCAGAGCCCCGAACGGGCTCCAGATCTGGCCTCCCGATGAAGAACAGGAGGTGGCGGTTGCTCCATATCGTAAAACGTGATGAAACTTCCTCTCCTATTTGTTCTGAAAAATAGGATTTTATAGCGTCAGAATTAGGGTCAGCGGAGCCTCATGGGCCCCACTACCCACCAGGGTGCGCTAGAGGGGGGTGGCGCGCCCTGGTGCCTTGTGGGCAGCTGGGCCCCCCTCTAGTGGGTCTTGGTTCTAGAAATTATTATATATTCCAAAATAATTCTCCAAAAAGTTTCATCCAATTCCGAAAACTTTTATTTCTACACAAAAAGAACACCATGGTAGTTCTACTGAAAACAGCTTCAGTCCGGGTTAGTTTCATTCAAATCATGGAAATTAGAGTCCAAAACAAGAGCAAAAGCATTGGGAAAAGTAGATACGATGGAGATGTATCAGGCGGCGGAAGATGGCGGCGATAGATTTTAGAGCGTGCGCATGCGGTGCGCATTGTGGGTCTGCTAGACCGGATGGTGCTCTTGGCTTGCCATGGGGTGATTTGATGTGGCCACCCGATTAGATGGTGTGCGTTGGTGCATGGTTAGGATACATCATCAAGCTAGTAGGTGTGGCGACATAGATTGACAGGAAGGTGTCTTTGGGTTGATCCATGTATTTATTCTGTCAGACTTTATTGAAAAATGTAATAGAGATGGTTGTGTGCATCGTTCGATGTTGAGGTCGAGGGTTATCCTCCTTTTAAAAAAGATATCAGTAGCTTTGTAGTTTCATTAGGAGATTTTGGCCATACATCAGAGAGTGGCCGAATGCCGGTGGGGACTTGGTTGTCGGCGCTTGCGAGCCACGTGAAGTGACTACTGGAGTTGGTATTCAAGGTGGCGGTAGAGAGGTGCTTGTTGTTGCTGATGGGATCTACTTCGATGTCACCGGGTATAAGCTTGGTGGCCCTGATCTAGAGGACCTCACTAGCATCTCCTACTTTGCAGTCCATCATGGCAATGACAATGAGGTGGTCGATGCTTGGAGCTCTGGATGCTGAAGGTAGGAATGGAGCTAATCAACGTCGGTTGTCTTGGAAAAGCTATGACACCCATCCCACAGGTCGAAGGCGGTCTTCTCCAGGAACAACACTTCCCACTGTGATGGTCGAAGGGTGACCTTCTCTCACGCGTTTGTTGCTGTTTTTTTGGCTGAAAGGCAATCCATCTTTCTTCCTCTTATCCACGGAGCCAAATGGGAGGCACTTCTACTTCTATGAGAAGCCCACGATGCTCATCGGTGGCGATCTCATTGGGAAAATGATTTCGTTCTCGACTCAGGCGAGGTTAATTTCTATCGGAGGTGGATTTGGACCCCGATTACGATTGTGTTTTGCTCCTTGGGGTTTGTCTTGTTTAACTTAGGGACTAGACCGTAATTTCTATTTTCATGTGGATCCAGTTGTATGGAGGTCTGTACCTTATTGTTATATATAATAAACCTTTGAGGTCTTTCATGACCCCTCATGTGTGTTAAAAAAACTCTACTTTGTGTGTGTTCATAGCCATGGAAACCTTTACCACATCAGCAGCGGTCACCTTCGAGAAGACATGACTGCAGGAATGCCTAGCAGTGGTGAGTGGGAAAAGCCCAGCAGTGGCGGGCAAGGCTCTCAGGGGCACCCGCCATTGACTTTCCGCCACTGCTAATACGCCACCAGTGGCGGGTGCCCGCCCGCTAGTGGTAACCCATGAGCAGTGGCAGGTGCTAACTCTAGCCTACCACAGAGTTCCACGCTGCCCGCCATAGGAATTTCACGCAGTAGTGGCGGTCTTTTGTATCGACTGCCACTTATATTGTTGCATGCCAAATTGATTGAATTGTAGCATATTGCACCTGGATCATATCATCAGACTGCCACTACTGTAGCATGCTGCTAACGTGACACTACAATCAGAGACCCTTTGACGAAACTGTGTGCGATGCATTAATCGCAAACGGTGATGTAAAAAACCATCAAAAAAGATGCAAAACGTTTGCGATGGCGGATACATCCAACACGGTTCAGATTTTAGTTTTGTGTGCGATGCGGGGCATACGATTGATCCATTCGAACTGTTTGTGATGAGACAGACACTACTAGGGAAAACCTTATACACAGAATCTTAGCAGTAGCGCTAGATAAAAAGTGGCGCTACTGCTACTTAGCAGTAGCGCGTGGCCACAACGGGCGGTGCTGATATCCACATAGCAGTAGCGCGGCAAGACAAAAAAAGCGCTACTACTAAAATTGCCCCACCATTGCCGCCAGGCTATGTTTAGCAGTAGCGCCCCTCCAATAACCATGCTACTGCTAACTAAATAGTAGTAGCGCATTTTTTGGGTAGGGTGCTACGCCTAAGTTTGAACCTGGCTACATGGCGGGCCCCACTTAGTAGTAGCGCTTCTCCGAGGGGCGTGCTACTGCTACCTTTTTAGCAGCAGCGCGTTTTACTCCCCAGCGCTACTGCTAAACCGCAGCCACCACCCTTTTCCTCCCCCCCTTCCCCATCCTCTCTTCCTTCACTTTCCCCTAGCTCCCACCTCCTCTCTCCCTCACTTTGCTTCTTCCTCACTACTTCTCCCCCCCATTACTCTCTTTCTTCTACCTCTCTTTCTCTCTCTTTATTGCTCCTAGCTAACTACACCACCTCCATTAATGCATCTCCTTTCTCTTTTTCCTCCCCCTCCACTAGTTAAACTCATCTCCTTCCCCAACTAGCTAGGTAGATCTAGCATTTAATGAAGTGACCTATGTACCTCCCTAACTAGATTTAGCCATGTCAAGAAGTAAGCTTTGTCCACTTTTGATCATTCCCTAGCTAGGTGTGTGGCGACACTGATCGACATCATCATCACCGTGCTCGATCTCGAGATAGGTGATTAAAAATTTGTACTTTTGCAAGAATGGAAATATGTGTATGTGTGCGACATGACATAATCGGGCAATATGATGGAAATTGTGTGTGTGGCATGAGTTGCCGCCGAATTGTGCTTGAGTTGCCTATGTTTTGCCGAAATGTCGATTTATTTCCGTTTCGGCGAATTTTGGGCAAACTCTATATGTCCTATTTTTAGGGAAGGTCATGCTGAATTTTTGTATGACTTTGATGCATGCATGCATTTTTATAATCAATTTGTTTATTATTACCATGCAGGCGTTCATGATGGTCAGTGGAACGATGGTGGAAAGGTGGTTGCGGTCGGCGGTGCAGGACATGAATGAAAATAACCAGACAGAGATTTTATGTCCGTGTCGAAGATGCAAAGGAGGAGTTTTGCTCGACCCCTATGAGGATGGTCGTTTGATGGCGCACGTGCTCATGACTGGTTTCATGGATGGCTATACTCAGTGGATAATTGAAGATGATGATGATGATGAGGACGCCAACGGGCAGGCAATGACGACATGGGGCAAGACGAAGAGATGACTGATAATGGCGGCGGAGAAGGGGCCGGACATGGCAGTGGGGAAGAGGCCGAACATGGCGGAGGACAAAACATGGACTCCACGCTGCAGACTTTGTCGCTACTAAGTTCAATCATGCAGGACCCTCATGTTCAAGAACTGCTTCGCAAGGAGACGAGTACTGACAGAGCTGCTTCTAGAGAGGAGGCCAAGCTGGAGCAACTGGTGGTAGACTCGAACACTCCATTGTATGATGGTTGCGATCCCGAGGTGACCCGCTTGAGTTTCACGCTCGAACTTCCAAAGACGAAGGCTAAAAACAAATGGACCAACACTAGCCTCGATGAGCTTCTCAAGTACCTAAAGGTTATTCTTTCCGCGTGGAATCTATGTCCTACTAGTGTGGATGAGCCAAGAAGATCGTGTGCCCTCTTGATCTGCTGCACGTTAGATACCTTGCATGCATCAATGATTGCATAATTTATGGGAAGGAGCATGCGGAAAAAACTAGCTGTCTGGTGTGCAATGCTTCTCGATACAAGAAGGCCAGAAAGAAATCTCCCTAGAAAGTTGTATGGTACTTACCGATCACTCCCCATCTGCAACGTTATTTTTTAGATCCCAAGGAAGAAAAGCTCATGCGTTGGCACGCAGAGAGGACAAGGCCTGACGATGGAGATGATCCGAAGCTGAGACACCTCACGGATGCAAGCCAGTGGAGAGCGTTCAACACCAAATATCGATATTTCGCATGTGATGCAAGGAACATCATGCTTGGTGCGTGTACCGCTAGCATGAATCCGTTTGGCAACCAGAACACCAACCATAGCACATGGCCATGTTTGTTTGGATGTACAACATCCCCCCTGAGTGTGCATGAAGTCAAAGTACATACACATGAGCATGATGATTCAAGGGCCGAAACAACTGGGAAATAATATTAATCTATATCTGGGGCTACTTCAAGAGGAGTTAGACACGTTATGGAAAACAACGGCCAAGACATGGGACGCCAGTAAAGGCGAGTATTTCAATATGAGAGCCGCGCTAATCACGACGGTGCATGACTATCTAGGTTATGGATATGTCGCAGGCCAGGTGTGCCACGGATATTGCAGATGCACGTGGTGCATGGATGATACAACGTCTCAGCAGCTAACGTCAACGAAAGAGGGCGGGTTTGGGAAAATCGTGTACATGGGGCATCGACAATGGCTCGAGAAGGACGACCCGTGGAGAAACCGTGGAGATCTATTCAATGGTGAGGCTGAGCATCGAGGACCTCCACATAAGCGGAGCGGCGCCGAAATCGATGAGCCATTGAAAAAATGGGAACAGTGCCCCACGCCGGGAAAGACGATGAAAAAGGTGCCGGAACCGCTGCTGAAGGTATGGAAGACGAGGTCTATTTTTTGGGACTTGGAGTACTGGCACAAACTTGACACGCCTCATTGCCTTGATCAAATGCATATCTGTAAGAATGTCCTTTAGAGCTTGCTTGCGACACTGATGAACCTGCTGGATAAGACCAAGGATGGGCCGAAGGCAAGAAAAGACTTGCAAGATTTAAAAATCAGGGCAGATCTGCACATGCCGCCAGTAAAAAGTCAGAGGAGACAGAGACGGAGATGGAGGCGCGGGAGAAGAAGGGCAAAAAAGTAAAGGAAGAGGATTATTGCCCCCTTCTTGCTTCACCTTAAGTCCGGCTGAGATCGATCAATTCTTCAAGTGCCTTACTGGAATTAAAGTTAGTTCCGGTTACTGTGGGAAGATAAGCAGATTTCTAAACACGAAGAAGAAAAGGTTCAGCGGGATGAAGTCCCATGACTGTCAGGTGATGATGACGCAGATACTACCTGTTGCCCTTAGAGGGATAATGGACAAGCACGTCCATGACACGCTTATTGGTCTCTGCAACTTTTTCGATGTCATCTCTCGAAAGTCGATCAGTGTGAAGCAGCTCTGAAGGCTACAGGAAGAGATCGTTGTGATACTAAATGAGCTTGAGATGTACTTCCCGCCCTCGTTCTTTGACGTCATGGTGCATCTGTGTGTCCATATTTTGGACGACATAATAGACCTGGGGCCGTCATTCCTGCACAACATGCTGCTGTTCGAGAGGATGAATGGGGTCATTAAAGGATTCGTTCGTAACATGTCCCGTCCGGATGGAAGCATCGTCCAGGGCTATCTGACACAAGAGTGCATCTCTTTCTGCGGGAATTATCTATATGGCGGAGACCGGCCTGGTGTTGGTTTTCCCGTTAAGAAGCACCTTGGGAGGCTCGAAGGAGAAGGTCACTCCAACGATCGCAGGGAACTACATGTGGCCTACTCGGATCGATGCAACGACTTTGACAGAGCAAACTTAGTAGTGCTACAACACCTAGACGAGGTAGATCCTTTCGTGACACTGCATAAACAAAGCATCGCAAAGAAGTATCGTGACCGGGGGCTATGCAGGACGGACGCCGAAGTTACTAGAGAGCACAACTCCACTTTCCTGCATTGGTTCAAAGAGCATATTCTTGCTAATCCCCCGGAAGAGGGCTCTAAGGATGGATTGCTCATATACGCCTTAGCATATGGCCCCTCGGCCAACCTCGCGACCTATTAGGCATACGATATCAACGGATACACATTCTACATGGAGACCAAAGATATGAACAGTGATTTTCAGAACTCAGGGGTGATGATGGAACGCATGACCAGCAGCGACAACGACACAACTAAGAGATTCTACGGAAGGGTCAAGGAGATCTGGGAGCTTGACTACTCTGGACTGCATAGCGCGACGATGTTCCATGTCAGATGGGCTAAGAATGTCGAAAGAGAAAACCGGTATTTCACTACCATGTCTATACCCGACGCCAAGAGCGCTATAGTGAACGCCATCGCAAAAAATGAGCCATGGGTACACGCTAAGTACGTGACACAATGTTTCTTCATAGCCGACCCGAGAAATCCCAGCCGTGTTGTCGTGAGGAGAGGCAAAAGGAACATCATTGGAATGGATGATGTCGCCAACGAGGAAGACTACGACCAGTACGACAACCCGATGAGGGAAGATGACGATGTCTATGAAGTATACATCAGAAGAAGAATCAATACTACATTACCTAAGAAATATCGTACTCTGTGGAAAAGGAAAAGTCACAATGAGGGGCTCAATTATTCGTCAATGAACAAGAAGGGAAAGAAGCTCACTCAAAAACGGAAATGTCGACGCTAAGAAACCGTTATGGGTCAAATGATGTAATATATATGTTCCTATTTTGTATGCACACTTAACAGTTATGGATCAAATGATGTAATATATATGTTCCTATTTTGTATGCACACTTAACCGTTATGGGTCAAATGATGCAATATATGTCGCCTTAGTTATATACATTGTATCACCTTCCCTTCATTCCGGCTCTCGGAAAAAAAGGAAAAGAAAAGAAAAAGAAGGAAAGAAAAGGAAAAGAAAATAAAGGAAAAGAAAATAGAAGAAACAAACAGGAAAAGAAAAGAAAAGAAAAAGGAAAAGAAAAAAATTAAAATGATAGCAGAAGCGCCTGTTGAAGAAAAGCGCTATAGCTACTGGTGATAGCAGTAGCGCGGTTACGGAACACGCGTTGTAGCTACTTTAGTTAGCAGTAGCGCTTTTTCTGGAAACGTGATATAGCTACCTTAGCTATAGCGCATGTTTCGAAACCGCGCTACTGCTACATTGACATAGCCCCCGCAGGCTTCCCTCCTCTGCTTCCTCCCCCAAATCCCAACCTGGCCCTCCCTCTCCGTGCCCTCACCGTCAGAGCCCCTACCCTCACCCCCGGCCCCGCCCTCGCCACCGGATCCCCTGCCGTCGAGCATCGCCGGAGCCCCTCCCCTCGAGCATCACCGGAGCACTCGCCGCGTCGCCGCCTCGCCTCTGGTGCGCCAGCCTCATTGCCGCCGTGCCACCGTCTCCCCTGACAGCTACCGCCGTGCCAGCCTCGTCCCTTCCTCCTCCACCTCCCCACCGCCGTCTCCCCCGACAACCACCTCCACGCTGTAAGCCCTCCTCTCCCCTCCCCTCTTCTCTCTCTGCTCTCTATCATTTGAACCCTAGGTTAGTTAGGCTATATTATGAACCCTAGGTGCCATTTGAATCCTAGTTAGTATGAACCCTAGTTAGGATTAACCCTAGTTAGTATGAACCCTAGGTTTCAAATTAGGACATAAATTTAGCTAGGTTTTGAAATTCGGACAGAAATTTATATAGGTTTCAAATTAGGACAGAAATTTAGGGTTAGGTGTTTTAGGTGTAGTTAAAAGAAAAAACAGAATTGATTATATAGGTTTCTTGCATTTTTCTTCAAGTTCTACGGAATGTTGATTCATGTGAACCCTAGCTATTTAGTGCTAGTTAGTATGAATTAGTATGAACCCTAGGCTATTTTATAGTGCTAGTTAGTTAATTAGAATTAGTATGAACCCTAGGATAGATTAGTTAAAGCAATTGTTGCTATTTAATTTTTTTAGTTAAAGCAATTGTTGCTATTTAAAAAAACAAAATTAGTATGAACCCTAGTTAATTAGGTGGTATGAACCCTATTTAAAAAAAATAGAATTAGTATGGGTTAAATGAATTCTAGGTATTTTAGGTGTTTTATGTGTAGTTAACAGAATTCTAGGTATTTAATTTTTTTAGTTAAAGCAATTGTTGCTATTTAAATATGAAACATAATTTGTACAGACATTTAGCTAGGTTTTCAAATTAGAACAGAAATTTATCTAGGTTTCGAATTAGGACAGAAATTTAGGTAGGCTGAATTTAGTTTCAAATATTGTGAAGAAAAATGACTTCTTGCATTTTTCTTCAAGTTCTATATTTGTCTTCCTGTTATATGCAAATTTGAAGTGGACATGTGATATGTGGGCATGTGATTTAGACATGTCATATTTGGAATTTGGACATGTCATATTTCGACATGTGATGTTTTGGACATGTCATATTTGGAAAATGATGATTATGTGCAGGGTAAATGATCCAAGTGGCCTATGTTTTGCCGGAATATTGATTCATTTCCATTCCGGTGAATTTCAGGCGCTCGATATGTCCACTTTTTAGCAAAGGTCATGCCGAAATTTCCCGTGAATTTTGGCATGACTTGTGCTAGAAAGTAGGCATATCAAGTGCCGGGTTTTGCTGGGAAATGACATTCCAGCAAATCATAGACTTTTTTTATGTCATTACTCATTTTTATTATAGTTTAAGAACTAAACAAGGAGACTTAATCGTAGGAAACATATCAAACGACGAAGAAACCGGGCCTTCTGACCATGATGCAGACGAGATGGATTATGAGAGTGAACAACAGTACCTCGACTATTTGTCTGCTAAGCACAGTCAAGGTTTGCAGGGCGGCCTCGATGGTGGTACTGACGCTGACATCGACACCGACGGTGCCGGCACCAATGGCGGTGCCAAGACCAGCGGGGAAGGTACCGGCGCCGAAGCCGCTAACGAAACGAAGAAGCAGATGATACGAAAACTGAACAAACTCGGGATCGGACGAATGGTGATCACAAAGATGGCCCCTGGCAAGTTTGAGCCATTAGAGCTGGAAGAACCTTGCAAGTGCTACGGGAACCAAGTTGGATGCATCCTACGGGAAACCGCGAGCATCAACGACGATCACTTAAGGGGTAAAGAAAATTTGACGCAGTTGCTCCTAACAAAGCTGCACAAGAGATTCAAGTTCCCCGACCGGGATGACGACATAGAACACCTGTGGGATGATCCAAAGATGAAAAAGATTAACAATCACACCATGGGCATATTTCAGCAATGATTTGGCCTCCTGGAAAGGGAGGGTGAAACGAGCTATTGAGGCTGAGGAACCCCTGTCCAAGATTCTGGAGGAAAATCCGACACTTACGGAAGAGGAGTTCCAAAAGTTCAAGGACACTTGCGCTACCGAGGCAGGCAAGGCTAAGGCTGCGAAATTCAAGAGCCTTCAGCAAAGGAACACGGGGCACCAACGCCTCGGAAGCCGTGGCTACCTTGGCAAAAGGCCCATATGGTATAAGGAGGACGTGGAACGTGAAGCTGCGGGTCTCCCAAACCCCTTCGCGAAGTTCACCAACCCCTTGGAGCATGACTTCATCAGGGCCCGCTACAAGTGGGACCAGGAAAAGAAGGTTTTTTACACGGACCCGGTCACAAGGAAATTGATTAGAATACTGGTAATTATTGTTTTACCACTTTACATTTAGCTTCTGATCAAGTCGACTACACATTCGTAAACGGTTCACGTTCCTTCTGCAGGACAAGCAACACAAGCTTGCAGCCGAAAGCCAGTCTTCGTCGATGAGGCCCAAGTGGGACACCCCTATCAACCGGGCCTTGAACGAACTTAAGGGACTTCGTTTGGACCAGTGGCCGCAATATGGACATGTGCACGGCGCCGAAGACAGTGCCACATGGAAGGTCTTTTACAACGAGGGCTCGGAGGCCAAGAAGCAGAAAAAGAAGTTCAGTCAGGCGGACATCGACGAGAAGGTGAAGCTTGAGTTAGAGAAAAAAGAAGTTGAGGACGCGAAAAAAGTAGCTCAGGAGAAAAATGAGTTGGTCCAGCAGGCAGTCGCTGCAGCTGTAGATGCCTGCAGAAATGATTTCTCTACTAACTTGATCCCAGCTATCATCAACTGGACGAAGGAAAATCCAGACAAGGCGGTAGATGATTTCCCCATGCCCAGCTTCATCGGGAGCAACTTGGTGAACATCACAACCGCACCATCACCTGCTCACGCAACCAAGCCCGCACCCGCACCCACTCATAGCAGCCCATCCTCGGTCTCTAGCACGCTAGGTAGGCCTTCGTCTTTGGCTGAGCTTGACGCCCTCACGGTAATTACACGTCGCACCAACATATATCTAGAAAATTCCATTTTCATTACCTTTTCGAAGTTTTACACCGCAGACATGTCTTTGCAGGCCAACGAAACCCCGTGCACCATACTCTACTTGATCAAAGGCTAGAAGGTGGACATGGGAAAGGCGGTGATAACGAAGCCCTTGGAAATCATGTTACACGGCCAGCCGATCCCTGGTGGCCACTTCAGGGTTACCTTGTCAAGTGTGAAATCGGGGCATGAGGATTTGCCTCCTTCAGTACGGCTCGGGGGAGAGGACAACGAGACCCCGCCGCGGCTTGTAAACTGCAAGGGTTGGATGCTGCTATGGCCGAAGAATCTTCTTTGTCTGGAGGCGGCCGAGAGCACACCAATAACCACACATCAGTAAGTAGGTATGAACACCACCACCCCACCTACGCAATTACCAGCACCTGTAGTGCCAGGTGAGAGCGGCGGACGACGCGAGGAAGGGGGTCCAATAGTGGCTGATGTAATCACCCCCGTAGAACAAAAAATGGATGATGAGATGGATGAGGATGACCCTCTTCGGTTCCTCAATACAGGCACCTATGACGATGACTTAGAAATGATGAGTCAGCCATATGACGACTCGGGCTATCAGCATGCTGATGAGGAGATGGATGATGTGCCCAGGCAGGAACGTCCTAGCAGGGTTGATTGCAAGAAGTCTCTCTTCATGCAATCCTCATAGGACATGCCTGAAGATGCCGGCTCAATGCACGCTCAACTAGCCGGGGGTCGTACAGTGCTTAGCCCGACAACACTGGGGCAGGGGTTAAGGAAGGGTCTAGAAGGTCAGCCCAAGAAAAAGGAGAGGAGGAGACCGGCGAAGAAAGGCTCTGCTGCCTACAAACAAGCCAGAGCACATAGCAGCCAGACGGCGTATTTTGAAGAGCGTGTACCCGTAAAAGGTGCGGCCATGTTCCATGTCATGGGCGAGCCGATGTGTCACGGGAAACCATGGCCACCTATGGGGCCAAGGGGCCCCTTGCTGGTTCGGCAGGGGGGATGTCGCGTTGCACAAAGAGCAGAAGAACGTGGGGCAGCACGGCAGAGATCACACGGGCAATTTTACCCATGTTCGGGCCACTGCGAGGCGTAAAACCCTACTCCTGCTTTGGTGGATTGATGGTGGAAAAGTGGTGATGGAGCGTAGTACACTTGCCCGGCAGGCTCGCCCTGGGGAGGGAGTGACTACGCGCGTACGAGCGTGGGGGTGTTCAACTTTCCAACCCTTGCTATGGTTGCCATGGGCCTCCTTTTATAGGTTAAGGGGTCACCACAGTGGCAAAACAGTCATTATGCACTGATAAGGTAGCAAACAGTGCTATCATACCTAATTCTGCAGGCTGACAGAGTGCATTAAATGCACCACTCAACGTCACATCGTTGCTTGCCCGGCAAGCCTTGCTGGGCTCATCTTGCCAGCTCCATGCCTGCTTGCTTGACACGTCGCAGGACGGGTGTCATCTGTAGGTATTTCCTGTAGAAAGAGGCCGCCATGTGGCGAATGGCTGCCACTTAGTCACTTTGCGGCTTGACACCGTATTGATCAACGACGTGGATCGTGGTGAGATGGCTTGGTGAGGTGTCTTTGCCCTCGTGAGTCCCGGCAGGCCCTGCCGAGACGTCTTGAATGCTTTCTTCCGGGGGAGCCCTTGTCCTTGCCAGGTCCGCCTGCCCGGCAAGGGAGGCTTTTCTCCTGGTGGTGTCTCGCTTCTCTGTCTTGGTCTTGGCCTTCTTAATCAACATGCTGGTTCTTCAAAGATCTTGGTCTCTTGTATCTTGGCACGGCCTTGGTTTGTCCATGCACGAGTCAGGGGAAAATACATGCCCCTATTGTTTTCCTCGACATAAGCCCCCGGGCCTGAGCCAAACGTGTCGCGCGGCACGTTGGGTTAGGCCCCAGACAGTGCACGGACACGTGGCAGAAGAAGGCTGCAGGTGCCGGTTCACCATGTTGACTAGTCAATCCAACGTCCACTACGCGCAATTACTACGCGTCGTGGGGTAGTGGGACTGCTACAGTTTAAGGAAAAATGTAACTTTCTGAAGCGTCGCGCCTCTGTTCCGCACTTTCCCCCCTTAAAAATAGGGAAAAGTGGATCGGCACGGTTCACCTGTTGTTCGCCCCGCCCTTCCATCATCTTCCTCTACAAGCCAAGCAGTGGTTTCCCTTTTCCTCTTACCCGCCTGCCGCCGTTCTCGCCGCACCCTTTCTCCACTCGCATCGCTGCCGTGGAGATGGGGAAGAAACCCGCGGAGAAAGGGAAACAGGTGGCTCCGGCGAAGGAAGTGGTCGCCGAGGGGAGCAAGAGGGTAGCGGAGCTGAACAAGAAGCGGAGGGAAGATGTCGTCTTCCTTCTGTCGAGCCTGGGCGGGCGAGTTCTTCAAGCGAGGTATGGATATCTGTGGGGGAGGCCTATCCCGAAAGGGCACAGGGCGCCCAAAGTTTTTGCGGATGGGAAGGAGGATCCGCCAGACTTGTATCAATTCTTCTGCGCTTGCTTTATCTGCGGTCTTTGTTCCCCTTACTCTGGATTCTTTGAGGTGATCATGACCATCTATGGATTCCACCTCCTCGACTTCACGCCAAATGCAATGGTGAACATGGCCATTTTTGCGCACTTGTGTGAGAATTTCGTCGGAACCACTCCCAACATAGATCTGTTCTGGCATTATTTTGTTCCGCGGGTGGAGAACAAGGGTCACCGCTCCAGAAACATTTCCTGGATGTCGCGGGTGGCGAGCAAGCTTTGGGATTACATCCCAGGGAGGCAGCACGGGAGGTGGGATAAGTGGAGAGGGGTTTGGTGTTGGATTCAAGACGAGGAAGCCCCCGAATTCTGTGAGGCACGGACGGTATGTGTTGAGCGCGGCAAGGAATGGAGTGCTTATGGCCTCACCGAAGATAGATTGCGCCCGCCAATCAACAGGATTACCCGTTTGAAGGCTGCCGGGTTGACCATCGAGCATGTCGGGGCAGATTTTCTTCTCTGCCGCATCTCTCCATTGCAGGAGAGGGACATACCTGCCTGGTTGTATGGCGATGCGGCGGACAGGATGAGGTTGCTCCCAGGCTTGGCCAACAATTTGTTGGTTTATGGCCATGCCTGGTTGTGCGACCAATTGTTGGGCCGCTTCGAGCTGTTCAAGCTCCCGATAACAGTTGTTCCCTTGAACATCAATTCAGCCCGGGACCAGATACTGAAATGGATGCCGGATTGTAATGCTCAAGGGGTGGCAGGAGATTGGTGACTGCCCACTTTTGATGAGGAGCTTCAGTTGTCGAGCACCCTGGTGGAGAAGGCCACCAGGGTTGAGACTAGGATGTATAAACGCACCTCCTCTGCAGAGGTGGCGTATATCTTAAGGAGGGTTGAGGAGGACAAGGCTGCCCGTCTTGCGGAGATGGTGAGGGCCACGAAGGCAGGGAAGGGCAAAGGGAAAGCTGAGGATGAGAGTTCCTCTCACGGTGGCAGCGCAAGCGCAAGCCACGGGAGGGGCTGCCGGGGAAGAGCTTGCCGGGGATAACCTCGCCGGGCTAGAGGCCCTAGCCATGGCAGCAACGGAACTCCAGGAGGAGGAGGCTGGCGAGGTGGCGGAGCCCAAGGAGGAATGGCTCGCAGCTGGGTTTCAAGCCCCGAGCCGGAT
Organism: Thinopyrum elongatum; assembly: GCA_011799875.1. Classification (NCBI taxonomy): domain Eukaryota; kingdom Viridiplantae; phylum Streptophyta; class Magnoliopsida; order Poales; family Poaceae; genus Thinopyrum; species Thinopyrum elongatum. Next base: position 446,502,083 of record CM022303.1, read on the forward strand.
TTGGACCAGCGCCCCCGCAGGCGCGCTGCCAACCGAGGGGCGGCGGCCCCCAATCCAGCGCCCGCCGTCAAGAGGGTGAAGAAGACCACCACCAAGGCCACCAAGGCCGATGTGGTGTGCCGCCAATCCCCTCGTCTTGCTCGGGCCAAGACTTCCTCCGCCAAGCAATCGGCGGACGTGGAAATTGACTCTAGCTCCTACTCCGGCTCGAGTTCTTCACAGAGCTCGTCTTCCTCGGAGCCCCCGGCGCCACGCCGGGCACCCAAGCTGCCGGAGATCTCTACCCCTCCGCCACCAAAGAGAGGGAGGGAGCCCTCGCCTCCCATGGAGTTCAACTTGAACTCCATGCTTATTAAAGAAGAGTAAGGAAAAATTTTCCTATCTCTTATCGGGATCTTCGATACATTTAATTTTTTTTGTGCTAACTGACCTCTTTGTTTTGCTGTTGCTGGCAGGGAAGTGGAGGAGGACGCCGAGACCCTCATCTACCGCCCACGGAAGAGGCTCCGCCTTGTCGGGTCACCAAAGGGTGCGGAGAGCCCGGCCTTGGCGGGGAGCAACGTGGAAGATTCCGTGCCGAGCTCCCAGTCCAGCCCTCGGCCCGGAAATGGGGGCTTGGTACTTCCCGCTGGAGGCGATGGAGATGGCCTGCCTGTTCCCTCGGCCAGAGGAGGAGGTGAGACGACACAGGATGAGCTTGCCCCGAAGGGGCATACCTCTCCCACTGGCCGAGCTGAAAGAACCCCCACGGAGCCCTTCGCGGATGAGGTCGCATAGAAGGCTGCCGCGGCTACCACGGCAGAGGGTGAAGTGCATGGCCCGGCAACATATGCTGCCGGGGAAACTGAAGTCCCTGCTTGGCAGACTTCTCCAGGTACTCCACTTATATCCTTTTTCCTTTCTTGCTCTGACCACTTTTCCTGATTCCCTCTTTTACCTGAGACTTCAGTTTCTTTGTTGTTCAATGGCATTTTCATCCGCAGACCCCCAAGCCGAGGAGCTAGAGCTGCTGGAAGTGGTGGCTGATATAGGACGGGCCGCTGTGGACGAGGCCGTTGAGATTGCTGCTGCTGAGGGGCAGGGCCTCGTTTCCGGGAATGCCCAGGATTCCTTGACGGTGGTAGAGCATTCCCCGGAGAGCGCCTCGGAGGAGGGAGTGGTGATTGAGGAGAAAATCCCTCTCCAAACCATGGACCCACTTCCCTCTTCCAGGATCGTCATGGATATTCTGCCGCTTCCCTCAAGCACGCTGGCCATGGTGTTGTCACTGCTCGGCACCGGAGCCCCTGACGCGTCCTTAACGACTGGCGCGGAGCTCAACGAAGAACTTCAACGCCTCCTGGCACCGCTGTATCAGGGAGCTAGAGAGGCCGATGACTCAGCTGCCATCGCAATGGACTTGTCATTCTTGGAGTCCATGGCGGCAGGCGTGAAGGAGATGCAGGCCCGGCACAACTAGAAGTGGCAGGCGCTCAAGGAGCGGCGTGAGTCCACCAGCAGGGTGGACCAGAAGTTGAAGGACAAGTGCTCGGAGCTGGGCGAGTGGCACGATAAGCAGTTCAAAGTGCTCATTAGGCAGCAAGAGGCGCTCCTGATGACAAAGGAGGACGTCATGGCCCGCGAGGCATGCTTGGTGGACCGCAAGGCATCCATTGACGCCAGAGAGCAAGAGATTTCCCTCCGGGAGGAGATGCTCTAAGCCACTCTGCGTGCCAAGGATGACAATCTGGAGGCTCTTGTGTGTCAGCGCACCAAGGATCTGGAGGATAAGCACAGAGCTGCCGTGGACGCCGTTGCTGCCGATTCTGCCGCTCAGTTGAAGAAATTCACTAACGATCTGGCTGCCGCATCTGCCGCCAAGACTGACCTAGATCAGCAGGTGGCTAAATTGATGGAGGACCTTGCCGGGAGCGCCAAAGGGGTGAAGGCCCTCAAAGAAGAAGCGCGGAAGGCTGAGGTTCTCTTGACTAATGCGCGGTCGTAGCTCTCCTCGAAGACCCAAAGCCTTGAGACCGCCAACGGCACCATCATCGACATGAAGGCCAGGATCGGCTCCTTGGAGAGCGCGGTAGAGTCCATCGAATCACACCAGCAGCTGCTGTCCAAGGATCTGGATACCGCCAAGCTTCTCCGGAAGGATGCTAAGGACAAACTGAAGAACCAGTCTGACCAAGTCAACCTCTGGATCAAGAGCCTGATCGACATCGCCGATCGCCTTGCTGTCCAAGCTGCGGCGATGGGTATGGATGGCCCAACTTTCTCGGTCAACAAGCACGAGGTCCCAAGCGCCAGGCTGGGTGTCTTCTTTAACAAGTTGATCGAGAAGCTGAAGGTGCACGAAAAGGGGAGGGCCGAGAGCTTCGCGACAGAGTCCCGGAAGCTTGCCCACGACGCCCTCTTCATGGTCTTGAGCAACATCGCTTGCCGCCATCCGGATCTCGACCTTGACGACGGGTTCAAGAAACCTCCAGCGGGTGCCGACATCGCAGCTGCCAAGGAGAAAGCCACTTCCCGTGCTGCCAGGGTCCTTCAAGTTTAGACGGCTTTGTCTGGCCACAAGACCAAGTAACGAGCCGCCGTCGCTCCTGTGATACCCTGTAACATAACATGATGTGTGCTTTGTATTAAGGCACTATATCTTTTGTGTTTGCGTGAAAACTGATATTCCCTGTGGAATCTTAAATGCACGTTTGTCCCTTCAAGGTTTATATGTTAGTGTTCGTATGATTAATCCCTATGTCTGTTTCGGATGCCTGCAAGTATCATATTGCCACGATTCTCGTAAGGGTCTGGCCCTTAACATTCATCTTGGCGTGGATGCGTCCCGGCAGGTTTTTCCTAGGTAGCTCTCGACACAGCCTCTCGTCTTGCGAGCATGGCTCGAGATAGGATGATGGAGCGATCAAATAATCTAGCAAAGGTTCCGTCCCAGGAGGAATTTCATAATACGAACACTTACTTAAGCCAAGGGATAAACGACCGCAATAATCTGAAATGCATCAACAAAAATGATGATGTAGACTTAGCTTCTATTTTCGCTTCTCCTCGTCATTCGCGGTCGCGCGCATTTGACGCGCATGCGATGCCCAGGAAGGCGAGGGTCAAGCAAATAATTCTCCGGTACCCGACAGGGACCGATTCGTGTCACGCGTAACTGGCGGGCAGTGGCACGCGGTGCCGGGCTCCTTCGGGCTTTCTCCTTTCCCCTCTCCTCTCGTGCGGCTCAGCAACCACCGCGTGGACCACGCCGACGTAGGTGGCCTTGCCAGAGCATACTTGCTGGGGCATCTGCCAATGGATTCATGCCAGCGCCTCACTCAGGATTTCCCGAAACGGGGTAAATGTTGAACCGAGTGACGCGTGGTAATCATCGACATCGGCGATGCCGAGGCCAAGGCAGCCAGACTGCTGACAAAGAGGAGGGGTGGAGAAGAAGAAACTCGTGCCCGCACACCATGCCCCCCCTTCCCGCGCGGCGTTTGAGCAGCAGTCGTGCTGCAGGGACCGCCGATGAAGAGCATACCACCGCCGGAATTAATCTTCGCCGCCGTCGTGGCCACGGCGGACCATGGTATTGGACAGGGCGGCCCCGGGGACGGACTAGCTTAGTCGTCACGTCTTCGCAGACGCCTCAGATACCAACAAGCATCGGGCAAGCTGCTACAGAAACGGCGCGCTGCCCTCGCCTTCAGGTTCGCGCAGGTGATCCCCCTACATGGCACGCCAAAGATGTCACGGGAAACCACGGCCACCTATGGGGCCAAGGGCCCCTTGCTGGTTTTGCAGGGAGATGTCGCGTTGCACAAAGAGTAGAAGAATGTGGGGCAGCATGGCAGAGATCACACGGGCAATTTTACCCAGGTTCGGGCCGCCGCGAGGCATAAAACCCTACTCCTGCTTTGGTGGATTGATGGTGGAAAAGTGGTGATGGAGCATAGTACACTTGCCCGGCAGGCTCGCCCTGGGGAGGCAGTGACTACACGCGTATGAGCGTGGGGGTGTTCAACTTTCCAACCCTTGCTACGGTTGCCATGGGCCTCCTTTTATAGGTTAAGGGGTCACCACAGTGGCAAAACAGTCATTATGCACTGATAAGGTAGCAAACAGTGCTATCATACCTAATGCTGCAGGCTGACAGAGTGCATTAAATGCACCGCTCAACGTCACATCGTTGCTTGCCCGGCAAGCCTTGCCGGGCTCGTCTTGCCAGCTCCATGCCTAATTGCTTGACACGTCGCAGGACGGGTGTCATCTGTAGGTATTTCTTGTAGAAAGAGGCCGCCATGTGGCGAATGGCTGCCACTTAGTCACTTTGCGGCTTGACACCGTATTGATCAACGACGTGGGTCATGGTGAGATGGCTTGGTGAGGTGTCTTTGCCCTCGTGAGTCCCGGCAGGCCCTGCCGGGACGTCTTGAATGCTTTCTTCCGGGGGAGCCCTTGTCCTTGCCAGGTCCGCCTGCCCGGCAAGGGAGGCTTTTCTCCTGGTGTTGTCTCGCTTCTCTGTCTTGGTCTTGGCCTTCTTAATCAGCATGCTGGTTCTTCGAAGATCTTGGTCTGTTGTATCTTGGCACGGCCTTGGTTTGTCCGTGCAAGAGTGAGGGGAAAATACATGCCCCTGTTTGTTTTCCCCGACACGATGCTACCGCCGAAACCGCTGGAGGCCATATCAGGGGATCTCAGGAGACTGCACGACCATGTGCTGTCGACTGAGATAAGCCTACTAGGCTTGAAGGATCCAGGATATCCGACATACGCGGCTTGTGTGCCTGAGGGGAAGTGCTACGTCGACACACGACCCGCGGAGGTGTTCTTCCTGCGGTTTGAGCATATCTTTGAGATGTTTCTGACAAGGCGGCTCGATTTTACAATCGTCCGCCTTTTTGTGCTACATATGAGCTCCGTCATGAAGAGAGAACAAGTCTCGCAAATCTCTGTGGCGGATCCATACTACATGCACGAGTCCTTCTTGAGTCTCGGCGACTTTGAGCGTAAAACTGCTAGGGAGTACCTCAAAAACTTCATGATACAGAATAAGGACTAGGAAATTGTCCTCCTGCCTTATCATCCAATGTAAGTCAGTGCCTAACAACCCTTTCGTACATTTCAATCATTCCTGCTCGCTCATATGGAGAATAATTTGAGGTGTTTTTTCCCCGCAACAACGAGCGCGCCATCTTATCGTTCTTTACCCGCGAGTCTCCCACGCCATGTATTTCGACCCTACCAGAAACTACGAGAAGAAGGACTACACCCACGTAATGAATATTTTAGATGATGCTCTCCACGGCTTCAGCTTGAGGGGTGGCCACCTGTAGATCAGGAAACAAAGGAACCGCTAGACGGGTTTCTCACATAAAACTAACTTATGCTGCATCCATGTCCCGAAACCAAGCAGGAACGATGGATTCTACCTCCTCCATCTCATGATGGAGTTCAGAAGGGATCACCAAAAGCTTCACATGACAACCAGAAGCGATAATCATATCCGCAAGTGGGTAGAATCTCAGGGAGAAGCGGATTATAAACTTAGAGATGAGTTCTTTCGCATCCAGAGGGACATTGAGACAATCATCATGAAAGAAGTCGTCAAAGAGAAGGGGATGTTCCACCACGGCCCTATATCGTGAGCTGACATCTGAACTCGCATAGGCATGCAATGTTAAGACCTCACGCCGTTCCAGAAGCTAGGGTGCTTCCTCGTTGATACGGAAGGATGGAACTTCTAGAGATTTACGATGCTGATGATGATGATATGTGTCGGCTCAACTTGTATACTTTCTGTAGCAATGAAACTTTGTGATGTCCACGGTCCCTGCCGAACTTGCATAATGCTACTTTGTTAGTTTGGGTACGATGACTTGCGTACCTCTAGTTAATTAGCTTGCATACAATGAAACTGCTTGATTATCTATGTTTACTATATGTTGCATCTATTTGCTAACCCTTTCTTTTTCGTGTTGCTCAAGTATATTTTGTTGCATATGATTGTACATTCTCTTGATGAAGATGCATCTCTAACAGGTACCTAGATCCTTGATGGCGAAGAAGCAGTGCTATGTCGTGTACACAGGGAAGGTTCCGGGAGTGTACGATGAGTGGCCCGAGTGTCAGGTGCAAGTGGATCGATTCTCGGGTGCCACCCATAAAGGGTTCAAAAGCAGACAAGAAGCAGAAGCTAGTTACTTGAGGTTCACACTAGCGCGAGAGAGGACTCATAACTGTCGTCTCATGTACTACATAGTTCCGCTCTCACTCATAGTGATAGCTCTTCTCATGTATATCATTGTTTAGATGGATGACGATGTAGTTGCAAGTATTCGAGACTTGTATCGCTATTTCGAGATGATGACGAGAGACCACTTTGTGTTGGATGATGATTATGACGATGACATGATTTGATGAGACTATTTGTATGTGTATGCTATGATTACATTTGTATGTGTATGATATGCTAGAGATTATTGTATAAAGCCTATACAAATACAAAAGAAATATGCAGAAAAAAATCAGAAACTAATAAAACTAGCAGTAGCAAGGAGAATGAAGTTAGCAGCAGCGTGCACTTAGCAGTAGCGCTGCTTATGGTAAAGCGCTACAGCTATTAGCAGCAGCGCGTTTCAGTGAAGCCCGCTATTGCTACCCATGTATAGCAGTAGCACGGTTCAACCCGCGCTACTACTACAAGTTAGCTATAGCGCCGTATTAGTAGCACGGGTCCCCACGCTACTGATACACCTTACACCCGCGCTACTGCTAGGCTTTTCCATAGTAGTGAGAACAACAAAAATGGGCAGCCAGATCAAGGTGTGCGATATACAGCATATAGTTCACCCCTATGAACTGTTTGTGATGAGGCGGAACAACAGAAACGGGCAGCCAGATGAAGGTGTGTGCGATATACGACATACAGTTCACTCGGATGAACTGTTTGTGATTAGGCAACACAAAAGAAATGGTCAGCCAGATCAAGGTGTCTGCGATATACGGCATACAGTTCACTCGGATGAACTATTTGTGTTGAGCCAAGAGAACAGAAACGGTTCAACTTAACAAGATGTGTGTGATACATGGCAAACAGGTATGTAATCGGAAATGTGTGGGAAGACCGATAACAACACAGACGATTCCTATTAACAAGCCGTGTGTGTTGTGAGAAAACGATTGCTGGTATACAATTGTGAGTGATTGATGAAATCATCTCCGACGGGTTCCATTGTTTAGTCTGTGTGCGATGTGATTTGCTCTGTCCGTACAACATCTACACTTTGACTACAGAGCATCAACATATATACTTAAAAAGGCAGCATTGCATAACCAAATTAAGCATACAATTACACAAGTGACAATGCACATAACATTTCCACTTACCAAAGTAAGCAATTACATGCATACTAAACTAGGACAAACGAGGATCTAATCATCTACTTCTTGTTGTGATGACGCTTACCATTGCTCTGCTTTCTGCTGGATCCCTGGCCGTTTTGGGGAAGGAGGCACTTCCTCATGTCAACGATCCGCCTGTACATCTTGTAGCTCGTGTACGCCTCCTTGGCCACGTACACGATGTGAGCTTTGTTGAGTTTCTCCATCCAGGCCGAGTGCCAGGCATGCTTGTCCTTGTTACAGGAATCCTTCATGTCTCTATAGTAGGCGTCGATGATGGCCTCGGCGAGGTGAACCAGTGAGTCCTTCTTATTCTCGTTGCTGCCCCAGATCTTGTATTGGCCCTGGATGTTGACAAGATTATGGCAGGCGATGCCCGAATTCTTGAGCACCTTTACATCGTTGGTGATGTCCACCGTAGCGAACATGTAGTGGGGGCTGTTGACAAACCTGGCAAAATGCTCGCAAGGCCTTGTGGACAGGTAGTAGTGGTAGACGAGGACATGATTGCGCACGCACATCTAGGCGACGGCGACCTTGGGACGAGACCCGACACGAGCGCGGGTGTACTCGAGGTGGAACCCGACCACCTTGTACTTCTCCTCAGCAAGCAACAGCTCCATGATGTGGATGGAGTGCTCCACCCAGACCGGGTTGTGCGTGTACACCACCGAGAGCTCCGTTAACCTTTTGTGGGTGTCCACCATGGCATGCATGGTGAACTTCTGCTCATCATCGGCAGCCGCTCGGAGCGCCATTGGATCCGTGCAGGATACCCTCTAAGAATTTGTCGTGGTGGGTATGCTTCTTGCAATAGTGGGGCGCGATCGAAAGGTTGAAGAGACACAAGGGTTAAATGGTCACTGTAATAAATGGGGGCCGGTCGGCCTGTAATCGTCATGTCTTGTTACCACGTTCATAGTGGAGGATTCCAGTGCACACTTGAGAACCCCGCTCGCGTTTCGTTTGAGCATGCGTGGGCTCGAAGAGGCACCAAATGTATCATTGGTGAGCCTGTTCCCACGCAACCGCGCAGTTTACCGTGCAAGCTTCCCGCCTGGCTAGTTTGCCCATGCGTCAGCTAGAAGAGGGGAAAATCGTGGGCGTTTATTGGCAAAAAGCTTTGTAAAAACGAAGTGTGTGGAATGACTTTGATCATAAGTTTACCCGTGGGTGATGAAGTCAAAGTTACACAGAAGGGTGATGATGGACACTCGAGTACGATAATTAATTCTGTATTCTACAGGGCACACGGTTGAAAAAACCAACTGTGTGCAATAATGTCGAAGATCGCAGTCGTGTTAACTATACAGATCGTTTGCGATGAGATCGACAAGGGAAACACATTCGAGAATGGTTAATAAAATCTAAGTCCATTGCATATTAAGGTTAAAATAGTACTACCAATATACGAGTCTCATACGATGCCATTTCAATGATTGTAGCACAAAAGCCCGAAATATTACAAGGTTCAAATTCCAGAGTTATATGGCTCAAATTCAAAGATTACAAGGTTCAAACTGATATTAGAAATGAAATTCAGCTCATTCAGCTGCAAACGCCCGCGCTGATCAGCTGAACATGGATATAAGAGAGGTTCAAACCTCATCATTCCTGCAAATGGATCAGCCACTGACAAGTCATGTATGGGGTTGACACGATGACTTCCGATTACTCTGTCGTCTGAAGTTCCAAAATGAAATTCAGCTTTTTCAGAGCCTTTTCCATTCTGTCGCAGCCGTCGGCGCTGATCAACAAACCATTCATTTTTGTGAAATAAATGCAGGGCAAACCTCATTACCTTCAGCACCCTTGTTCTAACAACAAAGAACCTGGCGAATATAATCTCCGGTAAGGTCCCTCGATATGAGTTCAAAGTAATTTCTGAGAGATGCAGACACTGGTACAGCGAGGTGCTATACAAACGGCTTTTAACCCCTTTCCGCGACGGCGTTCGGAACCGTCGCCAAGTGAGTGACTGCGATATGGGGATCCTTCCCACGCGACCCAGAAACCGTCGGGGATAGGGAGCCTCGATGCATATATAGTACTCCCTACTCGTTTGTGCTCGCATTGCCATCGCAGTCGGTATTCTGTGGTGCTACGTTTACGATGCGCGACCCATCACAAATAGTTCACGATTGTAGAAGTAGACAATCACACACATTTACTTTTCATCGACTGTGTGTGATTCAATGTAAGAGCGCACACAGTTGTCGCTATAAAACTGTATGCAAAGCTTGAATACATCCCACACGATTCATCCTTCGTACCCGCGTCGGATGATCGACCTATCGCACGCGTTCTTCTATGACCAAATGTTTGCGATGCGCACAACATCACAAACAGTCCATAATTTTGAAGCGTGTGTGATAAGGTGACTATCGTAAACATTTAATAAGAAAGAACTATGTGCGATGTTGTTGTTAATCGCACACGTTTTTTCTTGGCTGATCGTGTGTGCAGTGGAGATTGATCGCACACGTAGTGGATCCTAGAAATGTGTCTGATCTCCACGTCTATCGCAGACGTTTCGCTTTCGCAAACCATGTGCAGTGTAATCCCTAATTAATCCCTAATTTAAAAATCACATGTTTTGAATTTGAAAGTAGGCAATCACTTATTTCATATCCAACCATGTTTATTACAAATATAGGTTCAACCACGAATGCATAATTCGATGCACAGGTACATATACTGAAGAACTACAGAAGCACCAAGTAAAGAATAATGAACCACAGTTGTACTAAAGACTGTAAAGAGAGAGGCGAAAGACATTCTAGTTGCTGGAGAAGGTGAAGCAGAATGCCCATATTGTGCCCTCCTCCATCCGTAATGCGCGCACGACTCTAGGCCAACCCCTTGTGATAGCTGCCCGTCCATCCTTCACTGTCTTCATTACGACTTCTCGATGCTCATTGTAGTCTAGATGAAATACTTTAACCTTCATTGCGTGTCCACCAATCATGTACTTTGCGAGGTAATCTTGAGTGAACTGCTTCAGGAACCACTACGAACGAAAAAGATTCAGACATTGTTGTCTAACAACTCATTATGGGCAGTAAAAAGAGAAGGCTGCAGAGTTTATAGTTACCATCCTATAGCTCACTGTTGTGTTGGATAGAGCATAAAAAAATAATTTGCTGGCCACCATTCGTATCTTTTTTCTAATAATCTTTATCAGTTTCCTCACTTGATGCTTGTTCATGAATATCTCATTGCCCCATACGGAAAAAGGGTCGACGCGTGGATCCTTGCCAAGGGCATATGTACCTACAAGCAACAAGTCAATATTAGAAGCTAACAAGTGTCCAGGCCTGGATCTATATGCACTACATTATGGAATGACGAGGGGAGTACAAGCCGAGGGATGAAACTAACCTCGGCGGAAAATGGTGGCCACTCCCGTTGTTGTCCTGCATAAGTAGTGGAAAGGCATGATAAGTACAACAACCTTAACATCAAACAAATATAGCAAAGGTAAACAACATCATCTCCAAATGATAGCTTGAATGTGTTGGTTTCAGCATGCTGTCAAAGTAGATATAAAATGGAAGGCAATGTTACCGACAACAGGCTTAGCAGCCATCAAATATTGCAATTCAAACTGGTATTGTTGAAAATGAATAGAACGCAGGTAATGCTTAAACATCACACTGGATAAATGTGTAAAACTGAAATAAAGGGCATGTGTTAACTACACCAGGCATAACTGGAACCAAATATAGCCGTTCAAACTGGTATTGATGCAGTCAAGTGGCACAGTTCTGACTTGCACATAATGAACATCACATTGTGAATGACTGAAATAATCAAGGCATAAATGATCAGTATAACAACCAAATATAGCCATTGAAAACTGGACAGAGTCTCACTGCAACCAACCTAACAAGCAAATACAGATAAACAGGGCATATGCCTGAAAACTGGACAAATGCTCACTACAACCAACCTAACAAGCAAATATAGATAAACAAGGCATCTGCTTGAAAACTGGACAAATGCTCACTGCAACCAACCTAATAACCAAATACAGATAAACAAGGCATCTGCTTGATAACTGGACAAATGCTCACTGCAACCAACCTAAGAACCAAATACATATAAACAAGGCATCTGCTCGATAACTGGAAAAATGCTCACTGGAACCAACCTAACAACCAAATACAGATAAACAAGGCATCTACTCACTATAAACAACCAAATATAGCCATTCGTGAAACTGAAGTGGAAAATTCATACTTAAACATCACATAGCCCTATTAAACAATACATTTTTGCATAACTGAAATAATTAAACATGGCACAGTTAAAGCACCACACGGCAAATGCTACTACAACAAAGGGTACGGGTTGGCAAGCTAGAAAAGGTAGGATTTGCTGATAGGATGTAGCCTCACATGTCATGGACGGGATCCTTCCAGTTGGAAGAGCACAGACCCATGGTGCGCTCTCTAATGTCATAGATGGGCTGTTTCACCTTGGAAGAACCTTTGTAGGTGCCCTCCTCGTGGTCGCGGTCGTGGTCGATGAGATCTGACTTGGCAATTGAGGATCCCAAGCCGCCGCCGTAGAACGTGTCCTTCAGAAATGACAAAATGGGCTCGATGGCGTACAAGGATCGCAAATCCTTGACCGCTTGGCAGAGGAGATCAGCGGCAGGGCCGTCGAAGAGATCGACGGCGGTTGAACTAGAGGGGTTGGAGATGGACCACTTAACCTGTGACATGGCCCGCGTGAAGCCGTCGCTGTCGACGAGCTTGATGTCGTAGCCAGCTTTCCCGAGATACAGTAATACGCTAGCCAGCTGACATGAAGCCTTTGGCATGGCAACGTAGTCAACATCTTCGCCGGCTTCCGCGGCGACGTGTTGCTCCGGGATCGACAGGTCGGGGTGAACGGCGGCCAACTCGCCAACATCCGCCGGAGAGGCCATGATAAACCTCTTCTTGGCCGAACGCTCGTCGGGCTCCCCGGGATATGTGGTCGAGCTTAGGCTACGACATTCTGGAGTAGGGGATGTGGATCTGGTGGGGAGGGACACCGCAGGCCTCATCTAAAAACTCAGGGGAGTGGGGCGACGGTATCAGAATCGCTGGGTAACATGAACTTTATTATCTAAGCTAGGAGGAACGGGCAGACCGGTAGGGGTTGGCGGTGGCACCGGCGGCGGCCGCGAGCTAGGGTTCGAGGGGGGAGGGGGCCGGGTGGGGGACTATGGAGGGGGGTGGTGTTTGAGGATACGCCGCAGCTACTGAAAATTTTAGTAATGGTGGGTGGAGATGGTGGTGGACGAGGGAGAGTGACGGTTCAAATGCCTCGGCTACTACAATTTTACTATAAGGTCGGTGCTGGAGGAGTGTGGGCGACGGTTGAAGTACGGCGGCTACTAAAATTTGGGTAAAGGAATTGATGCGGGGCGGGAGTGCCCAAGATCGCGCACGGTCCAATAAGAATATGCGTGTATGATAATAAGGAAAAGTGGTCGAACCGTCGATTTTTGCAACGCTCAAGGCGGGTAGTTTGTTTTTATATTTCTAGCTAGCTGGTCTATCGCACACGGTTCGTCATAATTTCTAAATAAACTACCTGCCTTTAGCTTGCGCAGGTGGTGATTTTACAGCGCACTTGCATCGCACACGGTTAAGCCAGTACCTCCACCCTTTGCTCGCGCTTGCGAAGTCGTGGTGATTTTACAGCGCACTTGCATCACACACGGTTGAGCCAGTACCTCCACCTTTGCTCGCGCTTGCGCAATCGTGGTGATTCACAGCGCACTTGCATCGCACACGGTTAACACATTATACCCGTGTCCGTTGAGCGTCATCAAAGTCTTTGCAGCAAAAAAATGTTAGAGAGGGTCAGAAGACAGCCACACCAGCATGTGGCCCAAATATATATGAGTGAAAAGGGTGGTCTGTGATGTTCAAAATTCCAATGCACAACTTTGACCGTGCGGGCCCATGGTTGGGCGCGTCGTCGAAGATCAATGAGAGGGGCCAGAAGTCAAGAACCACCTGGAAGTGGCCAAATATATGTAGGAATATTGGGTGTGATGTTTAAAACTTTAAATACACAATGCACAACTTTGGTGGCACCTGCCTCGCAAACCTGAAAGCACCCTTGGATATATCTATAATGACATAATGTCATAGCTAGCTAGGGTGCTTGACCCACCACCTCCCACTTCGTGTCAGCGGGGTGGATGCATGTAATGATACTTTGGTCATACATGCATGTCGCCATGACCGACCATAAGATGGACCAGTGAATCTATCGTTTGGTCAAACGACAACTGTTGTTGTCGATAAACCGCTTGGGCCAATAGATTGAACCATCATAAAAATCGCACGAGAGGGACCACAAAACCAGCACCTCTTGCATGCGGCCCAAAATGATGTACGTTGGAAGGGGTGATGTGTGTTTTCAATATAGAATAATGTACAATTTAGATGTGGTGCCTACCTCTCGATACAGACAACAACCATGAAGGCCAGGTAGTTAAGGACGAGATACGCAGGCTATGATGTAGGTCAAACCCAGCAATCCGAGCATGTGGGAGGGAATCCTGACAACGCATGAGCTCGAGCTTTGCTTGAATGACATGTGACGGTGACCGGCCCTAACACGAACTAGGAGGAATCCATTCATGGCCAACACATACCCCTCGTTACCGGTCAAAGGGATGATATATATACACTCGGGGAGCCCACAGATATGCGTGTCGTCACAAAAAACCGCACAAGGGAGACGTGGTCGATCAGAAGACCGCGTATACACTGCATGCGGCCCGAAAATATGTATGGGTACGGTGGTGTGTGATGTGTTTAAATCCCGAATGCACAACTTTGATGGGCCACCAACTACATTACAAACCGAACACCATACCCGACCCCAAGCATGGTTCAATACGTACGATGTTGGTTTCCCAACTTCGAGGCGGCCGGGGGGGGGGGGTCGTCCAACGCATGCGCTCAAACTTTATTTGGTCTAACATGGCACACATAGCAATAGGAAACCACCATGGTCAAACCCTTCTCGTTGTTAGGTCAAAGGGATAGATTGTGTGGGCCCCCCTCATTGTCGGTAAAGGATAATATATATACCTCGGGGAGCCCACAGATATGTGCAGCGTCTATAAACCGCACAAGGGAGACATGCTCGATGAGAACACCCTGCCCCCTATACCCTGCATGCGACCTAAAAAAGGTTTATATAATCGCCATGACAGGTCACTATAGAGTCAATCATTCTTTAATTTTTTAGAGCAAAAAATAATCAATAAAAACATAGTCTACAAATTAGCAAAACAAAGATCCTTTATCTCTATAATGACCGTGTCATAGCATTTAAATGAAGCTTGAGGTCACCCATCCTTGGGCTACTCCAGCCCGAGCACGCTTAACTTCTGCGTTCTATTCGACTAGACTAGCGGATGGGAAGCCGCACCTTGCTGATAGGAATTGCCACCTTGCCTTTAAGGCGTTTCACGTTGGTCACCCTATGGGACCTACTCCCTCTTATCACACACATTTGTGCTTTTAGAAACTGTGTGCGATATTTACATGGCTGGTGTGTCGCCGCCTAGCCTTCAATGAGCACTGACACTGGTAGCGGGAAAACGATGGGAGAAGAGGCAGGAAACCGATGAGAGGAGTGGCGGGAAACTGTAGCCTGTTTGGATATATAACAACATTAATATAGAAAACTTAGTAGAGAAGGAAGCGTGAGCTACCACGACGCATGCGCACAGTGCTTACCCATGTACTGCATGTGCTGTCAAAAGGGCTGAGGATTGCCGTTCGATCTGGGAGCATCCAATGGTGCAGACGTACGATCTGTGGGGTTTGGGTTCTGGCCAATCGAACGCACGACCCAGATCGCGTGCGCAGCAGGGGAGGAGGGGGCATCGGCCATGGCTTGGTAGGCACACGGCTTTCGTGAGTGAACCATGTGCTATTTGAAAACATTTCGTGAGCAGAATCTCGGTTTTTAAATCCCCATAAATCCAAAACTCACCCGAAAATCATGAAACTTGGCGCAAGTTTTATTACATGTCGAGGAATTTTTTCATCCATTTTGGCGCAAGTTTTATTACAAGCCTCTTACAAACTGGAGCTTCTCTCAAAGAAGCCTCGTGGTTCCGATAGGGAAACATGTCCCCCTTGTGGGCAAAACAATAATCACTGCCTCTTTTCGCCTTGTATTTTCTTCTACGGGCAACATGGAATGACAGGATATCCGTGCTGAAATTTAAACTTATTCAGGGTATATTTGGCCTTTTTATACACTAATTGAGTTTCCTAGGCATTTAATGTCCATAATTCAAATCTGAACTTCAAATACATGCTCCAGTTCACCAAAATGGCTAGAAAAATTATACATGTGTCCTTGGGTGCATGTTTAGGTCCCATGCCAGGAATGGGAACGAATTACAACCGTACCGGCATCCTGGCTCGTCCTCAAACATTTGGAATCTCAGTTTTTCAATCCCCGTAAATCCTAAACTCACCAGAAAGTCATGAAAGTTGGCATGGTGTCACGTCATGGCACATATATGTCGTGGTAAAAACATTGTCCAATTTGGGCCAAGCTTTATTACAAACCTCTTACAAACCGGAGCTTCTCTCAAAGAAGCCTCGTGGTTCTGATAGGGAAACGTGTTCCCCTTGTGGGTGAAACGTAATCACTTCCTCTTTTCGCCTTGTATTTTCTTCTACGGGCAACATGGAATGACAGGATATCCATGCTGAAATTTAAACTTATTCAGGGTACGTTTGGCCTTTTTATACACTAATTGAGTTTCCTAGGCATTTAATGTCCATAATTCAAATCTGAACTTCAAATACATGCTCCAGTTCACCAAAATGGCTAGAAAAATTATACATGTGTCCTTGGGTGCATGTTTAGGTCCCATGCCAGGAATGGGAACGAATTACAACCGTACCGGCGTCCTGGCTCATCCTCAAACATTTGGAATCTTGGTTTTTCAATCCCCGTAAATCCTAAACTCACCAGAAAGTCATGAAAGTTGGCATGGTGTCACGTCATGGCACATATATGTCGTGGTAAAAACATTGTCCAATTTGGGCCAAGCTTTATTACAAACCTCTTACAAACCGGAGATTCTCTCAAAGAAGCCTCGTGGTTCTGATAGGGAAACGTGTTCCCCTTGTGGGTGAAACGTAATCACTGCCTCTTTTCGCCTTGTATTTTCTTCTACGGGCAACATGGAATGACAGGATATCCATGCTGAAATTTAAACTTATTCAGGGTACGTTTGGCCTTTTTATACACTAATTGAGTTTCCTAGGCATTTAATGTCCATAATTCAAATCTGAACTACAAATACATGCTCCAGTGCACCAAAATGGCTAGAAAAAACGTACATGTGTCCTTGGGGTGCATGTTTAGGTCCCATGGAACGAATGGGAATGAATTCAACCGTCTCACCGTCCTGGCTTGGCCACAAACATTGCGAATCTCAGTTTTTAAATCTCTGTAAATCAAAAACTCACCAGGAAATCATGAAACTTGGCATGGTGTCACTACATGGCACATATAATTGTCCAATTTGGGTGAAGCTATATTACAAGCCTCTTACAAACCGAAGCTTCTCGCAACCCTCGTGGTTCCGGTAGGGAAACATGCCCCTCTTGTGGGCGAAACGATAATCGCTGCCTCTTCTCGCCTTGAACTTTGTTTTCTATAGGCAACATAGAATAACAGGAGTGTCGTGCCGAAATTTGAAACTGTTCTGGGTTTGTTTGGCCATTTTATATATTAATTAAGTTTTCTAGGCATTTAATGTAGTCCATAATTCAAAATTGAACTACAAGCACATGCTCCAGTGAAGCAAAATGGGTGGGAAATCGTACATGTGTCATTGGGTGCATGTTTAGGTCTTTTTGAGGAATGGGAATGAATTACAAACTTCTCGTCGTCCTGAAACATTGAGAATCTCGGTTTTTAAATCCCAGTAAATCGAAAACTCACCCAAAAAACATGAAACTTGGCATGGTTTCATGACATGGCACATATATGCCGTGCTAAAAAAATTGTCCAGTTTGAGACAAGGCGCACACATTAATAGCCAACGAAGTCCTTTTGAAACAAATACGTGACACGTTGATATCGCAAACGGTTGTATTATATGAACCGTGTCAAAATTTAACCATACTCGGTGGCGTGCATGCAGCTGTTTGATTAGACGGGACGAGTGCGAGAAGTCCGCCGTGCAGGCTCGACGGGACGCGTGCATCCTGTCCACCTCGCAGGCTCGACGGGACACGTGCGAGCAGCAAGGCCGCCCATGCTCACCGGGAAGCGAGCTCTTTGACCTCCATCCACCAGCCGCCGCCCGCCTCGCTCACAACTTCTCCATTAATGGGTTAATTAAAGCACCTGGACGGAGGGTGTTTGCTTGTGATCCCATGGCAGGATTTGCTTTGTTCGTGTTATCAACTCGTATTCCGGCCTAATTTAAATTGCCACATAGGGCAACGGATAATACGACGATAAATAAAATGGCAACGGATAATACAATGACAAATTTACAATATAATAATTGTCTTACATATTCCAGATAATTTAAAATGCCACATGCGGCAAAGCCCGGAAGACACGGGGGCAAGAGAAGAAGGAAATCGCAGACAACGATCTGGGTCGCTACTGTCTCTACTCGTCGATGGATCGCTGGGCGACGACATCCTCTAGCTCCTTCTTCAATTCCTCACGACTTTGCTTGAAAGCAGCCACGGATTCCTCCACCTCCTGCTCACGCTTGATCCGGAGCTTCCTTAAGTCACCCATCAGTTCCTCGACAACCGCTGTCAGCGTCATCCCTGAGGCACTGCTCTGCTCATGCAGCATCTTCCAGCTGGTGGCCTCCTCCTCCTTCTCGACGAGCGCCTTGAGGAGCTTCGCATTGTCACCCATGAGTTGCTCGACGAGGCCGGTCGCCTTGTCAACCGAGGCATTGCTGATCTCGAGCAGCTTCATCAAGCCATCGACCAGCTCCTGCTGCTTAATGAGGTCAGCGAGGATGTCGTCATTGCCGGCCAAGGACTTCAGCAACGCCAGCTCGTCGCGATCGCCGACGCGGCGAGTGCGCTTGTGAGAGCCCTCGCGTGCCCGTGAGAGCTTGTTCGAGGGCTCCGTGGCGCGCCGGGACATCTCTGTTGCGGCTGCCGCTTCACGGCGGGACCTCTCTAGTGCTTCCGCGGCCTTGGTCTTTGCTGCTTGGTTATATGTCCACCCGAAACTCCTCCTACCAGTCATGGCGGAACGACTTGACAGGAAAGACCAGTTTTGTGGGTGATGAGGAGAGTGGGTAGTTTTTATAGCCCGGTGCTAAGTGTGAACACATATTAGTTTGATAGGTGTGAACAGATTTGCAATTACTTATTGCGTTGTAATCTGCAATGTGACGAGAAACAAAGTCAAAATTTATTGATGGTTCTGGGCCTACAAAGCCAGTTTCTGTTGTTCTGGGCTTTTGGCTCATCACAAACAGTTCTTTTGGATCAACCGTATGCCACGCATCGGAAGCTTGAAACGTGGGCCCGCGTTCTTGGATGTACGTGTACGTGTCTGCCCACTATCACACACGGTCAAGATATCACCATCGTGTCCTATGGATGCATCGTCGCGTCTCCCACGGGGTGCCAGAAGGTTTACCACGTGGTTGCTCGCCGTTGAGGCGGCCGTGGCGCGCTTTGCTCTGGCGTCCCTACGCGCGCTCTGCTCCCCATCGAGGCGGCCGTGACGTGCTCTATTTTGGCGTCCCTGCGCCCATTTTGCTCGCCATTGAGGCGGCCGCAGCGTGCTCCGCTCTGGCGTCCCTGCGCGCGCTCTGCTCGCCGTTGAGGCAAATTTACAACTAGTTTGCATTTGTCAAAGTTTTGTGTACGAATGTGTAACTTACTAATCATCGCACACGAGTACTCGCAGACGTATCATGTGTGATACTCCTAGCCACCACAAGCAACTAGTTTGCATTTTTCAAAGTTTTTGTACGAACAGAATCGCACACGAACTAACTATAGTAACCGTCTGTGTTATAATTTCTCATCGCAAACAGTTCATCCGAGTGGGCTGTTTGCTGCGTATCACACACATCTTGTTTACACGAATCATTTGTGTTCTTTTGGCTCATCACAAATGCCGCATATCACACACATCTTGTTAAGTTGAACCATTTCTGTTCTCTTCCCTAATCGAAAACAGTTCGTCCGAGTGAACCGTATGCCGTATATCACACACACCTTGATCTGGCTGACCGTTTCTGTTGCATTCCCTAATAGCACACAGTTCATCAGAGCGAACTGTATGCCGTATATCGCACACACATTGATATGGCTGCCCGTTTCTGTTGTTCTGCCTCATCGCAAACAGTTCTTCTGGATCAACCGTATGCCCCACATTGCACACGTAACTAAAATCTGAACCGTGTTTGATGTCTCCACCATCGCAAACGTTTTGCATCTTTTTTGATGGTTTTTTTACATTCCCGTTTGCGATTAAGGCATCGCACACAGTTTCGTCAAAGGGTCTCTGATCGTAGTGTCGCGTTAGCAGCATCCTGCAGTAGTGAGATCTAGGCATTCGATGTGATTGTTATATTGTATCACATTATCCACCACCGGGCCTAATATTATCTTGAAAAGAAGAGCACGTGTTAGTGCCTACATGCAGTTTTGAACACTACTACATGCCTATTTCGTTTGCAGGATTTGTAAAATGCACTAACGTGCCATCTTCGATCCGACATGATTAACATCGGCATTGGATTACAATCTAGAAAAATGTAGCCTTCTTCACAAGAGGTTGGAGTGGATAAAAAATTCCCTAAGAAAACTAGTACAGATGAATCCAAAGGAGAAATGCTTATGGATTGTAACCATATGAATCAAGTAACCAATCTGGGGGGAAAGAATGTATGTACTGAAATCCTCCAAAATTCCTTCAGAAATCGTAGTACATTGTCATTGTATACATGGGAAAAGGTGGCAAAAATTGAACTCCCTTATGGTTAACATTCAACAGGAAAGGAACATCACCTCGATATACAGCTTCTCTAGGCATGGAAAGCATATCAGGAAACTGACAACTTGGTGCAGGTTGGGGCCGATAGATTCTAGTGCCAAGACCTTCACTGTGCGCAGATTCGGGGTCAACCTTGTCGGAATCATTTTCTGGATGACAGACGAACATACATCTTCAAAATTAGAAATAATATTGATATCAAGGAGAGGTAGAAGGCGACTGTTGTACCTGAACAGGTGTGGATCCAATAACAAGTTCGAAGTATTTGACAGATGAGTAGCCCACCACTGTCAATTTCGGCACAGAAATGACATTGATTCTTGTTGGACCTTGTTGATTAACTACAAGTAATCTCTCAAGTGAAGGTGTGTCCTCAATGACCATATTTTGGTCCACCTTTTGTGATCTCTTGTTGCAGCACCAACAACACACATAAATAGTCCGAAGAGTCATGGAGGTGATGTGGAAGCTACTCAACCCATTGATCGCCTGAAGACGAAGGTACTCGAATGCAGTACATCCGTGGAGCAGGTGCTCCATGTCATCCTTTGGGATGCAGACGGCGACGAGCTCGAGGTGCTTTAGTTGTGGTAGAAAAAGAGTGGACGCGTCATTAAGGGGGGAAATGATAGTTCATGAACTTGGCGAGGCGCAGCATGGGCGCGAGGCGGAGCGCGGACGTTGGCAGCAAGCACATATGCCCATCATTGAAACTGAGCTCCTCGAGCTGATCTAGGGCGGGGGATCGGAACCACTCGTCAAGCTTGGATCAGTCCTTGCCGTTGGAACGGAACTTGCCCGTGATAAGGCCTCTGATTGGGCCAAGGTGACACGCGAGGATCTGGGAGAACGCATCCAAGCTTTTGCGATAGCCATCGCAAAGCTCGTGGGTGTTGATGAGGTCGAGAGGGTTGGAGTGCCATAGGGGGCGCCACCGCCGGGAAAGGACGGTTGTCCTTGCCCCATATTTGATTGGGAGGAGGGAGATGATGACTATCAACATATCATCGGGGAGGTTGCTGCTACTTCTTGAGCTTGCGTTGATTTTTCCCTTGAAGAGGAAAGGGTGATGCAGCAAAGTAGAGATAAGTATTTCCCTCAGTTAAGAACCAAAGTATCAATCCAGTAGGAGGCACAAGCAAGTCTCCAATCTATGCACCTGCACAAACTAACAAACACTTGCACTCAACGCGAAAAAGGGGTTGTCAATCCCTTCACGGTCTCGAACAAGAGTGAGATCTAATAGAGATAGGTATAAAAGATAAATAAAAGAGCAAATGAAAGTAAATATAAATAAATAGCAGCAAGGTATTTTTGGGTTTTTTGGTTTATAGATCTAAAAATATATGATGGAAAATAGACCCGGGGGCCATAGGTTTCACTAGAGGCTTCTCTCTTGAAATAAAACATACGGTGGGTGAACAAATTACTCTCAAGCAATTGATAGAAAAGTGCAAAGTTATGATGATATCCAAGGCAATGATCATGAATATAGGCATCACATCCGTGACAAGTAGACCGACTCCTCCCTGCATCTACTACTATTACTCCACACATCGACCGCTATCCAGCATGCATCTAGAGTATTAAGTTCAAAAGAACGGAGTAACACCTTAAGTAAGATGACATGATGTAGAGGGATAAACTCGAGCAATATGATGAAAACCCCATCCTTTTACCCTTGATGGCAACAATACAATACGTGCCTCGCTACCCCTAGTTTGTCACTGGGTGAGGACACTGCAAGATTGAACCCAAAACTAAGCAACTCTCCCATTGCAAGAAGAACCAATCTAGTTGGCCAAACCAAACCGATAATTCGAAGAGAAATACAAAGATATCAAATCATGCATATAAGAATTCAGAAAATATTCAAATAATATTCATAGATAATCTGATCATAAATCCACAATTCATCGGATCTCGACAAACACACCGCAAAAGAATATTACATCGGATAGATCTCCAAGAACATCGAGGAGAACATTGTATAGAGGATCAAAGAGAGAGAGAAGAAGCCATCTAGCTACTAGCTATGGACCCGTAGGTCTGTGGTAAACTACTCATGCTTCATCGGAAGGGTAATAGAGTTGATGTAGAAGCCCTCCGTGATCGAATCCCCCTCTAGCAGGATGTCGGAAAAGGCCCCAAGATGGGATCTCATGGGTACAGAAGGTTGCGGCGGCGGAAAAGTATTTTGGTGGACGCTTCTGGTCATTTGGGAATATTTCTGAATTTATAGGCCAAGAATTAGGGTTAGAGGAGCTCTGAGGGGCCCACAAGCCCTCAGGGCGCGCCCCTGAGGCTAGTGGCCGCCTCGAGACTCCTCTGACTTCATCTCCATGTCTTACATGTCTCTTCTGGTCCAAGAAAAATCATCGCGAAAGTTTTATTCCGTTTGGACTCCGTTTGGTATTCCTTTTCTGTAAAACTCAAAAACAAGGAAAAAACAGAAACTGCCACTGGGCTCTAGGTTAATAAGTTAGTCTAAAAAATAATATAAAATAGCATATTGATGCATATAAAACATTCAAAACAGATAATATAATAGCATGGAACAATCAAAAATTATAGATACGTTGGAGATGTATCAATGTCCAGTTTCAAATGCTATCTTTGGTTGTTCGTAGTATGCCTTGTTTATTCGAGTTATTCACAACGTGATGTTCTATATGTGCAAGTATGAACTGTGCAGTTCAATTTCATCAATACCAGTTTCAACAATACCACTATGAATGACTATATTTGGTTGCTGTTAAGCATGTTGTAGTTAACACGCCTTTCCATTTTTATTTAACAATAACTAGTGTACTTAGACTGGCACAATACCAGTTTGAATGACTATATTTGCTTGTTGTTAAATGTTAGGCCTATTGCAGTTAGCACACCTTTCCACTTGTTTTGCTTAACTAGCATGCTTAAACCTGCACACTGAAGCTATCTTTTGGAGATTATTTTGTCTGCCATGGATATATTTGGTTGATGTTTAGCCTGTTATGCTTAACATGCCTCTCGATGTACTTACACATGACAATATTGGGAATGACTACTATTTTCCATCGAGGTTAGTTTCATCCCACGGCTTATATATACTCACTGTTCAGGATATCGGTAGCTGGTACCATATAGGCGGGGGGTTGATAAGGGACTAATCAGTGAATCGGACTCTTAACTGAATATATCTGTAACTCATTTGCCGTTAGGTTAACTAAGGCATATCTAATATATCTGAGGCTAGATAGGAACATGCACTCTACTGAATGTCTAAATATGCAATCCTAGGCTACATAGCAACAAGGAAGAGTGTTACCTTAATGTTCTGATGATGTCTAGATATACGTAGAAGAGCAACAACAACAACAACAACACAGCAGCAGTTAATCAACCGATAATTTGTAAAAATGCAATAAACTCCCTCCGGCCCATAATATCAGATGTTAATTCATCCAATATGTGGGTATATTGGATGTTATAAGATATTATATATTGGGACAGAGGGACTGTTGTACTACGTCATTGTGCAATTGTTGTTTAGCTTCTAATATTAACTTGGTGCTTTTAGGTACATATGTCATTGGTAAAGATCCGCACTTAGACCCTTTGTGCGTATGGGGCAATGAGATATTATTGAACCAACATCAAGTGAGGAAGCTAATAAAGATTATTAATAAAATGGGTCAAAAGATGGCAATTTAAAATATTTGTTTACACTTTATCCAAGACAACAACGAACTGCAGGATGGTAAGGAAGAACTCTGAAGCCTTCTTTTTACTGCCCATAATGAGTTGTGTTAGATGACAATGTCTGAATCTTTTTCCTTTGCAGTGGTTCCCGAAGCAGTTTACTCAAGATTACCTCTCAAACTACATGATTGGTGGGCATGCAAAGGTTAAAGTATTTCTACCCGAACACGATGACTATCTAGATGTGTTCATGAAGACAGTGAAGGATGGGCGGTCGGCCATCACAAGGGGTTGGACTAGAGTCGTGTGTGCCTTCTGCATGGAGGAGGGCACAATATGGGCATTCTACTTCACCTTGTTCAGCAACTAGAGTGTATTTGGCCTCTTTCTTTACCGTCTTTAATAGTACAAGTATACAACTATGGTTCATCATTCTTTATTTGGTGCTTATGTAATTCTTGAACATATGTACCTGTGAATCGAATAATGCATTGGTTGTTTGAACCTGATGGATATGAATAAAGCTATATCATACTTTCATATTCAAATTCGGTACAATTTTAAATAGCAGCAATTAAATTACGGTGAAATTACATTCTGCAGGTCGTCCTTCGCTTGGTGAGGTGGGACTAAACATCTACCGCACCGCGGCTGTGCCAGGAACAGGCCTTTAGTCCCGGTTGGTGGCTCCAACTGGGACTAAAGGCCTGGCTTCCCGCCGCTTGGCCTGGTGAAAATTCACCTTTAGTCCCGGTTGGTGGCTCCAACCGGGACTAAAGGTCTCCGCATATATATGCTCACACTTGAAAATTTCTAGATTAACACCAGTTTCCTCTCCCCCGACGCCGAACACCACCAACGCCGCCAGGCTGCCGGAGCTCGCCGTCGCCGTTCGTCCGCGCCCCTGCCCCTCGACGTCATCGTCCGTCCGTCCGCACCCCTGCCGCACCTCGACGCCGCCGTCTGTCCGCGCCCCTGCCACACCTCGACGTCGTGGCCGTCCGTCCGCACCCCTGCACCTCGCCGTCACCGTCTGTTCGTGGCCCTGCCCCTCGACGTCACCGTCCATCAATCCGTGCCCCTGCCACACCTCGACGTCACCGTCCGTCCGCGCCCCTGCCCCGACGCCGCCGCTCGGCCTGCAAGTACTCCCTCCTCCCTCCACCCCTCTCCTGTTAATGCAAAAAAAATTGATGAGATCAATCGATTTTGCATATATATATATATATATATATATATATATATATATATATATATGAACATGAATAGAAAATGAGCATAGAAAATTACATATAGGTAATCAAGATATTGCATTTTGATGAACATAGAAAGTCTATTGTAGAAAGTGATACGAGTATTATTAGGAGATATCTTTAGTTTGTTCGATGGTGCTTTATAGTGATGTATTTTGCAAACATATATATATATATATATATATTAATATTGCGTTGAACATGAATGCTGAATTTTTGCAAACATATATTGTAGAAAGTGATTGCTTTAGTGATGTATTTGCAAACATACAATAAGAAACTATTTAGTGATGCCACAAACATATATTAAGAATGCTGAAAATTTGCATAGGAAAAATTTGCATAGAAAAAAGTTTGTTATGTATTTGCAAAATCAAGTGAACAAGAACATGAATGTTAAATTTGCATAGAAACATTTTTGGCGTCACCGATGCCCGGCCCGCATCCTCGTCGTCGGATCGGTGGCGAGGACCTGCTTCAGAGGTGCCATGTCCGGGACTGGGCTCCGCCGGGCTGGCACTGGGAGGTGCTACCTTCAGGGGCGTGCAGCTTGCTGAGGAACCCGGCTCTCGTCGTCGACCGGAGCTTCTTTGTTGGCGGTCACGTGGGCCACTTTCGGTGCGGAGGCAGCCGTCCCTGCGGAGGTGGTACGTTGCCGTGTCAGGGAGGAGGATGAGCACGTTCGTCGCTACATGGTTCCGTTGGACGTCAGGTTCTCCAATACCTGGCAGGTTCTTCAGGGATCTCACCCGAGCTATGATCCTGTGATGGTTCCTTCTCTTTGGGTGTCCACCGCCCGCGCCTCAGGAACCGCGAGTGAACTAGATTCTTCGATAATATTCGATCTGTATTAGCTAGTGATGTTATATATATGATAATACTCGAGATGTATTCGAGATTATATTCGATAATATTCGAGACGATGTATTCGAGATTATATTCGATAATATTCAAGACTATGTATTCGAGATTATATTATTCGATAATATTCGAGACGATGTATTCAAGATTATATTCGATGATGCATATTATCTGGATTATTCGAGATGTATTAGTGATATTATTCGAGATGCATATTATCTACTATGGTTAAGTTTTTCCTTATTGATTGCATTCTAATTTGAATACTAAATTGTTTTATCTTTCTTCTGGATTAGTTAATATAAGCTATGGACAATACCGGCAGAGACGGAGAAGAGACCCTGTTCGACATCATACGCTCCCTGAGCCCAGATGAGAATGAACCTGAAGATGATGGCTTGCAATATCTGAACAATTCCGGTGAGGGTATGATATTTGATGAAGACGAACGAATAGATGAAGGCCACAACAATGATGACGAAGGAAATGTTCTTCAAATAACAAAGACCGGCGAGGTATATTTATATAAGGCATCTGGTGATCATTACATGTATTAATTGATTTGTATATATATATATATATTAACAAATCGATCTTTCTTCTTTTAGCCTTCCGGATCGAGTAAATATTCTACAAGCAGGGCAGTACGAGGCCCGGCCAAAAAGTTGCAGGCTGGCGTAAGGTACAACATCGATGCCATCAAACCAAATGGCGAACCGCTTGAACCTAAGAAGAATGCAGACAAGTTTACTCGTCAATGCGGAGTTATTGTCAGGGACCAAATCCTGATCTCGGTTCAAGAATGGAATAAGCCAGCAAAGGGAGATCAAGGAGTTACTTTTGTCTCCGAAAGAGCAAAAGATCTGCTTTGGGAATCGCTCATGTCACATTTCACCCTACCAGATCATTTCACAGATGCACAATGGGAGAAAGTCAGGAAGAGTGCTCTTAAGAAGATGGCGATAGCATTCAACAACCACAAGAAAAAAATATGGGCCGGGTACCTCCAAGCAGGAAAGAAGACTCCAGAATTCAAGGGAGCACTGGAGAAGGCAACAGATCACTGGGATGCTTTCATGAAGTTCAAGGAATCGGAAGCAGCTCAGGAACGGTCGAGAATAAACAAGATTAATGCTGCGAAAAATAAGTGGCACCATCGGCTGGGGCCAGGTGGCTACCAGGTCGCCCGGCCTAAGTGGGATCTCGCTGAGCAAGAGATGATTACTGCAGGGGTCACTCCAGTTACATTGAGTTGGCCCGAAAGGTGCAGGACTTGGTTTTATGCGCATGGGGGGAAGTTGGACCCAGAGACAGGGCTGGTTATGGAGCGGACAAGTCTTAAAGAAGCCTTCGATGCTTTACTTGTTGCAATACAAGAGGCTCGAACGGGGGCGTTCAAGCCCGACAGAGAGAAAGACGAGCTCACGCGCGCCCTGAAGAATCCTGAACACCCGGGAAGAACACAAGGCAAAGGCGTTGTTCCGTGGTATGAGGGGTTTGCGGATTCGAACGACACTTATAGAAGCCATGCGAGAAAGAGGCAGCAGCAGGAGGAGAAGAGGAAACTCGAGGAGGAGCAGAGGAAGGAGGAAGCGGTCCGCCTTCAAGGCCTAGAATCAAAGCACGCGGAGTTGGAACGCGCTTTCAGGCGGCGACAGGAGCAGATCGACTCACTTAGGCAGGAAAGGGCGTCTCAGCAGCGACAGCAGCAAGCAGATCCAGCATTGGATAGCACCGTCCCATCTATGCCGAAAAGCAGTGTGGGTTTCACACCGGCCGATGATGCACTGCTAGCTAGATACCCTGTGGATGATATCAAAGCTACGACACCTTGTGAGCTACACATGAAAGTGAAGAACATATCAATGAAGGTGGTGGATGGCTATGCTTTCACAAATCCCCCTGAAGCAACCTTCCATTGCAATCAAATTCCAGCTGGCTATGCTCGTGTCGGGGTTGATGAAGTGATGTCAGGATATTACGAGCTAGAGCTTGACATTCCTGGAGGTGACGATGAGCGCACACTGGGATACGCCATACACCGTATCATTCTATGGAGAAAGGATTGCATCATCTTTCCAAGGCCACCGACTCCTGCTCCTCCAAGTCCGCCACCGCATCAACTGACTCCTCCTCCAAGTCCGCCACCCCTCAGCCGACTCCTGCTCCTCCAAGTCCGCCACCGCGTCAGCCGACTCCACCGCCCAACCCCGAGACGGAGCCCATCAGCGCGAGTCCGCCATATCGATCTTAGACGCGTCAATCTTCTCCAAAGCGGAAGAGAGCACCAAGCAAGAAAGCCTCTCCTCCTGACAAAAAGAAGTTGGCTTACGAGATGACCATCGAGGAAAACAACGCCAAAGTGGATGCCCAAGTGAAGGCCTTTTTGCGAAGAAACCGCCCCCGCCGCCAAAGGAGAAAATACCTGAGGAAGTGATACAACACTTTATTGATAATGCTCAACCGGCTGTGAAGAGACCGGCCTCAGACTATCAGTGCTCTATTAGGAAGTTACATCATGCACAAAAATAGAAGGAGTCAAGCTCGAGCTCGAGCCAAGCAGTTGGTAAAAAAAGCGGGAAAATTGTTCCCCAGCTGGGAGAACAGGCAGTGCAATCGACCCCCCTCCCCCCGGTCATTGTACAACCACATGTGAGTACCGCTGATCAGCTGGTAATAACCGATGATCATAGAAGGCAGACTAAAGAGGACGGTGTCACTGTTGAACAACTCCTAGGCATCGAGTTTCTCCCCGGGTTTACAGAGGAGGAACTAACATGGAAATATGTCCCCAGCCAACCTCTGGTCAAGCCTGAGGAGATCCCGCTTCTATCAACTAGAATGCACAGATTGCATGAGTGGTACCTAAGAGAAGTAAAGAACAGGCGAGAGGCCCTCATGGTGAAAGTCAAGGAAGAGCATTACTTCCATGAAAAAGATTTATGGGTTGAATTTCAAGAAATGTTTCAGTTATTCAATCAAGACGCACTCGACAAATCTATCGTCACTTGCTATTGTCTGTAAGTGATTTCTTTCTGTAATTTAAGTCTCTAGTTGTGCTCGTTCATTACATGTAATTATCCTCACTATATTCTTTTCTGTGGTATTATGCAGAATGAAGATGTATGAAATGAAAAGAGATGGACGTTATGGCATTGGGTTCATTGACCCAAATACCGTTAATGAAAAGACATGGTCACGTCACCAAAAAGACACAGAGAGAAGCTTACTACAGTTTTTTAAGCGACTAAATAGCCAACCAGAAATACTACTTCCTTACAACTTTGGGTGAGTGTTACTGTCTTGTACTACAAATTCTGTTTTGCTTACTAGATGTTAATAAGTGTAGTTGATGAGTTATGCACGTGCCCGCTTAATTATACAAACGTGCGCGCATGTAGTTTCCACTGGATCCTGCTAATCATTGAAGTTGACGAGGGAAAAGTTCAAGTATTGGACTCGCTACTTAAAGAAACTAAAGAATACGCAATCGTGAGGGGGATGATCGACAGGTAATTCCAATCATTATCGCACTATGTCGGCCTCTTTAGTTCATTTCCTGATATCAACTAATTAATAACTCCTTTATTCATTTTCTTTGCCGGCGGGCAGGGTTTGCCAAAAGTTCATCAAACAGGTTCAAGGCCCATGGAAACAAGAGCTGAAATGGGTGCGACCTAGGGTACGTAATTAAGTAGTACTAGCTACATCTGCGCATCTCTTTAATTCTAGTTTCAATACCACTATCATGCTTGATTAATTATTATCTGATTGAATTCTATTCTCGTAAAGTGCATGAGCCAGGTGTCGGGGAATAATTTATGTGCGTACTATGTTTGCGAGAACATTCGCATTATGACGTCCGAAAGGAACACATCTACAAGACAACTTTGGGTACGCAAACACAATTCAAAGTTCTTTTTATCAATGATCTAATATATATACACACAACTAATATATTCATATTAATCTCCTTCTTTAATAAAGATGCAGGGTAAGCTCCTACCAACGGACCGCGTACGAGCAATTCAAGAGGAAATTGCAGGATTTTTGCTTGACCAGGTCATAGATCCCAAAGGAGAATACCATTACACATAATGCCTGCATGTAATGATCTGCAAATTGCAGGAGAAATTGTATATACCAAATTGTATAAATATATGTGTATGCATGGTCATACGAGAAATTCTATGATATATGATTGGTCGTAGGAGAAATTCTATTATATATGATGTGTACAGTATGTGGTAGCAGTGGCACTTGACGTGCGACTTCATTAGTGTAAAATATGTTTGAAATGAAAAAAAATTAAATGGAAAACACAAAACGAAAAGGAAAAATAAACCATAATTCATAAATCCTAAACCCCTAAACCTCTAGTCCCCTAGCCCCCGGCGCGGGCTCGTGCCACAACAGTTAATCAACCGATAATTTGTAAAAATGAAATAAACTCCCTTCGGCCCATAATATCAGATGTTAATTCATCCAATATGTGGGTATATTGGATGTTATAAGATATTATATAATGGGACGGAGGGAGTGTTGTACTACGTCATTGTGCAATTGTTGTTTAGCTTCTAATATTAACTTGGTGCTTTTAGGTACATATGTCATTGGTAAAGAGTCGCACTTCGACCCTTTCTGCATATGGGGTAATGAGATATTGTTGAACCAACATCAAGTGAGGAAGATGATAAAGATTATTAATAAAATGGGTCAAAAGATGGCAATTAAATTATTTGTTTACACTTTATCCAAGACAATAGCGAACTGCAGGATGGTAAGTAAGAACTCTGCAGCCTTCTTTTTACTGCCCATAATGAGTTGTGTTAGATGACAATGTCTGAATCTTTTTCCTTTGCAGTGGTTCCCGAAGCAGTTTACTCAAGATTACCTCTCAAACTACATGATTGGTAGGGATGCAAAGGTTAAAGTATTTCTACCAGAACACGATGACTATCTAGATGTGTTCATGAAGACAGTGAAGGATGGGCGGTCGGCCATCACAAGGGGTTGGACTAGACTCGTGTGTGCCTTCTGCATGGAGGAGGGCACAATATGGGCATTCTGCTTCACCTTTGTCGCGGGAAACCACGGCCACCTATGGGACTAGGAGGCCCCTTGCTGGTTCGGCAGGGGGGCATCGCATTGCACAAAGAGCAGACGAGCGTGTGGCAGCATGGCAGAGATCACACAGGCATTTTTACCCAGGTTCGGGCCGCCGTGAGGCGTTAAACCCTACTCCTGCTTTGGTGGATTGATGGTGGAAAGGAGGTGGTGGAGCGTATTACACTTGCCCGGCAAGGGTTGCCTCAGGGCGGCAGTGGCTACGAGCGTATGGGGGTCTGAGTTATCCAAACTTCTAACCCTCTCTACGGTCGCCATGGGCCTCCTTTTATAGATTAAGGGGTCACCACAATGGCAAAACAGTCATTATGCACTGATAAGATAGCAAACAGTGCTATCATACCTTGCTCTGCGGGCTGACAGGGCGCATTAAATGCACCGCTCAATGTCACGTTGTTGGTTGCCTGGCAAGGCTTGCCGGGCTATCTCGCCAGCTCCACGCCTGCTCACTTGACACGTCACAGGACGGGTGTCATCTGTAGGTGTTTCCTGTAGGGAGAGGCTGCCATATGGTGAATGGCTGCCACTTAGTCACTCCGCGGTTCGACACCGCACTGATTGACGATGTGGGTCGTGGTGGAGTAGTTGGTGAGGTGGTTTTGCCTCCATGTGCCTCGGCAGGCCCTGCCGGGACGTCGTCTTCCGGGGGTGGCCTCGCCCCTTGCCGAGCTCGCCTGCCGGCAAGGGCGGCCCTTCTCCTTATGGTGCCTTGCTTCTTTGGCTTGATTTTGGTCCCTCTGATCTGCATGTTAGTCTTTTGAACCTCTTAGTCCCTTGTATTCTGACTTGGGGTGGTGCTTCAATCTCGTCCCCGTGCTTGTGCATAGTCTGGGCAACAGACCCAGGGTTTGTTGCACAGACAGAAGCCCCGGCGCCTGCCCCGAACGCGCTGCCGAGCGTCGTCGGGGTAGGGCCTAATAAGTGCACAGGCGGGGTCGCTGAAGAGGCTGGTCTCTTGAGGTCTTCTTTGCTTCTTCATTAGCCTTGATTCCGGGCCAGTTTCCGGTTTCTCCGACGGCCGTGCCTAGGAGGAGAGGGACAAGAAAGGGCATTACGGGGCACTTATCTTTTTTCAATCTTAAATCTGCAAGCACTTGCCAAATTTTAATTCAAATAATGTAATCTCTCGAGTCCATGTTTGTGTTCTGTAATGCTTGTACTTATATCAGCATATTAATGAAAAAGATGAACCTTGCCGGGAACCCGTGCATGTGTATGTCCATGCAGAGGCGAGATGCCTTTTTAGTGTAAATAAACGAGTTTTTGTCAGGAGGCTATCCTGCCGGCACCTTTTCTGTCTGCTGGAGAGCTGTGTCTACCGGGCAACAGGCAAAGGGGCCAGCCCCCCGCCAACTTCTTTTTACCAAAGGCCACTACGACCATCCTGTCCAAAGCAACGTTCGAGTCAGGGATGGGAGCACCTAAGTCTCAAAAGAGTGGCGGGGTTTTCTTATGCACAAGTTATAACTTACAGAACACTAATGGACAGGAGGTAGAACTTATCTGTTTGGCTTGCCGGGGATCGCAGTGCCGGGCAATCTTCTCAACTCATCAAAGCCAAGTTCACGGCAGGAACCTGCAGCTTCATGCGGATGAGAATGAATGCAGGATGCGATCCTATCTATATGCATATGCAAATGCTCATGAAATGCTTATGCAGTGATCTTGGAATGCTCATGCATGCATGCAATCTTGGTCGGGGGCCCCCCACAGCGCTTCTTTATTTTCTCTTGCACATGGTCATCGCCCTGGCTTTGTACAAGGGGTTACATGCAGCTGAGGCAAGGCCTGTACAAAAGGGTGGCTGCTGGGCAGGGCCCGACAGCCGCGCCTTACGGGTAGAACTTGCGGAGATGCTCAATATTCCATGAGTTTTGCAACTGAATGCCATCTCCGGTCTCCAGATGGACTGCGCGAGGTTTGGTGACTCGTACTACCCGGTAAGGGCCTTCCCACTTTGGTGACAACTTTTTTGTACCCTTGGCGGACTGAACGCGCCTAAGGACAAGGTCACCTTCCTCAAAACACCGGGCGTGAACCCTGTGGCTATGATAGCGACGCAGGGCTTGCTGATAGCGTGCAGCATGCGTAGCAGCCCGGAGACGGTTCTCCTCGAGTAGCACAGCGTCGTCATGCCGGTGCTGATCTTGCGCTACTTCATCGTAGGCAAGCACTCAAGGCGATGTTGGAAATATGCCCTAGAGGCAATAATAAAGTGGTTATTATTATATTTCCTCGTTCATGATAATTGTCTATTGTTCATGCTATAATTGTGTTATCCGAAAATCGTAATGCATGTGTGAATACATAGACCACAACAAGTCCCTAGTGAGCCTCTAGTTGACTAGTTCGTTGATCAATAGATGGTTACGGTTTCCTGACCATGGACATTGGATGTCGTTGATAACGGGATCACATCATTAGGAGAATGATGTGATGGACAAGACCCAATCCTAAGCATAGCACTAGATCGTGTAGTTCGTCTGCTAAAGCTTTTCTAATGTCAAGTATCATTTCCTTAGACCATGAGATTGTGCAACTCCCGGATACCGTAGGAATGCTTTGGGTGTATCAAACGTCACAACGTAACTGGGTGACCATAAAGGTGCACTACAGGTATCTCCGAAAGTGTCTGTTGGGTTGGCACGAATCGAGACTGGGATTTGTCACTCCGTATGACGGAGAGGTATCTCTGGGCCCACTCGGTAATGCATCATCATAATGAGCTCAATGTGACTAAAGAGTTAGCCACGAGATCATGCGTTACGGAACGAGTAAAGAGACTTGCCGGTAATGAGATTGAACAAGGTATAGGGATACCGACGATCGAATCTCGGGCAAGTATCATACCGGTAGACAAAGGGAATTGTATACGGGATTGATTGAATCCTCGACATCATGGTTCATCCGATGAGATCATCGTGGAACATGTGGGAGCCAACATGGGTATCCAGATCCCGCTGTTGGTTATTGGCCGGAGAGATGTCTCGGTCATGTCTGCATGGTTCCCGAACCCGTAGGGTCTACACACTTAAGGTTCGGTGACTCTAGGGTTGTTATGGGAAATAGTATGTGAATACCGAATGTTGTTCGGAGTCCCGGATGAGATCCCGGATGTCACGAGGAGTTCTGGAATGGTCCGGAGGTAAAGATTTATATATGGGAAGTTGTTATTGGGGTTCCGGAAAAAGTTCGGTTTTTTCGGTATTGTACCGGGAAGCTTCCGAAAGGTTCCGGAGGATTCCGGAGGGGTCCGGAAGTCCAGAAAGTGTTCCACCATGTCCAATACAGCAGCATGGGCTATAAGGGGGCGCCCTAGCCTTAATGGGCTAGGGGAACCAGCCCCCTAAGGCCCATGCGCATGGGAGAGGGGAAACCCTAAAGGGGGAGGGCCTCCACTTGACTTGGGAGGCACTCCTCCCCCCTTGGCCGCCGCCCCCAACCCTAGATGGGATCTAGGGGGCCGCCCCCTCTCCCCCCAGCCTATAAATAGTGGAGAGGTGGGAGGGAGGCCACATCCTCTCCCCTGGCGCAGCCCTCCCCCTCTCCAACACCTCCTCCTCCTCCGTTTGAGCTTGGCGAAGCCCTGCCGGAGAACTGCAAGTTCCACCACCACGCCGTCGTGCTGCTGGAGCTGTCTTCCCCAACCTCTCCCTCCTCCTTGCTGGATCAAGGCGTGGGAGACGTCACCGGGCTGCACGTGTGTTGAACGCGGAGGCACCGTTGTTCGGTGCTTAGATCGGAATCGACCGCGATCTGAATCGCTGCGTGTACGACTCCTCCAACCGCGTTCTTGCAACACTTCCGCATCGCGATCTTCAAGGGTATGAAGATGCACTCCTCTCTCTCTCGTTGCTAGTCTCTCCATAGATTGATCTTGGTGATGCGTAGGAAAAATTTGGATTTACTACTACGTTCCCCAACAGGAGACCCGTAAATGAGTTCCGTGGGGATAACTGCTTCTGCCCCATAGACCAAGGAGAAGGGAGTCTGCCCGGTAGCTCGGTTTGGTGTTGTTCTGAGGGACCAGAGAACTACCGGCAGCTCCTCGATCCACCGCCTGCCATGCTTTTATAGCGTATCAAAGGTTCTCGTCTTGAGTCCATGCAGCACTTCAGCGTTCGCCCTCTCAGCTTACCCATTGCTCCGGGGGTGTGCCACAGAGGCAAATGAGATTTGGCATCCGAGGGCATGAACATATTGCATGAAGGTGCGGCTCGTGAACTGGGTGCCATTGTCGGTAATGATCCTTGCCGGAACTCCAAAATGACACACCAATTCTTTCAAGAACTTGATAGCTGACTGAGCAGTCACCTTTCTCACGGCAGTCACTTCTGGCCACTTTGTAATCTTGTCGATAGCAACAAACAAGAATTCAAAGCCCCCGATTGCTCGGGGGAAGGGGTCGAGGATATCGAGCCCCCAGACCAAAAATGGCCATGATAGAGGGATTGTTTGAAAAGCTTGGGCAGGCAGGTGGGTTTTCTTGGAATGGAACTGGCAGGCTTCACATTTGGTGACTAGCTCGACCGTATCTTGGAGGGCTATGGGCCAATAGAATCCTTGCCGGAATGCTTTCCCAACTAGTGCCCTTGATCCAATGTGGGAGCCGCACATGCCTTTGTGTATCTCAGCCAGCAGTTCCTTTCCTTCTTCCCGGCAGACACACTTTAATTTCACACCGTTGGGGCTCCTTCTGTACAGAGTGTCATCGACAAACTGATACATACTGGCCCTCCGGGCTACTTTTTCAGCTTCGTCTTGGTTGCCGGGAAGCTCTCCGGTTTGGAGGAAGTGGACAATGTGCCTTGCCCAAGTTGGAGCCTGGGGCTCGGCAACGAGGACTAGCGGCACCTCCTCTACTGCGGGAGCACATGCCTCGTTCGTGGGGTCCATGGGCCCGGCTGGAGAGTGTGGTCCGGCAGACTGCGAGGAGTTGTTTCCGGCAGGGTCTCTGCCAGGAGCGGACGGCTCTACCGAGAGAGGCTTACCGGAGTCCAACTTTCTCCTTTTCCGGGCCATTGTTGCTGGGGATACGGAGGGCTGAGTGAGATGGAGAACAAAAGTCCCTGGTTCCACAGGGAGCTTCCACGCAACACACTTTGACAGATGATCAGCTATGCTTTTTTCCGCACGGGGTACGTGCTCTGTTTGCAATCCGTCAAAGTGCTCCTCCAATCTCCTCACTTCCTCGACATATGCCTCCATCAATGGACTTTGGTAATCCTTGTTAACTTGTCTCACCACAAGCTGTGAATCTCCTCTAATGATCAGTTTCTTAATTCCCAATTCAGCTGCAATCCTGAGCCCGGCAAGGAGCCCTTCATATTCTGCTGTATTGTTGGTTGCTTCTTCCCGGGCAAAATGCATTTGGACGACGTACCTCAAGTGCTCCCCGGAGGGGGCAACAAGAAGCACGCCAGCTCCTGCACCTTGTAGGGAAAAAGCACCATCAAAATACATAATCCATTCTTGGGGCGATTCCTTGCCGGGGATAGCTGTCTCCGTCACTTCCTCATCAGGGGTTGGCGTCCATTCTGCAATAAACTCTGCCAATGCAAACGTGCGCGCATGTAGTTTCCACTGGATCCTGCTAATCATTGAAGTTGACGAGGGAAAAGTTCAAGTATTGGACTCGCTACTTAAAGAAACTAAAGAATACACAATCGTGAGGGGGATGATCGACAGGTAATTTCAATCATTATCGCACTATGTCGGCCTCTTTAGTTCATTTCCTGATATCAACTAATTAATAACTCCTTTATTCATTTTCTTTGCCGGCGGGCAGGGTTTGCCAAAAGTTCATCAAACAGGTTCAAGGCCCATGGAAACAAGAGCTGAAATGGGTGCGACCTAGGGTACGTAATTAAGTAGTACTAGCTACGTCTGCGCATCTCTTTAATTCTAGTTTCAATACCACTATCATGCTTGATTAATTATTATCTGATTGAATTCTATTGTCGTAAAGTGCATGAGCCAGGCGTCGGGGAATAATTTATGTGCGTACTGTGTTTGCGAGAACATTCGCATTATGACGTCCGAAAGGAACACATCTACAAGACAACTTTGGGTACGCAAACACAATTCAAAGTTCTTTTTATCAATGATCTAATATATATACACACAACTAATATATTCATATTAATCTCCTTCTTTAATAAAGATGCAGGGTAAGCTCCTACCAACGGACCGCGTACGAGCAATTCAAGAGGAAATTGCGGGATTTTTGCTTGACCAGGTCATAGATCCCAAAGGAGAATACCATTACACATAATGCCTGCATGTAATGATCTGCAAATTGCAGGAGAAATTGTATATACCAAATTGTATAAATATATGTGTATGCATGGTCATACGAGAAATTCTATGATATATGATTGGTCGTAGGAGAAATTCTATTATATATGATGTGTACAGTATGTGGTAGCAGTGGCACTTGACGTGCGACTTCATTAGTGTAAAATATGTTTGAAATGAAAAACAATTAAATGGAAAACACAAAACGAAAAGGAAAAATAAACCATAATTCATAAATCCTAAAACCCTAAACCCCTAAACCTCTAGTCCCCTAGCCCCCGGCGCGGGCTCGTGCCACGTGGTGGGCCTTTGGTCCCGGGCCGTGACGAACCGGGACTAAAGGGGGGACCTTTAGTCCCCACCCTTTAGTCCTGGTTCGAGAACCGGGACTAAAGGCCCTTATGAACCGGGACTAAAGGCCAATTCTGCACAAGTGTAGGTTTCACTAGAGGCTTCTCTCTTGAAAGAAAACATACGGTGGGTGAACAAATTATTGTCGAGCAATTGATAGAAAAGTGCAAAGTTATGATGATATCCAAGGCAATGATTATGAATATAGGCATCACGTCCATGTCAGGTAGACCGACTCTTGCCTGCATCTACTACTATTACTCCACACATCGACCGCTATCCAACATGCATCTAGAGTATTAAGTTCAAAGGAACGGAGTAACGCCTTAAGTAAGATGACATGATGTAGAGGGATAAACTCAAGCAATATGATGAAAACCCCATCTTTTTACCCTTGATGGCAACAATACAATATGTGCCTCGCTACCCCTACTTTGTCACTGGGTGAGGACACCGCAAGATTGAAACCAAACCTAAGCACCTCTCCCATTGCAAGAAGAACCAATCTAGTTGGCCAAACCAAAACGATAATTCGAAGAGAA
Source organism: Thinopyrum elongatum (assembly GCA_011799875.1). Taxonomy (NCBI): domain Eukaryota; kingdom Viridiplantae; phylum Streptophyta; class Magnoliopsida; order Poales; family Poaceae; genus Thinopyrum; species Thinopyrum elongatum. The sequence goes on from CM022303.1 coordinate 446,540,631, forward strand.
ATACAAAGATATCAAATCATGCATATAAGAATTCATAAAAGATTCAAATAATATTCATAGATAATCTGATCATAAATCCAAAATTCATCAGATCTCGACAAACACACCGCAAATAATATTACATCGGATAGATCTCCAAGAACATCGAGGAGAACATTGTATTGAAGATCAAAGAGAGAGAAGAAGCCATCTAGCTACTAGCTATGGACCCGTAGGTCTGTGGTAAACTACTCACGCTTCATCGAAAGGGCAATAGAGTTGATGTAGAAGCCCTCCGTGATCGAATCCCCCTCCGGCAGGATGCCAGAAAAGGCCCCAAGATGGGATCTCACGGGTACAGAAGGTTGTGGCGGCGGAAAAGTATTTTGTGGATGCTTCTGGTCGTTTGGGAATATTTCTGGATTTATAGGCCAAGAATTAGGGTTAGAGGAGCTCCGAGGGGCCCACAAGCCCTCAGGGCGCCACCCCAGGGCGCGCCCCTTAGGCTTGTGGCCGCCTCGGGACCCCTCTGACTTCATCTCCAAGTCCTACGTGTGTCTTCTGGTCCAAGAAAAATCATCTCGAAAGTTTTTTCCATTTGGTATTCTTTTTATGTAAAACTCAAAAACAAGGAAAAAACAGAAACTGGCACTGGGCTCTAGGTTAATAAGTTAGTCTAAAAAATAATATAAAATAGCATATTGATGCGTATAAAACATCCAAAACAGATAATATAATAGCATGAAACAATAAAAAATTATAGATACGTTGGAGACGTATGAATATCTAGTTTCAAATGCTATCTTTGGTTGTTCGTAGTATGCCTTGTTTATTCCAGTTATTCACAACGTGATGTTCTATATGTGCAAGTGTGAATTGTGTAGTTCAATTTCATCAATACCAGTTTCAACAATACCACTATGAATGACTATATTTGGTTGTTGTTAAGCATGTTGTAGTTAACACGCCTTTCCATTTTTATTTAACAACAACCAGTGTACTTAGACTGACACAATACCAGTTTGAATGACTATATTTGCTTGTTGTTAAATGTTAGGCCTGTTGCAGTTAACACACCTTTCCACTTGTTTTGCTTAACTAGCGTGCTTAAACCTGCACACTGAAGCTATCGTTTGGAGATTATTTTGTCTGCCATGGATATATTTGGTTGATGTTTAGCCTGTTGTGCTTAACATGCATCTCGATGTACTTACACAAGACAATATTGGGAATGACTGTTGTTTTCCATCGAGGTTAGTTTTATCCCACGGCTTATATATACTCACTGTTCAGGATATCGGTAGCTGGTACCATATAGGCGGGGGGTTGATAAGGGACTAATCGGTGAATCGGACTTTTAACTGAATATATTTGTAACTCATTTATCGTTAGGTTAACTAGGGCATATCTAATATATCTGAGGCTACATAGCGACATGCACTCTACTGAATGTCTAAATATGCAATCCTAGGCTACTTAGCAACAAGGAAGAGTGTTACCTTAATGTTCTGATGATGTCTAGATATACATAGAAGAGCAACAACAACAACAACAACAACAACAACACAACAACAGTTAATCAACCGATAATTTGTAAAAATGAAATAAACTCCCTTCGGCCCATAATATCAGATGTTAATTCATCCAATATGTGGGTATATTGGATGTTATAAGATATTATATAATGGGACGGAGGGAGTGTTGTACTACGTCATTGTGCAATTGTTGTTTAGCTTCTAATATTAACTTGGTGCTTTTAGGTACATATGTCATTGGTAAAGAGCCGCACTTCGACCCTTTCTGCATATGGGGTAATGAGATATTGTTGAACCAACATCAAGTGAGGAAGATGATAAAGATTATTAATAAAATGGGTCAAAAGATGGCAATTAAATTATTTGTTTACACTTTATCCAAGACAATAGCGAACTGCAGGATGGTAAGTAAGAACTCTGCAGCCTTCTTTTTACTGCCCATAATGAGTTGTGTTAGATGACAATGTCTGAATCTTTTTCCTTTGCAGTGGTTCCCGAAGCAGTTTACTCAAGATTACCTCTCAAACTACATGATTGGTAGGGATGCAAAGGTTAAAGTATTTCTACCAGAACACGATGACTATCTAGATGTGTTCATGAAGACAGTGAAGGATGGGCGGTCGGCCATCACAAGGGGTTGGACTAGACTCGTGTGTGCCTTCTGCATGGAGGAGGGCACAATATGGGCATTCTGCTTCACCTTTGTCGCGGGAAACCACGGCCACCTATGGGACTAGGAGGCCCCTTGCTGGTTCGGCAGGGGGGCATCGCATTGCACAAAGAGCAGACGAGCGTGTGGCAGCATGGCAGAGATCACACAGGCATTTTTACCCAGGTTCGGGCCGCCGTGAGGCGTTAAACCCTACTCCTGCTTTGGTGGATTGATGGTGGAAAGGTGGTGGTGGAGCGTATTACACTTGCCCGGCAAGGGTTGCCTCAGGGCGGCAGTGGCTACGAGCGTATGGGGGTCTGAGTTATCCAAACTTCTAACCCTCTCTACGGTCGCCATGGGCCTCCTTTTATAGATTAAGGGGTCACCACAATGGCAAAACAGTCATTATGCACTGATAAGATAGCAAACAGTGCTATCATACCTTGCTCTGTGGGCTGACAGGGCGCATTAAATGCACCGCTCAATGTCACGTTGTTGGTTGCCTGGCAAGGCTTGCCGGGCTATCTCGCCAGCTCCACGCCTGCTCACTTGACACGTCACAGGACGGGTGTCATCTGCAGGTGTTTCCTGTAGGGAGAGGCTGCCATATGGTGAATGGCTACCACTTAGTCACTCCGCGGTTCGACACCGCACTGATTGACGATGTGGGTCGTGGTGGAGTAGTTGGTGAGGTGGTTTTGCCTCCATGTGCCTCGGCAGGCCCTGCCGGGACGTCGTCTTCCGGGGGTGGCCTCGCCCCTTGCCGAGCTCGCCTGCCGGCAAGGGCGGCCCTTCTCCTTATGGTGCCTTGCTTCTTTGGCTTGATTTTGGTCCCTCTGATCTGCATGTTAGTCTTTTGAACCTCTTAGTCCCTTGTATTCTGACTTGGGGTGGTGCTTCAATCTCGTCCCCGTGCTTGTGCATAGTCTGGGCAACAGACCCAGGGTTTGTTGCACAGACAGAAGCCCCGGCGCCTGCCCCGAACGCGCTGCCGAGCGTCGTCGGGGTAGGGCCTAATAAGTGCACAGGCGGGGTCGCTGAAGAGGCTGGTCTCTTGAGGTCTTCTTTGCTTCTTCATTAGCCTTGATTCCGGGCCAGTTTCCGGTTTCTCCGACGGCCGTGCCTAGGAGGAGAGGGACAAGAAAGGGCATTACGGGGCACTTATCTTTTTTCAATCTTAAATCTGCAAGCACTTGCCAAATTTTAATTCAAATAATGTAATCTCTCGAGTCCATGTTTGTGTTCTGTAATGCTTGTACTTATATCAGCATATTAATGAAAAAGATGAACCTTGCCGGGAACCCGTGCATGTGTATGTCCATGCAGAGGCGAGATGCCTTTTTAGTGTAAATAAACGAGTTTTTGTCAGGAGGCTATCCTGCCGGCACCTTTTCTGTCTGCTGGAGAGCTGTGTCTACCGGGCAACAGGCAAAGGGGCCAGCCCCCCGCCAACTTCTTTTTACCAAAGGCCACTACGACCATCCTGTCCAAAGCAACGTTCGAGTCAGGGATGGGAGCACCTAAGTCTCAAAAGAGTGGCGGGGTTTTCTTATGCACAAGTTATAACTTACAGAACACTAATGGACAGGAGGTAGAACTTATCTGTTTGGCTTGCCGGGGATCGCAGTGCCGGGCAATCTTCTCAACTCATCAAAGCCAAGTTCACGGCAGGAACCTGCAGCTTCATGCGGATGAGAATGAATGCAGGATGCGATCCTATCTATATGCATATGCAAATGCTCATGAAATGCTTATGCAGTGATCTTGGAATGCTCATGCATGCATGCAATCTTGGTCGGGGGCCCCCCACAGCGCTTCTTTATTTTCTCTTGCACATGGTCATCGCCCTGGCTTTGTACAAGGGGTTACATGCAGCTGAGGCAAGGCCTGTACAAAAGGGTGGCTGCTGGGCAGGGCCCGACAGCCGCGCCTTACGGGTAGAACTTGCGGAGATGCTCAATATTCCATGAGTTTTGCAACTGAATGCCATCTCCGGTCTCCAGATGGACTGCGCGAGGTCTGGTGACTCGTACTACCCGGTAAGGGCCTTCCCACTTTGGTGACAACTTTTTTGTACCCTTGGCGGACTGAACGCGCCTAAGGACAAGGTCACCTTCCTCAAAACACCGGGCGTGAACCCTGTGGCTATGATAGCGACGCAGGGCTTGCTGATAGCGTGCAGCATGCGTAGCAGCCCGGAGACGGTTCTCCTCGAGTAGCACAGCGTCGTCATGCCGGTGCTGATCTTGCGCTACTTCATCGTAGGCAAGCACTCAAGGCGATGTTGGAAATATGCCCTAGAGGCAATAATAAAGTGGTTATTATTATATTTCCTTGTTCATGATAATTGTCTATTGTTCATGCTATAATTGTGTTATCCGAAAATCGTAATGCATGTGTGAATACATAGACCACAACAAGTCCCTAGTGAGCCTCTAGTTGACTAGTTTGTTGATCAATAGATGGTTACGGTTTCCTGACCATGGACATTGGATGTCGTTGATAACGGGATCACATCATTAGGAGAATGATGTGATGGACAAGACCCAATCCTAAGCATAGCACTAGATCGTGTAGTTCGTCTGCTAAAGCTTTTCTAATGTCAAGTATCATTTCCTTAGACCATGAGATTGTGCAACTCCCGGATACCGTAGGAATGCTTTGGGTGTATCAAACGTCACAACGTAACTGGGTGACCATAAAGGTGCACTACAGGTATCTCCGAAAGTGTCTGTTGGGTTGGCACGAATCGAGACTGGGATTTGTCACTCCGTATGACGGAGAGGTATCTCTGGCCCCACTCGGTAATGCATCATCATAATGAGCTCAATGTGACTAAAGAGTTAGCCACGAGATCATGCGTTACGGAACGAGTAAAGAGACTTGCCGGTAACGAGATTGAACAAGGTATAGGGATACCGACGATCGAATCTCGGGCAAGTATCATACCGGTAGACAAAGGGAATTGTATACGGGATTGATTGAATCCTCGACATCGTGGTTCATCCGATGAGATCATCGTGGAACATGTGGGAGCCAACATGGGTATCCAGATCCCGCTGTTGGTTATTGGCCGGAGAGATGTCTCGGTCATGTCTGCATGGTTCCCGAACCCGTAGGGTCTACACACTTAAGGTTCGGTGACTCTAGGGTTGTTATGGGAAATAGTATGTGAATACCGAATGTTGTTCGGAGTCCCGGATGAGATCCCGGACGTCACGAGGAGTTCTGGAATGGTCCGGAGGTAAAGATTTATATATGGGAAGTTGTTATTGGGGTTCCGGAAAAAGTTCGGTTTTTTCGGTATTGTACCGGGAAGCTTCCGAAAGGTTCCGGAGGATTCCGGAGGGGTCCGGAAGTCCAGAAAGTGTTCCACCATGTCCAATACAGCAGCATGGGCTATAAGGGGGCGCCCTAGCCTTAATGGGCTAGGGGAACCAGCCCCCTAAGGCCCATGCGCATGGGAGAGGGGAAACCCTAAAGGGGGAGGGCCTCCACTTGACTTGGGAGGCACTCCTCCCCCCTTGGCCGCCGCCCCCAACCCTAGATGGGATCTCGGGGGCCGGCCCCCTCTCCCCCCAGCCTATAAATAGTGGAGAGGTGGGAGGGAGGCCACATCCTCTCCCCTGGCGCAGCCCTCCCCCTCTCCAACACCTCCTCCTCCTCCGTTTGAGCTTGGCGAAGCCCTGCCGGAGAACTGCAAGTTCCACCACCACGCCGTCGTGCTGCTGGAGCTGTCTTCCCCAACCTCTCCCTCCTCCTTGCTGGATCAAGGCGTGGGAGACGTCACCGGGCTGCACGTGTGTTGAACGCGGAGGCACCGTTGTTCGGTGCTTAGATCGGAATCGACCGCGATCTGAATCGCTGCGTGTACGACTCCTCCAACCGCGTTCTTGCAACGCTTCCGCATCGCGATCTTCAAGGGTATGAAGATGCACTCCTCTCTCTCTCGTTGCTAGTCTCTCCATAGATTGATCTTGGTGATGCGTAGGAAAAATTTTGATTTACTACTACGTTCCCCAACAGGAGACCCGTAAATGAGTTCCGTGGGGATAACTGCTTCTGCCCCGTAGACCAAGGAGAAGGGAGTCTGCCCGGTAGCTCGGTTTGGTGTTGTTCTGAGGGACCAGAGAACTACCGGCAGCTCCTCGATCCACTGCCTGCCATGCTTTTACAGCGTATCAAAGGTTCTCGTCTTGAGTCCATGCAGCACTTCAGCGTTCGCCCTCTCAGCTTGCCCATTGCTCCGGGGGTGTGCCACAGAGGCAAATGAGATTTGGCATCCGAGGGCATGAACATATTGCATGAAGGTGCGGCTCGTGAACTGGGTGCCATTGTCGGTAATGATCCTTGCCGGAACTCCAAAATGACACACCAATTCTTTCAAGAACTTGATAGCTGACTGAGCAGTCACCTTTCTCACGGCAGTCACTTCTGGCCACTTTGTAATCTTGTCGATAGCAACAAACAAGAATTCAAAGCCCCCGATTGCTCGGGGGAAGGGGTCGAGGATATCGAGCCCCCAGACCAAAAATGGCCATGATAGAGGGATTGTTTGAAAAGCTTGGGCAGGCAGGTGGGTTTTCTTGGAATGGAACTGGCAGGCTTCACATTTGGTGACTAGCTCGACCGTATCTTGGAGGGCTATGGGCCAATAGAATCCTTGCCGGAATGCTTTCCCAACTAGTGCCCTTGATCCAATGTGGGAGCCGCACATGCCTTTGTGTATCTCAGCCAGCAGTTCCTTTCCTTCTTCCCGGCAGACACACTTTAATTTCACACCGTTGGGGCTCCTTCTGTACAGAGTGTCATCGACAAACTGATACATACTGGCCCTCCGGGCTACTTTTTCAGCTTCGTCTTGGTTGCCGGGAAGCTCTCCGGTTTGGAGGAAGTGGACAATGTGCCTTGCCCAAGTTGGAGCCTGGGGCTCGGCAACGAGGACTAGCGGCACCTCCTCTGCTGCGGGAGCACATGCCTTGTTCGTGGGGTCCATGGGCCCGGCTGGAGAGTGTGGTCCGGCAGACTGCGAGGAGTTGTTTCCGGCAGGGTCTCTGCCAGGAGCGGACGGCTCTACCGAGAGAGGCTTACCGGAGTCCAACTTTCTCCTTTTCCGGGCCATTATTGCTGGGGATACGAAGGGCTGAGTGAGATGGAGAACAAAAGTCCCTGGTTCCACAGGGAGCTTCCACGCAACACACTTTGACAGATGATCAGCTATGCTTTTTTCCGCACGGGGTACGTGCTCTGTTTGCAATCCGTCAAAGTGCTCCTCCAATCTCCTCACTTCCTCGACATATGCCTCCATCAATGGACTTTGGTAATCCTTGTTAACTTGTCTCACCACAAGCTGTGAATCTCCTCTAATGATCAGTTTCTTAATTCCCAATTCAGCTGCAATCCTGAGCCCGGCAAGGAACCCTTCATATTCTGCTGTATTGTTGGTTGCTTCTTCCCGGGCAAAATGCATTTGGACGACGTACCTCAAGTGCTCCCCGGAGGGGGCAACAAGAAGCACGCCAGCTCCTGCACCTTGTAGGGAAAAAGCACCATCAAAATACATAATCCATTCTTGGGGCGATTCCTTGCCGGGGATAGCTGTCTCCGTCACTTCCTCATCAGGGGTTGGCGTCCATTCTGCAATAAACTCTGCCAATGCAAACGTGCGCGCATGTAGTTTCCACTGGATCCTGCTAATCATTGAAGTTGACGAGGGAAAAGTTCAAGTATTGGACTCGCTACTTAAAGAAACTAAAGAATACGCAATCGTGAGGGGGATGATCGACAGGTAATTTCAATCATTATCGCACTATGTCGGCCTCTTTAGTTCATTTCCTGATATCAACTAATTAATAACTCCTTTATTCATTTTCTTTGCCGGCGGGCAGGGTTTGCCAAAAGTTCATCAAACAGGTTCAAGGCCCATGGAAACAAGAGCTGAAATGGGTGCGACCTAGGGTACGTAATTAAGTAGTACTAGCTACGTCTGCGCATCTCTTTAATTCTAGTTTCAATACCACTATCATGCTTGATTAATTATTATCTGATTGAATTCTATTGTCGTAAAGTGCATGAGCCAGGCATCGGGGAATAATTTATGTGCGTACTATGTTTGCGAGAACATTCGCATTATGACGTCCGAAAGGAACACATCTACAAGACAACTTTGGGTACGCAAACACAATTCAAAGTTCTTTTTATCAATGATCTAATATATATACACACAACTAATATATTCATATTAATCTCCTTCTTTAATAAAGATGCAGGGTAAGCTCCTACCAACGGACCGCGTACGAGCAATTCAAGAGGAAATTGCGGGATTTTTGCTTGACCAGGTCATAGATCCCAAAGGAGAATACCATTACACATAATGCCTGCATGTAATGATCTTCAAATTATAGGAGAAATTGTATATACCAAATTGTATAAATATATGTGTATGCATGGTCATACGAGAAATTCTATGATATATGATTGGTCGTAGGAGAAATTCTATTATATATGATGTGTACAGTATGTGGTAGCAGTGGCACTTGACGTGCGACTTCATTAGTGTAAAATATGTTTGAAATGAAAAACAATTAAATGGAAAACACAAAACAAAAAGGAAAAATAAACCATAATTCATAAATCCTAAAACCCTAAACCCCTAAACCTCTAGTCCCCTAGCCCCCGGCGCGGGCTCATGCCACGTGGTGGGCCTTTGGTCCCGGGCCGTGACGAACCGGGACTAAAGGGGGGACCTTTAGTCCCCACCCTTTAGTCCTGGTTCGAGAACCGGGACTAAAGGCCCTTATGAACCGGGACTAAAGGCCGATTCTGCACTAGTGTAGGTTTCACTAGAGGCTTCTCTCTTGAAAGAAAACATACGGTGGGTGAACAAATTACTGTCGAGCAATTGATAGAAAAGTGCAAAGTTATGATGATATCCAAGGCAATGATTACGAATATAGGCATCACGTCCATGTCAGGTAGACCGACTCCTGCCTGCATCTACTACTATTACTCCACACATTGACCGCTATCCAACATGCATCTAGAGTATTAAGTTCAAAGGAACGGAGTAACGCCTTAAGTAAGATGACATGATGTAGAGGGATAAACTCAAGCAATATGATGAAAACCCCATCTTTTTACCCTTGATGGCAACAATACAATATGTGCCTCGCTACCCCTACTTTGTCACTGGGTGAGGACACCGCAAGATTGAACCCAAACCTAAGCACCTCTCCCATTGCAAGAAGAACCAATCTAGTTGGCCAAACCAAAACGATAATTCGAAGAGAAATACAAAGATATCAAATCATGCATATAAGAATTCAGAAAAGATTCAAATAATATTCATAGATAATCTGATCATAAATCCACAATTCATCGGATCTCGACAAACACACCGCAAAAGAATATTACATCGGATAGATCTCCAAGAACATCGAGGAGAACATTGTATTGAAGATCAAAGAGAGAGAAGAAGCCATCTAGCTACTAGCTATGGACCCGTAGGCCTGTGGTAAACTACTCACGCTTCATCGGAAGGGCAATAGAGTTGATGTAGAAGCCCTCCGTGATCGAATCCCCCTCCAGCAGGATGCCAGAAAAGGCCCCAAGATGGGATCTCACGGGTACAGAAGGTTGTGGCGGCGGAAAAGTATTTTGGTGGATGCTTCTGGTTGTTTGGGAATATTTCTGAATTTAAAGGCCAAGAATTAGGGTTAGAGGAGCTCCGAGGGGCCCACAAGCCCTCAGGGCGCCACCCCAGGGCGCGCCCCTTAGGCTTGTGGCCGCCTCGGGACCCCTCTGACTTCATCTCCAAGTCCTACGTGTGTCTTCTGGTCCAAGAAAAATCATCGCGAAAGTTTTTTTCCATTTGGTATTCTTTTTATGTAAAACTCAAAAACAAGGAAAAAACAAAAACTGGCACTGGGCTCTAGGTTAATAAGTTAGTCTAAAAAATAATATAAAATAGCATATTGATGCGTATAAAACATCCAAAACAGATAATATAATAGCATGAAACAATAAAAAATTATAGATACGTTGGAGACGTATGAATATCTAGTTTCAAATGCTATCTTTGGTTGTTCGTAGTATGCCTTGTTTATTCCAGTTATTCACAACGTGATGTTCTATATGTGCAAGTGTGAATTGTGCAGTTCAATTTCATCAATACCAGTTTCAACAATACCACTATGAATGACTATATTTGGTTGTTGTTAAGCATGTTGTAGTTAACACGCCTTTCCATTTTTATTTAACAACAACCAGTGTACTTAGACTGACACAATACCAGTTTGAATGACTATATTTGCTTGTTGTTAAATGTTAGGCCTGTTGCAGTTAACACACCTTTCCACTTGTTTTGCTTAACTAGCGTGCTTAAACCTGCACACTGAAGCTATCGTTTGGAGATTATTTTGTCTGCCATGGATATATTTGGTTGATGTTTAGCCTGTTGTGCTTAACATGCATCTCGATGTACTTACACAAGACAATATTGGGAACGACTGTTGTTTTCCATCGAGGTTAGTTTTATCCCACGGCTTATATATACTCACTGTTCAGGATATCGGTAGTTGGTACCATATAGGCGGGGGGTTGATAAGGGACTAATCGGTGAATCGGACTTTTAACTGAATATATCTGTAACTCATTTATCGTTAGGTTAACTAGGGCATATCTAATATATCTGAGGCTACATAGCGACATGCACTCTACTGAATGTCTAAATATGCAATCCTAGGCTACTTAGCAACAAGGAAGAGTGTTACCTTAATGTTCTGATGATGTCTAGATATACATAGAAGAGCAACAACAACAACAACACAACAACAGTTAATCAACCGATAATTTGTAAAAATGAAATAAACTCCCTTCGGCCCATAATATCAGATGTTAATTCATCCAATATGTGGGTATATTGGATGTTATAAGATATTATATAATGGGACGGAGGGAGTGTTGTACTACGTCATTGTGCAATTGTTGTTTAGCTTCTAATATTAACTTGGTGCTTTTAGGTACATATGTCATTGGTAAAGAGCTGCACTTCGACCCTTTCTGCATATGGGGTAATGAGATATTGTTGAACCAACATCAAGTGAGGAAGATGATAAAGATTATTAATAAAATGGGTCAAAAGATGGCAATTAAATTATTTGTTTACACTTTATCCAAGACAATAGCGAACTGCAGGATGGTAAGTAAGAACTCTGCAGCCTTCTTTTTACTGCCCATAATGAGTTGTGTTAGATGACAATGTCTGAATCTTTTTCCTTTGCAGTGGTTCCCGAAGCAGTTTACTCAAGATTACCTCTCAAACTACATGATTGGTAGGGATGCAAAGGTTAAAGTATTTCTACCAGAACACGATGACTATCTAGATGTGTTCATGAAGACAGTGAAGGATGGGCGGTCGGCCATCACAAGGGGTTGGACTAGACTCGTGTGTGCCTTCTGCATGGAGGAGGGCACAATATGGGCATTCTGCTTCACCTTTGTCGCGGGAAACCACGGCCACCTATGGGACTAGGAGGCCCCTTGCTGGTTCGGCAGGGGGGCGTCGCATTGCACAAAGTGCAGACGAGCGTGTGGCAGCATGGCAGAGATCACACAGGCATTTTTACCCAGGTTCGGGCCGCCGTGAGGCGTTAAACCCTACTCCTGCTTTGGTGGATTGATGGTGGAAAGGTGGTGGTGGAGCGTATTACACTTTCCCGGCAAGGGTTGCCTCAGGGCGGCAGTGGCTACGCGCGTATGGGCGTCTGAGTTATCCAAACTTCTAACCCTCTCTACGGTCGCCGTGGGCCTCCTTTTATAGATTAAGGGGTCACCACAATGGCAAAACAGTCATTATGCACTGATAAGATAGCAAACAGTGCTATCATACCTAGCTCTGCGGGCTGACAGGGCGCATTAAATGCACCGCTCAATGTCACATCGTTGGTTGCCTGGCAAGGCTTGCCGGGCTATCTCGCCAGCTCCATGCCTGCTCACTTGACACGTCACAGGACGGGTGTCATCTGCAGGTGTTTCCTGTAGGGAGAGGCTGCCATATGGTGAATGGCTGCCACTTAGTCACTCCGCGGTTCAACACCGCACTAATTGACGATGTGGGTCGTGGTGGAGTAGTTGGTGAGGTGGTTTTGCCTCCGTGTGCCTCGGCACGCCCTGCCGGGACGTCTTCTTCCGGGGGTGGCCTCGCCCCTTGCCGAGCTCGCCTGCCCGGCAAGGGCGGCCCTTCTCCTTATGGTGCCTAGCTTCTTTGGCTTGATTTTGGTCCCTCTGATCTGCATGTTAGTCTTTTGAACCTCTTAGTCCCTTGTATTCTGACTTGGGTTGGTGCTTCAATCTCGTCCCCGTGCTTGTGCACAGTCTGGGCAACAGACCCAGGGTTTGTTGCACAGACAGAAGCCCCGGGGCCTGCCCCGAACGCGCTGCCGAGCGTCATCGGGGTAGGGCCTAATAAGTGCACAGGCGGGGTCGCTGAAGAGGCTGGTCTCTTGAGGTCTTCTTTGCTTCTTCATTAGCCTTGATTCCGGGCCAGTTTCCGGTTTCTCCGACGGCCGTGCCTAGGAGGAGAGGGACAAGAAAGGGCATTACGGGGCACTTATCTTTTTTCAATCTTAAATCTGCAAGCACTTGCCAAATTTTAATTCAAATAATGTAATCTCTCGAGTCCATGTTTCTGTTCTGTAATGCTTGTACTTGTATCAGCATATTAATGAAAAAGATGAACCTTGCCGGGAACCCGTGCATGTGTATGTCCATGCAGAGGCGAGATGCCTTTTTAGTGTAAATAAACAAGTTTTCGTCAGCAGGCTATCCTGCCGGCACCTTTTCTGTCTGCTGGAGAGCTGTGTCTACCGGGCAACAGGCAAAGGGGCCAGCCCCCCGCCAACTTCTTTTTACCAAAGGCCACTACGACCATCCTGTCCAAAGCAACGTTCGAGTCAGGGATGGGAGCACCTAAGTCTCAAAAGAGTGGCGGGGTTTTCTTATGCACAAGTTATAACTTATAGAACACTAATGGACAGGAGGTAGAACTTATCTGTTTGGCTTGCTGGGGATCGCAGTGCCGGGCAATCTTCTCAACTCATCAAAGCCAAGTTCACGGTAGGAACCTGCAGCTTCATGCGGATGAGAATGAATGCAGGATGCGATCCTATCTATATGCATATGCAAATGCTCATGAAATGCTTATGCAGTGATCTTGGAATGCTCATGCATGCATGCAATCTTGGTCGGGGGCCCCCCACAGCGCTTCATCATTTTCTCTTGCACAGGGTCATCACCCTGGCTTTGTACAAGGGGTTACATGCAGCTGAGGCAAGGCATGTACAAAAGGGTGGCTGCCGGGCAGGGCCCGACAGCCGCGCCTTACGGGTAGAACTTGTGGAGATGCTCAATATTCCATGAGTTTTGCAACTGAATGCCATCTCCGGTCTCCAGATGGACTGCGCGAGGTCTGGTGACTCGTACTACCCGGTAAGGGCCTTCCCACTTCGGTGACAACTTTTTTGTACCCTTGGCGGACTGAACGCGCCTAAGGACAAGGTCACCTTCCTCAAAACACCGGGCGTGAACCCTGTGGCTATGATAGCGACGCAGGGCTTGCTGATAGCGTGCAGCATGCGTAGCAGCCCGGAGACGGTTCTCCTCGAGTAGCACAGCGTCGTCATGCCGGTGCTGATCTTGCGCTACTTCATCGTAGGCAAGCACTCAAGGCGATGTTGGAAATATGCCCTAGAGGCAATAATAAAGTGGTTTTTATTATATTTCCTTGTTCATGATAATTGTCTATTGTTCATGCTATAATTGTGTTATTCGGAAATCGTAATGCATGTGTGAATACATAGACCACAACATGTCCCTAGTGAGCCTCTAGTTGACTAGTTCGTTGATCAATAGATGGTTACGGTTTCCTGACCATGGACATTGGATGTCGTTGATAACGGGATCACATCATTAGGAGAATGATGTGATGGACAAGACCCAATCCTAAGCATAGCACTAGATCGTGTAGTTCGTCTGCTAAAGCTTTTCTAATGTCAAGTATCATTTCCTTAGACCATGAGATTGTGCAACTCCCGGATACCGTAGGAATGCTTTGGGTGTATCAAACGTCACAACGTAACTGGGTGACCATAAAGGTGCACTACAGGTATCTCCGAAAGTGTCTGTTGGGTTGGCACGAATCGAGACTGGGATTTGTCACTCCGTATGACGGAGAGGTATCTCTGGGCCCACTCGGTAATGCATCATCATAATGAGCTCAATGTGACTAAAGAGTTAGCCACGAGATCATGCGTTACGGAATGAGTAAAGAGACTTGCCGGTAACGAGATTGAACAAGGTATAGGGATACCGACCATCGAATCTCGGGCAAGTATCATACCGGTAGACAAAGGAAATTGTATACGGGATTGATTGAATCCTCAACATCGTGGTTCATCCGATGAGATCATCGTGGAACATGTGGGAGCCAACATGGGTATCCGGATCCCGCTGTTGGTTATTGGCCGGAGAGATGTCTCGGTCATGTCTGCATGGTTCCCGAACCCGTAGGGTCTACACACTTAAGGTTCGGTGACTCTAGGGTTGTTATGGGAAATAGTATGTGAATACCGAATGTTGTTCGGAGTCCCGGATGAGGTCCTGGACGTCACGAGGAGTTCCGGAATGGTCCGGAGGTAAAGATTTATATATGGGAAGTTGTTATTGGGGTTCCGGAAAAAGTTTGGTTTTTTCGGTATTGTACCGGGAAGCTTCCGAAAGGTTCCGGAGGATTCCGGAGGGGTCCGGAAGTCCGGAAAGTGTTCCACCATGTCCAAGACAGCAGCATGGGCTGTAAGGGGGCGCCCTAGCCTTAATGGGCTAGGGGAACCAGCCCCCTAAGGCCCATGCGCATGGGAGAGGGGAAACCCTAAAGGGGGAGGGCCTCCACTTGACTTGGGAGGCACTCCTCCCCCCTTGGCCGCCGCCCCCAACCCTAGATGGGATCTAGGGGGCCGGCCCCCTCTCCCCCCCAGCCTATAAATAGTGGAGAGGTGGGAGGGAGGCCACATCCTCTCCCCTGGCGCAGCCCTCCCCCTCTCCAACACCTCCTCCTCCTCCGTTTGAGCTTGGCGAAGCCCTGCCGGAGAACTGCAAGTTCCACCACCACGCCGTCGTGCTGCTGGAGCTGTCTTCCCCAACCTCTCCCTCCTCCTTGCTGGATCAAGGCGTGGGAGACGTCACCGGGCTGCACGTGTGTTGAACGCGGAGGCACCGTTGTTCGGTGCTTAGATCGGAATCGACCGCGATCTGAATCGCTGCGTGTACGACTCCTCCAACCGCGTTCTTGCAATGCTTCCGCATCACGATCTTCAAGGGTATGAAGATGCACTCCTCTCTCTCTCGTTGCTAGTCTCTCCATAGATTGATCTTGGTGATGCGTAGGAAAATTTTTGATTTACTACTACGTTCCCCAACAGGCGACCCGTAAATGAGTTCCGTGGGGATAACTGCTTCTGCCCCGTAGACCAAGGAGAAGGGAGTCTGCCCGGTAGCTCGGTTTGGTGTCGTTCTGAGGGACCAGAGAACTACCGGCAGCTCCTCGATCCACCGCCTGCTGTGCTTTTACAGCGTATCAAAGGTTCTCGTCTTGAGTCCATGCAGCACTTCAGCGTTCGCCCTCTCAGCTTGCCCATTGCTCCGGGGGTGTGCCACAGAGGCAAATGAGATTTTGCATCCGAGGGCATGAACATATTGCATGAAGGTGCAGCTCGTGAACTGGGTGCCGTTGTTGGTAATGATCCTTGCCGGAACTCCAAAATGACACACCAATTCTTTCAAGAACTTGATAGCTGACTGAGCAGTCACCTTTCTCACGGCAGTCACTTCTGGCCACTTTGTAATCTTGTTGATAGCAACAAACAAGAATTCAAAGCCCCCGATTGCTCGGGGGAAGGGGTCGAGGATATCGAGCCCCTAGACCGAAAATGGCCATGATAGAGGGATTGTTTGAAAAGCTTGGGCAGGCAGGTGGGTTTTCTTGGAATGGAACTGGCAGGCTTCACATTTGGTGACTAGCTCGACTGTATCTTGGAGGGCTATGGGCCAATAGAATCCTTGCCGGAATGCTTTCCCAACTAGTGCCCTTGATCCAATGTGGGAGCCGCACATGCCTTTGTGTATCTCAGCCAGCAGTTCCTTTCCTTCTTCCTGGCAGACACACTTTAATTTCACACCGTTGGGGCTCCTTCTGTACAGAGTGTCATCGACAAACTGATACATACTGGCCCTCCAGGCTACTTTTTCAGCTTCATCTTGGTTGCCGGGAAGCTCTCCGGTTTGGAGGAAGTGGACAATGTGCCTTGCCCAAGTTGGAGCCTGGGGCTCGGCAACGAGGACTAGCGGCACCTCCTCTGCTGGGGGAGCACATGCCTCGTTCGTGGGGTCCATGGGCCCGGCTGGAGAGTGTGGTCCGGAAGACTGCGAGGAGTTGTTTCCGACAGGGTCTCTGCCAGGAGCGGACGGCTCTACCGGGAGAGGCTTACCGGAGTCCAACTTTCTCCTTTTCCGGGCCATTGTTGCTGGGGATACGGAGGGCTGAGTGAGATGGAGAACAAAAGTCCCTGGTTCCAGAGGGAGCTTCCACGCAACACACTTTGACAGATGATCAGCTATGCTATTTTCCGCACGGGGTACGTGCTCTGTTTGCAATCCGTCAAAGTGCTCCTCCAATCTCCTCACTTCCTCGACATATGCCTCCATCAATGGACTTTGGTAATCCTTGTTAACTTATCTGACCACAAGCTGTGAATCTCCTCGAATGATCAGTTTCTTAATTCCCAATTCAGCTGCAATCCTGAGCCCGGCAAGGAGCCCTTCATATTCTGCTGTATTGTTGGTTGCTTCTTCCCGGGCAAAATGCATTTGGACGACGTACCTCAAGTGCTCCCCGGAGGGGGCAACAAGAAGCACGCCAGCTCCTGCACCTTGTAGGGAAAAAGCACCATCAAAATACATAATCCATTCTTGGGTTGATTCCTTGCCGGGGATAGCTGTCTCCGTCACTTCCTCATCAGGGGTTGGCGTCCATTCTGCAATAAACTCTGCCAATGCCCTGCTCTGAATAGTTAACGTGCTTTCAAACTTCAAACCAAAACTGGATAACTCCAAAGCCCACTCCACTATTATGCCGGTAACCTCAGGGTTTCGGAGTATCCGTTGCAACGGGAAACGAGTGACAACCGTGATCTCATGGGCTTGGAAGTAGTGGCGCAATTTCCTTGAGGCCATGATGAGACCAAAAATCAACTTTTGCATGCCAGAGTACCTCGATCTAGCCCCGTGTAATAAGGAGCTGACGAAGTACACTGGGTGTTGCACCACTTTCTTCCTAGCCGCATCCTTGGGGTTGCTCTCGTTGCCGTGCTCATTGCTGTCCTGATCCTTCTCTGACTCTGCCGGTCTCTGTTCACTCTCTGCCTCATCCACTTCTCGCTGCGCTACCAAAGCTGCACTGACTACTTGGTTGGTTGCCACTAAGTACAGCAGCAACGGCTCCTGGGGTTTGGGAGCGACCAAGGTAGGCACGGAGGACAAGTAGGTCTTCAACTCTTGAAAAGCTGCATCTGCTTCCGGGGTCCACTTCATGGGTCCTGCCTTCTTCAAAATTTTGAAGAACGGCAGGGCGCGCTCGGCAGACTTGGAGATGAATCTGCTTAGCGCGGCAACGCATCCTGTGAGGCGCCTCACATCCTTAACTGTCCTTGGTGCTTGGATCTGCTCGATAGCCTTGATCTTGTCAGGATTGGCTTTGATCCCGCGATGGGATACAAAGAACCCAAGCAACTTGCCGGAGGGAACACCAAATACACACTTCTCCGGGTTGAGCTTCAAATTGATTTTACGCAGATTAGCAAACGTCTCCTCCAAATCTTGAATAAGGGTGGCCCTATCCTTGGTCTTGACCACAATATCATCCATATAGGCTTCTATGTTTCTATGCAACTGTGGCTCAAAACCAATCTGGACTGCCCTTGCAAAAGTGGACCCGGCACTCTTTAATCTGAATGGCATGCGGACAAAACAGTACGTACCACATGGAGTGATGAACGATGTCTTCTCTTCATCTTCCTTGGACATGAAGATCTGGTGATACCCAGAATACGCATCTAGAAAGGAGAGCAAATCACAACCTAAAGTGGAATCCATAATCTGATCGATACGCGGCAAGGGAAACGGGTCCTGCGGGCAAGCCTTGTTGAGATCTGTGAAATCTATGCAAAGCCTCCACTTCCCGTTAGCCTTCCGGACTACCACTAGGTTTGCCAACCACGTGGGATGCAGTACTCCTCTGACCAATCCAGTTGCCTCTAGTCTCTTGATCTCTTCTACAATGAACTGTTGCCTCTCCAAGGCATGCTTTCGGACTTTCTGCTTGACAGGTCGGGCATGTGGGCAGACAACAAGGTGGTGCTCGATTACCTCCCTGGCAACACCAGGGATATCAGATGGTTGCCAGGCAAACACATCAATATTCGCCCACAGGAAGGCAACGAGCGCGCTTTCCTATTTGTCATCGAGGGTGGCGCTGATAGTGAAAGTACCATCAACGCCAGCCAGCCCTGCCGGGACCTTCTCCACTTGGGGCGCAGCGACCTTGGATCTCTTGCCATTGGAACACTCCAGCACGTCGTCAACGGGTGCCGTGCACTCGGTGGGGGCACGCTTCCCGGACTCTTTGCCGGAGTCCCTACAATCCCTCTTCTTTCCTTTGCTTTCCTTAGCGGGAGCTGCTGCTGCCGCTGCCTCTGCTGCGATCGCATCCCGGTACATCTTGTCCACACAAATGATTGCATCCTTCTCATCTGATGGGATGGTGATGACTCCCAGTGGCCCAGGCATCTTCAAGGTGTTGTATGCATAGTGAGATGCTGCCATGAACTTAGCCAGGGCCGGGCGTCCAAGAAACCCATTGTATGGCAGGGGTTGATCAACCACATCAAACACAATCCTCTTAGTCCGGTAGTTCAGTTCTCCCCCAAACGTTACTGGCAACGTGATCTTTCCCTTAGGACGGCTCCTGCCAGGATTAACTCCTTGAAACATGCCGGTAACCTCCAGCTCTTCCTATGCTATCTGAAGCTAGCTGATAACTGCTGGGGAAATCAGATTCAACCCGGCCCCGCCGTCCACCAACATCTTCGTGACCTTGAGGTTGCGGATTGTTGGGGATACCAACAATGGAAAACACCCTACCGCAGTGGTGCGGCTAGGATGATCCTCCTTGTCAAAGATGATGGGCGTACAGGACCACTCGAGCGGCTTCCGGGCCTTGGGCGCTGGTTCCACGGCATTGACTTCTCGTGCCCGCCGCTTGAGTTGGCGGTGAGAGGTGTGCAGAGATGCACCCCCGTCAATGCACAGGGCGTCGGTGGCCTTCTGAAACTCTTGCTCACTGGTTTCCTCTTCATCCCCTCCATCACTCTCATCACCACAGGCTTCCTTCTCTCGACCTCTGGCAGGTTTTCCTTAGTTTCAAAAGGGTTTGCCGGGGCGATTTACTTCACCACCTCGGCCCTTGCCGCCAGCAACATTCTGACCCTTTTCCTTGTCACGCTTCTCATACTCTGCTTTCTGTCTTTTGACAAGTTGCTCAACCTAATAACACTCTTGAAGGTCGTGGCTCTTGGTCTGATGAATCTTGCAATACGGCCCATCACCTTTCCCGGCTTTCTCGGCAGCAGCGGCTTCCCGGCAGTCAGCGCACACGGCAGCTTCCTTGCCGGGGGGCTCAGCTTTGGCCTTCTTGCCGGTACTAGGCGTACCCGATCCTTCAACAGTCATTACTGCCTTATCCCTTCGCTTCTTACTGCGCTTCTTGCTCTTCTTCTGACTGGTTGATTCATCCTCATCCTCCGAATCAATATTGGTGCAATCTTCCTCTCCGGGCAACTTTCTTCCCTCCTCCATCCGAGCACACTTATCCACCAACGTGTAGAGCTCCTTCACAGTCTTGGGCAACCGTACGTTCATCTGGGAACGAATCCGGCGGTTGCGCACATTGGACTGGAAGGCGGCTATCATGGCTGCCGGATGGATATTTGGGATATTTCTATGAACTTTGTTGAATCTCTGTAAATACTTATGGAGGGTCTCTCCTTCTTTTTGTTGGAGAAGCTGCAAGTTGCTGGGTCCAGTGGCGGAGACAGGGGGACCAGCAGGGGCCCTGGCCCCCCCTAACATCTGAGATTTACACCTAATTAAGTTGGTGATGATTTGTTGCTAGAAAACCTATTTTACAGCAGTTTGGCCCTCCCCAACTTGTTTTGACAACATCCGGCCCCCCTAATCCATTTTTCCTGGCTCCGCCACTGGCTGGGTCGGCCCGGCTCTTGGTGGCCACCGGTGAAGGCACCGATGAACTCATGGCACAGGTCTGCCCATGACGAAATGGAGTTCTCCGGTAGGTGCATCAGCCAAGACCTTACATTGGACTTGAGGGCCAAAGGAAATTAGTTGGCGAACACCTTCTCATCTCTTCCCCCGGCAGCCTAAACAACGATGGTGTAGATGCTCAGGAACTCTGCCGGGTTCAGCCTCCCATCGTACTTCTCAGGTATCTCTGGCTTGAACGTGCGAACGGACGGCCAACGGACTTGCCGCAGCTCGCGGGTAAAGGCAGGGCAGCCAACCTCGAAAGGTAGGCACCCGCCAATACCGACCGCGGGCTCGTCGACGCCGGGGCCGTCGCACCCATCGATCTAGCGGAGGTCGTCATGGCGTTGCTCGACAATGACGCGTGTCTCCTCTCCACCTATCCTCCGGGGTTCGTCGTTGGCCTGGACGCGCTCGAGGGTCAGAAGAGGCCATCGAGACGTCGTCGGGGTCTTGATTCTGTTGCGCTCGCGCTGGCTGCCGTGGCGGGGACTGCACCATGGGGACAGCCCCTTCTGTACGGTCAGCAGCATGAGCCATTGCTGTCACTTGGGGCGGCCATGGCGGGCCAACTCGCCATGAGCCCCCAGCTTCGGTGAAACCGAGCAGACTTTGGATGGTGGCACGCCATTCGTCCATTTGCTCGGCCACTGGCGGAAACCTCAGCAGCAGCTGAGCCCGCGCCATGGCCTCCGAGGCTGTACTTGGTATGGGTGATGATGAAGTCGATCGCACCGTCGCTCGGGTCCTGACGGTGCCATGGGCGGCAGCACTGCGCCCCCGCTGCTGCGGGGCGACCACCTGGATGGCAGGGTGGTGCGGCGAAGGCGCTCGAGGGCCAGTGGCTCCGTCGGGCGCAGCAGCTTGGTCGACCCGTCCCGGGGGAGGTGCACGCGCTGCGACCGCACCCGTGGTGGGAGCGGTCGGAGGGCGGCGATTTGCCCCTGCCCGAGAGCCGTTGCTGCGGCTGTGCCCGTCGGTGGGCGGAAGGGGTGCAGATGGAGTAACCCCTTCACTCAGACCTTGTGGAGCGTGGCCGTCGGGATGTTGCTGATGCTGCTCTACTCCGATGTCTCCTCCTCCTGCATCGGCCGCGGGGGAACTGGTGACGGCGCCACCTGCTCCGACCACATCCCCACCAGCGTCCGCGTCCTAGCGTGTCTCCGCACCCCCCGCAGCGTTAGAGGCCGCGGGCGGTGGAGCCTTCGAGGTGGAATGATGAGCCGAAGAACCGAGTTTCTTCTTGGGCGCCATGGTCGATGGCATCGTCGATGATGCTGATGGTGATGAAGGTGACGCGCTACACACGCCTTCAGGTTCGTGCAAGCGATCCCCCTACCTGGCGCGCCAAAGATGTCACGGGAAACCACGGCCACCTATGGGACCAGGAGGCCCCTTGCTGGTTCGGCAGGGGGGCATCGCGTTGCACAAAGAGCAGACGAGCGTGTGGCAGCACGGCAGAGTTCACACAGGCATTTTTACCCAGGTTCGGGCCGCCGTGAGGCGTAAAACCCTACTCCTGGTTTGGTGGATTGATGGTGGAAAGGTGGTGGTGGAGCGTAGTACACTTGCCCAGCAAGGGTTGCCTCAGGGCGGCAGTGGCTACG
Source organism: Thinopyrum elongatum (assembly GCA_011799875.1). NCBI lineage: Eukaryota > Viridiplantae > Streptophyta > Magnoliopsida > Poales > Poaceae > Thinopyrum > Thinopyrum elongatum. Next base: position 446,562,833 of record CM022303.1, read on the forward strand.
CGCGTATGGGGGTCTGAGTTATCCAAACTTCTAACCCTCTCTACGGTCGCCATGGGCCTCCTTTTATAGATTAAGGGGTCACCAGAATGGCAAAACAGTCATTATGCACTGATAAGATAGCAAACAGTGCTATCATACCTAGCTCTGCGGGCTGACAGGGCGCATTAAATGCACCGCTCAACGTCACATCGTTGGTTACCCGGCAAGGCTTGCCGGGCTATCCCGCCAGCTCCATGCCTGCTCACTTGACACGTCGCAGGACGGGTGTCATCTGCAGGTGTTTCCTGTAGGGAGAGGCTGCCATATGGTGAATGGCTGCCACTTAGTCACTCCGCGGTTCGACACTGCACTGATTGACGACGTGGGTCGTGGTGGAGTAGTTGGTGAGGTGGTTTTGCCTCCGTGTGCCCCGGCAGGCCCTGCCGGGACGTCTTGGACGTCGTCTTCCGGGGGTGGCCTCGCCCCTTGCCGAGCTCGCCTGCCTGGCAAGGGAGGCCCTTCTCCTGATGGTGCCTTGCTTCTTTGGCTTGATCTTGGTCCCTCTGATCTGCATGTTAGTCTTTTGAACCTCTTAGTCCCTTGTATTCTGACTTGGGTTGGTGCTTCAATCTCATCCCCGTGCCTATGCATAGTCTGGGCAACAGACCCAGGGTTTGTTGCACCAACAACCTTGTTCAGCAACTAGAATGTATTTGGCCTCTTTCTTTACCGTCTTTAATAGTACAAGTATACAACTGTGGTTCATCATTCTTTATTTGGTGCTTATGTAATTCTTGAACATATGTACCTGTGAATCGAATAATGCATTGGTTGTTTGAACCTGATGGATATGAATAAAGCTATAGCATACTTTCATATTCAAATCTGGTACAATTTTAAATAGCAGCAATTAAATTACGGTGAATTTACGTTCTGCAGGTCGTTACGGCGCACACAGTCGGTAAAACACAAACGTTTGTGATATACACCATAATCTGACACGGTTCATAGAGAGGAAACATGTGCGAGCATGCACACAGTTACCATTTCCAAAGCGTGTGTGATGTCAGACAATATCACAAACGGTGCGGTCAAACCAAATGTTTGTGATAGTTGCCTTACCGTACACGATTTGCAATCATGAACTGTTTCTGATGTGGTACGCATCGTAAACGTTGCACCACAGAATAGTGTGTGCGATAGTTATCATGTACGACGATGTTACAATGATCCGGCGTCTCGTAATCCTATCCGCCACTCGTATGATGATTAGCTAATCTTCTTAATTAGTTATCGCATACGGTTCAGGAAAAGTGAATGTGTGTGATTGTCTGCTTATCATACATGTTCTATAATCATGAACTGTTTGTGATGGGTCGCGCATCGTAAACGTAGCACCACAGAATACCGACTGCAATGGCAATGCGAGTACAAATGAGTAGCAGGGATGGAACGTTTGGGATATCCGAGATATCAGAAACAGTTTTATAGGGATAACTGTATGCATCATGGCTCCCTATCCCCGACGGTTTTTGGGTCGTGTGGGAAGGACCCCCCTATCGCACACACTCACTTGGCGATGGTTCAAAATACCGTCGCGGAAAGGGGTTAAAAACTGTTTGTATAGCACCTCGTTGTACCAGTGTGCATTTGATACATAAATTCTGGTTTGAACCATGATCCACATACACACACCACATTACAATGATGTCAGGTTGATAAAAAGTAGTAGTTATAAAGCAAATATAACAAGTGCATTACAATAATTAATAAGCATATATATGTCGCTCATCACATAATTAATGGTTTGACGAGTTTTGTTTGGAGTGAAATGAGTGTCGTCCGATGTTCAACACGTAGACCGCTAATAGAAGCCGCACATACTACATGAATTAGTACTTGATGGAATGAGCGGGGACCAATGGGCCACTTGCTCTGGAATTGGACATTTGGCCTCTCAAAGAGCCCATTGAACAACCTCAGCGGGCGTGGGTATGGTGGTTGGACTCAGACCTGGACAGATCCTCAGCCTCTCATCCGGGGTCGCCTCCATAAGTATGCACACTGCGAGGTCACTGAACCGCCTATCAGCAATCTTCTCAATCACTGGGAGAGAACACTGGGCCATTGGAACACTTCTGACCCAAGCTAACATCACCTCCCTGAGGTGCTCTGCCCGATACTTTTCCCATGTCCATAGATAGTGCTTCTCCATGTCCGCCCCAGAGACCCCCTCCCTCAAATCTTCCGGCTGTTCCATTTGTTATTTTTAGCAGACAATAACATTCAAAATATATACATATAGAAAAGATCACATGGTAAATATATAAACATATGGCACACGTACATATAAAGTAGAGATCACAAGGTAACAAGCATTGTGTCATGACATAATTTAATGTTTTTTTGCGGTTTTCTAGACTAGAAAGGAGCATGTATATCGCCATGTTGATGGTTCATTCTCATTTCTCGTTCTTCTTGACCCTCTACCCGCAGTAGAACATCCCCTCATCCCTCACTACATGGCAATTGATGATATTCGTGAGCACCCTCTGAAGGCGCTCTTGCTTTGTCCAAAAGTGAGCTAGCTTAACTTCCTTCTCATTCTCTTCAGACCATTTCGGCAACATTGAATCACTTCTTAATAGTGGCCCTACGCGCACATAGTCATCCATCAAGACCATGGCATAGTAGCCAGACATGTGCATGGTTTCGCCTTTCAGTTGTTGCCGGCAATAGAAGCTAGTGTTAAATTTGTACTGTGAATACGACATGTTCTTACGGTCGGACTTATGACACATCAAAAAGCAGCATTGAGAACTTTCTTCAGATCGGTCCACAACTTCTTAGGGTCTCTCCTGGAATCAAAGAAATAAGCTTGGCCGTCTCGGGGCATCAGTGCGATGATGATCCAGTGTTTGTTGTTGCGCAAAACAATTGAACAATGTAACATTAATGAGATTGACATCAAAGTACTGAGGTGTATATGTGCAAGCATAAAGAAATGAACTTATGTTTCGAATTAAGGCACGATAAAGTTGTGCTTGTGTCGAGGACTATGAAGAATGGTGTTTTGGAGGTAAGTCACGATAAGACGTTGGCCTTTATCAGAGTCCACATTGGCCCAATGCGTGAGATACGGATCAAGGAAGCCAACTTCCTTGTTCCAGAGTAATGGATTTGAAGCATGCCAGAGTGACCAATGCCTCATTAAAGATGGCTTCATTACGTCCACGTATAAAATATTATCGTTTGTTGTGTTTGCTAAAATTTAGTGTGGCAATTATGAGCCATGAAGCATAAAAAATGAAAGAAAAAATTGACATGACCTCTTCTAAAAAGAGGACATAACAAGTGCCGAAATCTTGATGAAATGGAAAAATCAACGTTTCGCCAAAACATTGGCACTCATGTCAATACCTACAAAATGTTCCTAATCTACTCATAGTTATCCTAAGCACAAATAACAGTAAGACACACTACTCAAATTTAATTCATGCTAAATATCTATTTACCCTAAACACAAATTTGACCATACTGGAGAGGTGGCTCGCTTGGTGTCTGAAGGCGGCGCGAGGTCTCTGATGTTGGCAGAGGAGGGCTCAATGGCCGGAGGGGTAACCATCGTGGAGGAGCTCGGCGGTGGTGGTGGCGGCGGCAGCGAGATGCCTCCGGTCTTGGAGGAGGATTCCATGCCCGCGGCGGTGAGGAGGGTCGCGACGCGGCGCCGACAAAGGGTGCGCGCGGCGCGGGCGATGATGGGCTCAACAACAAGGCGAGGTGGCAATGAGGGGCGGGACGACGGCGAGGAGGGGCGCAGCGGCTAGTCGGGCGAGATTTTGGGCGAGGCGCGGGGGCGGGCGGGGGAAATGGCAAATTTTGGATCGGTTTTTGGGGTGGGGAAACCTAAACCACCAGCATTGTGGGTCTACATGTGACGGGCGCGGGAGGGAGCCTGCCACACGTAAGTGGACAGCACTAGCGAGCCCCCCCCTACCCCACTGCTATGAGTGCATACTATATGCGTCCTCCATGTCTGGTAAGAGTGCTCACCATAATTTACCTTTGGCGGGCTGATACGTCTCCAACGTATCTATAATTTTTTATTGTTCCATGCTATTATATTATCTGCTTTGGATGTTTTATATGCATTAATATGCTATTTTATATTATTTTTGGGACTAACTTATTAACCTAGAGCCCAGTGCCAGTTTCTGTGTTTTCCTTGTTTTTGAGTTTTATAGAAAAGGAATATCAAACGGAGTCCAAACGGAATAAAACTTTCGCGATGATTTTTCTTGGACCAGAAGACACCCAGCAGACTTGGAGAGGGGGCCAGAAGAGTCCCGAGGGCTCCACAAGCCCTCAGTGCATGCCCTAGGGGGGCGCCCCTGGCTTGTGGGCCCCACAGGACTCCTCCAACCCTAATTCTTTCGCTGTAAATTCCCAAATATTCCCAAACAACCAGAAGCATCCACCAAAATATTTTTTCGCCGTCGTAACCTTCTGTACCCATGAGATCCCATCTTGGGGCATTTTCTGGCACCCTGCCGGAGGGGGATTCGATCACGGAGGGCTTCTACATCAACTCTATTGCCCTTCCGATGAAGCGTGAGTAGTTTACCAAAGACCTACGGGTCCATAGCTAGTAGCTAGATGGCTTCTTCTCTCTCTTTGATCTTTAATACAATGTTCTCCTTGATGTTCTTGGAGTTCTATCCGATGTAATATTCTTTTGCGGTGTGTTTGTCGAGATCCGATGAATTGTGGATTTATGATCAGATTATCTATGAATATTATTTGAATCTTCTCTGAATTCTTATATGCATGAATTTATATCTTTGTATTTCTCTTTGAATTGTCGGTTTGGTTTGGCCAACTAGATTGGTTCTTCTTGCAATGGGAGAGGTGCTTAGTTTTGGGTTCAATCTTGCGCTGTCCTCACCCAGTGACAAAGTAGGGGTAGCGAGGCACGTATTGTATTGTTGCCATCAAGGGTAAAAATATGGGGTTTTCATCATATTGCTTGAGTTTATCCCTCTACATCATGTCATCTTACTTAAGGAGTTACTCCGTTCTTATGAACTTAATACTCTAGATGCATGCTGGATAGCGGTCAATGTGTGGAGTAATAGTAGTAGATGCAGGCAGGAGTCGTTCTACTTGACACGGACGTGATGCCTATATTCATAATCATTGCCTTGGATATCGTCATAACTTTGCGCTTTTCTATCAATTGCTCGACAGTAATTTGTTCACCCATCGTATTATTTTCTTTCAAGAGAGAAGCCTCTAGTGAAACCTATGGCCCCCGGGTCTATTTTCCATCATATATTTTCAGATCTATAAACCAAAAAACACAAAAATACCTTGCAGCAATTTATTTACTTTTATTTTGTTTTACGTTTTAGTAATCTTTTATATCTATCTCTATCAGATCTCATCCTTGCAAGTGACCGTGAAGGGATTGACAACCCCTTTATCGCGTTGGGTGCAAGTGTTTGATTGTTTTTGCAGGTGCATAGATTGGAGACTTGCGTGTACCTCCTACTGGATTGATACCTTGGTTCTAAAACTGAGGGAAATACTTATCTCTACTTTGCTGCATCACCCTTTCCTCTTTAAGGGAAAACCAACGCAAGCTCAAGAAGTAGCAGGAAGAATTTCTGGCGCCGTTGCCGGGGAGGTTCTACATCAAGCCTACCAAGTACCCACCATAAACTCTCATATCTTGCATTACATTATTTGCCATTTGCCTCTCGTTTTCCTCACTCCCACTTCTAAAATGTTTTCAGAAAAACACAAAAAGATTTTCCTTTTTATTCGCCCTTCTTTCGTTCATCTTTTTCGTTTGCTTTTTGTTTGCTCGTGTGCTAGATCACTTGAATTGCTACTATGGCTAGTCTTCCTACCATTTCTAGTACCACTGAAAGTGAGGTTCTCAATTTTAAACAAAGGGAGGGAGAAAATTTAAAAGATGCTTGGTATAGAATTTGCAATGCTCAAAATAGATCTACTCGTAAGCAATCTACTACCGTTTTCCTCCGTAATTTTTATGTGGGTGTTACTACTTGGTATAGATATGTTCTAGATACCATTACTGGAGGTAATTTCTTGGGGAGCCATACCTTGGATGCTTATAATGCTATGATAGATTTGGTAGGCTCACCACCACTCATGGTTAATGAAACAGTTTTAACTTTGGAACATGTGATGCAAAGGTTGATATTATTGAGAATAAAATTGCTACTGTAGAGCTTATTGAAAACTTGGATAAGAAGATTCATAATCAAATTACTCAATATGGATCGAAGGTAGGAATCACTTTGAAGAATCTAAAGGAAAAAGAACCCATAGTTAATGAGAAGATAGATCAAGGTTCTACTAGAATTGACAAGCTAGAAGATATTATTACCAACTTGGGTTCCTCTTTTGCCTCTGTTAAAACTACTCCAAATTTTCCTCCTACGAAACCTACTAAGTTTATTTATGTTCCTAAAAATAAGGGTGAATCTTCTAGTAAAGGAAACGAAGATCTTAAGATGATAAGTGTTCACCCTAACTTTATCAATATTATTAAGGAACCAATTTCTACGAGTGAATTTCTTGATCTCTTGCCTAGGAGTGTGATTATTAATAAAACCAAAGAATCTCCTAGGGTTTATAAGTGTGCAATTGAAGAATTTCATACCAAAGATGACAATACCTAGATCTATGTTTTATGCCTAGCTAGGGGCGTTAAACTATAGCGCTTGTTGTGAGGCAACCCAAATTTATTTTTGTGTTTTTGTTTTTTGTTCTGTTTTTCAATAAATACACATTATTACTTCTGTAGTAATTGTGTTTTGGTGTTTTAATTAGTGTTTGAGCCAAGCAAGACCTTTGGGATGGTCTACGGTGATAGTTGATTTGATTTTGCTGAAAAACATAAACTTTTTTGTCAAGTAATAGAATTTTAAAAATTCATATAAGCGATGAAAAATTATGAGTTATTTACACAAGATTTATATACAAATTTACCAGGTTTTCCTAATTTTTCAGAATTTTTGAAGTTATTTAAGTATGACTACAATTCAGATCTTCGCAGACTGTTCTGTTTTTGACAGATTCTGTTTTCTATGTGTTGTTTGCTTATTTTGATGAACCTATGGGTAGTATCGGGGGGTATGAACCATGGATAAGTTGGAATACAGTAGATATTACACCAATATAAATAAATAATGAGTTCACAACAGTACCTAAAGTGGTGATATTTTATTATACTAACGGATCTTATGAGATTTTCTGTTGAGTTTTGTGTTGTGAAGTTTTCTAGTTTTGGGTAAAGATTTGATGGACAACGGAATAAGGAGTGGCAAGAGCCTAAGCTTGGGGATGCCCAAGGGACCCCAAGGTAATATTCAAGGACAACCAAGCATCTAAGCTTGGGGATGCCCCGGATGGCATCCCCTCTTTCGTCTTCAATCCATCGGTAACTTACTTGAGGCTATATTTTTTATTCACCACATGATATGTGTTTTGCTTGGAGCGTCTTGTATGATATGAGTCTTTGCTTTTTAGTTTGCCACAATCATCCTTGCTGTACACACCTTTTGAGAGGGACACGCATGAATCGTAATTTATTAGAATACTCTATGTGCTTCACTTATATCTTTTGAGCTAGGCAATTTGCTCTAGTGCTTCACTTATATCTTTTTAGAGAACGGCGGTGGCTTTATTTTATAGAAATTGTTGATCTCTCATGCTTCACGTATATTATTTTGAGAGTATCTAAACAGCATGGTAATTTGCTTAGGTTATGAATTTAGTCCAAATATGATGGCATCCAAGAGGGATATAATAAAAACTTTCATATAAAGAGCGTTGAATACTATGAGAAGTTTGATTCCTTGCATTTGTTTTGAGATGTAAAGATGGTGATATTAGAGTCATGATAGTGAGTAATTGTGGATTGGTAGAAATACTTGTGTTAAAGTTTGTGATTCCCGTAGCATGCACGTATGGTGAACCGTTATGTGATGAAGTCGGAGCATGATTTATTTATTGATTGTCTTCCTTATGAGTGGCGGTCGGGGACGAGCGATGGACTTTTCCTACCAATCTATCCCCCTAAGAGCATGCGTGTAGTACTTTGTTTCGATAGCTAATAGACTTTTGCAATAAGTATGTGAGTTCTTTATGACTAATGTTGAGTCCGTGGATTATACCAATGTTGGGGATATCGCTTATCGGGAACTTATCGGTCGACCCATGATAAGGGGTAAATCAGCCAATTTATCGGCATATCGGCCAATTTATCGTCATATCGGCTGATTTATCATCCAATTTATCTTATCGGTCAGACAATGGTAAGCGATAAATCGGCTGATTTATCGGAATATATCTTGAACAGTGGATTATACGCACTCTCACCCTTCCACCATTGCTAGCCTCTCTAGTACCGCGCAATTCTCGCCGGTGCATTAAACCCACCATATACCTTCCTCAAAACAGCCACCATACCTACCTATTATGGCATTTCCATAGCCATTCCGAGATATATTGCCATGCAACTTCAACCGTTCCGTTTATTATGACACGCTTCATCATTGTCATATTGCTTTGCATGATCATGTAGTTGGCATAGTATTTGTGGCAAGGCCACCGTTCATATTTTTTTATACATGTCACTCTTGATCATTGCACATCCCGGTACACCGCTGGAGGCATTCATATAGAGTCATATTTTGTTCTAGAATCGAGTTGTAATTCTTGAGTTGTAAGTAAATAAAAGTGTGATGATCATCATTATTAGAGCATTGTCCCATGTGAGGAAAGGATGATGAAAGCTATGATTCCCTCACAAGTTGGGATGAGTCTCCGTACTTTACAAAAAAATAAAAGAGGCCAAAAGAAGCCCAAACAAAAAAAATGAGAGAAAAGAGAGAAGGGGCAATGCTACTATCCTTTTACCACACTTGTGCTTCAAAGTAGCACCATGATCTTCATGATAGAGAGTCTCCTACGTTGTCACTTTCATATACTAGTGGGAATTTTTCATTATAGAACTTGGCTTGTATATTCCAATGATGGGCTTCCTCAAGTTGCCCTAGGTCTTCATGAGCAAGCGAGTTGGATGCACACCCACTTAGTTTCTTTTTGAGCTTTCATACACTTATAGCTCTAGTGCATCCGTTGCATGGCAATCCCTACTCACTCACATTGATATCTATTGATGGGCATCTTCATAGTCCATTAATACGCCTAGTTGATGTGAGACTATCTCCTTCTTTTTGTCTTCCCCACAACCACCATATTCTATTCCACCTATAGTGCTATATCGATGGCTCACGCTCATGTATTGCGTGAAAGTTGAAAAAGTTTGAGAACATCAAAAGTATGAAACAATTGCTTGGCTTGTCATCGGGGTTGTGCATGATTTAATACTTTGTGTGATGAAGATGGGGCATAGCCAGACTATATGATTTTGTAGGGATAACTTTCTTTGGCCATGTTATTTTGAGAAGACATGATTGCTTTATTAGTATGCTTGAAGTATTATTGTTTTTATGTCAACATTAAACTTTTGTTTTGAATCTTATGGATCTGAATATTCATGCCACAATAAAGAAAATTACATGGATAAATATGTTAGGTAGCATTCCACATCAAAAATTCTGTTTTTGTCATTTACCTACTCGAGGACGAGTAGGAATTAAGCTTGGGGATGCTTGATACGTCTCCAATGTATCTATAATTTTTTATTGTTCCATGCTATTATATTATCTTGCGGTGTCCTCACCCGGTGACAAAGTAGGGGTAGCGAGGCACGTATTGTATTGTTGCCATCAAGGGTAAAAAGATGGGGTTTTCATCATATTGCTTGAGTTTATCCCTCTACATCATGTCATCTTACTTAAGGCGTTACTCCGTTCTTATGAACTTAGTACTCTAGATGCATGCTGGATAGCGGTCGATGTGTGGAGTAATAGTAGTAGATGCAGGCAGGAGTCGGTCTACTTGACACGGACGTGATGCCTATATTCATAATCATTGCCTTGGACATCGTCATAAATTTGCGCTTTTCTATCAATTGCTCGACAGTAATGTTCACCCATCGTATTATTTTCTTTCAAGAGAGAAGCCTCTAGTGAAACCTATGCCCCCCAAGTCTATTTTCCATCATATATTTTTAGATCTATAAACCAATAAACCCAAAAATACCTTGCTGCAATTTATTTACTTTTATTTTGTTTTATGTTTTAGTAATCTTTTATATCTATCTCTATCAGATCTCATCCTTGCAAGTGACCGTGAAGGGATTGACAACCCCTTTATCGCGTTGGGTGCAAGTGTTTGATTGTTTGTGCAGGTGGATAGATTGGAGACTTGCGTGTACCTCCTACTGGATTGATACCTTGGTTCTGAAACTGAGGGAAATACTTATCTCTACTTTGCTGCATCACCCTTTCCTCTTCGAGGGAAAAACCAACGCAAGCTCAAGAAGTAGCACGGGAAACAAACATGCTCGCCACTGATGTATTAATAAGCTGTGGCGGTCATGAGATACCGTCCGCCACAGTTAGGTTTCATTACGCGGACAGATCTAAAATGGTCTACCTGTGGTGGGCCCATATTACTGCCCGCCACTGCTTTGTTAGTACCGGTGGCTGGTAAGCTTTGGGACCCGCCACTGCTATGTTTCCAAATTAGATGTGGTGGGTGACTCACCGCGCCCGCCACTAATTTGAGTTCACCTATAAGCATTTCCCAGTAGTGAGATGTCTCGCAGAATAAAGTGACCAAGAAAGTATTCAAGAATTGACCACCCATACTATTTCCCAACTTATTCTTCACTAGTTTTATCATGGCAAATCCCTTCCAACACTAGCCATGACCACTAACACAAGTAACACCATGCCGACTTCTTGCACCGAGGCAACGACTCTGACTGTTGGTGGATCATGCAGTGTGACTCGCACCACTATTGACAATAAAGTTTTCAAGTTGGAAAGGTAGTCTCCTAAAATCCAGGTATGTGAAAAAACATGGGATAAAACTGAGCAAGTTGAAATACATTCTTTCTATCATAAGAACCAAATGAATTGTGAAGGTTCAAAACCGACATTCAAAGAAACTACTCGATACTAATCTCAGCAAAGTGATTATCAAACTCTTACTGAATACTATAAATAACACCAATATGTACCACTCTTCTATAATTGTCATCAATTGTTTATTTTGGCTAGAAACAAAGTGATATTCCATGGGGATCCACTACTGCAGTAATCCCTGGCAGTGGCAGGCGCAAAAAGGCCAGTAGTGGTGGGCGAGGCGCCCAGGGCTGCCCACCACTGACCTCATGCCACTGCTATTATGGCATTAGTGGCGGGCGGGCGCCCGCCCGCCACTGGTGGGTGTATTGTATTGGCGGGTTGTAAGTATTGCCTGCCACAACTATTCTCTTTGCTCGCCACTATTGTTATTAGAATCAGTGGCAGGCATATGTAGAGCCTACCACAACTATTTTCTTTGCCCGCCACTGGTAGTGGTCGAGGCCTATAGAAGAACTGCTGCCACGGAAGTGTTTTTTGCTGCCGTAGCAGCATTTTAATGACGTGGTTACAGTATTTCGCACTTAATCATCACATTGCAATACAAATATAGGATGTTGTCTCATCATTCAAATAATCATGCAGTACATTAATTATTACAAGGTCGCCACAATAAATAAGAGTAATAGTGAAGCAAAACAGTTGAGTATAAATAGTGCGGGAGACACAAATATGCGTGTCTCAACACATAATCAATAGTTTGTGAAGCTATTTTGAAAAAAAAATCTTGACTTGGCTACTCACTGGCAATCGATGACCGAACTGTGTCTTTGACTCGGTGAAGTCGTTCTTCATCTGACTCTGGTGAGCAGTGAACTTCCCATCCTCATTTACAACCTCCTTATTGATGATTTTGGCCAACACCTTTTGGATGCGCTCAAGCTCAGTTAATAATTCCCCTATGTCAATGTCCTTCTCCATCTCCTCAGACCGCTTGATGATCTGGCTATTATTTCGCAAATATTGACTTTTCTTCAAAAAGTCGTTCATGACGGCCATGGCAAAGTAGCCGAACATATGGGAGGTTTTGACATTTGGTTCTTGATAGCAACAAGCGCTAGTGATGAACTTGAATTCTGAATACCATGTTACCTTGTTGTTGAAGTTCTTACACTTGTGTAGAGCATCATTTAGAACCTCCTTCAATTTTGTCCATTGCTTCTGAGGGTCTCTCTTCCAATTGAAGAAATATGCCAAGCCCTACGTCAGCAATAGTGCGATTACGATCCAATGTGGGTCATTGTGCAATAAAGGAAGAAATTAGCATGAATGAGATCAAACTAGAAGGTCAACTATATATGTTTCATAATAAATGAGTGAACATTAACAACTTACTTGTCGCAGTATGGCAACAGAAAGGTGTCCTTTTGCGAATGAGTCATAATCATGCACGGGAATATGAAGTCTGAGATGAGCTCCTAGCTAATTCTAGATTCCAGGTTGTGGCAGTGCATGTAAAAAGGATTGGGTAAAGACACTTTACTATGTCTTAATAGGGGATCTGAAGCTTGATGAAGTGCCCAAAGCCTCACTAACTCTGGGGAGAGTGCACTCACATATAAGATATTTCCATGGATCACCTCATTAAATGGCAGATCAATTATATCGGTTGGAAATTGAGCGGCGAAATTATAACCTTGTAGAACCTTGGCCATGTAACCTTGTTGACCTTATTTTGATCTACGTACCATGCCATCGTGTAGAACATTAAGATAGGTCGAGAGGGTCATCAACGTAGAGTCTGATAGTGATGGTTTACCGGGCTTATACTAATTCCATTTATGTCCTTGGGGAAGACAATTGGCACAGGTGGCTTCTCTACGGATGGTCCGCAATCGGCACGTAGATCCTTCTTCGCTGATTGCGAAATATCCTTGGCTATGTATCCAGTACCATCAAAGTTGAAAAGGGGGTCAAGGTTCGCGAAGGCGGGATCCCCGTCAGTACCAGAGAATCCTTGTGGACTAATCTCCTCTATATCACTGAGTAGCCACTTAAGCAGGTAACCCCATATCACTTGTCCTAATATAGTGATGCCTTCTTCAGGAGGGTGAGGCAACGAACAGGATTCAAAGCCCGACATTACATACTACACCAGCACCCTCGTCATGTACAGTGGCAGGACGACCCCGTGCATCATTCTAGTACCATCTGTAAATGCAATTATTTGCCCCTTGGCGACCTCCATCGGCACGCCGTTCACTTTGGCTAGCAGCCAGCATGAAACATCTTGCGATGCTCGTGGCTATTGGGTGCTACTATACAGATGATGCCCATGGCCTTGCGGGAATATGTCAGCTAACTTTTTTTGAATTGTTGCAGCTACTTTCGCATCTACTTTGGCTTCTATCTTGTTATCAACCCTATTGTTCCTTCTATATTTTTTAACTCTTTGGTTTGGGGATAGGCCTAGTCCCACAGCATCCTACCCGCGCCCAATACACGCCCAGTCTTGGGCTTCCTGTCAACCCCAAATCCCTCGTTCACAGCCCGAGTAAGATGTTCTTCGTACCTATAGCCATACGGAGATTCATTGGGACAGAGTCCAACTTCCTCCTTCATTTTTCTCTACAAAAAATACATAAGTTGTGGTAAACGATTAGTATGATAATAATTGTAGTAGGTACTAAATTATTAGTCTTCAGTGATGTTACCAGGCTCTCCTCCATCAAGCGAAGTTGCGGCGTCGGGAGGACCAACTCGTTAGTATCTGGGTCTCAAACGGCATGGGCCCTGAGGAAACGGAAGTCACGCCGATGATCTCGATGTTCCGAGAATGAGGGTGGTTTACCCGCGGCTTCAAAGTCTGCAACCTCCTTCTCCCACTTGGGTATTGCAGCTTTGTAAGCACCAGGACGCAGATGGTGGTCACCTGGCAACTATTTCTACAATTTACGAAAATGATTGCTGACCTCCTTGCTTGACTCGCTTTCTGATGATTCACAAAACTTTAACCATTCATCGAGATCCATATTAGGATTGAGCCGCTTAATGATCTCGAAGTCCTTACCCAGGCAACGGGCACTGCTCTTCCAGTCCCTAAACATCCTCGGCCATTTCGGTAGGGCATACTCTTCGGCCTTTTTTAGAGTTAGACGGAAATGCATAACTGCGGTTTAACGCTTTGAGTAGCTTCTGCTTTTCTTCGCTGAAATCCTTGCAACCGGTCAGGATTTTATTTCTCAAGATGCAACCTAGCATTTTGCTATATGTATTTGTCGTGGCATCTGGGGCGATGGGATCTCCTTTTGGGCCAACTTCGGTTATTATAATGATAACTTCGTGAAGCATGTTCGGTTCCTAGCCTTATGACTGATCTTGTTGTTGGTGGCAGTGCTGGATGAAGTCCTGTCGGTGTGGCTCATTTCTCCTCACCCGGTGGGCGGTTCTTCATGTTGGTCGTCGCCCGTCTCGACGTCAGGGGCACCCATCTCAACGCCAGGGTTGTTGTAGTTGAGTTCTTCTTGAGATGATGCTCCGGCGTGGGGATCCATTCGTCGAACTACAAAATTGACATAGAGCTATTATCAAAACATAAAAAATTAACGATTAGAAATTTCGGCATGACCTTTTGCTAAAAGTAGGGCATATTGAGTGCCAGAAATTTGACAAAACGGAAATTAATCAACATTTCGCCAGAACATTGGCACTCATATTAAGTCCTGCAAATAAACCATGTCCTTCGTGGTTGTAAAAATTATATAGTGACTGGTGTAGACATTTCATCGAACACCTTGCGTTGCTCAAATAATGTTGTTCATGTTACTTGGAGGACATGGGTTAGCCGTAATTGCTACTTGTGAGCTGCGTTGGGATTTTCCTCGAAGAGGAGATGCAGTACAGTAGAGATAGGTATCTCCCTCAGTTAACAACCAAGGTTATCAATCCAGTAGGAGAATCACACAAGCCTAGTGAACAACACCTGCACACACACAAAAGCAAATACTTGCACCCAGCACGAACCTTGGAGGTTCTTGCAAGGATTAAATCTTGTAGTGGTAGATAGATAAATTGCAAAGATAAAATAAAACAAGATAGAAAATTGCAGCAAGGTATTTTTGTGTTTTTATATATGATAAAGAATTAAAGATAGACCCGAGGGCCATAGTTTTCACTAGAGGCTTCTCTCTCGAGCACATAGCATACTGTGGGTAAATAAATTACTGTTGGGCAATGGATAGAAAAGTGCATAGTTATGACGATATTCAAGGCAATGATCATGTATATAGGCATCACGTCTGAGAAAAGTAGACCGACTCCTGCCGGCATCTACTACTATTACTCCACCCATCGTCTGCTATCCAGCATTCATCTAGGGTATTAAGTTAATAAAAACAGAGTAACGCCTTAAGCAAGATGACATGTGGACAAAGTAAACTCAACAAATATGAATAAACACCATCATTTTATCCTTAATGGCAACAATACAAATACGTGTCTTGTCCCTTTCTGTCACTAGGATAGAGCACCGCAAGATTGAACCCATCACAAAGCACCTCTCCCACTGAAGATAAATCAATCTAGTTGGCCCAACCAAGTGGATAGATCAGAGAGAAATACAAAGCTATAACTATCATGAATAAATAAGTTCAGAAAATACTCAAATATTTCTCATGAATATTCATATCATAAACCCACAATTCATCGGATCCCAACAAACACGCCGCAAAAGAGATTACATCGGATAGAACGCCAAGAACATCGAGGAGAACATGGTATTGAAGATCAAAGAGAGAGAAGAAGCCATCTAGCTACTTGCTACGGACCCGTAGGTATGTGGTAAACTACTCATGCATCATCGGAAGGGCAGCAAGGTTGATGTAGAAGCCTTCCGTGATTGACTCCCCCTCCGACAGAGTATCGAAGAAGGCCTCCAGATGGGATCGCGGAAGAACAGAGGCTTGCGGCGGCGGAAAAAGTGTTTCGGGTGTCTTTCTGTATGTTTGGGAATATTTGTGAATTTATAGAAGCGTAATTAGGTCAAAAGGTGCCACAAGTGGATCACAAGCCTCGGGGGCGCCCCCCTGGGGCACGCCTAGCGAGCTTGTCGCTCCCCCGTGACTCCTCCAATCTTCTCCCGAACCTTCCAGGGTCTTTTTTGTTCCAGAAAAAATTAATCCAAAGATTGTTTTTTCTGTTTGGACTCCATTTGATATTGATTTTCTGAAAATCCAAAACAAGCGAAAACAGGAACTGGCACTGGGCACTGAGTTAATAGGTTAGTCCCAAGCAATGATATAAAATAGCATATAAAACATTCAAGATTGATACTATAATAGCATGGAACAATCAAAAATTGTAGATACATTAGAGAAGTATCAGTAATATATATGTACCTCGGTGGGAGACGGTTCGGCGGTGGCGGTGGTGTTGGAGTAGAGTGGGCACGTCGGCGACGGTGCTGGAGGAGATCTAGTGGTCGGCGGCGTTGTCGGAGTAGAATGGGCACACGACGGTGACCCCGCAGTGGCGCCCTCTCCGAAGTCCTGCAAGCGCGGCAGGTGAGCACGCGGCAGCGATGCCGGTGGCGGCGCAGGAGGCAAGCACGCAGAGGCGGTGAGGTCTATGGCTGGCGGCTCGTGGTGGCGGTGGGGCGATTTCGGTGAGCGGGGCATGGTTTGAATGAAACACGCCTAAAGTAAGGTAGGTGAGGGGCGGGTGATTTTGGGATCGGATCGACGTGGCGGGTGTTCTGGCCCGCCCGCCACTGCAAATGTCTGAAGCGGCGGGGCCACTTGCAGCCGCCACCACAAATATCTGACATGGCGGTCCACCTACCAAGCCCGCCACCGCAAACTTTTTTTTTATGTTATAATCCTTCTAATCTAAATATCCATCACAAGACACGGCGATTGTCGATCCGATCCACACATGCATGCATATATATGTCTTTATAGTATAAAATAACCTTCATATAACGACATTTGAAATAAGTTGTTAATGGATTCTACTGATGGTCTTCACATGAATTTTGGTGATCCTCTTCCTGGTATGGACTATTGTCTTGTTGTGACTCCATCTTGACCATGGTGCAATGTCGTCATTGGGCAATGTTGATCTTCTTCTTCTCAGTACGTGTTTGACGCGTCGTTCTTCTTCCACGGGGTAGTCGTGAAATTGGTCATAGTCCTCCTCGTCATTGACTTCCTCCATTCTGATGATACTCCTATTTCCTCTTCAGTAGACCACAAGGCTAGGCTTAACTGAGTCTTTTATGTAGAAGCATTGAGACACAGTCTTCGCCAGTACCCATGGCTCATTTAAGTCACTTATTGCAAGCACGTTCACGAACTCATTTCATTGTGGTATAACCATGGTAGTGAAATAATCGTCTTCTTGAAGTACTTGTTTCGCACATCTAACACGGAACATGGAGAATATCCCTACATCTGCATACCTTAGTTCCCAAATCTCTTCGATTCTGTCATAGTGTTTGTTCTTTTCATTAACGATGTATGCATGTAGTGTCACCCCTGAATTCTGGTACACACCTTTTACCTTGTCTCTGGCCTTCGTATAGAAAGTGTATCCTTTGATGTCATAGGCTTGGTATGTGGTCACATTCAACACTCGTCCCGATGCCAAGGAGAACAACTCAGTAGCTTTGTCATCATCTTCTGACAATGGATGTTCTCGCATCTATGTCTTGAACCAACCCGCAAACTTTATGTTGTGCTCATTTGTTAGTTGCTCATCGGAGCGTTTTATCCCACGTTTTCTGTATTCAATTCTCAACTGCAACATGTGCATCCTAGCATATGGGTTGACACACTTAATGTGTTGTAACACCACAGTGTGAGCTCTTATGAAGTCGGGCTCTCGGTTGGGATCGTTGAAGGTCACATGCAAATTATTTCTCCTTTTCTTATGACCTACGCCCTTGAGCCTGCCAATGTGCTTATTCTTGGGCATGCCCAAAGGTTTGTCAACTTCAAGGTAGTCTGTGCAAAACGAGATAACCTTCGCAGTTAGAAATCCCTGGACGATGCTTCCGTCTGGATGTGACTTATCAAGAACATATCATTTGTGTATCCCATTTAACCTTTCAAAGGAGAACATATTGTGGAGAAATACTGGGGCTAGGTCTATGATGTCTCCGATAACATGGACAAGCAGATGCACCATGATGTCAAAAAATGAGGGTGGTAAGTACACCTCAAGCTCACACAGTATGACAACAATCTCTTCTTGCAATTTCTTGCAACGCTCCAGGCTGATCGATTTATGAGAGATGACGTCAAAATAGTTACATGGGTCTTGGAGTGTCTTTCTGACATGCGGTTCTATTATTCCTCTAAGTGCAACCGGCAGTATCTATGTAATCTGAAGGAATTATGCCCTAGAGGCAATAATAAAGTTGTTATTTTATATTTCCTTATTCATGATAAATGTTTATTATTCATGCTAGAATTGTATTTATCGGAAACCTAAATACATGTGTGAATACATAGACAAACATTGTGTCCCTAGTGAGCCTCTACTTGACTAGCTCGTTGATCAAAGATGGTTAAGGTTTCCTAACCATGGACATGAGTTGTCATTTGATAACGAGATCACATCATTAGGAAAATGATGTGATGGACAAGACACATCCATTAGCTTAGCATAATGATCGTTCAGTTTTATTGCTATTGTTTTCTTCATGTCAAATACATATTCCTTCGACTATGAGGTTATGCAACTCCCGGATATCGGAGGAATGCCTTGTGTGCTATCAAACATCACAACGTAACTGGGTGATTATAAAGATGCTCTACAGGTATCTCCGAAGGTGTCTGTTGGGTTGGCATAGATCAAGATTAGGATTTGTCACTCCGAGTATCGGAGAGGTATCTCTGGGCCCTCTCGGTAATGCACATCATAAGAAGCCTTGCGAGCAAAGTGACTTAGTCATAGGATGATGTATTACGAAACAAGTAAAGAGACTTGCTGATAACGAGATTGAACTAGGTATAAAGATACCGATGATCGAATCTCGGGCAAGTAACATACCGATGGACAAAGGGAATAACGTATGTTGTCATAACGGTTCGACCGATAAAGATCTTCATAGAATATGTGGGAGCCAATATGAGCATCCAGGTTCCACTATTGGTTATTGACCGGAGAAGTGTCTCGGTCATGTCTACATAGTTCTCGGACCCGTAGGATCCGCACGCTTAACGTTCGATGATGATTTAGTATTATATGAGTTATGTGATTTGGTGACCGAATGTTGTTCGGAGTACCGGATGATATCATGGACATGACGAGGAGTCTCGAAATGGTTGAGAGGTAAAGATTGATATATAGGACGATGGTATTCGGACACCGGAAGTGTTCCGGGGGGTACCGGGTACATATCGGGTCACCGGAAGGGGTTCCGGGCACCCTCGGCAAAAGATATGGGCCTAATGGGCCAAGAGGGGAAACGCAGCAGCCAACAGGGGCTGCTGCGCCCCCCATATGGGCTGCACCAGAGGAGAAGGAAAGAGGGGAAGAGAGAAGGAAGGGGAGGGATTCGGCCTCCCCCTTCTTTCCCTCCTCCCTCCTCTTTCCTTCCACTCCGGTAAATAAGGAAGGGGGGCGCACCACTTGGGAAACCCCAAGTAGGATTCAGATCCTACTTGGGGTGCCCCATGGCTGCCTTTCCTCCCCTCCCACCTATATATATGTGGGAGGGGGGCGCCTAAAACACACAACATCAACTGTTAGCCGTGTGCGGTGCCCCCCTCCACAGATTACACCCTCGGTCATATTCTCGCGGTGCTTAGGCGAAGCCCTGCGCGGATCACTTCACCATCACCGTCACCACGCTGTTGTGCTGACGGAACTCATCTACTTCCTCAACACTTTGCTGGATCAAGAGTTCGAGGGACATCATCGAGCTGAACGTGTGCTGAACTCAGAGGTGTCGTACGTTCGGTGCTTGATCGGTCGGAACGAGAAGAAGTTCGACTACATCAACCGCGTTGTCAAACGCTTCCGCTTTCGTTCTACAAGGGTACGTAGACACACTCTCCCCCTCTCGTTGCTATGCATCTCCTAGATAGATCTTGCGTGAGCGTAGGAAAAATTTTAAAATTCATGCTACGTTTCCCAACAGTGGCATCCGAGCCAGGTCTATGCGTAGATGATATGCACGAGTAGAACACAAAGAGTTGTGGGCAGTGATCGTCATACTGCTTACCACCAATGTCTTATTTTGATTCAGCGGTATTGTTGGATGAAGCGGCCCGGACCAACCTTACATGACCATGTTCATGAGACCGGTTCCACCGACAGACATGCAACTAGTTTGCATAAAGGTGGCTGGCGGGTGTCTGTTTCTCCTACTTTAGTTTAATCAAATTTGACTGCGGCCGGTCCTAGTTGAAGGTTAAAACAGCAAACTTGATAAATCACCATTGTGGTTTTGATGCGTAGGTAAGAACGGTTCTTGCTAGAAGCCCGTAGCAGCCACATAAAACTTGCAACAACAAAGTAGAGGACGTCTAACTTGTTTTTGCAGGGCATGTTGTGATGTGATATGGTCAAGACATGATGTGATATACGTTGTTGTATGAGATGATCATGTTTTGTAAGTTATCGGCAACTGGCAGGAGCCTTATGGTTGTCGCTTTATTGTATGAAATGCAAACGCCATGTAATTGCTTTACTTTATCACTATGGGTTAGCGATAGTTGTAGAAGCAATAGTTGGCGAGACGACCACAACGCAACGATGGAGATCAAGGTGTCGAGCCGGTGATGATGGAGATCATGACGATGCTTTGGATATGGAGATCAAAAGCACGAGATGATGATGGCCATATCATGTCACATATTTTTTTGATTGCATGTGATGTTTATCTTTTATGCATCTTATTTTGCTTAGTACGACGGTAGCATTATAAGATGATCCCTTCACTAAAATTTCAGGGTATAAGTATTCTCCCTGAGTATGCACCGTTGCGACAGTTCGTCATGTTGAGACACCACGTGATGATCAGGTGTGATAGACTCTACGTTCAAATACAATGGGTGCAAGACAGTTTTGCACATGCGGAATACTCGGGTTAAACTTGACGAGCCTGGCATGTACAGACATGGCCTCAGAACACTGGAGACCGAAAGGTCGAACGTGAATCATATAGTAGATATGATCAACATAGAGATGTTCACCATTGATGACTACTCCATCTCACGTGATGATCGGACATGGTTTAGTTGATTTCGATCACGTATCATTTACATGACTTGAGGGATGCCTATCTAAGTGGGAGTTCTTAAGTAATTTGATTAATTGAACTTAATTTATCATGAACTTAGTCCTGATAGTATTTGCATATCTATGTTGTAGATCAATAGCTCGCGTATAGCTCCCCTGTTTTATTTTGATATGTTCCTAGAGAAAACTAAGTTGAAAGATGATAGTAGCAACTACACGGACTGGGTCCGTAACTTGAGGATTATCCTCTTTGCTGCATAGAAAAATTATGTCCTTGATGCACCGCTAGGTGACAGACCTGTTGCAGGAGCAGATGCAAACGTTATGAACGTTTAGCAAGCTCGATATGATGACTACTTGATAGTTTAGTGCGCCATGCTTTACGGCTTAGAACCAGGACTTCAAAACTGTTTTGAACGCCACGGAGCATATGAGATGTTCCAAGAGATGAAATTGGTATTTCAGATTCATGCCCGTGTCGAAGAGGTATGAGACCTCTGACAAGTACTTTGCCTACAAGATGGAGGAGAATAGCTCAGCCAGTGAGCATGTGCTCAGAATGTCTGGGTACTACAATCACTTGAATCAAGTGGGAGTTAATCTTCCAGATAAGATAGTGATTGACAAAGTTCTCTAGCCACTATCACCTAGCTACTAGAACTTCGTGATGAACTATAATATGCAAGGGATGACGAAAACGATTCCCGAGCTCTTCGCGATACTGAAATCGGCGAAGGTAGAAATCAAGAAAGAGCATCAAGTGTTGATGGTTGACAAGACCACTAGTTTCAAGAAAAAGGGCGAGGGAAAGAAAGGGAACTTCAAGAAGAATGGCAAGCAAGTTGTCGCTCCCATGAAGAAGCCCAAAGCTGGACCCAAGCCTGAAACTGAGTGCTTCTACTGCAAAGGAATTGGTTACTGGAAGCGGAACTGCCCCAAATACTTGGCGGATAAGAAGGATGGCAAAGTGAACAAAGGTATATTTGATATACATGTTATTGATGTGTATTTTACTAGTGTTCATAGTAGCCCCTGGGTATTTGATACCGGTTCAGTTGCTAAGATTAGTAACTCAAAACAGGAGTTGCAAAATGAACAGAGACTAGTTAATGACGAGGTGACGATGTGTGTTGGAAGTGATTCCAAGGTTGATAAGATCACTATCGCACACTCCCTCTACCTTCGAGATTAGTGTTGGACCTAAATAAATAAATGTTATTTGGTGTTTGCATTGAGCATGAATATGATTGGATCATGTTTATTGCGATACAGTTATTCATTTAAGTCAGAGAATAATTGTTGTTCTGTTTACATGAATAAAACCTTCTATGGTCATACACTCAATGTAAATGGTTTATTGAATCTCGATCGTAGTGATACACATATTCATAATATTGATGCCAAAAGATGCAAAGTTGATAATGATAGTGCAACATATTTGTGGCACTGCCGTTTAGGTCATATTGGTGTAAAGCGCTTGAAGAAACTCCATGCGGATGAGCTTTTGGAATCACTTGATTATGAATCATTTGATACTTGTGAACCATGCCTCGTGGGCAAGATGACTAAAACTCCGTTCTCCAGAACAATGGAGCGAGCTAATGACTTATTGGAAATAATACATACCGATGTATGCAGTCCGATGAGTGTTGAAGCACGCGGCGGGTATCGTTATTTTCTGACCTTCACAGATGATTTAAGTAGGTATGGATATATCTACTTGATGAAACACAAATCTGAAACATTTGAAAAGTTCAAAGAATTTCAGAGTGAAGTGTAGAATCATCGTAACAAGAAAATAAAGTTTCTACGATCTGATCGCGGAGGCGAATATTTGAGTTACGAGTTTGGTCTTCATTTAAAACAATGTGGAATAGTTTCACAATTCACGCCACCTGGAACCCCACAGTGTAATGGTGTGTCCGAACGTCTGTGATGCCCCCGGCTCAATCATGCACTACTCATACACGCAAATGCACACGATCAAGCCTAAGGACTCACGGGAAGATATCACAACACAACTCTAAAATATAAATAAAGTCATACAAGCTTTATATTACAAGCCGGGGCCTCGAGGGCTCGAATACATAGCTCGATGGCATACAAGCGTCAGCAGAAGCATCAGATATCTGAGTACAGATATTAAAAGAGAAACAGAAAGGCCTTTAGAAAGGCGGGGCAAAATAAAACACTATGATCGAAAGGCGCATGCCACCTGTGTAACATCCTAAATTTTTAATTTGGAATGTTATACATAGGTCATCCATGCATATCATATTTTATTGCATTTCATTTTGCGATCCTCGAAATCCTGAGCAACTCAAGGACCACGGAGAGAGTTGGGGATTTCACCGTTTTCATATTTGAATTTTCTCAAATATTGAAACAAGGATCAATTTGGTTTAATTATTTTTCTCTCCGAAAATATTTCATATTAAAAATAAATGAGAGGAGATAATATGACTTCTCCAAAATAAATGGAATATTGGAGGAAAAATATTAAAATCAAATAAATATTTTATTTGGATTTTTATTGCAATTTTATTTGAATTTAGAAAAATATGCATTTTTCAAAATTGCATTAGAGTCCCAAATAAATGTTTACCTTGTCCGGGAGATTTTTAGAGGACAGGGAAAATTTATTTCGGGAATTTTGGAGTCCGTTTAGTATTTCTTTTGTTTGTTTTTCTGCGCGGAATTATAAAAAAAAACTTCACGGACCGAACTGGGCCGAAGCCCAGCCGGCCCGGCAACGCCGCCGCCTCCGCTCGCGCGCGCCCCGTGCCCGAGCCGGACTCCGCCGGAGTCCGGGACGCCGCCGCCTCGTCGCCCCCTCGCCCAAGCCGCCCCGGCCCCCCTTTAAATGCCGCCCGCCCCGCCGCCTCGACCCACCCCGCCGCCGCAGCCCACCCCGCCGCCGCAGCCCACCGCCGCCGCCGCAGCAAGCAGCAGCAGCCGCCGCCGCGTCCGCCGCTCGCCGCCGCCGCTGCAGCGCCGCCGCCGCACTCCACCTCGCCGCGCCGCTGCACCGCACGCGCCCCGCCCCGTCGCCGTCGCCTGCCGCACCCCGCCGCCGCTGCGGCCTCGCCTCGCCGGAGCCGCCGTTCGCCGGATCCGACGCCCGGATTTTTTTCCGGTTAACCGTTCGGTTTTTTTGGTAAACCCTAGATCTAGATTCGGTTTTTTTAAATTCCGGTTTATTCTTTTTAGATCGGCTTTCCGTCGGTTTAGTTATTTAGCGGACGTTCGTCCGTACGTTCGTTTTAACGAACGGTTTTCACCGTTTAGCCGCAGACAGCGAACGTTCGTTCGTTAGCCTGTTCGTTAGTTTTTCTTTTTCTCGGATTTTCCGCGGTTATTTTCGATCGCGATTTCTGATCCGATTTTCGTTTTAGTATAACTTTTCGCTCGTTTGTCGGAATCAGGCGATTCAAGCGCCTAGATCTTCGTCTCGAAGCCCTCTTTCTGTTTAACCAACTTAAACAAGTTTTTGCTACTGTAAAATTTGACTTTAGTCCAGATTAGCAATCAAAGCTTGTTTCTTTCGCAGTTTGAGTTTCGTTGCTCCGTTTGATTTGATTCTTTTTGCAAACCGGAGTTCTTCAGTTGAACTTTCTGGTTAGGTCTTCTCATTTGGGTTTTACCCGTGCATCTTCGCTTGATTGCTTATGTATGCTATTGGTTGTTTGCGATAGAATTCCCGGAGTGCGAAGCGTGCTACTACGAGTCCCTAGGATTTGCAGATCGTCAGCAAGGCAAGTAACACTTTGATCATACTCTTCTATACCCAGTTTTTATGCATTAGTTTTATCCTCAAACACTACATGACTAGGATGTGATTAACTTGTGGGTATTGGGAAGTAGATGATGAGGTAGAACCTATTGCCCTTTTATTATAAAACCCTTGGGAGTTACTTCTACGCTATGCTTATGTTGCCATGCTATGCTCGTAGACGTGGATTGGGTTTTGAGTGTATCCATGACAGATGTGAGATTTTTAATTAATGGTTCAACTTAAGGTGGCAACTTTAATACACATCTGGGTGGATTGCTTGTTTGGGCACCTGGGGATATACCAGTGTTGTCCTAGGAGATCCCGGGGATATACCGTGTGATCCTCCTACGGTCCGCCACCCAGGCTCAAAGGGATCATAAGATTATTCATGCTAGAAACTTCTGTGTGCAGCCACAAGCTATTATGGGCTCTAGCATAGTTGAGTATGTTGCAGGACCTCTTTCAGTGGTAGGCTAGCAGATGTAGGGGAAAGTAGGTGTAACTGTCTACCCAGAGTAAAGAGTAAATGCTTCAGAAAGACTGTGTCTCGGTCATCCGTTTCTCAAACACCATGAAGTGCGAGAAATCCAACGGAGGAGATCGAGTCTTGTGGGGAAAAGTGCACAAACCTCTGCAGAGTGTACAAACTAATCATGATTAGCCGTGTCCCCGGTTATGGACATCTTGAGTATCTGGTTCTTGGATTATCATATTGAATCCCATCACTCTAAATTAATTTGTTGGGATTAATGATTACTTTTAATTGGGATTGAGAGGGGGTTTTACCTTCTCAATGTTCAACAACCACCATGATAGTTAAATAAAATATATTCCTTTGTTGTAGGAAAAAATTGGCTTTTCGCAAAACAGTATAACCCTAGAGCTTTTCCACCAGCCAAATATGCATGTAGTATTAGCAATTAATCTGTTCATTG
Organism: Thinopyrum elongatum; assembly: GCA_011799875.1. Lineage (NCBI taxonomy): Eukaryota > Viridiplantae > Streptophyta > Magnoliopsida > Poales > Poaceae > Thinopyrum > Thinopyrum elongatum. Next base: position 446,588,803 of record CM022303.1, read on the forward strand.
CTCTACTGTGTTATATTGCCAGCATATTCCATGTGCTGACCCGTTTCGGGCTGCAACGTATCATGTTGCAGACTTTTCAGACGAAGAGTAAGGTGTGCTAGGTCGTTGTCGTGCACTCAGCTATGCCGTTGGAGTTGATGGACTCACTTTATCTTCCAAGCCTTCCGCTGTTATCTTATTTAGATGGCCTTAAGCCATATTTATGGTAACCAGTTGTCTTTTGAGACATTCGATGTAATAAGTGTGTGATTGCTACTCTGTTATAAATCCCTCAAGTACTGTGTGTGTCAGCATTACCGATCCAGGGATGACACTTGAACACAGAGATTCGATCCATTCGGGTCGGGTCGCTACAACCTGCCTGGGACCCTCCGAACCTACTCCTGGTCGTCGGCCAACTCGTAGTAGTATCCACCCTCGGGGTAGTAGCAGCGATCGTCGGCGGGGATAGCTGTCTCAGGGGCTCCGGCATCTGGTTGCATCAAAAGGGGTAATATGCGGAAAAAGAAAGCAAAGCAACCGTGAGTACTCATCCGAAGTACTCAGCAAGCAAGGATCTACACTACATATGCAACATTATCAAAGAGTGGCTGTGTATGTGGACTGGGCTGCAGAAATGCCAGAATAGAGAGGAAAGCCTAGTCCTATCGAAGACTAGCATCTTCAGCGGTCTTGCAGCAATAGAAGAGAGTAGATCAGCACAGTATAATGTAGTAGTAGTATTAAGTCTCAAACTCACCCAGAGATCCTTTCTCGACTCCCTGCGAGAAAGCAATCCCAGAGCCATACAGTCATCAACCTTGTCCTGAGATCACTTCTCGACTCCCCGCGAGAAGCAATCCCAGAGCCATATATCCAGGTATCATCTCACGGTCTAGTTGTGTCGATCGGGATACAACTCCGAGTGTCCTTTACCATAGGACCGGCTATCGATAGATGTGTTCTTCCCTGCAGGGGTGCACCAACTTACCCAACACGCTCGATTAACTCCGGCCGGACACACTTTCCTGGGTCATGCCCGGCCTCGGCCAAACGATACACCACAGCCCTACCTACAGCTCAGCAGAGAGGTCCCGGCCGGTCTACATCCTAAGCGCTCAGGGGTCTTGGGCCATCGCCCTGTGCACTCCGGGTCGTTGCGAGCAGGGTGAAGCCAGGCACCAGGGGGGCGCCGGTCCGTCCCGGCTGCAAGGCTGAACTAGACATCTGACAGAGCTTTCGGCTGATGCTACGATGCAGAACGGCCATACTATGCCCACGTGATGGTTAGTGCTATCAGGCCAGAGGCCTGCTTGGATCAAATATCCAAATCGTTAGTGGACTAGGGCTTGCGGTAACAAGCAGAGACTCACGAAAGATGTGATCCCGTCGCCCCGTCTCGAGGACTTGCGGCAAGGGCTAAGAATGCCCGGCCGCGCCTCGTATTCATCACTCGGGCACCATCCAGGTCAACCCGTCTCCACAACACTCGCCACTTAGGCTCACGCGGGTACCCCTCAGGGTCGACCCGCCTTTCCAAGTAACAGTGTAAAGTCCAAGTATCCGTGTGTCCATAACATCAGGGGAATCCGAGGTATCACCCTTGTTGGATTCCTACTCGATGTATCCGTTAAGGTGAACTTGGAGGAATCACCCTCGATGGGTTCACACTTGATGTGTTGCACGACAGCGTCGTTACCGGAAGTGGAGAAGGAGGAATCACCCTCGATGACCACAACCAAATAGCTACTCTACAGAGTTAACATCTGAAGTGCTACACGAGGTATCACCCTCGGCACTCGATAGTAACGCTGCAATGTCGTTACAACTAAGGGGGTGAAGTGCAGTGCCGGGGCCTGTCTTCGATCCCATTGATCGGGTCTTCTGATAATCCAGCGGGGCAGTCAGGACAAGTGGGGTCACTGATAGGTCTCTACCCAGCCTATACTAAGCAGTTTAGGATATGCAGGTAATTATCAACAACAAGTTACAATAAACAGGCTATGCATCAGAATAGGTAAAGCAGTAGCAGCAGCAATTCTAATGCAAGCATGAGGGAGAAAGAATAGGCGATATCGGTATGCTCAAGGGGGGGTGCTTGCCTGGTTGCTCGGCGGCAAAGGCAAGGTCGTTAACGGTGTCGTCGGGCTCCTGAGCTGCGTCGGTACCGGGAACTGCGTGCCGAGAATATTAAATATTGGGTCTAACAAGAGAGAAGAGGGGGAGGAAACAGTATAAATACACAACAAACAAGTGCTACACAAAGTATAACATGACAATATGCAGTGCCGAGTGTGTCCTAACGTATGGTTGCACGTCACCGAGGAAGGGGGAATCCATCCGGGAATGCTTTCCTGGTTCCGGACCTATGTCAGACAGATGACCAGAGGGGAACGGTTCCATGTTCGGATAGTTAGGGACATGTGACGGACGAACGGACCGCGTATTCGGATTCGTCTCGAAATTCTAAGCAACTTTCATGTACAAAGTTTTTCGATCTGAGCTACGGATTATTTTCTAAGACTTTCTAAAGATTTTAGCATTTTTTGGAATTATTTTTATTAAATAAACCAACATTATCCAGAACAGTGAAATGTGACATCAGCAGAACATCATGATGACGTTAGCAGGTCAACTCCAGCGGGTCCAGGTCAAACCTAACCAGTGGGCCCCACATGTCATACACAGGGGTTAACAGAGTTTAGTTTTAAACTAAGTTTAGTTAATTAGGCGTCCGGGCCCACCTGTCAGTGTCAGATTAGGTTAATTAAGTTAGTTAAATTAGTTTGGTTAATTAAGGGGCGGTGGGCCCCATTGTCAGCGGCTGGGCTGGTCCAGTCAGCTGGGCTGACCGGTCAACAGGTTGGCCGGGCCCCCCTGGGGCCCACGAGTCAGTGACCCTGGGGGTGGCCACATGGCGCCAGGTGGGCGCCTGGTCAGCTCCGGCCACCGGTGAGGCGAGGTACGGCGGCGACGGCCGGAATCTCGCCGGAGTTCGCTGGAATCGAGCTACGGTCGTCCATTCGGCGCGCGGTTTGCTGCAATGGGTCCCTGGTGGTCGTGCGCATCCATTGGTGGCGACAGCGAGCATCGAGGTGGCCGGAGTAGGCGACGGCGAGCGGCGGAGGCGGGGGCAGTGGCCGGGGTTGATCGGGTTCGTCGCCGCAGTGCACCAGTGAGCAAGGAAAATAGCTAGCGGGGTTCTACGGGGCAGCAGACGCATGATCGTGTGGACGGATGGGTCCAAAGCGTGCTTTGGCCACGGTGGCAATGCGTCACAATGGCGACGAGCTCGGACGCGGTTGGGGGCGGCGGCTATGGCATAATTTAGAGGGGAAGGGAGGAGGGTACGGTGGTGAGCCTCATAGCGAGCTCGGGGAGGTCTTGGCGAAGGCGGGGGTGCTCGTCCGACGGCAAATCGAGACGATGAACGAGCCGGAGTCCGGCGAGGGGAACGGGCGCAGGTGGGGGTGGTGTTGTGCCCCGGCTCCGATCCGGCAGCGCCCGCGAAGTGGACGAAGACGAAGGCCCTCCTGGACACGTAGAGACGGCGCAGGGTGGCTCCTGGCCGCGCAGATGACGGCGAGCTGGCGGCGGCGGCGCTCGGGTCCAAGCGGAATAGAGGGGGAGAGCGAGGGGAGGAAAATGGAGGAGAGCCAGAGGGGGGAGGGGGCGCGGGGGTCCTTATCCTACCAGCGGCAGGCGCGATGCCGCTGTCGAGCAGGGGAAGGGGGGCCGAGCGCGGCGCGGCGTGTGCGGGCGACAGCGCGCGAGGGGATGAATAGATGGGGGGGACGAGGTGGGGAGTGGGCTAGGCCGGCACTATAGATAGTAGGCCTAAGTGCACAGTAGTTTTAGGCCTTTTCTCTTTTTCTCCTTTTCTGTTTTCTTTTCTTTTCTGTTTTGTAAATTATTTGGGCACTAAATGGTTTTTGTAAAATATATGAACTGGTCCATAAATCACAGTGCAACATACCCTATCACCAAAAATTAGTTTGGGGTATTTATAATTTCATATTTATTTTATATTTATTAATAGGTTATTAAATATTGTTTTCAGCCACTGTTTGAGGATGTTTAAGTCACTTATCCAATTTCAATAAGGTTGGTTACAATTTTATCATTGCCTCCAAATTATTTGCTATTTAATGAACATTTTAGTTTTCAAATTTTAACAACTTTTATTTTTACTTTAAGTTTGAATTTCCATTTGAATTTGAATTTGAAAAGAGATATGATGCATAATGATGATTAAGCATTGTTGATCATGATGACATGGCATAATCAAGAAGGTGATTACTGTAGCTTAATACATGGGGTGTTACAAATCTCCTCCACTAACAAGAATTCTTGTCCCGAGAATTAAGAGGTAGAAGGGAAAAGTTCGGGGTATTCCGCACGAAGATTTTCCTCGCGTTCCCAAGTGGCTTCATCTTTAGTATGATTTGACCACTGCACTTTGAGGAACTTGGTAACCTTTTGACGGGTCCGACGTTCAGCTTCATCGAGGATGCGGATCGGATGCTCCTTATAAGAAAGATCATCATGTAATTCGAGCATCTCGTGATCCACAGCGCGGTGCGGAGATTCCTTGAAGCATTTACGAAGTTGCGACACATGGAAGACGTCGTGGATATGAGAGAATTGCGGCGGCAACTCCAATTTATATGCCACTTGACCACGTCTAGCAACAATGCGGAAAGGACCAATGTAGCGTGGAGCGAGCTTGCCCTTGATTCCAAAACGGTGAGTGCCCTTCATAGGAGTGACACGCAGATAAGCTTGATCACCAGGTTGATAAATCAAACCCCATCGTTTGCGATCATAGTTGCTCTTCTGGCGGTCCTGAGCCACCTTGAGATTTTCTCGAACAATACGGACTTGTTCTTCGGCGTGTTGAATAATGTCCGGTCCCACGAGTGGTCGTTCCCCAGTTTCTGACCAATTCAGAGGTGTTCGACACTTACGTCCATAAAGTACTTCGAATGGGGATATTTTCAAGCTGGCTTGATAGCTGTTGTTATAAGAGAACTCGGCATACGGGAGAGATTCTTCCCACTTCTTGCCGAAAGAAATAACACAAGCCCGAAGCTTGTCTTCAAGCACTTGATTTACTCGTTCGACTTGGCCTTGAGACTGGGGGTGATAAGCTGAACTCCAGGTAATATGAGTTCCCATAGCTTCTTGGAAACTTTCCCAGAACTTGGAGGTGAAAAGACCGCCACGGTCCAAACTGATCTCCTTCGGAATACCATGGAGGGAAACAATTCTGGAGATATATAATTCTGCTAGCTGACTAGCAGTGATAGTTTCCTTGACGGGCAGAAAGTGTGCAACTTTAGAGAGTTGGTCAACGATGACAAGAATAGCATCGTGTCCCTTCTGTGACCTGGGAAGGCCAGTAATGAAATCCATCTGAACCTTATCCCATTTCCATAAAGGAATAGGAAGCGGTTGCAGAATTCCAGCAGGCTTCTCATGTTCTGCTTTAACACGACGACACACATCACATTCAGCAACATAGCGAGCAATGTCCTGCTTCATTCTAGACCACCAGTACCTTTGACGGAGATCACGATACATCTTGGTGCTACCCAGATGAATAGACAGCGGGGTATCATGTGCCTTCTTCATGACTTTGTCAGTCATAAGCTCGAAGTGAGGTACCACAATGCGGTCTCTGAAATACAAGGTTCCATCTTCAGACAGCGAGAAATCCCTGTACTTTTCTAGGTGAAGATCTTTCTTCATCAGATCAATTTCAGCATCTTTAGCATGCGCATTCTTAACAGCTTTCTCGAGATCTAGTTGTATCACAAGGTTATTAAGAGAGCCCTGTGGAACAATACACAGATTCAGCTTGCACAGTTCTTCAAAAAGACGAGGTTGAGCTCGCCTAACCATGAGGTTGTCGCAATAGGACTTGCGGCTTAAGGCATCAGCCATCACGTTAGCCTTGCCAGGGGTATAGGAAATACCCAAATCATAGTCCGCAATGGCCTCCATCCATCTTTGCTGACGGAGGTTCAGAGATGGCTGAGTGAACAAGTACTTTAGACTTTTATGATCCGTGTATATCTCGCAACGATTACCGAGAAGGTAATGTCGCCACAACTGCAATGCATAGATCACAGCAGCTAGCTCTAGATCATGTACCGGATAATTTTCTTCATGTGGGCGCAACTGTCGAGAACCGTAAGCAATCACCTTACGCTCTTGCATTAGGACACAGCCTAATCCTTCACGGGATGCGTCACAATAAATCACGAAGTCTTTGCGAGAATCTGGTGGAGCCAGTACTGGGGCAGATGTCAGCTTGTCTTTGAGTGTTTGAAAACTTTCTTGACATTTCTCTGTCCATTCAAATTTAACGCCCTTGTGAAGCAGATCAGTCAGAGGCTTAGCAATCTTAGAAAAATTCTCGACAAAACGACGGCAATAGCTTGCAAGACCGAGAAAACTTCTCACTTGCTTGACGTTCTTCAGAGGAGTCCAGTCAAGAATAGCCCGAACCCGTTCCGGGTTAACAGCAATGCCATCCTTGGAGATCACATGACCAAGGTAGGTTACTTCAGAAAGCCAAAATTCACATTTGGAGTATTTGGCATACAACTGGTGTTCTCGGAGCCTTTCCAGTACAAGATGGAGGTGTTCGGCATGTTCTTCTTTATTCTTAGAATAGACCAGAATATCATCTAGATATACCACGATGAACTTGTCAAGGTAATCCATGAAGATGTAATTCATCAGACGGGAGAATGTGGCTGGAGCATTTGTTAAGCCAAATGACATGACAGTGTACTCATAAGAACCATAGCGAGTAACGAACGCTGTCTTCAGAATATCCTCTTCACGAACTCGGATCTAGTGGTATCCCAATCTCAAATCAAGCTTAGAGAATACTGAGGAACCAGCAAGTTGATCATACAAATCGTTGATTCTAGGAAGCGGATATTTGTTCTGGATTGTGGCTTGGTTAATGGGCCGATAATCCTGAACCAATCGGTTAGTTCCATCCTTCTTCTTAACAAAGAGTGAAGGTGCTCCCCAAGCAGAGGAACTGGGGCGGATGAAACCCTTCTTGAGTGACTTGTCGATTTCTTCCTTAAGCTCGAGAAGATGGTGCGGAGGCATCTTATAAGGGCGCTTCGTAATAGGGGTAGTGCCAGGCTTCAAGTCGATGACGAACTCAACAGCTCTAGCAGGGGATATTCCTGGAAGTTCCTCTGGGAAGACATCTTGAAAATCACGAACAACGGGAACGTTCTCGATGCCTTCAAGAGGTGAGGCGTTCAAAGCATTCAGAGCATAAATCTGGCTCTCGGCATTCTGTATCATCTTGGCGGAGTAGTTGATCACCTGACCAGAAGGGTGTGTGAGCTGGACTGTCTTAGTAGCACAGTCAATCAAAGCATTATGGGCTGTCAACCAGTCCATACCGAGAATGATGTCTATGTCGGAAGGTCCAAGAGCAATAAGGGAAGCAAAGAACATCAACCCTTCAATTCTGATCTGATTGTTGTGACTTGCCATCTTGGTTTGCCACCTGAAACGAGGAGTGATAATCTCTAATGGAGTGGGTAATGAGCTCATAGCTAACCCATGTATTTGTGCAAATTGCTGGGACACAAAGGAATGTGATGCCCCGGAATCAAAGAGAACAGAAGCTGCAACTGAATTAACTGGCAGAGTTCCCATCACGATTTTAGGTGACTCACGAGCTTCTCCCATTTTGACATGAGTGACCTGGCCACGACCCATAGCAAGCAGCCTGGCCTTATGACTTCTAGAATGATGGGTTCGATGGCCCTTCGTACGACCATCAGGAGGACGTGGTGCAGCCTGAGGAGAAGCCATGGCATTGGACTGTCCACCCTGAATCGTTAGTTGTCTCGGCGGCGGAGGCAGGCGAGGTGCAACATAAGACAGCCTTGGTGTTGGAGCAGGTCGATGATGAACATTGTGTGGGATCCAGACTCGACGTTTCTGAACAGGCTGACCTGAGGATGAGCCAGCTTCATGAGTGCGCTTGAGCGACTCCTGGTGTTTAGTCAGAGCAGTCTCAACTCGGAAAGTTTAGCTGACAAGTGTTGCGAAGTCTGTACAATCATGGACAGCAAGTGCGAGGTTTATATCCGTGCGCAGTCCTTCACGGAATTTCTCCTGCTTCCGGGAGTCAGTGCAGACGTCATCTTCGGCATAGCGGGATAATTCAAGGAATTTCCTCTGATATTCATCCACAGTCATTTTGCCCTGTGAGAGTTTGCGGAACTACTGCTTCTTCTGGTCCATCAGACCTTGAGGAATGTACCATGCACGAAAAGCTGACTGAAATTCCTTCCAAGTGGTTACTATTTGAGCAGGCAACATATCCTTGTGGCTTTCCCTCCATTGAGCAGCTGGACCCTTTAAGTGGAATGTCGCAAAGGCGACGTAACTGTCAGGGGCAACATTAGCTGACTCCATCTCAAACAGGATGTCACGAAGCCAATCATCAGCATCCATAGGGTTGGTGGAGTTGCGGAAAACGGATGGATTGAGGCACACAAATTCTGGCAGAGTTATTGGAGCAGTCTGCTGCTGGGCATTCTGATTAGGGAACTGGGCCAATATTCCGGTCATAACCTGACGGTTCAATTCAAACTGCTGCATCATTGCGGCAATATAAGGTGGAGGTGGGGGATCGTCAGCCATCCTGCCAAATTCAACAGGGGCAGTTTAGCAAGAAAAACTGCAGGTGTATGGAGTTATTCATGATGTAACACGGGAATGAACAGGAAGGGCATTAGATATTTGATAGTAGTCGTTAAAGACATACCAATCCATACATAGAGTTAGATTCAAACGGATAGTACGCGCCCGGGAATGCTCGTAGCTAGACAAACTAGGCAGCGCGCAGGCACGCGGTGAGGATTACAACAACGTGACATAGCAAAGGCTACATCCACGTCGGAGAAAACTGCTGGGGCGAGGAATCTGCAAGTGACAACACAGGGTGCCCTCGAAAAAAGGATCCTGCAAGCAGAACCTGGCCCACAATCTTGAGGGAAGGGGGGAAATTTCAGAACACCGGGTGGATGTGATCACGAGAACCTAATGTTGGAGTTAGTAAAAATTTAACCCGACTAGGAGAGAGATCAGAGTCCCAGAGTAAAGGTCGAGGAGTAAAAGATCCTAATACCACCCAATTGGCGACATGGGCCCGTAAGCCACACAGCCAAGTTAGTAAAACAGTTTTCGGTTACTAGACTCAACTTCGGCCAAGGAGTTGGAAAGGGGGGTTCCTACAGTCAGTCGGCTCTGATACCAACTTGAAACGCCCCTGGCTCAATCGTGCACTAATCATTCACGCAAATGCACACAATCAAGCCTAAGGACTCACGGGAAGATATCACAACACAACTCTAAAATATAAATAAAGTCATACAAGCTTTATATTACAAGCCAGGGTCTCGAGGGCTCGAATACATAGCTCGATGGCATACAAGCGTCAGCGGAAGCATCAGATATCTAAGTATAGATATTAAAAGAGAAACAGAAAGGCCTTTAGAAAGGCGGGGCAAAATAAAACACTACGATCGAAAGGCGCAGGCCTCCTGCCTGGGACCCTCCGAACCTACTCCTGGTCGTCGGCCAACTCGTAGTAGTATCCACCCTCGGAGTAGTAGCAGTGATCGTCGGCGGGGACAGCTGTCTCAGGGGCTCCATCATCTGGTTGCATCAAAAGGGGTATATGGGGAAAAAGCAAGCAAAGCAACCATGAGTACTCATCCGAAGTACTCAGCAAGCAAGGATCTACACTACATATGCAACATTATCAAAGAGTGGCTGTATATGTGGACTGGGCTGGAGAAATGCCAGAATAGAAAGGAAAGCCTAGTCCTATCGAAGACTAGCATCTTCAGCGGTCTTGCAGCAATAGAAGAGAGTAGATCAGCACAGTATAATGTAGTAGTATTATTAAGTCTCAACCTCACCCAGAGATCCTTTCTCGACTCCCTGCGAGAAAGCAATCCCAGAGCCATACAGTCATCAACCTCATCCTGAGATCCCTTCTCGACTCCCTGCGAGAAGCAATCCTAGAGCCATATATCCAGGTATCATCTCATGGTCTAGTTGTGTCGATCGGGATACAACTCCAAGTGTCCTTTACCGTAGGACCGGCTATCGATAGATGTGTTCTTCCCTGCAGGGGTGCACTAACTTACCCAACACGCTTGATTAACTCCGGCCGGACACACTTTCCTGGGTCATGCCCGGCCTTGGCCAAATGATACACCACAGCCCTACCTACAGCTCAGCAAAGAGGTCCCCGCCGGTCTACATCCTAAGCGCTCAGGGGTCTTGGGCCATCGCCCTGTGCACTCCGGGTCGTTGCGAGCAGGGTGAAGCCAGGCACCGGGCGGCGCCGGTCCGTCCCGGCCGCAAGGCTAAACTAGATGTCTGACAGAGCTTTCGGCTGATGCTACGATGCAGAACACCCATACTATGCCCATGTGATGGTTAGTGCTATCAGGCCAGAGGCCTGCTCGGATCAAATATCCAAATCGTTAGTGGACTAGGGCTTGCGGTAACGAGCAGAGACTCACGAAAGATGTGACCCCGTCGCCCCATCTCGAGGACTTGCAGCAAGGGCTAAGAATGCTCGGCCGCGCCTCGTATTCATCACCCGGGCACCATCCAGGTCAACCCGTCTCCACAACACTCGCCATTTAAGCTCACGCGGGTACCCCTCAGGGTTGACCCGCCTTTCCAAGTAACAGTGTAAAGTCCAAGTATCCGTGTGTCCATAACATCAGGGGAATCCGAGGTATCACCCTCGTTGGATTCCTACTCGATGTATCCGTCAAGGTGAACTCGGAGGAATCACCCTCAATGGGTTCACACTTGATGTGTTGCACGACAGCGTCGTTATCGAAAGTGGAAAAGGAGGAATCACCCTCGATGACCATGACCAAATAGCTAATCTACAGAGTTAAAATCTGAAGTGCTACACGAGGTATCACCCTCGGCACTCGATAGTAACGCTGCAGTGTCATTACAACTAAGGGGGTGAAGTGCAGTGCCGGGGCCTGTCTTCGATCCCGTTGATCGGGTCTTCTGATAATCCAGCGGGGCAGTCGGGACAAGTGGGGTCACTGATAGGTCTCTACCCAGCCTATACTAAGCAGTTTAGGATATGCAGGTAATTATCAACAGCAGGTTACAATAAACAGGCTATGCATAAGAATAGGTAAAGCAGTAGCAGCAGCAATTCTAATGCAAGTATGAGGGATAAAGAATAGGCAATATCGGTATGCTCAAGGGGGGTGCTTGCCTGGTTGCTTGGCGGCAAAGGCAAGGTCGTTAACGGTGTCGTCGGGCTCCTGAGCTGCGTCGGTACCGGGAACTGCGTCGGGGTCTAACGAGAGAGAAGAGGGGGAGGAAACAGTATAAATACACAGCAAACAAGTGCTACACAAAGTATAACATGACAATATGCAGTGCCGGGTGTGTCCTAACGTATGGTTGCACGTCACCGAGGAAGGGGGAATCCATCCGGGAATGTTTTCCTGGTTTCGGACCTATGTCAGACAGATGACCGAAGGGGAATGGTTCTATGTTCTAATAGTTAGGGACGTGTGACGGACGAACGGACCGCGCTTTCGGATTCGTCTCGAAATTCTGAGCAACTTTCATGTACAAAGTTTTTCGATCTGAGCTACGGATTATTTTCTAAGACTTTCTAAAGATTTTAGCATTTTTTGGAATTATTTTTATTAAATAAACCAACATTATCCAGAACAGTGAAATGTGACGTCAGCAGAACATCACGATGATGTCAGCAGGTCAACTCCAGCGGGTCCAGGTCAAACCTGACCAGTGGGCCCCACATGTCATACACAGGGGCTAACAGAGTTTAGTTTTAAACTAAGTTTAGTTAATTAGGCGTCCGGGCCCACCTGTCAGTGTCAGATTAGGTTAATTAAGTTAGTTAAATTAGTTCGGTTAATTAAGGGGCGGTGGGCCCCATTGTCAGCGGCTGGGCCGGTCCAGTCAGCAGGGCTGACCGGTCAACAGGCCGACCGGGCCCCCTTGGGGCCCACGGGTCAGTGACCCTGGGGGTGGCCAAATGGCGCCAGGTGGGCGCCTGGTCAGCTCTGGCCACTGGTGAGGCGAGGTGCGGCGGCGACGGCCGGAATCTCGCCGGAGTTCGCCGGAATCGAGCTACGGTGGTCCATTCGGCGCGTGATTTGCTGCAACGGGTCCCTGGTGGTCGCGCGCATCCATTTGTGGCGACAGCGAGCATTGAGGTGGCCGGAGTAGGCGACGGTGAGCGGTGGAGGTGGAGGCAGTGGCCGGGGTTGGTCGGGTTCGTCGCCGCAGTGCACCAGTGAGCAAGGAAAACAGCTAGCGGGGTTCTACGGGGCAGCAGACGCATGACCGTGTGCACGATGGGTCCAAAGCGTGCTCTGGCCGCGGTGGCAACGCGTCACAATGGCAACGAGCTCGGGCGCGGTTGGGGGCGGCGGCTTCGGCATAATTTAGAGGGGAAGGGAGGAGGGTACGATGGTGAGCCTCACAGCGAGCTCGGGGAGGTCTTGGCGAAGGCGGGGGTGCTCGTCCGACGGCGAATCGAGGCGACGAACGAGCCAGAGTCCGGCGAGGGGAACGGGGGCAGGCGGGAGTGGTGTTGCGCCCCGGCTTCGATCTGGCAGCGCCCGCGAAGTGGACGACGACGAAGGCCTTCCTGGACACGTCGAGACGGCGCGGGGTGGCTCCTGGCCGCGCAGATGACGACGAGCTGGCGGCGGCGGCGCTCGGGTCCGAGCGGAACAGAGGGGGAGAGCGAGGGGAGGAAAATGGAGGAGAGCCAGAGGGGGAGGGGGGCACGGGGGTCCTTATCCTCCCAGCGGCAGGCGCGATGCCGCTGTCGAGCAGGGGAAGGGGGGCCAGCGCGCGAGGGGATGAACAGAGGAGGGGGACGAGGTGGGGAGTGGGCTGGGCCGGCACTGTAGATAGTAGGCCTAAGTGCACAGTAGTTTTAGGCATTTTCTCTTTTTCTCCTTTTCTGTTTTCTTTTCTTTTCTGTTTTGTAAATTATTTGGGCACTAAATGGTTTTTGAAAAATATATGAACTGGTCCATAAATCACAGTGCAACATACCCTATCACCAAAAATTAGTTTGGGGTATTTATCATTTCATATTTATTTTATATTTATTAATAGGTTATTAAATATTGTTTTCAGCCACTGTTTGAGGATGTTTAAGTCACTTATCCAATTTTAATAAGGTTGGTTACAATTTTATCATTGCCTCCAAATTATTTGCTATTTAATGAACATTTTATTTTTCAAATTTTAACAACTTTTATTTTTACTTCAAGTTTGAATTTCCATTTGAATTTGAATTTGAAAAGAGATATGATGCATAATGATGATTAAGCACTGTTGATCATGATGACATGGCATAATAAAAAAGGTGATTACTGTAGCTTAATACATGGGGTGTTACAATATCGTAACCATACTTTATTGGATATGGTGCATTCTATGATGTCTCTTACCGATTTACCACTATCGTTTTGGGGTTATGCATTAGAGACAGTTGCATTCACGTTAAATAGGGCACCATCTAAATCCGTTGAGACGACACCGTAAGAACTGTGGTTTGGCAAGAAACCTAAGCTGTCGTTTCTTAAAGTTTGGGGTTGCGACACTTATGTCAAAAGGCTTCAGCCTGATAAGCTCGAACCCAAATCGGAGAAGTGCGTCTTCATAGGATACCCTAAGGAAACAATTGGGTACACCTTCTACCACAGATCCGAAGGCAAGATCTTTGTTGCCAAGAATGGAACCTTTCTAGAGAAGGAGTTTCTCTCGAAAGAAGTGAGTGGGAGGAAAGTAGAACTTGATGAGGTAATTGTACCTTCTCTCAAATTGGAAAGTAGTTCATCAGAGAAAATCGTTCCCATGATGCCTACATCAACTAGAGAGGAAGCTAATGATAATGATCATGAAACTTCAGATCAAGTTACTACAGAACTTCGTAGGTTAACCAGAACACGATCCGCACCAGAGTGGTATAGGAATCCTGTACTGGAAGTCATGTTACTAGACCAAGGCGAACCTACGAACTATGAAGAAGCTATGATGAGCCCAAATTCCGGCAGATGGCTTGAGGCCATGAAATCTGAGATAGGATCCATGTATGAGAACAAAGTGTGGACTTTGGTGGACTTGCTCGATGATCGGTGAGCCATAGAGAATAAATGGATCTTCAAGAAGAAGACTGACGCCAATGGTAATGTTACTATCTACAAAGCTCGACTTGTCACAAAAGGTTTTCGACAAGTTCAAGGAGTTGACTACGATGAGACTTTCTCACCCGTAGCGATGCTTAAGTCCGTCCGAATCATGTTAGCAATTGCCGCATTTTATGATTATGAAATCTGGCAAATGGACGTCAAAACTGCATTCCTTAATGGATTTCTTAAAGAAGAGTTGTATATGATGCAACCAGAAGGTTTTGTCGATCCTAAAGGTGCTAACAAAGTGTGCAAGCTCCATCGATCCATCTATGGACTGGTGCAAGCATCTCGGAGTTGGAATATACGCTTGGATGAGGTGATCAAAGCATATGGTTTTATACAGACTTTCGGAGAAGCCTGTATTTACAAGAAAGTGAGTGGGAGCTCTGTAGCATTTCTAATATTATATGTGGATGACATATTGTTGATTGGATATGATGTAGAATTTCTGGATAGCATAAAAGGATACTTGAATAAGAGTTTTTCAATGAAAGACCTCGGTGAAGCTACTTACGTATTGAGCATCAAGATCTATAGGGATAGATTGAGACGCTTAATAGGACTTTCACAAAGCGCATACCTTGACAAAGTTTTGAAGGAGTTCAAAATGGATCAGTCAAAGAAAGGGTTCTTGCCTGTATTCAGGTGTGAAATTGAGTAAGACTCAAAGCCCGACCATGGCAGAAGATATAGAGAGAATGAAAGTCATTCCCTATGCCACAGCCATAGGTTCTATAAAGTATGCCATGCTGTGTACCAAACCTGTTGTGTACCTTGCCATGAGTTTGGCAAGAGGGTACAATAGTGATCCAGGAGTAGATCACTAGACAGCGGTCAAAATTATCCTTAGAGGACTAAGGAAATATTTCTCGATTATGGAGGTGATAAAGAGTTCGTCGTAAAGAGTTACGTCGATGCAAGCTTTTTACCGATCCAGATGACTCTGAGTCTCAATCTGGATACGTATTGAAAGTGGGAGTAATTAGCTAGAGTAGCTCCATGCAGAGCATTGTAGACATAGAAATTTGCAAAATACATACGGATCTGAATGTGGCAGACCCGTTGACTAAACTTCTCTCACAAGCAAAACATGATCACACCTTAGTACTCTTTGGGTGTTAATAACATAGCGATGTGAACTAGATTATTGACTCTAGTAAACCCTTTGGGTGTTGGTCACATGGCGATGTGAACTATGGGTGTTAATCACATAAAGATGTGAACTATTGGTGTTAAATCACATGGCGATGTGAACTAGATTATTGACTCTAGTGCAAGTGGGAGACTGAAGGAAATATGCCCTAGAGGCAATAATAAAGTTGTTATTTTATATTTTCTTATTCATAATAAATGTTTATTATTCATGCTAGAATTGTATTGATCGAAAACCTAAATACATGTGTGAATACATAGACAAACATTGTGTCCCTAGTGAGCCTCTACTTGACTAGCTCGTTGATCAAAGATGGTTAAGGTTTCCTAACCATGGACATGAGTTGTCATTTGATAACGAGATCACATCATTAGGAGAATGATGTGATGGACAAGACCCATCCGTTAGCTTAGCATAATGATCGGTCAGTTTTATTGCGACTGCTTTCTTCATGTCAAATACATATTCCTTCGACTATGAGGTTATGCAACTCCCGGATACCAGAGGAATGCCTTGTGTGCTATCAAACGTCACAACGTAACTGGGTGATTATAAAGATGCTCTACAGGTATCTCCGAAGGTGTCTGTTGGGTTGGCATAGATCGAGGTTAGGATTTGTCACTCCGAGTATCGGAGAGGTATCTCTGGGCCCTCTCGGTAATGCAGATCATAAGAAGCCTCGCAAGCAAAGTGACTTAGTCACAGGATGATGTATTATGAAACGAGTAAAGAGACTTGCCAGTAACGAGATTGAACTAGGTATAAAGATACCGATGATCGAATCTCGGGCAAGTAACATACCGATGGACAAAGGGAATAACGTATGTTGTCATAACGGTTCGACCGATGAAGATCTTCGTAGAATATGTGGGAGCCAATATGAGCATCCAGGTTCCGCTATTGGTTATTGACCGAAGAAGTGTCTCGGTCATGTCTACATAGTTCTCGAACCCGTAGGGTCCGCACGCTTAATGTTCGATGATGATTTAGTATTATATGAGTTACGTGATTTGGTGACCGAATGTTGTTCGGAGTCCCGGATGAGATCACGGACATGAAGAGGAGTCTCGAAATGGTCGAGAGGTAAAGATTGATATATAGGATGATGGTATTCGGACACCAAAAGTGTTCCGGGGGGTACCGGGTACATATCGGGTCACCGGAAAGGGTTCCGGGCACCCCCGTCAAAAGATATGGGCCTAATGGGCCAAGAGGGGAAACGCAGCAGCCAGCAGGGGCTACTACGCCCCCCATATGGGCCGCACCAGAGGAGAAGGAAAGAGGGGAAGAGAGAAGGAAGGGGAGGGATTTGGCCTCCCCCTTCCTTCCCTCCTCCCTCCTCTTTCCTTCCACTCCGGTAAATAAGGAAGGGGGGCGCACCACTTGGGAAACCCCAAGTAGGATTCGAATCCTACTTGGGGCGCCCCATGGCTGCCTCTCCTCCCCTCCCACCTATATATATGTGGGGAGGGGTGCCTAGAACACACAACATCAACTGTTAGCCGTGTGCGGCGCCCCCCTCCACAGATTACACCCTCGGTCATATTCTCGCGGTGCTTAGGCGAAGCCCTGCGTGGATCACTTCACCATCACCGTCACCACGCTGTTGTGCTGACGGAACTCATCTACTTCCTCAACACTTTGTTGGATCAAGAGTTTGAGGGACGTCATCGAGCTGAACGTGTGCAGAACTCGGAGGTGCCGTACGTTCGGTGCTTGATCGGTCGGAACGAGAAGAAGTTCGACTACATCAACCGCGTTGTCAAACGCTTCCGCTTTCGGTCTACAAGGGTACGTAGACACACTCTCCCCCTCTCGTTGCTATGCATCTCCTAGATAGATCTTGTGTGAGCGTAGGAATTTTTTTGAAATTGCATGCTACGTTTCCCAACATAATCATCACATGACGGTCATGCGACTTCATCCTAGATAAAGTTTTCTTCTCACGTGACAAATATCTGTGTATGTTTGATGAGTGCCCGAAATTGACCCGAACATTAGCAAGGAAGTTGAATATCTTATCAAGATCCTCTGGAGACAGATTGCGGGTTTGAATTTTGACACTGTTTTTTTAGCCTTGCCAACGTCACTTTCCTCCACGTCATCCCAGAAATCCGGCCTAATTTTAAGTGCTTCTAGGTCGAGCTCCCCGTATCTTTTGTCTTCTCTGGGATGTTCAAAATGGCGGCAACCAAACTCTCGCAAACATTTTTCGCGATATGCATGACATCGATACAATGGGGCGTGGAGAGAAACTTCCAATATTCCAAGTCCCAAAATGGACTCCGCGTTTTCCATACTTTTAAGAGTGGCTCCACTCTCTTCCATTTCTTTCCAGGATGTGGACACTCTTCCCAGTTGTTCAACATTTCTAGGATTTCTATTCCACTCCCCTTGCATGGCTTCCCTCACTTTTCTTTTGTGTTATCAAACAAATCTTCTCTGTTTCTCCATTCATCATTTTTATTCAACCATCTTCTATGCCCCATGTAAACTGTTTTATGAGAGGCCTTCATATATAGAGAATGAGTTTCATCCATGCACCTAACACATGAGCAGTTCGCGTGGCAAACCTGACCCCAATTATAACCGTATGCCGGATAGTCCTGCACTATCATGAGCAGCACAACTTTCATAGGGAAATAGATACCCGTTTTAGCGTGTCGATGCAACAAACTTTTGCGTGTGTTGCCTGGACCGTACACAGGCACGACAGCAACAAAGCGAGTTTCACCAAGGCCAAGCAGAAGAAATAGCTCTTTGAGGAATCAAAGGGTGGATCAAGAAGACCAAGACAAGCCGAGATAGCGACATATCATCAAAGGAAAAGCCTCCCTTGCCGGGCAGGTGAGCCTGGTCAGGACGAGGCCACCCCAAGAGCAAGTCCCAAGACCTCCTCGGCAAGGGTTGCCGGGGCGCTGGCGGCCTGCTATCCCACCAGGACTCCACTGCTCCACCTCACGGTGATGCAAGTCGCTTATCGGTGCGGTGTCGAGCCCCCAAGTGAATAAGTGGTAGTCGTTCAGCACGTGGCAGCCATTTCTGAGGAAGATCACCCCTAAATGACACCCGTTGATGTCTACTACGCAACCTTCTTCTTGTAGACTCGTGTTGGGCCTCTAAGCGCAGAGTTTTGTAGGACAGTAGCAAATTTCCCTCAAGTGGATGAACTAAGGTTTATCAATCCGTGGGAGGCGTAGGATCAAGTTGGTCTCTGTCAAACAACCCTGCAACCATATAACAAAGAGTCTCTTGTGTCCCCAACACACCCAATACAATGGTAAATTGTATAGGTGCACTAGTTCAGCGAAGAGATGGTGATACAAGTGTAATATGGATGGTAGATATAGGTTTTTGTAATCTAAAAATATAAAAACAGCAAGGTAACTAGTAACAAAAGTGAGCAAAAACGGTATTGCAATGCTTGAAAACAAGGCCTAGGGTTCATACTTTCACTAGTGCAAGTTCTCTCAACAATGATAACATAATTAGATCATATGGCAATCCCTCAATGTGCAACAAAGAATCACTCCAAAGTTTCTATCGGAGAACGTAGGACGAAAACGTGCATCAACCCCTATGCATAGATTACCCCAATGTTACCTCGGGAATCCGCGAGTTGAGTGCCGAAACATACATCAAGTGCATCAATAGAACATCCCATTGTCACCACAGATATCCCATCGCAAGACATACATCAAGTGTTCTCAAATCCAATACTCAATCCAACATAACGGAACCTCAAAAAGCAAGACTCAATTCATCACAACAAGAGATAGAGAGGGAAGAAACACCATATGATCCAACTATAATAACAAAGCTCGCGGTACATCAAGATCGTGCCAAATCAAGAACACGAGAGAGAGAGATCAAACACATAGCTACTAGTACATACCCTCAGCCCCAAGGGTGAACTACTCCCTCCTCGTCATGGAGACAGCCGGGATGATGAAGATGGCCACCGGTGATGATTTCCCCCTCCGGCAGGGTGCCGGAACGGGCTCCCGATTGGTTTTTGGTGGCTACAGAGGCTTGCGGCGGCGGAACTCCCGATCTAGGTTTATTTCTGGAGGTTTTGGTATTTATTGGAGGTGTTGGCGTCGGGGACAAGTCAAGGGGGCCCACGAGGCGACGATAAGGCAGGGGGCGCGCCCTCCACCATTGTGGTTGCCTCGGGACTCCTCTCCGATATCTTTTCATTCCAGTATTTTTTATATTTTCCAAAAATATTCTCCGTAAATTTTCAGCCCATTCCGAGAACTTTTATTTCTGCACAAAAAAACGACACCACGGTAGTTCTGCTGAAAATAGCGTCAGTCCGGGTTAGTTCTAATCAAATCATACCAAAATCATATAGAATTGTTGTAAACATGGCATGAATACTTCATAAATTATAGATACGTTGGTGACGTATCAGCATCCCCAAGCTTAATTCCTGCTCATCCTCGAGTAGGTAAATGATAAAAGAAATAATTTATGAAGTGTGAATGCTAGCAAGTGCACAAGTTTGATCAATAATAATTTCAACCACTTTTTCTAGCATCATTATATATCATAACAATAGCTCATATCATAAAACTTCTCATGATCAAGTAACACGCTATTCACATGTTAAAGCATAGACCATAAACTTTCTTGAAAACTAACAAACTATGTTCTCAGTCGTTAAACAATTGCAATTCATCTTATTTTCAGGAAGGGTCTATGTAAGAGCTTTGATTTAGCAAATTCCACATATTCAACTATCATATAGTCTTCCATGATTGCTACCACTCAAAGCATATTTTTAGAACAAATAGCATCCATCGAACACAAAGAAAGATAGGGGCTTAGTGTTTCGCCTCCCAACTTATTTATCATATAGATAATTGTCAACAATAATAATTCATGATCAAATATATTTGAATGGCCATATATGCTTAGATCTTTCCCCACCACATGATGCTTGCCAACTAAAGAATAGGTTCGAATAAGAAATTGACTCAACAAAAATAAAAGTAAAAGATAGGCCATTCGCAGAGGGAAGCAGGGATTTGCAGAGGTGCCAGAGCTCAAAGCTTTTAAAACAGAGATGAACATAATTTTGAGAGGTATGCTTTCATTGTCAACATAACAACCAAGAGTTCTCACTATCTTCCATGCTAGATACATTATAGTGTAGGGTAACGCAGCAGAAAACAAAAAATTTCCGACCTACGCACCAGCCCAGGACCACTATGGAGACTGCATACAAGGTTTGATCATTTTCGTTACTGACTCGTAGCGCAGCGGAAGTAGAGTCGATGATGATCGGTGGTGCAGATCCCCGCAGCTAGGATTTACAACCTCCCAACCGCGAGGATGTATACCCTCGTCTTCCCTTCGGACAGCCCTCCGGGAGGCGGTCGAACAGTCCCCCGGACGGTGTCGCGGACAGCCCTTCGGGAGGACCTTCGAAACTCGAACGGTCACTCGGACAGCCCTTCGGGAGGACTCACAGAACTCGGACCGTCACTTGGACAGCCCTTCGGGAGGCACTCACGAACAGCCCCTCGGGCACTAAGATCGAAACTACGACCTCTCTACAGAGTTGCACACATACGGTGTCATCTATCCGGCAGGGCTTCGCCGTCCAGAACTAGTTCCCACCGAAACCCAGACAGCCTTTCGGCTCTACGAAACTCTTTTCGTGGGAGGGAGAGAGAAGCCAGATCATTGCATGGCACTTGTATGTGAGAAGGGATGAGGTTTGGGCAGCCCCCTCACCTCCTATTTATAGGAAAACCCAAGGGGTAGTGTGCCTCCCAAATTACCAAAAACTCCCATGCAAAAGTCTTCACATGAGGGTAATATGGACAAAATGGGATGCCATGTGGAGCTCCAAAGAGCTCCACCCCCCTTGGCCGGCCACCCCCTTGGGGGTCCCCCATGAGGTGCTCTCATGGCCCCCAAAGTCCTTCTAGAAGCCTTTAGCAAAAGCCCTAAAAGGTGGCTTTCCAAAAATACCCCAAAAAGCACTTTCACTATTCACGACGACATTTTTCAGCGTCCGTTCGAACTGAAAATATTTATGTGGGCTTAGAACATTTCCAGTACCCACTAAAATAATTTTCAATGTGTTCTGGAACAATTCCAGTTTAGTGATTTCATCTGCGAAAAGCATCTGAAGCGGTTCCGGCAGCCTCGGAACATTTCCGGTTTTTCTTCCAGAAAATTCTCAGAAGTTTCCAGAATGATTCTGGCATCCTCCAAGAATTATCAGGCATGTGCCGAAACCATTTTGACTTAATGGTATCCCCTGAAACAACTTTTCAGTTTCACCGGAACTCATCCGGTGACCTCTCTCTGCGGAACTTTTCCGCTGTCCGAAACTTTTCGGTGTCCGAAACTTTTTCGGTGATTTTCTCTCAGACTCCCTGTCTAGTATTCAGCAGATAGATGACCCTTAAGCGTGTGACCCTATAGGTTCGGTGAAGTATAGACATGACACGGAACCCCTTCCGATCAATGATCAACATCGGAGCCGTGGACACCCATATTGACCCCTATACCCACACGAATGAATATTCAAGTGAACCTCCAGTTGCCGTGTGCTATTCCTGTTGCTTCGCGATATGTTACAAATACCCGAGGTGAGACATGTAGGCATTCCCGTGGATCAACAACTTGTCCACTATGCTAGTTACCTCGTTACCGGTATTGTTCTCTTTTCTCGTTACCGTGTTCCAGCATCCCCGTGATCAAATCACATAGTGTCTGGCCAGACGATGATGGATACCGTAACACCGAGAGGGCCCAGAGATATCTCTCCATCGTCGGAGGAGCAAATCCCAATCTTGAGCTATCAAGTTACTTGACATACTTTCCCATGAACCCGTAAGCCGCCGTAATAGCCATCCATTTACGGATGACGTTTAACAAACCCCAAAGTTCATGAATCAAGCATGAAGAAACTCGATACTCTCATGGTCTGAGGAATCATGCAAACATTAACCATCTCTGTGTTATTAACCATAAACTTGTGATGAATGTATCTCATAGCATAACATCAATCGGGTCGATTCAACACAAATGTTCTTCTAACATTTGTGCCCTCAAAGTTGCTGGCATAGACATGCCTATGATTGGGAAAACATAATCATCATGCAACACCTGAGCTAGTCTTAGAGGCATGACTAGGAATACATTTTACCATTTATTATTCCACACGTGCACATGGGTTTTCCCCAGAGCCTTTATGGATATACGGGCTCGGGAACCACAGCAGTTATAGCATGGAACATAAACCTAATTATGAACACGGAGATAAATAATAACATTTATTATTGCCTCTAGGGCATATCTCCTACATATAGGCGGTTCCCAAACAGAATGGTAAAGTTTTTACTCCCCCTCCACCAACAATCACACTCCACGGCTGGTCCGAAACAACGGGTACTGTCCATACCAACAGCAGTCCTGGGGGAGTTTTGTTTGATATTATATTTTGATTTGATTTTGAGCACGGGACTGGGCATCCCGATTACCAGCCACTTTCTCGTGAATGACAAGTGAATCAGCACTCATCATGAGAATAACCCACCTAGCATGGAAGATACTGACAGCCCCTACTCGCTACATGAGCGATTCGGGCATACAAAACTGATTATTATTTGAAGGTTTAGAGTTTGGCACATGCAAATTTACTTGGAACGGCAGGTAAATACCGCATATAGGTAGATATGGTGGACACTCAGGGAAGAAACTTGGTTCAAGGATTTTGGATGCACAAGCAGTATTCCCGCTTGGTACAGAAATTTTGGCTAGCAAAAGATTCTAAATAGCAAGCACCACATGTTGGAGGATCCATAACAATATAACTTCTATACAAATATACCCAAACATAACTCACTATGTTGTCTTCCTTGTCCAACTTCAACTAATTTGCTCAAGTTTGAAAATAATTAATGGGGCTCACAATCATAGAAGATGTCCAAGATGGTATATTTATATGTGAAATCTCTCTTCCTTCAATATTCTTTCATGAATTGTTCAAGTGACCAATACTATGTTTGCTAACTTTCAATAAATTTACCACCTCTACTTCTTATATGTGAAGTCATTACTCCCCATGGGATAAGCATATGAAACATATATAATTTCAGATTTATGATATTCAATTCATTCAACCATTTACTCATAGGATATAAGTGAAGCACACGAGTAAATGACAAACTACTCCAAAAAGATATAAGTGAAGATCAATGAGTAGTCAAATAATTAAGTAGCTATGTGAAGACTCTCTCTCAAAATAATAATTTAGATCTTAAGTATTTTATTCAAACAGAAAGTAAAATAAAATAAAATGACATTCTAAAAGTAACACACATCATGTGAAGAAGCAAAAACTTAGGCTCAACCGATACTAACCGATCATTGTTGAAGAAGAAAGGTGGGATGCTAACCGAGGCATCCCCAAGCTTAGATGCTTGAGACTTCTTGAAATATTAACTAGGGATGCCTTGGGCATCCCCAAGCTTGAGCTTTTGTGTCTCCTTAATTCCTTTTATATCACGGTTTCCCTAAATCTTAAAAACTTCATCCACACAGAACTCAACAAGAACTCATGAGAAAAGTTAGTATAAATCAAACGCAAAACCTTTTCATTCTCTACTGTAGCAAATCACTAAAATTATCATTTAACATTGCATACTAAATGCCTCTGCATATTTAATACTCCTATCCTCACATAGAATCATTAAACAAGCAAACATATGCAAACAATGCAAACATAACAGCAATCTGTCTAAACAGGACAGTCTGTAAAGAGTGCAATTGTACTCATACTTCCCTGACTCCAAAAATTCTGAAAAATTACCACACTTTAGAAAATTTGTTGTTACTAATTGTGAAAAAATTTCAAGATTTTATCATGTTATGACTTTCCAGAATAATTCAGACAATGATAGAAAACTTTCTGTTTTCAAACAGCAACATATAGACTTGCAAAATAAGCATGGTAAAGGCTATCCTTGACATTTTTATTGAAATAAAAGATACAAAAACTTATTATAAATAACAGAAAGAAATTCTATACAAAATAAAATGACGCTCCAAGCAAAACACATATCATGTGACGAATAAAAATATAGCTCCAAGTAAGGTTACCGATAATGTTGAAGACGAAAGAGGGGATGCCTTCCGGGGCATCCCCAAGCATAGTTGCTTGGGTATTCCTTGAATATTACCTTGGGGTGCCTTGGGCATCCCCAAGCTTAGTTTCTTGTCACTCCTTATTCTCCTCATATCGATATCTCACCCAAAACTTTAAAACTTCAATCACACAAAACTTAACGGAACTTTGTGAGATGGGTTAGTATAATAAAACAAATCATTCACTTGGGTACTGTCAAAGACAAGATTCATAATTGTTCTCACATGATACATAATGTACCCTATCATTTCTACAATTTATATTGAGCAATATAAGCCATAGAAACTAGGAAACAAGCAAACTATGCATCGAAAACAGAATCTGTCAAAAACAGAACAGTCTGTAAAGATCTGAATTAAGCTCATACTTATGTAACTCCAAATATTCTAAATTATTAGGACAACGTAGAAAATTTGTATATAAGTCCTCTGTAAAAAATTCAGATTTTTTCCGCGTTCCAGCAAAAGATAGGAATTTCTGTACTGAACACAAAAGTTTCTGTTTTTGCACAGAATCAAATCAACTATGAACCACACTATCCCAAAGGCTTTACTTGGCACTTTATTGAAACAAAAGCTATAAAACATGATTAATACAGTAACTTAATCATGTGAACACACAAAAACAGTAGGTATAAATGTTGGGTTGTCTCCCAACAAGCGATTTTCTTTAATGCCTTTTTAGCTAGGCATGATGATTTCAATGATGCTCACATAAAATATAAGAATTGAAACATAATGGAAGCATCACGAAGAATATGACTAGCACATTTAAGCCTAACCCACTTCCTATGTATAGGTATTTTGTGAGCAAACAACTTATGGGAACAAGAATCAACTAGCATAGGAAAGCAAAACAAGCAAAACTTCAAGATTTTCAACACATAGAGAGGAAACTTGATATTATTGCAATTCCTACAAGCATATATTCCTCCCTCATAATAATTTTAAGTAGCATCATGAATGAATTCAACAATATAGCTATCACACAAAGCATTCTTTTGATGATCCACAAGCATAAAATTTTATTACTCTCCACATAAGCAAATTTATTCTCATAAATAGTAGTGGGAGCAAGCTCAACAACATAACTATCATGTGAGGCATAATCCAATTGAAAACTAAAATCATGATGACAAGTTTCATGGTTATCATTATTCTTTATAGCATACATGTCATCACAATAATCATCATAGATAGCAACTTTATTCTCATAATCAATTGGAACCTCTTCCAAAATAGTGGATTCATCACTAAATAAAGTCATGACCTCTCCAAATCCACTTTTATCAATATTGTGAAAAGATTCAACACCCTCCAAAATAGTGGGATCAATACTACCTAGAGTTGACACTCTTCCAAACCCACTTTCATCAATATAATCATCATAAATAGGAGGCATGATATCATCATAATAAATATTCTCATCAAAACTTGGGGGACTAAAAATATCATCTTCATCAAACATAGCATCCCCAAGCTTATGGCTTTGCATATTATTAGCATCATGGATATTCAAAGAATTCATACTAACAACATTGAAATCATGCTCATCATTCAAAGATTTAGTGCCAAACATTTTATTAACTTCTTCTTCTAACACTTGAGCACAATTTTCCTTTCCATCATTTTCACGAAAGACATTAAAAAGATGAAGCATATGAGGCAACCTCAATTCCATTTTTTTGTAGTTTTCTTTTATAGACTAAACTAGTGATAAAATAAGAAACTAAAAGATTCAATTGCAAGATCTAAAGATATACCTTCAAGCACTCACCTCCCCGGCAACGGCGCTAGAAAAGAGCTTGATGTCTACTACGCAACCTTCTTCTTGTAGACTCGTGTTGGGCCTCTAAGCGCAGAGTTTTGTAGGACAGCAGCAAATTTCCCTCAAGTGGATGACCTAAGGTTTATCAATCCGTGGGAGGCGTAGGATGAAGATGGTCTCTGTCAAACAACCCTGCAACCAAATAACAAAGAGTCTCTTGTGTCCCCAACACACCCAATACAATGGTAGATTGTATAGGTGCACTAGTTCGGCGAAGAGATGGTGATACAAGTGTAATATGGATGGTAGATATAGGTTTTTCTAATCTGAAAATATAAAAACAGCAAGGTAACTAGTAACAAAAGTGAGCAAAAATGGTATTGAATGCTTGAAAACAAGGCCTAGGGTTCATACTTTCACTAGTGCAAGTTCTCTCAACAATGATAACATAATTAGATCATATGGCAATCCCTCAACATGCAACAAAGAATCACTCCAAAGTTTCTATCGGAGAACGTAGGACGAAAACGTGCATCAACCCCTATGCATAGATTACCCCAATGTCACCTCGGGAATCCGCGAGTTGAGTGCCAAAACATACATCAAGTGCATCAATAGAACATCTCATTGTCACCACAGATATCCCATCGCAAGACATACATCAAGTGTTCTCAAATCCAATACTCAATCCAACATAACGGAACCTCAAAAAGCAAGACTCAATTCGTCACAACAAGAGATAGAGAGGGAAGAAACACCATATGATCCAACTATAAAAACAATGCTCGTGGTACATCAAGATCGTGCCAAATCAAGAACACGAGAGAGAGAGAGAGAGAGATCAAACACATAGCTACTAGTACATACCCTCAGCCCCGAGGGTGAACTACTCCCTCCTCGTCATGGAGACCACCGGGATGATGAAGATGGCCACCGGTGATGATTTCCCCCTCCGGCAGGGTGCCAAAATGGGCTCCCGATTGGTTTTTGGTGGCTACAGAGGCTTGCGGCGGCG
Source organism: Thinopyrum elongatum (assembly GCA_011799875.1). Lineage (NCBI taxonomy): Eukaryota > Viridiplantae > Streptophyta > Magnoliopsida > Poales > Poaceae > Thinopyrum > Thinopyrum elongatum. Next base: position 446,616,180 of record CM022303.1, read on the forward strand.
GAACTCCCGATCTAGGTTTATTTCTGGAGGTTTTGGTATTTATAGGAGGTGTTGGCGTCGGGGACAAGTCAAGGGGGCCCACGAGGCGACGACAAGGCAGGGGGCGCGCCCTCCACCCTTGTGGTTGCCTCGGGACTCCTCTCCGATATCTTTCCGTTCCAGTATTTTTTATATTTTCCAAAAATATTCTCCGTAAATTTTTAGCCCATTCTGAGAACTTTTATTTCTGCACAAAAAAACGACACCACGGTATTTCTGCTGAAAACAACGTCAGTCCGGGTTAGTTCTAATCAAATCATATAGAATTGTTGTAAACATGGCATGAATACTTCATAAATTATAGATACGTTGGAGACGTATCACCCGTCCAGGGGCGTGTCACACAGACAGGCGAGAAGGTGGTTGAATGGCACGGCAAGGCTTGCCGGGCTACATCCATGACGTGACACTAAGCGGTGCATTTAATGCACCTTGTCCTGTCAGCAGAGTTAGGTATGATAGCACTGTGGCTATCTAATCATGACTGTTTTGCCACTGTGGTAACCCCTTTACCTATAAAAGGAGGGCCGAGGCAACCTTAGAAAGGATTCGGACCCTGGTACACTTGTACACGCGTAGCCACTCTCCCCGAGGCAACCTTGCTGGGCTTGAGCATTGCGCGTTCATCACGGTCTTCGACTCAATCCACCAAAGCAGGAGTAGGGTTTTACGCCTCGCGGCGGCCCGAACCTGGGTAAAAACGACCCGAGTCACCATTGTCGTGCTGTTCTACGACCTCCGCTCTCTGTGTAACGTGCCCTTCCCCCTTGCAGAACCACAAAGGGGCCGATGGCCCCATAGGTGATCGTGTCGAACCATGACATCTTTGGCGCGCCAGGTAGGGGGGAGCGCTTGTGCAGACCCGAGGACGTAAACAGCGCGTCGATCTTCATCACCATCTTCTCTGACGACGACGTCATCATCCATGGCGCCCAAGAAAAAGTCCGGCGCAGCAGCCCGTCCTTCCACCTCGAAGGCTCCCTTGCATGAAGCCACTGATCCCATGGGGGCTGCGGTGGCGTGAGCAGGAGGCGCCGGAGGAGGACAGCATCAACAACACTCTAGCGGCCACGCTCCACAAGATGCGGGAGGGGAAAACATCCAATCCCCGCCTCTCCACCTCACTGGAGAACACAGCCGCAGTGATGGCGCCCGCTCCGGCGTGAATCGCGATGTCCTAGTTGCCCCTGTTACAGGTGCAGCTACGAGGCACACACCTTCCCTAGGGAAAGGCCATCAAGACGAAGCGCCGAATGGGGCCGTCGACCCCCAAGCGCGTCGTTCTCGTCGTTACACCGCCCTCACAACTGGCTCGCGACAACGAGAGCGCGACGCCGCCACTACCGGTACTGTCAGGAGTCGAGCGACGTCGCGATCTATGTCGTCGTCCATGCCAAGCACTGCTTCGGAGGCCATGGCTCGAGCCCAGCTCCTGTTGAGACTCCCTCCAGCGGCCGACCAAATGGATGAATGGAGAGCCACCATTCAAAGTTTGATTGGTTTCGCTGAGGCAGGGGGATCACAACGAGCGGGCTCGCCACGGCATCCGTAGGCAGCAACAACGGCCCGAGCCGCTGGCCGTGCTGAAGGGGCCAACCTTATGGTGCAGTCCCCCCCCCCCACGACAGCCAGCTCAGGGGCCGGAGCCGCAAAACCAAGAACACGACAAAGTGTCGATGGCTTCATCTGATCCTCAAGCCCGTCGAGATCAGCGGCAGGTCCTGGAGGACAGGCGGAGGGAAGATGCGCGCGTCACCATAGAACGGCGTCGCGAAACCCACCGCCAGTCTGACAGGCGCAATGGCCCCAATGTTGACGAGCCTATGCCCGGTGGAGACGGATACCTGCCCTTTGAGGTTGGGTGTTCTGCCTTCACTCGCGAGCTGCGGCAAGTCCATTGGCCATCTGTCCGTATGTTCAAGCCAGAGATACCAGAAAAATATGATGGAAGACTGAACCCGGCAGAGTTCTTGAGCATCTACACCATTGCTGTTCAAGCTGCCGGAGGAAGAGATGGAAAGATATTCACCAACTACTTCCCTTTGGCGCTCAAGCCAAATGTGAGATCGTGGCTGATGCACTTGCCGGAGAACGCCATCTCGACTTGGGCTGATCTGTGCCACGAGTTTGTTGGTGCCTTCACGGGCGGCCATCAAGAACCAGGGCGGCCCAGCGATTTGCAGCTCCTTCCACAAAAGGAAGGAGAGAGTTTGCAGAAGTATATGCAGAGGTTCAGCCGGGTGCACAGGAACATTCCAGATATCCACCCGGCAGCTGTGATTGCCGTGTTCCAGTCCAATGTGTGCAACCGCAGGATACGTTCCAAAATGAACATCCGGTTGCCCAAGACTGTGAACGAGCTTTACACCTTGGCGGATAAGTGTGCCCATACGGAGGAGGGGAGGCATCTCCCCGGAGAAGAGTATGGCATCAACGTCGACTCAGAAGAAGAAGACAATGCCGCCAACCAGAAGAAGAATAAGAAACGCAACAAGAAGCGCAAGGAGAAAGCAGTCCTGGCTGTCGAGGGGTTAGGAGCTCCTAGTACCGGCAAGAAGGCCAAGGCCGAAGCCCGCGGCAAGGAGGTTGCCGCATGCGCCGACTGCCGGGAGGCCGTGGTGGCCGAGAAGGCTGGGAAGGCTGATGGGCCATACTGCAAGATCCATCGAACCAAGGGCCATGATCTCCAAGAATGTCACCAAGTTGAGCAACTCATCAAGAAGCAGAAGGCTGAGTACGAGAAGAGTGATAAGGAGAGAGACCAAGATGGCGTTGGCGGGAAGGGCCGAGGCGGCCGAGGAGGCCGCCCCGGCAAGGTCCCCCAACATCAGGGAAAACCCACTAAAGGCCATGAGAAGAAGGATTGTGGTGACGAAAGCAATGAAGGGGATGAAGAGGAAACCAGTGAGCAAGAGTTTCAGAAATCCGCTGACACCCTATGCATTGACGGGGGCGCATCCTTGCACTCCTCTCACCGCCAACTGAAACAATGGGCGCATGAAGTCAATGCTGTGGAGCCAGCGGCGGACTCCCGGAAACCACTCAAATGGTCTCGCACGCCCATCATCTTTGATGAAGAGGATCACCCTGACCACACCACTGTGGTAGGGTGCTTGCCGTTGTTGGTTTCACCAACAATCCGCAACCTCAAGGTCACAAATATGTTGGTTGACGGCGGGGCCGGGTTGAATCTGATTTCCCCCAAGGCGCTCAGCAAGCTACAGATAATAGATGAAGAGCTCAAGGTTACTGGCACATTTCAAGGAATCCACCCCGGCAGGAGTCGTCCAAAGGGGAAGATCACACTGCCGGTGACGTTTAGAGGGGAATTGAACTACCGGACTGAGAAGATCATGTTTGATGTGGTCGAGCTTCCGTTGCCATATAATGGGATACTCGGGCGACCTACCCTGGCAAAGTTCATGGCGGCATCCCACTATGCCTACAACACCCTAGAGATGCCAGGACCGATGGGCGTCATTTCTATCCCATCAGACAAGAAGGACACGATCATATGCATGGATAAGATGTACCAGGAGGCGGTCGCTGCCGAGGCCGCGGAAGCTGTAACCCCCACCAAGGAAAACAAACGAGGGAGAAAAGCTAGCAAGGATGCCGGCAAGGAATCCGGGAAGCGCGCCTCTCCGGAGTACGCTGCACCCATCGATGATTTGATAGACAGTTCTACTAGCAAGAGATCCAAGGTTGCTGCACCCACTGTGAAGAAGGTCCCGGCAGGGCTGGTTGGCACTGATGGTACATTCTCTATCAGCTCCACCCTTGACGACAAATAGGAAAGCGCGCTCGTTGCCTTCCTGCGGGTGAATGTCGATGTGTTTGCTTGGCAACCATCTGACATCCCCGGTGTTCCCAGGGAGGTAATCGAGCACCACCTTGCTGTCTACCCTCATGCCCGGCCCATCAAGAAGAAGGTCCGGAAGCAAGCCTTGGAGTGGCAGCAGTTCATTGCCGAGGAAATCAAGAAACTTGAGGCAGCGGGTTTGGTCAGAGGGGTATTGCACCCAACATGGTTGGCAAATCCAGTGGTGGTGCGCAAGGCGAATGGGAAATGGAGGCTTTGCATAGATTTCACAGATCTGAATAAAGCATGCCCGAAGGACCCATTCCCCTTGCCGCGCATCGACCAAATCGTGGATTCCACCTCCGGGTGTGATCTGCTTTCTTTCTTGGATGCCTACTCCGGGTACCACCAGATATTCATGTCCAAAGAAGACGAGGAGAATACGACATTCGTCACCCCCTGTGGCACGTACTGATACGTCTCCAACGTATCTATAATTTTTTATTGTTCCATGCTATTATATTATCTGTTTTGGATGTTTTATATGCATTAATATGCTATTTTATATTATTTTGGTGACTAACCTATTAACCTAGAGCCTAGTGCCAGTTTCTGTTTTTTTCCTTGTTTTTGAGTTTCGCAGAAAAGGAATACCAAACGGAGTCCAAATGGAATAAAACTTTCGCGATGATTTTTCTTGGACCAGAAGAAACCAGGAGACTTGGAGATGAAGTCGGAGGAGCCATGTGGCGGCCACAAGGACGGAGGGCGCGCCCCCCACCCTTGTGGGCCCCTCGTGCACTTCCTGACCTAATTCTTTCGCCTCTATATACTCATATATCCCCAAACAACAGAGGCATCCACGAAAAGACTTTTCCACCGCCGCAACCTTCTGTACCCGTGAGATCCCATCTAGAGACCTTTTCCGGCACCCTGCCAGAGGGGGATTCGATCACGGAGGGCTTCTACATCAACACCATTGCCCTTTCGATGAAGCGTGAGTAGTTTACAACAGACCTACGGGTCCATAGCTAATAGCTAGATGGCTTCTTCTCTCTCTTTGATTCTCAATACCATGTTCTCCTCGATGTTCTTGGAGATCTATTCGATGTAATACTTTTTTGCGGTGTGTTTGTCGAGATCCGATGAATTGTGGATTTATGATCAGCTTATCTATGAATATTATTTGAATCTTCTCTGAATTATTATATGCATGATTTGATATCTTTGTAATTCTCTTCGAACTATCGGTTTGGTTTGGCCAACTAGATTTGTTTTTCTTGCAATGGGAGAAGTGCTTAGCTATGGGTTCAATCTTGCGGTGTCCTTTCCCAGTGACAGTAGGGGCAGCAAGCCACGTATTGTATTGTGTTAATTCCTCTACATCATGTCATCTTACTTAATGCATTACTCCGTTCTTTATGAACTTAATACTCTAGATGCATGCTGGATAGCGGTCGATGTGTGGAGTAATAGTAGTAGATGCAGAATCGTTTCGGTCTACTTGACACGGACGTGATGCCTATATTCATGATCATTGCCTTAGATATCGTCATAACTTTGCGCTTTTCTATCAATTGCTCGGCAGTAATTTGTTCACCCACCGTATTATTTTCTATCTTGAGAGAAGCCTCTAGTGAAACCTATGGCCCCCGGGTCTATTTTCCATCATATAACTTTCTATTTTTTATCATACAAGTTTCTGATCTACTATTTTGCAATATTTTACTTTCCGATCTATAAAACAAAAATACCAAAAATATTTACTTTATCATTTATCTATCTCTATCAGATCTCACTTTTGCAAATAACCGTGAAGGGATTGACAACCCCTTTATCGCGTTGGGTGCAAGTTGTTTGATTGTTTGTGCAGGTATTCGGTGATTTATGCATTGTCTCCTACTGGATTGATACCTTGGTTCTCAAACTGAGGGAAATACTTATCTCTACTTTGCTCCATCACCCTTTCCTCTTCAAGGGAAAAACCAACGCAAGCTCAAGAAGTAGCAGGAAGAATTTCTGGCGCCATTGCCGGGGAGATCTACGCCAAGTCAAGACATACCAAGTACCCATCATAAACCCTCATCTCTTGCATTACATTATTCGCCATTTTTCTCTCGTTTTCCTCTCCCCCACTTCTAAAACAATTTTTGAAAATATTTGCCTTTTTCTTCGCCCCTCTCTTTGCCTTTTCTTCGCCCCTCTTTCGTTCGTCTTCTTCGTTCCTTTTCGGTCTGCTCGTTTTGTTTGTTGCCACCATGTCTGAATCTGGGGAGGTTATCGTTGAAAATCTTGAGGAAAAGCTTGAATCTTGTTCGTTGGATCATGAAACCGAAACTCCTCCTAATTACAAAACAAAAATCTTTCGTGTGGGGGACGGTAATATTATTGGAAAAAGTGTTATTCAAGAATTCTTTGATTGTACGGGATCTATGCCTATTAATAAACGATCTATTCTTCTCGATACAAATTGTTATGCGGATGCCATTGTTATGCTCGTTGAGAAATTAGAAAGGAAATTTGTGCATATTCATCCGTCTTTGCAAAAGGTGTTTTATGAACTTCATAATATTAATCATCCTATAGCTAAAAAGATTGCAACCATTATCCTTATGCGTGAATTTGATTTTATAATATAAGAAGCTAGGGATATTTTTGCTTTCTATAAAAAGGATGTTGAACACCCTCCAATTGAAGATATCCTCCATGATAAAGAAACTATGCGTAGTTTGGAATCTAGGGACTATCAATCTTATAGTGAAAATCTTAGGAGGAGAGTTCCTTATTCAGAAATCTCTCAATCTTTGTACCTAGACGCTTTTGAGGAGTTTGATTGGATTACAAGGGGAATTTATGTAGGATTTGATAGGGATTGGTTGAATAAAATGATGAGGGAACCCATTAGAAACGAGATACGTGTTTTATATGATGATATATATGGTGATGATCCTGATTATGGGTTTATGAATGTTAAAATTTCCAACCAAAGTCCTTTTCATGATTTAAGTTCTTCTACTAGGAGGGAAATAAAGGAAAGAATAGATTTATTAAGATGAGTTTTGCAGAATTTGATGAGAAAAGGATTGCATACCAAGGATGACAGTACCTAGATCTATTCGTGTTTTTATGCCTAGCTAAGGGAGTTAAACAATAGCGCTTGTTGGGAGGCAACCCAATTTTATTTTTTATTTTTTTGGTTTTGTTTTGCAATAAATAGTTCATCTAGCCTCTGGTCAGATGTGGTTTTATGTTTTAATTAGTGTTTGTGCCAAGTAAGACCTTTGGGATGGCTTACGGTGATAGTTGATTTGATCTTGCTGAAAAACAGAAACTTTTGCGTCCAGTTTCAGAATTTTAATAATTCACTGGAGCGTTGAAAAACCCTGAATTTCGTATAAAATAATTATATGCAAATTTAATCTGTTTTACTATTTTTTCAGAAATTTTGGAGTTACAGAAGTATTATTACAATTCTGATCTTCGCAGACTGTTCTGTTTTTGACAGATTCTGTTTTCTTTGTGTTGTTTGCTTATTTTGATGAATCTATGGGTAGTATCGGGGGGTATGAACCATGGAAAGTTGGAATACAGTAGATATTACACCAATATAAATAAAGAGTGAGTTCACAACAGTACCAAAGTGGTGATTTATTTTCTTATACTAACAGAGCTTATGAGATTTTCTGTTGAGTTTTGTGTTGTGAAGTTTTCAAGTTTTTGGGTAAGGATTTGATGGACTATGGAATAAGGAGTGGCAAGAGCCTAAGCTTGGGGATGCCCAAGGCACCCCAAGGTAATATTCAAGGACAACCAAGAGCCTAAACTTGGGGATGCCCCGGAAGGCATCCCCTCTTTCGTCTTCGTCTATCGGTAACTTTACTTGAGGCTATATTTTTATTCACCACATGATATGTGTTTTGCTTGGAGCGTCTTGTATAATTTGAGTCTTTGCTTTTTAGTTTGCCACAATCATCCTTGCTGTACACACCTTTTGAGAGGGACACGCATGAATCGTGATTTATTAGAATACTCTATGTGCTTCACTTATATCTTTTGAGCTAGGCAATTTTGCTCTAGTACTTCACTTATATCTTTTTAGAGCACGGCAGTGGCTTTATTTTATAGAAATTATTGAAATCTCATGCTTCACTTATATTATTTTGAGAGTCTTTAAACATCATGGTAATTTGTTTTGGTTATAAATTTAGTCCTAATATGATAGGCATCCAAGAGGGATATAAAAAAAACTTTCATATAAAGTGCATTGAATACTATGAGAAGTTTGATTCCTTATGATTTTTTTGAGATATAAAGATGGTGCTATTAGAGTCATGCTAGTGAGTAATTGTGGATTTGAGAAATACTTCTGTTAAGGTTTGTGATTCCCGTAGCATGCACATATGGTGAACCGTTATGTGATGCAGTCGGAGCATGATTTATTTATTGATTGTCTTCCTTATGAGTGGCGGTCGGGGACGAGTGATGGTATTTTCCTACCAATCTATCCCCCTAGGAGCATGCGCGTAGTACTTTGTTTCGATAACTAATAGATTTTTGCAATAAGTATGTGAGTTCTTTATCACTGATGTTGAGTCCATGGATTATATGCACTCTCACCCTTCCACCATTGCTAGCCTCTCTTGTACCGCACAACTTTCACCGGTACCATACACCCACCATATACCTTCCTCAAAACAGCCACCATACCTACCTATTATGGCATTTCCATAGCCATTCCGAGATATATTTCCATGCAACCTTCCACCGTTCCGTTTTATTATGACACGCTTCATCATTGTCATATTGCTTTGCATGATCATGTAGTTGACATCGTATTTGTGGCAAAGCCACCGTTCATAATTCTTTCATACATGTCACTCTTGATTCATTGCACATCCCGGTACACCGCCGGAGGCATTCATATAGAGTCATATTTTGTTCTAAGAATCGAGTTGTAATTCTTGAGTTGTAAGTAAATAAAAGTGTGATGACCTTCGTTATTAGAGCATTGTCCCATGTGTGGAAAGGATGATGGAAACTATGATTCCCCCACAAGTCGGGATGAGACTTCGGACGAAAAAAAAGAGGCCAAAAAAAAGAGAAGGCCCAAATAAAAAAATGAGAGAAAAGAGAGAAGGGGCAATGTTACTATCCTTTTACCACACTTGTGCTTCAAAGTAGCACCGTGATCTTCATGATAGAGAGTCTCCTATGTTGTCACTTTCATTTACTAGTGGGAATTTTTAATTATAGAACTTGGCTTGTATATTCCAATGATGGGCTTCCTCAAATTGCCCTAGGTCTTCGTGAGCAAGCGAGTTGGATGCACACCCACTTATTTTCCTTTTGAGCTTTCATAAACTTATAGCTCTAGTGCATCCGTTGCATGGCAATCCCTACTCACTCACATTGATATCTATTCATGGGCATCTCCATAGCCCGTTCATACGCCTAGCTGATGTGAGACTATCTCCCTCTTTTTGTCTTCTCCACAACCACCTTCTATTCCACCCATAGTGCTATGTCCATGGCTCACGCTCATGTATTGCGTGAAAGTTGAAAAGGTTTGAGAACATCAAAAGTATGAAACAATTGCTTGGCTTGTCATCGGAGTTGTGCATGATTTGAATATTTTGTGTGATGAAGATGGAGCTTAGCCAGACTATATGATTTTGTAGGGATAAGCTTTCTTTGGCCATGTTATTTTGAGAAGACATAATTTCCTTGTTAGTATGCTTGAAGTATTATTGTTTTTATGTCAATATTAAACTTTTGTTTTGAATCTTACGGATCTGAACATTCATGCCACAATAAAGAAAATTACATGGATAAATATGTTAGGTAGCATTCCACATCAAAAATTCTGTTTTTATCATTTACCTACTCGAGGACGAGCAGGAATTAAGCTTTGGGATGCTTGATACGTCTCCAACGTATCTATAATTTTTTATTGTTCCATGCTATTATATTATTTGTTTTGGATGTTTTATATGCATTAATATGCTATTTTATATTATTTTTGGGACTAACCTATTAACCTAGAGCCCAGTGCCAGTTTCTGTTTTTTTCCTTGTTTTTGAGTTTCGCAGAAAAGGAATACCAAACGGAGTCCAAACGGAATTAAACTTTCGCGATGATTTTTCTTGGACCAGAAGAAACCAGGAGACTTGGAGATGAAGTCGGAGGAGCCATGAGGCAGCCACAAGGACGGAGAGCGCGCCCAGGGGGGTAGGGCGCGCCCCCCACCCTTGTGGCCCCCTCGTGCACTTCCTGACCTAATTCTTTCGTCTATATATACTCATATATCCCCAAACCAACAGAGGCATCCACGAAAAGACTTTTCCACCACCACAACCTTCTGTACCCGTGAGATCCCATCTAGGGACCTTTTCCGGCTACCTGCCAGAGGGTGATTCGATCACGGAGGGCTTCTACATCAACACCATTGCCCTTCCGATGAAGCGTGAGTAGTTTACCACAGACCTACGAGTCCATAGCTAGTAGCCAGATGGCTTCTTCTCTCTCTTTGATTCTCAATACCATGTTCTCCTCGACGTTCTTAGAGATCTATTCGTTGTAATACTTTTTTGCGGTGTGTTTGCCGAGATCCGATGAATTGTGGATTTATGATCAACTTATTTATGAATATAATTTGAATCTTCTCTAAATTCTTATATGCATGATTTGATATCTTTGTAATTCTCTTCGAACTATCGGTTTGGTTTGGCCAACTAGATTGGTTTATCTTGCAATGGGAGAAGTGCTTAGCTTTGGGTTCAATCTTGTGGTGTCCTTTCCCAGTGACAGTAGGGGCAGCAAGGCATGTATTGTATTGTTGCCATCGAGGATAAAAAGATGGGGTTTTCATCATATTGCTTGAGTTAATTCCTCTACATCATGTCATCTTACTTAATGCATTACTCCGTTCTTTATGAACTTAATACTCTAGATGCATGCTGGATAGCGGTCGATGTGTGGAGTAATAGTAGTAGATGCAGAATCGTTTCGGTCTACTTGACATGGACGTGATGCCTATATTCATGATCGTTGCCTTAGATATCATCATAACTTTGCGCTTTTCTATCAATTGCTCGGCAGTAATTTGTTCACCCACCATATTATTTTCTATCTTGAGAGAAGCCTCTAGTGAAACCTATGGCCCCCGGGTCTATTTTCCATCATATAACTTTCTATTTTTCATCATACAAGTTTCCGATCTACTATTTTGCAATCTTTTACTTTCCGATCTATAAAACAAAAATACCAAAAATATTTACTTTATCGTTTATCTATCTCTATCAGATCTCACTTTTGCAAATAACCGTGAAGGGATTGACAACCCCTTTATCGCGTTGGGTGCAAGTTGTTTGATTGTTTGTGAAGGTATTCGGTGATTTGTGCGTTGTCTCCTACTAGATTTTTTTTGACTGGTGACTGTAGGGCAAACCCCCCACAGCAATCAAATTTTATTTATAAAACAGAGGTACAATGTACATGGATTACAAGGGGTAATCAAGAAAAACAGAAAAGGAAAGCACTATGGAACTAGTATACATAACCTCAAGGAGGCAAATATGAAATCCATCTTAGCAGCTCCTCTTTGAATCTATGCTTGACTCTATGCTGCATGAGAGTGATATCATGGATGAAAGCACTTCTCCATTTATTAAAACTCTGCCTTTCATGTCTAAACACCCTTGCATTTCTGATTATTCAAATGTTCCAGCAAGCAACAAAGACAACCTCAGTAAAGAAAGGTTTTGCAAAATCTTGTTTAGCCTGCATCACAATGGTGGCCATATCATCCCCAGGTGGCCAGGAGATTTGGAGGTAATTCCTAATTCTCACACTAAAGTTGCATTGAAAGAATAAATGATCCCTGGTCTCACGTGTCATCAAAGGACATAGCACACAATTGACTCCATCATCCAAATGCCAGTGCCTTCTTTCAACCATATCCTTAGTGTTAAGCCTATCCATAATTAACATCCAGGCAAACACTTTAATTTTCATTGTGTAGGATGATCTCCAAATCCATAACAGGAGAGGATTGAAGGACATGGTGGAGTGCATGAAAGAATAGAACAACTTGGGCTTGAAAGCATTACAAGTCCCTTGCCAGTACCAAATATCATTTACACCCACTTCCCTATTACAGTTTGCCATCATGTTCTGAATTGTCAAATATTCCTGATATGCATGCGCAGACAGAGGAAGACGAAACATCTGGGTGATATCCTGAGATTGAAAAGCTTCAGACACTGTTATCCAAGGATCTTTCACATAAGAAAAAAGCCTTGGAAACCTTGATTGCAAAGGAGCCACAGAGTCTCCAATCTTCCACTTATCTGACCAAAATAGAGCTGAATTCCCAGAATTAACTTGTACCCAAGTTGTGCTCCTGAAATGATCAAGCAGCTTGCATATATCTTTCCACCAGAAAGAACCACAGGTGGTTGTCCCCTGAGGTACACCAGAATGATAATATGTATCCCAAATAAGAGAGACCTATGGCAGATCCATACTATTTAGAAATTTGTGCATATGTTTGAGCAAAAGGGCCATGTTCTGTACACCCAGATTCAGAATGCCCAGTCCCCCTTTGCTTTTGGGCCTACAAATTAGGTCCCAAGATGCCAAAGATGGTGAGGGCTCATCTCTATGCTTCCTCCATAAGCACTGTCTTTGGATTCTCTCTAATTGCTTTAAAATCCCAGCAGGAGCTAGCAAACTGCCAAGGTAAAAGATGGGCATGGATGATAATGCAGAGTTCAGAAATTGTAGCCTTTCTCAATGATTGAGGAAAGAAGAGCTAGCTGTCGTTCTCCTCTCCATGCAATCAACAAGAGGCATAAAATCCACCATCTTGGGCCTAGTAGTACCTACAGGCAGGCCTAAATATGTGAAGGGTATCTTGCCAACCTGGCATCCAAAAGCAGCAGCCAAACTAGTGGTAGTATCCTCATCAACATTAATGGGCACCATGAAAGATTTGTGGTAATTTACCACTAGACCAGTGGAGGTGGAAAAAACATGAAGCATATCCTTCAGAGCCAGTAACTGATTTTTGTCAGCTGGTAGGATGATGAGAGTATCATCAGCATATTGCACTATGGGATAATCTTGATCATGGCATGGTATAGGCAACTGGAGAATTCCCCTTCTAAACATATCATTTACTACTGATTGCAGTAGGTCAGCAGCAATGACAAAGAGCAATGGTGAGAGGCAATCACCCTGCCTAACACCCTTTTTACAAATGAACTGTCTTCCTGGTACTCCATTCAAAAGAACTGATGATGTTCCAGTGGAAAGCAACTGCTTGACCCAAGAAATCCACTTCTCATTAAATCCTTTATACTTCAAGATCTGCAAAATAGCTTCATGCTCAATGGAATCAAAGGCCTTCTCAAAATCTAATTTAAGAATCACAATAGGTCTCTTTGATTGATGACATTGATGCAAATATTCAAATGACCAGCCAATACAGTCTTGGATTGTTCTGCTCTTAATGAAACCATACTAATTCTTGTGAATACACTTCATAATTATCTTTTGGAATCTATTAGCAGCCATCTTGGATAGGAACTTGAGGCCCATCCCAGTCAAAGAAATTGGCATGTAGTCCCCAACCTCCTCAGGGGCCAGCTTCTTTGGGATGAGTGTGATATATGAGCCATTGATGTTTTGCAATTGTGCAGTACCATTGTGAAAAGCTTCAGCCAAATCATAGAAATCCAGACAAATAATGGGCCAGCACTTTTTGAAGAATAATCCATTAAATCCATCTGGCCCAGGGGCTTTGTCAATGGGCATGTGTTTGACAGTGTCATCCATTTCCTCTTTAGTAAAAGGTTCTGTAAGAAAATCTAGCCCATCAATTGGTGTAAGCAAAACACTCAGATCAAAACCCATTACAATTCCAGCAGATACCCCCATTCTATTCTTAAAGCAATTCCATATGATGCCCTCCATCTGGGAATGTTGTGACACCACAGACCCATCCAAAGCTTTCAAGATAGCAATTGAGTTTCTCTTGTGCCTCTCAGTAGCCATAGCATGGAAAAATTTAGTGTTCTCCCCACCAAGTTTAATGTACCTGATTGTGCACCTCTTTTTCCAGTAAATAAACTGAAGATGTAGGAGTTTTTCTACATGCAGTTTGACCACCTTCCTGAAATTGAATTCAGGTCTATATAATGGCCTCAGTTCCTCTAAACCATCAAGACACAAAACTACCTCATTGCATTTTCAGATCAAAACTTTTAGTTTCGAGATATTAAGCTGCCATTTCTTAAGAGCTCCCCTCAGACTTTTGAACTTATCTGCAATCTGAGCAGTAATGTGGGACTTATGAGATGGTTTCTGCCATGACTGTTTAACACAATCCATAAATCCCTCAAGCTCAACCCAATAATTTTCAAATCTAAAGATTTTAGATTTTGGGATGGAAGTTTTGATTGTCACCACACATGGTACATGATCAGATGATGTTCTGGCTAAAGGCAAAACTTCAGTCATAGGATATGAGGAGATCCAATCAGCAGATGTAAAAAACCAGTCCAGCTGCTCTAAAAGGGGATTGTCCTGCATATTAGACCATGTATATGCCCTCCCCTTTAGTGGCAGTTCCAATAGCCCTAGGTGTGCAATGATTTCATTGAAAATAAATATATCATTCAAGTCACCCCCAGGCAAGTTTCTATTTTCAATTGATCTGATGAAATTAAAATCTCCAACCACAAGCCAGTTTTCACCCATAGGTATTTGCAAATTATATAACCAACTGACAAAATTATCCCTGGCTTCACCTTGACATGGACCATAAACAGAAGTTAAAGTCCACTGTTCATTATTTTGCTTGGATATGAACTGCACCACAACAGCATATTGTTGAACCTCAATCAGATTGCCCCAGAAAACAGATGAATTCCACACAATCAATATGCCCCCAGAAGCACCCACAGAGGGATAAAAAGCAAAGCTATCAAATCTTTTAGGACAGAAAGATCTAATAGACCTAAAATCAAAAGAAGAACACTTGGTCTCTTGAAAGCAAGCAATGGCACAGTGACTTTCATCCAGTTTCTGCCTGACAGCCCTCTGCCTAGCATCAGAATTCAGACCCCTAACATTCCAACAGAGCACACTCCAGTTCTTACATGCATTACTCATTAAAACAAATATGAGTAGAGAACATAGTCTGATGACACATAATGCCACCAAGAGCATAAAGACCACATGTCCAGCATGACACAATTAAATTATTACAGGGAACAACAAAAGGCAAAGGCTGTCGGGGACGAATCCGCGATCACCTATGGGACCCAGAGAAGGACCCCTTTACGTTCGGCAGGGAGAGACGGTCGCGCGAAGAGCAAATCTAGCGAAGAACACGACAGTGCACGAGAGAGATTTACCCAGGTTCGGGCCGCACGGATGCGTAAAACCCTACTCCTGCTTTTTGGTTATTATCTGTATGATTGTTCTAGCTCCAGGAGCGCTACAGTACCGAGTAGCTGCGTACAATACTGGAGTTCTCCCTCTTCCAGTTCCTCCCCTTTCACGTTGCCCATGGGCCTCCTTTTATACGCACAAAGGGGTCTCCAACAGGTGGCAAACAGTAAAGGTAGAGGTGGAAAGTTGCTACAGTAAGGCCACTATTACCAGGATGACATGTCCTACCTACCACTGACGGCAGGGGACAAGGGCATTAAATGCCCATGCCTTTGCTGTCCAGATACATGTACCCGGACGTCGTGGACGTGGGAAAAGCCTATCCCACCTGCTGCTGCATCGCTATCTACAGTGCACCGCCGTCTACACAGTGCCCTGCCACGCACGCTTGGAAGGACCCAGAGCGCCACGCTGGCAGAGGCACCGGAGCAGCACAGTAGCACAGCGGTACAGTAACGCTTGCCGCGGCAAGACCTTGCCGCACCTGACAGCTTGGCGCAGCCCATAGTTTGCCGTGCAAGGTAACTTGCCGGGGCAAGTACCTTGCCGCAGCCGCTATCTTGCCGCAGCCAATACCTTGCCGCAGCCAATGACTTGCCGGGGCAAGTACCTTGCCGCGGCAAGTACTCTGCTTCAGCAATGCCCAGGCTGGGCCTCAGCTGTCCCTCCCGGCAAGCTCCTCTTGTCGGGGCCTTAACTCTTGCTTTGTATACTTTGTTCTTGAATGGCTTAATAATCTTGAGCTTCTCTCTGGCTGTCCTCCCGCAAGCCTGGCCGCGGGATGCTACTACTGCCTGTGCACAAGTACGGGGTACTAGGGGACCCCTATTCTAGTACACCGACAGGAGCCCCCGGGCCTGGGCCACACACGGTGCCGGGCATTGTTGGGCCAGGCCCAAACAGTGCACGGGCACGCGTGGCTGGGATAAGCCGAAACGTCTCTATGCTGTTTAATTGCACGCTCTCCCACGCGTCGCGCGTTGAATGCGGAGCGTGGGAAGCGTGCACAGTTATCTTGAATGACGAAGGGGCGGATGGTTCCGCATCTTTCCCCATAAAAGGAGGGACCTGCAGAAGCACTCGCACACCCCTCTCACCATTCTCGATCTTCAAATCTCCGCCTTCTTCTTCCTCCGCTCTAAAACAAAGGCGGTTTCCCAATCCTCCGCCACCGCGCGCGTCCGCATCTCCCTCGGTCCTCAGCTCCGCCTTCGCCATGCCTCCCAAAGGAGAAAAGGGGAAGACGGGGAAGTCCTCAAGGACGGAGACCCAGGCGCAGATGAAGAGGCAGAAGTACGCGCTCTTTGCTCCGACGCTCACGGGGGCGGATCTGAAGGCCAAGTTCCAAGGCATGTGGGCCGCGAGGACCAAGGCGCATCCGGCCACCCGCGTCCGCCCAGCCACCGACGAGAGCGAAGTGAGCAAGTACCCCTTCTTCGCTTGCTACTTTTGGTGCGGGCTCTGCCCACCGTATTCGGGTTTCTTCAGCGACGTCATGTACACCTTCAACCTCCGTCTGCTGGATCTCACACCTAATGCCGTATCCACCATGGCAATATTTGCGCATCTGTGCGAGAACTTCGTCGGCGTCGCACCCAACACCGCGCTGTTCAGGCATTACTTCACTCCCCGTGCTGAAAAGGGGGAGCCTCTCACTGTTGGCGTCTCGTTCGTTTCAAGATTGGGCGCCAAGGAGCATTATCTGAAGGGGGATCTCCGCCCAAGATGGGGAGAAATCCGGTCTGAATGGTGTTGGATCATTGACGACGATCCGCCACCATACTGTGAGCTTCGCAAGACCCCAGCGGCGCGTGGCACAGACTGGAGCGATCTGGATCCCCAGGACAAAAAGCTGGAGATTGCCGCTGCCAGGATCATACGGCTCAGGGAGGCCGGGCTCACCATAGGGATGGTTGGCGCAGACTTCCTCCGCCGCCGCATTGCTCCTCTGCAGCAGAGAGGAAGGCCGGCCTCTGATTGGAAGAACCCAGCCGATATCATGCGGCTGCGCCCTGGACTGATCAACAACTTCACAGTTCTGCAGCACGACTTTTTCATGCGAGAACTGTTCAAGCAAGAGACAGATCCAGAAAAGCGTGACAAGGCGTTCACGCTGTCGAAGCACATCGTGCCTCTTTGCAACAACTCCGCATTGAGTGCAATCATCGCTATGATGCCGCTCTGCAATGCGCACAGCGTTGAAGCAACTTGGGACGTGCCGCTCGAAGAAGACGTGAGGCGATTCTTTGACTCCACGGTCGAAAAGCAGGTCCGGGTGGAAGAGTGGCTCGTCCGCAACACCACTGAGCAAGAAATAGAATTCATTGCTCGAAGAGTGGAGGAGGACAGGCTCGCTAGGGAAGCTGGCGATTTTGGTTATACTTTGGCCGAGCTCGACGAGGCACAAAAGGAGAGCCTTGCCGAGCAGGGGATGCTTGCCGGGAAGGGCGAGCTCGCCGCACCCGGCAAGGATGTCGGGCCAAGCCAGCCTACCGACGAGTCAGGCAGCTCAGAGGATGAGGGCTCCTTTTCCGAGGAGGGCACCGAAAGCCCACCGCAGTCAGAGTCCCCAGCCCCTCTGAGGAGGAAACGCCTTCGCAGGCTTGGCAAAGTGGCTGAGCGGCAAGAAGTTCAACAACCGCCGGAGCGCCGTTCGACGCGCTCAACCGCGGCAAGGGCTGGTGCTGCGGGAGTGTCTCACGCGGCCCCGGCAACTGGAGCAGGGTCATCAAAGACCGCTGCTACTACCCCCGCCAAGCGGCCAAGGAGCCCAGCTCCCCCTCCTCCCCCTCCTCACACGGAGGCGGACTTTGATTTTTCCGCCCTCAGCGAAGAGGACGACGAGGAAGAGTAAGTTCCCTTGCCGCGACCCTCAATCTTTGTAAGGTTTTGTTTCTGTCCTCACTTGTCGCGCTCCGGCCTTGCTTCCGCAGGGAGGAAACTTTGGCGGAGAGGACAAGGAAGAGAGCTAAGGTCTCGACGAGCAAGACCGTGGTGGTCGTCGAAGATGAGCCCACGGCAACCACCGGGAGAGCGTCTGAGACCGTCCCGGCCAGCTCGGAGCCCAGCCCTCGTTGCAGCCCCCAGTGCAGCCCCCAGCGTAAGTATTTCAACTACCTTTCGCTGGCGGTCGCTGAGGAACAAGCATTTTGTTACTAACATCTTTGGGCGTGTAGGAGAGGAGCAGCAAGTGGAGCCATCTGAAGGTGCTCCAGAAGTACCACCCCCCTCGACCACTCCGCCAAGGAGAAGATCTCCGGTAAGGGCTCCCACTAGCGAGCCGAGCCACGAAGAGGAGCCGGCAAGCGCCGAAGCGCCAAGCACCAGCGCTGGCGACCCCACCCCAATGACAAACGTTGACGGGGGAGGGGAGCCCACCGCTCCTGAGCTCAACACGGGTAAACCCACTTGCCGCAAAACTCTTTCTGCTTTCTTTCTTTTGGCTTCTTGAATTTCTTCCTGAAGCTCTTTTTGCTTTACTTCTCGGGTTGGCAGAGCCCTCCTCGGTGGAGCCAATGAACATTGACTCTTCTGCCGAGGAGAACACCGCAGGGGCCGTCGACGACGAGGCCGCCAAGGCCGCCGCTGCCAAGGCCGACAAGCTGGCAGTCGACAAGCTTGCCGACGAAGAGGCTGCCAGGGCTGCCGAAGAGGCCGGCAAGGCCGCCGAGGATAATACCGCCAAGGCGCCCACCGATGAAGCCACCAAGGCTGCTGAAGCTGAGGCCGCCCAGAAGGCTGCTGAGGAGGCCGGCGAGGGAGCCGGTGGTCGTACTGACGGCCCTGAGGCCACAGGAGCGCCAGGCGCTACTCCGACCACGGGTCCCTCAACCACTGACGAGGCGGCAGGACCCAACTCGCCTCCGCCAAGCAAATACATCCGGGTCGGCGAGAACGTCTACGTCAGCCTCCCCTGGACGGTGGGCTCCAGAGCGTCAACCGAGGAGGATGTTGTGGACGAGGAGATCCTTGCAGCTGCCGGGCTCCAGCTTGTGGATGCGCCAGGCGCCAGCAGCAGCAGCACGTCTGAAGAGGAGCAACTGCTCCAAAAGCTGCTGAATCTTCATCGCGCCCGACGGGAGAAGCTAGCTTCCAGGGAGGCGCTCATCGAGAAGGCCGAAGCTGACATGTTGAGGCGCGCGGAGATCTTGGCGGATGTCCGCGCGCGATCTCTTAATGCGTTAGAGGCCAAGTGGGCACAGCTGGCCGAAGAACGGCAGGCCCTCCTCCTGATGAAGCAAGACATTGAACAAAAACAGGAGGAGACCGCCAAGGAGTTGTCTGCTCGGGCCGGTGATCTGAACCAGCGGAAGGTGGACCTTGATGCCCACGAAGAAGAACTTGCCGAGCGTAAGAGGAAACTTGCCGAAACCCTCCGACAGAAAGACAAGGAGGTGGCAAGACTTGTCGCAGAGCGGACCCAGGGGCAGGCACAAAAACACCAGAAGGAAATCGAAGCCTTGGCCCAAGAGTACGCCAGCAAGTTGGTGGAGGCCACCAACGCTGTTGCTGCTGCAGAAGTGAACAGGAAGGAAACGGAGGAGAAAGTGGCAAGACTAGAGGCCGCCCTCAAGGCAAACGGTGACAAGCTCTCAACGCTCGAAAGTGAGAGGGCAAAGGTGACCCACACTTTGGCGGAGATGCAAGTTACCATAGCCAAGGAGAACAATCTGCTTGCCGCCACCAATGACTCCAGAGCAGACCTGAAGCTGAAACTGACCACGCTGAAGGAGACGCTCGACACCACCAGAAAGCGCGAAGGGCTTCTAATGGCAGAGCTCCAGAAGGAGAAGGGTCTGCTTCAAGACGCTATTGCAACCCACAAGAAGTTCAGGGATAACGTGGGGATCTTCACAGACAGGCTTGCCAGCGCAGCCGAGGACATCGACAAGGAGCTGACTGCCCTGAAGGTGCCAGACTTCGGGTACTCCACCGACAAGAACACGCAAACTAGCGTCAAGCTTGCCGAGTTCTTCGACGGAGTAGTAGAAGCACTCCAACAGCTCCAAGTCAATCACAAGGCTCAACTGGCCGACGAGTCACGCAGGCTTTGCCGGGGAGTTCTCCGGAGGTTGCTGGTGAAGATAGCATACAGAAACCCGGGCGTCGACTTCAGCAACATCTTCAAAAGCTTGCCGAAGGGATACGACCCCGCACCACTAGAGGCCCTTGTCGCGCCCATCGTGGAGAGGGTGGACCAAATCCAAAGAGTCGAAGGCGAGCACCGCAATTAGAGAGCCCATTCTTCTCCCTCCTTGCCGCCGCTAGACATGTTAAAGAACAATCTGTTTAAGCCGCGGCAACTTATCTTGTAATATAACATGCAATATTTTGAAGTTAATGCATGTCATCTCCCTTGAGCAATTTCTTTCTTTATGTGTACTTGCCCTACGCTTATAGGAAACTTGCCGGTGCGCGCACCATCGCTGTGAGCGCTGGGTACGGGACTCCAGCAGCCTGCTGGCGGTGCCGCTGCCGGCAAGCAACCTTGTCGCGCTCAGTGCGGCCACTTAGGTTGTTGAGCGGACTCGAAACAAGGTAAGGGCGCGACCGATTACGCTTAGGTTCCGTCGCGCACAGGTTTTCCATACAAAGAGTAGTATCGTTCAAGGAAAATAACCTTGAGAATAAAAAAGAATTTGGTTATTCAAACTTTGGCACTTAGCTTTGTCGCTGATCTCTCCGCGGCAAGGTCTTGTCACTGCTTGCCGCTGCCTTCTACCCGGCAAGGCAAAGTTTCTTTGAACGACACCTGGTCCATATCATTATCCCATCCCCCCCGGCAAACTTGTGCGCGAGGGAAGCTTCTGTCTTTTTGAGAAAAAGAAAGAAGAGAAAATAAAGATATAGGAGCTTGGCGGCTCGTTAATGCTTACCGGGGAGGCTGTACTGCACAGTATGTCAGATAATCATGCAAAATAAAAGTAAACATGAAATCGTCAAAAACTGCGAAATATAAAAGCTTTATGTATGCACAGGGTCTGCGCCTGGCTTTGTACAAAGGATTACATGCAACAGCGGCAAGACTTGTACAAAAGGTGGTTGCCGGGGAAGGGCCCGGCAACCGCGCCTTATGGAAAAAACTTACGGAGATGCTCAATGTTCCAGGAATTGATCACTGGAATGCCATCCCCGGTCTCCAGGCGGACAGCGCCGGGCCTGGTGACCCGTTTCACCCGATAAGGGCCTTCCCACTTCGGCGTCAACTTGTTTGAATTCTTGGCCGACTGAACGCGCCGAAGAACAAGGTCGCCTTCCTCGAGACTTCTGGCATTAACTTTGCGGCTATGGTAGCGACGCAAAGCTTGCTGGTAGCGAGCAGCTCTCACAGCAGCCTGAAGACGATCCTCCTCGAGGAGCACAGCGTCATCTTGCCGCAGTTGCTCTTGCTCAAGCTCATCATAAGCGAGCACTCGAGGTGACCCGTATACGAGTTCCGTGGGGAGAACTGCCTCTGCTCCATAAACTAGAGCAAAAGGCGTCTGGCCAGTAGCTCGATTTGGCGTCGTCCTGATCGACCAAAGAACCACTGGCAGCTCCTCGATCCAGTTTTTGCCGCACTTGCGCAGCCTGTCGAAAGTTCTCATCTTGAGCCCACGCAGCACTTCAGCATTTGCCCTTTCAGCTTGACCGTTGCTTCGGGGGTGAGCAATAGAAGCGAAACAGACCTTGGCGCCAAGGTCTTCGACATACTGCATGAAGGCGTGGCTCGTGAACTGGGTACCGTTGTCGGTGATGATCCTGTTAGGAACACCAAAGCGACAAACAATTCCCTTGAAGAACTTGATGGCTGATTGTGCTGTCACCTTCCTCACTGCTTCCACTTCTGGCCACTTCGTAAACTTGTCGATGGCCACATACAAGTACTCGAAGCCCCCGGTGGCACGGGGAAAGGGGCCGAGGATGTCGAGCCCCCAGGCCGAAAATGGCCAGGAGAGAGGGATTGTCTGGAGAGCTTGAGCTGGCTGATGAATCTGCTTGGAATGAAACTGGCACGCTTCACACTTGGTTACTAGTGCAGTTGCATCCTGGAGGGCGGTGGGCCAAAAGAAACCTTGCCGGAAAGCCTTTCCAACAAGGGCTCTTGACCCTATGTGGTGACCACATATGCCTCCATGAATCTCCGCCAATAGCTCCTGTCCTTCTTCCCGGGGAATACACTTCAATTTCACACCGTTTGGTCTTTTTCTGCACAGCATGTCATCGACAAATTGATACATATTGGACCGTCGGGCTACTTTCTCCGCTTCTTCCTGCTCTTCGGGAAGTTCTCCTGTCTGAAGGAAACGGACGATCTGCTGCGCCCACGCTGGAGCCTGTGGCTCGACAACGAGGACTAAAGGCATTTCTTCTGCTGCGGGAACATCAGGCCCTACGGGAAGAGCTCGTCGCTCTACTAGAGCCTGCCGTTCCCCGACGAGCTTGGCGGGAACAGCCGCCTCAACGACAAGAGCCTGGGGCCCTGCTGGAGCGTGATGTCCTTCAACAAGCTTGTCGGGAGCAGTTGCTTCAACGACGGAAGCCCAAGGCCTCGTCGGAGCATCTTGCTCCTCAGCGCTTCGATCAGGAGCGCCTGCTTCAACGACAAGGACCTGAAGTCTTGTCGGAGCAAGTTGCCCCTTTGCCTCTAGCCTAGGAGCACCCGCTTCAACGGCAAGAGCGCGAGGCCTTGTCGGAGCAAGTTGCCCCTCTGAATCTTTGGCGCTGGCTTTGGCAGCCTTCTTGCCGGCGGCTTCGGGGAGCTCTGCCGGGAAGTAGTCGCCAGAAGCCAACTTCCTCTTCCTGCCTTGCCCTACTGATGGCGTCACGGATGGCTGAGTTAGTTGGAGCACAAAAGTGCCTGGCTCCACAGGCAATTTGAGTGCGGCGCGCTTTGACAAACCATCGGCAATGTCATTCTCAGCACGTGGGATGTGCTCCATTTGTAGGCCGTCAAAGCGTTCTTCCAACCTCCTCACCTCATCTACATAAGCTTCCATCAATGGGCATTGGTAGTTCTTGTTCACTTGCCTGACGACAAGCTGCGAATCTCCCCTGACAATAAGCTTCTTGATCCCAAGGTCTGCCGCGATCCTGAGACCGGCAAGCAACCCCTCATATTCTGCAGTATTGTTCGTCGCCTGTTCCTTGGGAAAGTGCATTTGGACCAAGTACTTGAGGTGCTCTCCGGTGGGTGCGACAAGCAGTACGCCAGCACCGGCGCCTTGCAGCGAAAAGGCACCATCAAAGTACATAAGCCACTCTTTGCTTGTCTCCTTGCCGGGGAGAGTCATCTCTGGGATTTCTTCGTCTGGCGTTGGTGTCCATTCTGCAACAAACTCTGCCAAAACTCGGCTCTGTATGGTTGATGTACTCTCAAACTTGAGGCCAAAGCTCGACAACTCCAACGCCCACTAGACAATCCTGCCCGTCGCTTCTGGATTTTGCAAAATCCTTTTCAGCGGGAAGCGAGTGATGACGGTAACTTCATGTGCTTGAAAATAATGGCGCAGCTTTCTCGAGGCCATGAGAAGGCCGAAAAGCAGCTTCTGCACACCAGAATACCTTGACCTAGCTCCCTGCAGAAGAGAGCTCACAAAGTAGACCGGGCGCTGCACCATTTTCTTCTTTTGTATCACTTCACCTGACTGCGCAGACGAATCCTTGTTGGCAGCAAAACTTGTTGCCCCCAGCTTGTCGCTGGTCGTGCTTGCCGCAGTTACTGCCTCCTCATCCACCTCTCTCTCCGCTACCAGCGCAGCACTAACCATTTGATTGGTTGCCGCTAGATACAGCAACAACTTCTCTTGTGGTTTAGGCGCGACAAGTATTGGAGGAGAGGAGAGGTATCTCTTCAAGTCTTGCAGCGCCGCCTCCGCCTCCGGAGTCCATTTCAATGGACCTGCCTTTTTTAAGATTTTGAAAAATGGCAGGGCGCGCTCAGCTGACTTGGAGATAAACCTACTGAGGGTAGCAACACAGCCGGCAAGTCGTCGAACATCCTTGACGCGCTTCGGTGCTTCAATTTGCTCAATGGCTTTGATCTTGTCAGGATTGGCTTCAATTCCACGTTGAGACACAAAGAACCCGAGAAGCTTGCCGGAGGGAACTCCAAACACGCACTTCTCGGGGTTGAGCTTCAGGTTGATCTTGCGCAGATTTACAAAAGTTTCTTCTAGATCTTGAACCAAAGTAGCCCTGTCTTTGCTTTTGACCACTATATCATCCATATAGGCTTCCACATTTCTGTGCAGCTGAGGCTCAAAAGCAATCTGGACGGCTCTTGCAAATGTCGAACCAGCATTTTTCAAACCAAACGGCATACGTACGAAACAGTATGTGCCACAGGGTGTGATAAATGCGGTCTTTTCCTCATCTTCCTCAGCCATGAAGATTTGATGATACCCTGAATATGCGTCAAGAAATGAAAGCAAATCACATCCTGCCGTGGAGTCAACAATCTGGTCTATGCGGGGCAAAGGAAATGGGTCTTTGGGACAAGCTTTATTGACATCAGTGAAATCAATACAAAGCCTCCATTTTCCATTCGCTTTGCGCACGACAACCGGATTGGCCAACCACGTAGGATGGAGCACTCCTCTAACGAGGCCTGCTGCTTCCAACTTCTTGATTTCTTCCGCAATAAACTCTTGCTGCTCCACAGCTTGCTTTCTGGCTTTCTGTTTGACGGGCCTCGCGTGGGGACAAACGGCAAGGTGGTGCTCAATTACTTTCCTGGGAACACCGGGGATGTCGGATGGTTGCCATGCAAATACGTCGACATTCGCCCGCAGGAAAGCAACGAGCGCGTTTTCCTATTTGTTGTCAAGTGTGGCACTGATGGTGAAGGAACCACCAGTGCCATCCTCCTTGGCAGGCACCTTCTTTGTCGCCGGCGGAGCGGCTTTGTTCTTCTTACACTTGCCGGTGGAGCTCTCTGGTGCGTCCTCGACGGTAGCGCAGCACTCCGAAGAGGTGCGCTTGCCGGAGTGGGCACAGGAGCTCTTGCCGGACTTCCTCTTGTTCTCCCGCCCGAGAGCTTCAGCGGCAAGTGCCTTGGCGGCAGTTGCGGCATCTGCCTCCCGGTAGATCTTGTCGGCGCAAATAAGCGCATCCTTCTTGTCGCAGGGAACTGTGATAACACCTACTGGACCTAGCATCTTCAACACGTTGTAGGCATAATGAGAGGCTGCCATGAACTTGGCGAGCGCTGGACGGCCAAGTATCCCATTATAAGGTAATGGAATATCGGCAACATCGAAGGTGACCTTCTCGGTCCGGTAGTTCAGCTCGCCGCCAAATGTCACTGGCAGCGTGATCTTCCCTTTCAGCTTACTCCTTCCTGGATTGACTCCTTGGAAAGTACCAGTTTCCTCAAGCTCGCCGTCAGAGATTTGAAGTTTCCGGAGCACAGCGGGCAAAATCAGATTCAAGCCGGCCCCACCGTCAACTAACATCTTCGTGACCTTGAGGTTGCGGATCGTTGGTGAAACCAACATCGGCAAGCACCCGACCGCCGTTGTGCGGTCAGGGTGGTCCTCAATGTCAAAGACGATAGGCGTGTCGGACCACTTCAGAAGCTTTCTGGCGTCAACAGATGGTTCCGCCGCATTGATCTCTCGCGCCCACTGTTTAAGTTGGCGGTGAGAAGAATGCAACGAAGCACCACCGTCAACACACAAGACTTCTGCGGCTTTCTGAAATTCGTGCTCACTGGATTCTTCATCATCTAGATCATCATCATCATCATCATCATCATCTTTGTCGCGGCCACGAGGAGGCCTGTCTCTCTGCTACTGCTGCTTGGCCTTGCCGCGACGCCCTCCTCGGGCAGTGCGCTTCTTGTCGGACCCGCCAGCACCTTCTGGGGCCTTTTCCTTGTCACGCCTCTCATACTCAGCTTTTTGCTGTTCGACAAGCTGCTCGACTCGTCGACAGTTCTGGAGATCGTGCCCCTTGGTGCGGTGGATCTTGCAATATTGCTTGTCAGAGCCGTCCTGCTTGTCGGCAGCCGCCAAGGCCTGACAGTTGGCGCACGCAGCAATCTCCTTGCCGGAGCCCTCGACTTTGGCCTTGTCGGCGCTGCCGTTGCCGCTGGACTGCTCGACGGCAAGCACAGCTTTGCCCTTTTTCTTCCTGTTGTTCCGCCGTCGGCCCTTCTTTGCCGGGGCGGTACCTTCGCTGTCAGAGCTCCCCTCTGCGCCAACACCTTCACCGGGAAGTTTCCTTCCCTCTTCAGCGCGCGCACACTTGTCGGCGAGAGCATATAGCTGGCCAATGTCTCTGACCTTGGTCATTGCCATTTCCTCCCGCATCTTGTGGTTACGCACGTTCTGATGGAACGCGCTAATAACCGCAGCGGGGTGAACATCTGGGATGTTGTACTGTACGCGGCTGAACCTTTGAATGTATTTGCGCAGGGGCTCTCCTTCCTTCTGGGGGATGAGGTGAAGATCACTCTCCTGGCCATGAGGTTGATGACCGCCAGTAAAGGCACCAACAAACTGATGGCACAGGTCCGCCCATGAAGAAATGGAGTTCTCCGGCAAGTGCATGAGCCATGAGACGACGTTGCGCTTTAACACGAGCGGGAAGTAGTTAGCAAGAATCTTGTCGTCTCGTCCCCCGGCAGCTTGCACCGCAATGGTGTAAATGCTGAGGAACTCCGACGGGTGTGTCTTGCCATCATACTTCTCCGGCACGTCAGGCTTGAAAGCCTTGCGATTGGGCCACTGGACCTGCCGCAGCTCACGGGTGAACGCTGGACAACTTACCGCGTACGGCAAGTCGCCAGGATCCCCTGGCGCATGCATGTCAACAGCGGGCCCTGCGCGTCTGTCGGACTGACGATGCGCTTCTCTCCTTCGCTCGATAGTGGTACGAGCGTCTTCTCCTCTGCGTTCCTGAAGAACGAGGCACTGGTCGCGACGAGCTCGCGGGTCAGACGACGCCGTGGAATCATCGCCACGGGCGTCGTTTCGACGTGTCGGCGATCGAGGCCGTCTAGGTGGGGAGTGTACGGTTGTTGCCCCCTCGCCGTTCTTGTTGGTGACAGCATCGTCACCAGTTCTCTTGTCGGCCGCGCGCACTGGGTCGGCATCAGCGAAGCTGAGAAGGCTCTGAATGGTTGCCCTCCACTCGTCAAGTTTATCTGCTGGTGGAGGGAAGTTCAGGAGCAGCTGCGCACGCGCCAACGCTTCTGCTGGTGAGGGAGGTATCGAGTGGCGTGAGGACTGTGGGGATGCTCTTACTCCTAACGGTGTTAGAAGGAGCATCTCCACGCCCAGGCGACCGCGCCTCGACCCCGCCAACGTGTTGTTGCGTATGGTGACCCCGCGCATCTCGAGATTGATGCGCAAGTTCATTATCCAGGGAGCGCCTGGCACCTGGGGCGTCAGGAGGCTGCCTGTCACGGGCTTCTTGCGAAGGCCGCGGCGTCTGAACCGGCGCAGGCGTTCCAGAACGCGCAGCACCGTTTCTGGAGCTTGCAGGGCCAGCAGCAGTGAGCAGCGCTGCATTCCCAGACCCAGCAGCGCCAAGATTGGCGTTGCTGGCCCGGTTTTGGATAGGTGGAGGTAATAGGAGCTCTCGCTCTCCAGTCCCCCCAGCAGCCGCAATCACGTCGGCACCCTCCTGCACGGGAGCGGGCGGGTTGGATGTGGACGCACCGATGGCTGAAGTCTTCTTTTTTGGAGCCATAAGACGGAGAATGGCCCAAAAACTAGCGCGCAAATCGCTAGATTAGGTTCACACAACCTCCTTCCCCCTACCTGGCGCGCCAAAGATGTCGGGGACGAATCCGCGATCACCTATGGGACCCAGAGAAGGACCCCTTTACGTTCGGCAGGGAGAGACGGTCGCGCGAAGAGCAAATCTAGCGAAGAACACGACAGTGCACGAGAGAGATTTACCCAGGTTCGGGCCGCACGGATGCGTAAAACCCTACTCCTGCTTTTTGGTTATTATCTGTATGATTGTTCTAGCTCCAGGAGCGCTACAGTACCGAGTAGCTGCGTACAATACTGGAGTTCTCCCTCTTCCAGTTCCTCCCCTTTCACGTTGCCCATGGGCCTCCTTTTATACGCACAAAGGGGTCTCCAACAGGTGGCAAACAGTAAAGGTAGAGGTGGAAAGTTGCTACAGTAAGGCCACTATTACCAGGATGACATGTCCTACCTACCACTGACGGCAGGGGACAAGGGCATTAAATGCCCATGCCTTTGCTGTCCAGATACATGTACCCGGACGTCGTGGACGTGGGAAAAGCCTATCCCACCTGCTGCTGCACCGCTATCTACAGTGCACCGCCGTCTACACAGTGCCCTGCCACGCACGCTTGGAAGGACCCAGAGCGCCACGCTGGCAGAGGCACCGGAGCAGCACAGTAGCACAGCGGTACAGTAACGCTTGCCGCGGCAAGACCTTGCCGCACCTGACAGCTTGGCGTAGCCCATAGTTTGCTGTGCAAGGTAACTTGACGGGGCAAGTACCTTGCCGCAGCCGCTATCTTGCCGCAGCCAATGACTTGCCGCAGCCAATGACTTGCCGGGGCAAGTACCTTGCCGCGGCAAGTACTCTGCTTCAGCAATGCCCAGGCTGGGCCTCAGCTGTCCCTCCCGGCAAGCTCCTCTTGCCGGGGCCTTAACTCTTGCTTTGTATACTTTGTTCTTGAATGGCTTAATAATCTTGAGCTTCTCTCTGGCTGTCCTCCCGCAAGCCTGGCCGCGGGATGCTACTACTGCCCGTGCACAAGTACGGGGTACTAGGGTACCCCTATTCTAGTACACCGACAAAGGCCCTGTCATATGAAGAACAAAAGAGAAACCCTGCCCCCCCAGTAAACCAGCTGGCAACTAATCATTAGCACCAGTGTTTGTGGGAGTAGAAGGATCAGCCATAAGCTTCTCCACAGTGATCAACTCTTCAGCAATGCCTAGCTCATGACCAATTTGTTGCAGCTTGTTGATGGGAGTTGGAGGTGGTAGATCTTCCATTTGCTCATCCTGCATGTTATCAGATAATGTAGCAGAGAAAGGTTTTGCCTTTGGCTTCCTCCTCTTTGACTGCATTGGCAATTCCTGGAAGGTAGGTTTAAAACCATCCCTCTGCACAGAGCCACGGGTGCACCTTCTAACTGAAGTTTCCACTACAGGAGTTGGCGCCAAAGTCTTCCTGGGCCTTCTAACCTTTCTCTGTTCATTGGTAGCAGAAGAGAGACTTTGTTCAGTTGCATCTGTAGGCTGTTGTGACTCAAAAATAGGACTGACAGTGGTCTGCATAGCTGGGAAAAGAGCCCTTGCCACAGGTCGTTGCACCTGTTCTGTACTATCACTGTAAGTCAATCTTGGGACATCAAAAGCAGAATCCCAGCTTCTTTTTGAAAGCATTGCTGACTGAAAAGGTATCACCTGTATGGGTTTGGGGATTTCATATAAGGTGTCAGAGTGAAGAATGGCCTCAAAAGTCCTTCTGAATGCTATCTCTGGTGGCAATTCAGGCCCACAAAATACTCTACTAGCATTGCTATTTGAGACCATCAACAGAGGAGATTCTTCGACAAGAGTAGCTTCTTCCACAAGAGGAAATTCTTCCAAAACAGGCACTGCAGGCTGATAAACCACTAGAGCCCACTCATCAGGGTTATAGATTGGAGCATTATCAAAATGAGCCACATGATTATTTAGCTCTTCAACTGCAGGTTGATCTTGCCCCTCTTCAAGCACAGCTGGTTGATCCACATCATAAACAAGCACAAAATTTGGCTGAATGTGTTGCTGCTCAACAGACACTGACTGATCTTCAGAATGATCAAGCACCATAGATTCTTGCTCTGCCTCCACTTCTTCCTAAGGTACTTCCTCATCTCCCCAAACAGCATTGCCCCAATTATTGTCCCCCATGTCAGGCTATTCTGGTGGGGGTGGTGGAACATCATTCCAACCCAAAGCAGGGTACGGTGGCAGTATGAACTGTGGGGGGTCAGGGAAAGGCACATTAGGCAGAGGGTGAGGGTTTCCATTGATTGGCATCCAATCCTCATCCTGTGGCATTTGTTCAGCAAAGTTTGCTCCAAGAATATAGATGGGAGCAGTCCATGAAACTCTTGCCCCTCCCCATGCAGCATAGTCATTGAAAACAACATCCCGAGGAACCAGAGCATCCTCAGGAAAAGATGCAAAAACTAGAGATCTGACAAGGTATGGATCTTCACTGTTCCAGTGATGAAATTTGCCAAAAGTATTCACAGCAGCCCTAATATTGTCAGTGTTGCGTAGGTCCAAAGCGATGCCCAGAAGCATTAGCAGACCCTGACGAAAACCCTGAGCCCCACGAAAACCCTCACCCTCATCATGCTTCATAAAGCGGATGAACCGATCATTTCCAAGATGTTGAGGGGGAAGTTGGAGAAGGGAGAAACGTGTTGCTGGGTCCCTGACTCGAAACAGACCCACTGCATTGATCCAAGGTTGCACAGAATGAACCTGGTAGCCATGCGCTTCAAGCCAGTCAGCTACCTCCTCTCGAGCAGCTCTAATCTCATTTGCAGCAGGCACCGGCATGACCTCAGCAAGCATGTAGTCTTCATGGCGGCGCGCACAATAGGGACGTGCGGCATCACAAAAGTGCATGGCCATCTTGCATCTCCTCCATCGATGATATGATGCCCAGCAGGGACATATTGCATTGGGTCAAGAGGAAAGTTGGCCATGGCTGGCGATGGCGATGGTGGCTCGGGAGGGGGCGGCGGAGTCGCCGGTGGAGAGCCAGGAGGAGTCCTGGGACCAAGGTGGACGGAATTGGGCGATGTGGTCGGTGCAATCAAAACAGAGGAGTACAAGTTTGGTAGATATCCTGTCAGAGAGATATTCTCGTTCCCTGTAGCTTGAACCTCGGAAACTGAATCGTTAGCGGGTTTTGGTTTCCAAACCAGACCCAAACGCTGAGCAAAATGGGCACAATCTTTCCTACTATGACCAACCCGAGAACACCCCAAGCACTTTAAAGTTGACGTGCACGAAGAAGAAAAATGCCCCTTCTTAAAACAAATCTGACACGTAACAATTTCATCAACCATATCATTAACCATTTGATCAAAAGAGGCTACTGCTTCAGATGGGCTTGGCACTATAACTGTTGCAGATGGGTCGTTCAAAGCAGGGCCCAAGAGAGGTGGATTTGAAGATCCAGAATTCCCGCCCGAACAAGCCGGCGCACGATCCGAGGCAAGACCCCCCGAAGCGATACGCTGTTGGATCACCAACGAGCTCACCGTGCCAAAGACGATCGGCGGTGAGGTTACAGTCCAATTAAGATCAGTGGGCGGAGGCAGATGAATGACCACGCGCTCCCTCTCAGAAACCTCATAACCAGCACTCTCAGTGGCAGCAATGCACTCTGCCGATGCCTGATATCTATACCCTTTGCACGCATCATAATTTTGAAACATAGCAAAAGATAACTTTTTCTTAAGAGTAGATCCAGACTTAATAGCTGACTTAGCAGGAGGATCATGCATTGCTAGAAGACCCAAAGCTGCCCTACGCTTGGAAGGGCTGACCAAAATCCATTCACTATCACACTCTTTCTTCCAAATTTTGAACCCACGATACCATGATACCTTGGTTCTCAAACTGAGGGAAATACTTATCTCTACTTTGCTGCATCACCCTTTCCTCTTCAAGGGAAAAACCAACGCAAGCTCAAGAAGTAGCAGGAAGAATTTCTGGTGCCATTGCCGGGAGATCTATGCCAAGTCAAGACATACCAAGTACCCATCATTAACCCTCATCTCTTGCATTACATTATTCGCCATTTGCCTCTCGTTTTCCTCTCCCCCACTTCTAAAACGATTTTCAAAAAGATTTGCCTTTTTCTTCGCCCCTCTCTTTGCCTTTTCTTCGCCCCTCTTCCGTTCGTCTTCTTCGTTCCTTTTCGGTCTGCTCGTTTTGTTTGTTTCCACCATGTCTGAATCTGGGGAGGTTATCATTAAAAATTTGAGGAAAAGCTTGAATCTTGTTCATTGGATCATGAAACCGAAACTCCTCCTAATTACAAAACAAAAATCTTTCGTGTGGGGGACCGTAATATTATTGGAAAAAGTGTTATTCAAGAATTCTTTGATTGTACGGGATCTATGCCTATTAATAAATGATCTATTCTTCTCGATACAAATTGTTATGCGGATGCCATTGTTATTCTCGTTGAGAAATTAGAAAGGAAATTTGTGCATATTCACCCGGCTTTGCAAAAGGTGTTTTATGAACTTCCCAATATTAATCATCCTATAGCTAAAAAGATTGCAACCATTATCCTTATGCGTGAATTTGATTTTATAATACAAGAAGCTAGGGATATTTTTGCTTTCTATAAAAAGGATGTTGAACACCCTCCAATTGAAGATATCCTCCATGATAAAGAAACTATGCGTAGTTTGGAATCTAGGGACTATCAATCTTATAGTGAAAATCTTAGGAGGAGAGTTCCTTATTCTGAAATCTCTCAATCTTTGTACCTAGAGGCTTTTGAGGAGTTTGATTGGATTACAAGGGGAATTTATGTAGGATTTGATAGGGATTGGCTGAATAAAATGATGAGGGAACCCATTAGAAATGAGATACGTGTTTTATATGATGATATATATGGTGATGATCCTGATTATGGGTTTATGAATGTTAAAATTTCCAACCAAAGTCCTTTTCATGATTTAAGTTATTCTACTAGGGGGCAAATAAAGGAAAGAATAGATTTATTAAGACGAGTTTTGGAGAATTTGATGAGAAAAGGATTGCATACCAAGGATGACAATACCTAGATCTATTCGTGTTTTTATGCCTAGCTAAGGGCGTTAAACAATAGCGCTTGTTGGGAGGCAACCCAATTTTATTTTTGCTTTTTTTGGTTCTGTTTTGCAATAAATAGTTCATCTATCCTCTGGTCAGATGTGGTTTTATGTTTTAATTAGTGTTTGTGCCAAGTAAGACCTTTGGGATGGCTTACGGTGATAGTTGATTTGGTCTTGCTGAAAAACAGAAACTTTTGCGTCCAGTCTCAGAATTTTAATAATTCACTGGAGTGTTGAAAAACCCTGAATTTTTTATACAATATTTATATACAAATTTCCTCTCTTTTCCTAATTTTTCAGAAATTTTGGAGTTACGGAGTATGAAGGACTCCTCACCGGGCTCAGAATCGCGACAGAGTTGGGAATTAAGAAGTTGATCATACGAGGAGACTCACATCTCGTGGTGAGGCAAGTGAACAAGGATTTTTAGAGTCCATTGATGGAGGCATATGTGGAGGAAGTGAGAAAGCTGGAGGAGCACTTTGACGGGTTGCAAACAGAGCACGTACCCCGTGCGGAAAAGAGCATTGGTGATCATCTATCAAAGTGCGCTGCGCAAAAGCTTCCTGTGGAACCAGGGACTTTTGTTCTCCACCTCACTCAGCCCTCCGTATCCCCGGCAACAATGGCTAGAAAAAGGAGGAAACGAGACTCCGGCAAGCCTCTCCCAGCTGAGCTTCCTGAAGCCCCCGCAAAGAGGTTGGCGGGAACAACTCCACTTCGCTTGGCGAGCAGCACCCTCCCGCTGAACTACCAATCCTCGCGGTTGAGGCATGCGCTCCCACGAACGAGGAGGTGCCGCTGATCCTTGTTATCGAGCCTCAGGCTCCAACTTGGGCACGACACATAGTCTGTTACCTCCAAATAGGAGAACTTCCCGAAGAGCAAGAAGAAGCTGAAAGAGTAGCCCGGAGGGCTAGTATGTATCAGTTCGTTGATGACGCACTATACAGAAGGAGGCCCAACGGTGTGAAATTGAAGTGCATTTGCCGGGAAGATGGGAAGGAACTGTTAGCAGAGATACACGGAGGCATGTACGGCTCTCATATTGGATCAAGGGCCTTGGTTGGAAAAGCCTTCCGACAAGGTTTTTACTGGCCCACGGCCCTCCAAGATGCAATCGAGCTAGTCACCAGATGTGAAGCCTGCCAGTTCCACTCCAAGAATATCCATCAACTTGCTCAAGCTCTCCAGATGATCCCTTTGTCATGGACCTTTTTGGTCTGGGGGCTCGATATCTTGGGACCCTTCCCTCATGCTACCGGGGGCTTTGAGTTCTTGTACGTCGCCATTGACAAGTTCTCGAAGTGGCCGGAGGTGGAGCCCGTGAGGAAGGTGACCGCACAGTCAGCTATCAAGTTCCTGAAAGGACTGGTGTGCCGCTTCAGAGTACCCGCCAGGGTCATCACTAACAATGGCACCCAGTTCACGAGCCGCGCCTTTATGCAATACGTTCAAGCCCTCGAAAGCAAGGTTTCATTCGCCTCTGTTGCTCATCCCAGAAGAAATGGACAAGTTGAGAGGGCGAATGCTGAAGTGCTACGAGGACTCAAGACAAGAACATTTGATAGGCTGCAGCAGTGCGACAGGCGCTGGATTGACGAGCTGCCGATGGTTCTTTGGTCCCTCCGTACGACACCAAATCGAGCTACCGGCCATACTCCCTTCTCCCTAGTCTATGGGGTAGAAGCAGTGATCCCCACGGAACTCATATACGGGTCACCTCGAGTATTTGCCTATGATGAAGTAGAGCAAGAGCAGCACCGGCATGACGATGCCGTGCTCCTCGAGGAGAACCGTCTCCGGGCTGTTACACATGCTGCACGCTAACAGCAAGCCTCGCGCCGCTATCACAGCCGCAGGGTTCATCCCCGGATCCTTGAAGAAGGCGACCTTGTCCTTAGGCGCGTTCAGTCCGCCAAGGGTACAAGCAAGTTGACACTAAAGTGGGAAGGCCCTTACCGGGTGGTACGAGTCACCAGATCTGGCGCAGTCCGTCTGGAGACCGGAGATGGCATTCAATTGCAAAACTCATGGAATATTGAGCATCTCCGCAAGTTCTACCCATAAGGCGCGGCTGTCGGGCCCTGCCCGGCAGCCACCCTTTTGTACAAGCCTTGCTGATGCTGCATGTAACCCTTTGTACAAAGCCAGGCGTAGACCTTGAGCAGCAGATAAATAAATGAAGCGTTGGGGGCCCCAAAAACTTGCATGCATGCATAGCATAACATGAGCATGGCATGATCATGTAGATAAGGTCATATGCAGCTTTGTTTTCCTCTGCACTAAACTGCAGGGCTCTTGCCGCGGACTCGGTCTGTCGGTGTACTAAGTATTGGGCCATTAGTACCCCATACTTGTGCACGGGCAGTTGTAGCCATACTCGCGGCCAGGCTTGTCGGGGAACAGTTGGAGGTCAATTCAAATTATCGAAGAAACACTCAAGTCAAGGATCTGAGGATCAGCAGATAAGAAGAGCTGAAGACCGAAAGCCAGCCTCCCCGGCAAGATCTTGCCGGGGTGGTCTGCAAAGCCCGGCAAGATTCGGCGACCGGCAAGATTCAGCGCCCGGCAAGATTCTGCCACTGTGCCACCGCTTCGGCGCAGCAACCAGCCTGACATTCTGGGTCCTTCTTTGGATGCGTGGCAACGCGCTAGTGGAGGAGAGCTTAAGCAGTGCTGATGGGATGGCCCCTTTTTTCATCCCCAAGAAATGAGGACACCTAAACGGACACCTCACGGTGCATTAAATGCATTCGTCCTAATCCGTCAGTGGTTAGGTATGATGACCCTGTAGCTACTTTACACCTCAATGTATGTACATTTTGCCACTGTGGTGACCCCTTTGAACGTATAAAAGGAGGCCCAAGCCAACTGCTACAGGGGAGGAGGATCTTCTGGCCCATTCTGCATGCGTAGCTGCTCTTTGAACGTACTGTTCATCGCAAGCGCTCCTGGAGCCTGGGCTCAAGAACACTCTTAATAAAACAAGGCAGGAGTAGGGTTTTACGCTGATTAGCGGCCCGAACCTGGGTAAAATCACCCTGCGTCGATCGTTGGTTCTGCTCTTTGTGCATACCTCTCTCCCTGCCGAATCGTAAAGGGGTCCTTTGGGATCCCATAGGTGTCGTACGCCGACATCTTTGGTGCGCCAGGTAGGGGGAATTGAGGTTGTGCGAACCTGATCCAGGGATCGGCGCCTTAGTTTCTTCATCATCTTCATCATCATGCCACCCAAGAAGAAGAGTGCCGCAACGGCGCAACCATCTACATCTGTTTTTCCTGTGCCCTCGCGTACGGGTGATGGCGTGGATGCAGAAGGAAGAGGTTTAGAGCCTCCACGGCCTTCCGGTGATCCAAGCCAGGCGAGCGGCGTCGTTCACAGCGGTAGCGGCAACCCACACGCCGCTGGATCCAGAGATGGAGCTGTGCTGCCTACGGGCGGCGTGATGAACTCCAGAGATCGGAGGACGCCTTCTAGGACTCCCGCGCCGGCGCAAGCGTCACGGCCTTCCCAGGTCGTGTGTGATGAGCAGCGCCATGGCGCTGGTGGTTCAGGGCGTCCCCATGAAAAGACTTCTGCGCATCGATCCCAAGGTGCGCAGGCCCAGCATGCACGTCAAACTGCCGCTGGAAGTGGCGCGCGGTCGCGTGATCGTGACGGTGCTCCTTCTAACATTGTTAGGAGTCAGAGCACCTCATGTACCTCGCACCTGTCGCCGCCGCCTACACCAGCGGAAGCTTTGGCACGTGCGCAGCTGCTCCTCGATTTCCCTCCTGCTCCGGAGAAGATGGAGGAGTGGCGATCTACTATCCAGAGTCTCATTGGCTTCGTCAACAAGGATGGGCCACAGCAGGCAGGGCCCTCACTACAGCGGTCCATCGATCCGGCGCAAGCCGATGCAGAGAAGACTGGAGGCGGTGCGACCACGGTGCACTCCCCTCCATGACACCAGCAGCGGTCGACAACCCGGCGGACTGATGGTCGTGATGATGATTCCACGGCGTCGTCCGATCCACGGATGCGCTGCGACCAGCGTCAAGTTCTCCAGGAACGAAGCAAAGAGGACGCTCGAACTACCACCGAGCGGCGACAGGAAGCGCGCTATCAATCTGATAAGCACGCAAGGCCAGCTGTCGACAAGCCTGCGCCAGGGGACGCAGGCGACTTGCCTTACGAGGTAGGTTCTCCAGCGTTTACCCGTGAGCTGCGGCAAGTCCAGTGGCCCAATTCCCGAACCTTCAAGCCAGAGGGCCCGGAGAAATATGACAGCAAGACTCACCCCTCGGAGTTCTTGAGCATCTACACCATTGCGGTGCAGGCTGCCGGGGGCCAAGATGACAAGATACTTGCCAACTACTTCCCGTTGGTGCTCAAACCCAACGTCAGGTCGTGGTTGATGCATCTGCCAGAAAATTCTATTTCTTCTTGGTCAGATCTGTGCCATCAGTTTGTTGGCGCCTTTGTTGGAGGCCACCAAGCTCCTGGCCAAGAGAGTGATTTGCATCTCCTCCCTCAAAAGGAGGGCAAACCTCTGCGCAAGTTTATCCAAAGATTTAGCCGAGTGCAATACAATATTCCCGACGTTCATCCTGCCGCTGTTGTTAGCACGTTTCATCAGAACGTGCGTAACCGCAAAATGCGTGAAGAGCTGGCAATGAACAAGGTCAGGAGTATTGCCGAGCTTTACGCTTTGGCCGACAAGTGGGCTCGGGCTGAAGAAGGGAGGAAACTCCCTTGCGAGGCTGTTGGCGTGGGGGGCGAATCAGAAGATGAAGACGCTGCAACCCCGTCAAAGAAAGGCCGACGGCGGAACAAGAAGCGCAGAGGCAAGGCCGTGCTTGCTGTCGAGGAGTCCGGCAACCCCGGCACCGCCAAGAAGGCCAAGGTTGACGACCCCGGCAAGGAAGTTGTCGAGTGCGCCTCCTGCCAGGCCTTGGCGGCTGCTGACAAGTCAGAAAGCTCCGACAAGCAGTATTGCAAGATCCATCGCACCAAGGGCCACGATCTCCAAAATTGCCGGCAAGTTGAGCAGCTTGTCGAGAAGCAGAGAGCTGAGTATGAAAGACGAGACAAGGAGAAGGCCCAGGACGGTGCTGACAGGTCCGGCAAGAAGCGCGGTGGCCGAGGGGGTCACCGCGGCAAGGCCAAGCAACAGAGGGAGAGGCCTGCTCGAGGCCGTGACAAAGAAGAGGGTGATGATGATGAAGAAGATGATGAGTCCAGTGAGCATGAATTTCAGAAAGCTACAGAGGCCATGTGTATCAACGGAGGCGCCTCGTTGCATTCTTCCCACCGTCGACTTAAACAGTGGGTGCGAGAGGTTAATGCAACGGAGCCATCATTAGATGCATGTAAACCCCTGAAGTGGTCCAACACGCCTATCATTTTTGACGCCGAGGATCACCCTGATCGCACAACCGCGGTCGGGTGCTTGCCATTGTTGGTCTCACCAACAATCCGCAACCTCAAGGTGACGAAAATGCTAGTTGACGGTGGGGCTGGGCTAAACCTAATCTCGTCAGACGTGCTCAAGAGGCTCCAAATTCCTGATGAAGATCTCGAGGAAACGGACATGTTTCAAGGGGTCAATCCAGGAAGGACCCAGCCAAAAGGCAAGATTACGCTACCGGTGACATTTGGTAGCGAGCTTAACTACAGGACAGAGAAGGTAGTGTTTGATGTCGCCAAGATCCCTATGTCATACAATGGGATCCTTGGCCGCCCTGCGCTGGCTAAGTTCATGGCGGCATCACACTATGCGTACAATGTGCTGAAGATGCCCGGGCCATTGAGTGTCATCACTATCCACTCCGACAAAAAGGATGCGCTCATCTGTGCCGACCAACTCTACCGGGAAGCAGTTGCAGCACCTGCCGTCAAGGCGTCTACTCCTGCCGCTGGAACTCCTGGGGGGAAGAAGAAGACCGGCAAGAATCTTGGCGCAAACTCCAGCAAGCGCACCTCCTCGGAGTGCTGCGCTTTCGTTGAGGACGCACCAGAGAGTTCCACCGGCAAGAACAAGAAATCCAAGGCTGCTCCACCAGAGACCAAGAAGGTGCCCGTCAGGGAGGACGGAACAGGAGGAACTTTCACCATAAGTTCCACCCTAGATGACAAATAGGAAAGCGCGCTCATTGCCTTCCTGCGGGCGAATGTCGACGTGTTTGCATGGCGACCGTCTGACATCCCCGATGTTCCCAGGGAGGTAATTGAGCACCACCTTGTTGTCTGTCCTCACACGCGGCCCGTCAAGTAGAGGGTCAGGAAGCAAGCTTTGGAGCGGCAAGAATTCATTGCC
This sequence comes from Thinopyrum elongatum, assembly GCA_011799875.1. Taxonomy (NCBI): domain Eukaryota; kingdom Viridiplantae; phylum Streptophyta; class Magnoliopsida; order Poales; family Poaceae; genus Thinopyrum; species Thinopyrum elongatum. Next base: position 446,655,601 of record CM022303.1, read on the forward strand.
GAAGAAATCAGGAAGCTAGAAGCGGCAGGATTGGTCAGAGGAGTGCTTCACCCAACGTGGTTGGCCAATCCGGTTGTAGTGCGCAAGGCGAATGGGAAATGGAGGCTGTGTATTGATTATACAGACATCAATAAAGCCTGTCCAAAAGATCCCTTTCCCTTGCCGCGCATCGACCAGATTGTGGACTCCACTGCGGGTTGTGACCTACTGTCGTTCCTTGATGCCTACTCAGGGTATCATCAAATTTTCATGGCAAAAGAAGATGAAGAAAAGACCGCATTTATCACCCCATATGGTACGTATTGTTTTATACGAATGCCTTTCGGGTTGAAAAGTGCTGGTTCTACATTTGCGAGAGCGGTCCAAATTGGTTTTGAGCCTCAGCTCCATAGAAATATGGAAGCATACATGGATGACATAGTGGTCAAAACCAAGGACAAAGCGACGCTCATACAAGATCTAGAAGAAACATTTGCAAATCTGTGCAAAATCAACTTAAAGCTCAATCCTGAGAAGTGCGTGTTTGGTGTCCCTTCCGGCAAGCTTCTCGGATTCTTTGTATCTCAACGAGGGATCAAAGCGAACCCCGACAAGATCAAAGCTATTGAGCAGATTGAAGCGCCAAGACGCGTCAAGGATGTACGTCGTCTTGCCGGCTGTGTTGCTGCCCTAAGCAGGTTTATTTCCAAATCTGCTGAGCGTGCCCTGCCCTTTTTCAAAATTTTGAAGAAGGCAGGTCCAATGAAATGGACTCCGGAAGCGGAGGCTGCGCTGCAAGATTTGAAGAAATACCTTTCTTCTCCGCCGACACTAGTCGCACCTAAGCCACAAGAGCCGTTGCTGCTGTACCTGGCAGCGACAAATCAAGTGGTTAGTGCTGCGTTAGTGGCACAGAGAGAAGCTGATGAGGAGGCAACACCAGCGGCAGGACCGCCAAGTGACGCGGCGGGATCTTCCCCAACAAGGATTGGTCCCGGCAAGACAGGATCTGTGCAGTCAGAAGAACCAGCGCAAAAGAAAAAGGTGGTGCAGTGCCCAGTTTATTTTGTTAGCTCCCTCTTGCAAGGAGCTAGGTCAAGATATTATGGTGTGCAGAAGTTGCTCTTCAGCCTTCTTATGGCCTCGAGGAAGCTGCGCCATTATTTTCAAGCACATGAAATTACCGTCGTCACTCGCTTTTCGTTGCAACGGATTTTGCGAAATCCAGAGGCAATCGGCAGGATTGTGGAGTGGGCGTTGGAATTGTCAAGCTTTGGTCTCAAGTTTGAAAGTACTTCGACAATTCAGAGCAGAGCCTTGGCAGAGTTCATTGCGGAATGGACCTCAACGCCAGATGAAGAGGTTCAAGAAACGACTCTCCCTGGTAAGGAAATTGATCAAGAATGGGTTATGTACTTTGACGGGGCTTTTTCGCTGCAAGGCGCCGGTGCTGGCGTGCTGCTTATCGCACCCACCGGAGAGCACCTCAAGTATATAATCCAGATGCATTTCCCCCGGGGGAGTTCGACAAACAACACTGCGGAGTACGAAGGGCTGCTTGCTGGTCTCAGGATCGCGGCAGACCTTGGTATCAAGAAGCTCGTCATCAGAGGCAATTCGCAGCTTGTTGTCAGGCAAGTTAACAAGAATTATCAAAGTCCATTGATGCAAGCTTACGTGGATGAAGTGAGAAAAATGGAAGAACGCTTTGATGGTCTACAAATGAAGCACATCCCTCGTGCCGAAAACAGTATTGCTGACGACCTGTCAAAGCGCGCTGCCCTCAAGTTGCCTGTGGAACCAGGAACTTTTGTGCTCCATTTGACTCAACCATCTGTGGCGCCATCAATGAGGCAAGAAAAGAGAAGAAAGCTGAATCCTGGACAGTACTTTCCGGCAGAGCTCCCTGGAGCCGCCGGCAAGGAACATGCCGGGATCAGCGACAAGCCTGCCGGGGAACAACAGGCTCCGGCGGAACCTCATGTTTTCGCTGTCGAGACAAATGTTCCCCTGGCGGAAGAGATGCCTTTAGTCCTAGCTGTCGAACCCCAGGCTCCAGCATGGGCACAGCACATTGTCCATTTTCTTCAGACAGGAGAACTCCCTGAGGAGCAGGAAGAAGCGGAAAAAGTAGCCCGTCAGTCTACTATGTACCAGTTCGTCGATGACGTCCTGTACAGAAAGAGACCAAACGGTGTGAAATTGAAGTGCGTTCCTCGGGAGGATGGACTAGAGCTATTGGCAGAGATACATGGAGGCATATGTGGATCTCACATAGGATCAAGAGCACTTGTCGGGAAAGCATTCCGGCAAGGTTTCTTCTGGCCCACCGCTCTCCAGGATGCAACTGCACTAGTAAACAAGTGTGAAGCGTGCCAGTTTCATTCGAAGAAATCACATCAGCCAGCTCAAGCTCTTCAGACGATCCCTCTCTCTTGGCCATTTTCGGTCTGGGGGCTCGACATACTGGGCCCCTTCCCCCGTGCTACCAGGGGCTTTGAGTACTTGTACGTTGCGATCGACAAGTTCACAAAGTGGCCGGAGGTGGAAGCGGTGAGAAAGGTGACAGCACAATCAGCCGTCAAGTTCTTTAAAGGAATAGTTTGCCGTTTCGGTGTGCCTAACAGGATCATCACCGACAACGGCACGCAATTCACAAGTCGCACCTTCATGCAGTACGTCCAAGATCTTGGCGGCAAAATTTGTTTTGCCTCTGTTGCTCACCCGAGAAGCAACGGCCAAGCAGAGAGGGCTAATGCTGAAGTGTTGCGCGGTCTCAGGACCAGAACCTTTGACAAGCTAAGAAAATGCGAAAGATGCTGGATTGATGAGTTGCCGGCAGTTCTTTGGTCAATCAGAACGACACCAAATCGAGCCACTGGCCAGACGCCCTTCGCTCTGGTCTACGGAGCGGAAGCAGCTCTCCCCACGGAACTCATATACGGATCACCTCGAGTGCTCGCTTATGATGAGCTTGAGCAAGAGCAACTGCGACAAGATGACGCTGTGCTCCTTGAGGAGAATCATCTTCAGGCTGCTGTGCGAGCTGCACGCTACCAGCAAGCTTTGTGCCGCTACCATAGCCGCAAAGTTCATGCCCGAAGTCTTGAGGAAGGCGACCTTGTTCTTCGACGATTCAGTCCACCAAGAATTCAAACAAGTTGACGCCGAAGTGGGAAGGCCCTTATCGGGTAATACGAGTCACCAGGCCCGGCGCTGTCCGCCTAGAGACCGAAGATGGTGTTCCAGTGAGCAACTCCTGGAATATCGAGCATCTTTGCAAGTTCTACCCATAAGGCGCGGTTGCCGGGGGCCCCCGGCAACCACCTTTTTGTACAAGTCTTGCCGGCAAGGCATGTAATCCTTTGTACAAAGCCAGGCGCAGACCCTGAGCCCAGATGAATAAGTTTAAGTGTTGAGCATTTCCTTATTGATTTCCATGTTATATATATGCATGCTTGTCTAAGACGTTGTATGACACTTGTTCCCGGTAAGCACTAACAAACCGCCAAGGTTCCGTATCTTTATTTTCTCTTCTTTCTTTTTCTCAAAAGACAGAAGGATTCCTCGCGCGCATGTTTGCCGGGGGGGAAGGAAGATATGAGTACCAGTTGGCAACGTTCAGAATTGACGCCTTACCGGAAGAAGAACAATGACAGAAAGCTAAGTTATAAAACTTAAAGCAAGTTTTTTTTACAAAGTTATTTTCCTTAGACGATTTCGACTTTTGTATGGAAAACCTGCATGTGAAGGAATCCTTGTCGTAATCGGTTGTGCCCTTATTTTGTTTCGAGTCCGCTCAACAATTTAAGTGGCTGCACTGAGAACGCCAAGGTGTCTTGCCGGCCACTGCACCTCCAGCAGGCTGCTGAAGTCCCACACCCAGCGCTCGCGGCAGGTTGCGTGCCGGCAAGTTTTCAGTAAGCGTAGGGTGTACTCCATACATAAAGGAATCAGACAAGGGAAATAGCATGCATATACCCAAACATACGCAAGTTATATTACATCAATAAGTTGCCGCAGTTCTAACACAAGACTTGATTGTCTTTTGGCAAGGAATGGTGGCGACAAGGAAAAATGAGGCAGCTAGTCCCTGCGTTGGCCCTCGACCCTCTTGATTGAATCTACCTTCTCAAGGATGGGTGCGACAAGCTCCTCAAGTGCCCTGAGATCTGCATCCTTCGGCAAGTGGTCGAGCACGTTGGTGAGATCAATGCCAGGGTTCTTATGCACCACCTTGACGAGTACCTTGCGGAGGACGGCCCGGCAAAGTTTGCGGGATTCATTGGCCAGTTGGGTCGCTCGGTTGGACTGTAGCAGCTTCAAGGCGTCAATGATGCTTTCGAAGAACATGGTCAACCTGGTGCTCAAAGATATCCTGTCTTCGGAGGAATACCTGAAGTTTTGCAGGCCATCCTGGCCCATGGTTGACAATTGTGCTGTGAGCCTCTCTGCGGTGTCGACAAGGCGATCAGTCCAGATTTTCACACCCTTCTCATAGTCGATTTGGGCGGCGGCAGCGCTCTTAAGCAAGTTCCTCTCTTCCTGAAGATCTTTGCTTAGGGCCTTCTCGCGGGCCCTGCCGTCCTTGAGGGACTTTTCTAGCGTGGTCAGCTTTAGCTTCAGGTCGGCAATGGCATCGTTGGCTGAAGTGAGCTGTTTGGTCTTGTCGGACATGGCAACTTGCATCTCCGCCAGGCTGTGGAGAGTTTTCTCCCTGTCCCCTTTGAGCGTCGAGAGCTCCTTGCCGTGTTCTTCAAGATCCATCTCCAGCTTCTTCACTTTGTCGCTCAGCTCATTCTTGGCGGCCTCTGCAGCTTCGGCAGCATCGACGGCCTCCTTGAGCTTGCTGGCGTGATCTACGGTTAGAGCTTCGAGCGCCTCCTTGTGCTTTTGCTCCAGCTCCTGGATCCGCTGCGCGACAAGCCTATTGATCTCCTCATCCTTGCCGCGAAGCTTGGCGGCGAGCGCCTGCTCACGTGCGACAAGATCTTCCTCGTGGGCATCAAGCGCAATGCGACGCTCCGTCAGGAGAGCATCTTCAGCGGCAGTTCTTTGTGCAGCTTCCTCTTGCGCCTTCTCCATGTCAGATTGTTTCAAGAGGAGCTCCATCCAGTTTTGGCTCACTTGTTCCCGACTAGCAGTCAACTCTTGAAGGGCCTCGGCCTACCAAATCTGCATCTGCTCAACGCGCTTCTGAAAACCTGCTTCGGCTGCTTCGACAACTGCCATTCTGGAATCTGCTTTCTCTTTTCGAGCACGGTGGAGTGCTTGGAGCTTGCGGAAATTTTTGCCCATGGCCTGGAGGAGCTGATCCTCTTCAGATTTTCCACTGCTGGTGCTTGGATCATCAACGATTTCGAGCCCGGCAGCGGCGATGATTTCTTCATCGAAGGTTTCCCCTTCGGTCGACGTTTCAATATTTGTCATGCCCGGCAAGTTGATGAATAGGTTGTCGCCAACCTTGAGATATTTGCTCGAAGAGGGAGCTTCGGATGTCGATGGTTGGTCCTCGACGTTCGTCTCGCTGGTGGCTGGGGGCTCTGTGGCCGATGTAGCGCCTGGCGCTCCTGTGACAGGAATGCCGTCAGTGTGGTCATCAGTCTCCTTGCCGGCCCTCTCGGCAGATTCCTTGGCGGTTTCCTCGACAACAGTTTCGCCAACCTCAACAGTGGCGTCTTTGGCGGCCTCGCTAGCGGCGATCCTGTCAGCTTCGGTGGCGGCGTCTCTGGCGGTCTCCTCGATGACAACATCGACATCCATGTGTTCCATCACAGGGAATTCTGGAGGACGAAGGAAGGAAACAAAATAAGATCAAGGTTGAAGTTCAAGAAGACAAAAAGAAAGAAAGATAAAGAAAAGGATAGCAAGCGCTCTAAGGCAAACAGTTACCTGCGTCGAGTTGTTGAGAGGTGGCCTCGCCCCTCCCGGCAACGTTGGCTGCCGGGGAAATGTTGCCGGTACCCATGCGTACCGGCTCCTCCTCAACCAAGATATGCTCGTCGGTGGTAACTCTTGCCGGGGATGCGCTTGTGGGCGGCGCGGTTGACGGAGGCAGCACGACGGGGGCAGTTTCCACCTCTCCCTATTGCTGTTCTTCTCCTGCAAGCCCGAAGATATCAGCAGCAAGGGTAGAAACCTCAGCGCCTGCCAGCGGGAAACGAGTGAAGAACTTACGCCGGGGGCTGCGCTGGGGGCTACGTTGAGGGCTGAGCCCCGGGCTGACGACGACAATTTTCGGTGCGCTCGTAGAGCCAGCCGGGGGCTCGTCGCCCGTGGAAGTCCTCGACCTCTTCGCCGCCCTTTCCGCCAAGGTTTCTGCATCGCTGCAGAGACAAGACAAAGCAAGGCTATGAGGTTACTCCAAAATTTCAGAGATAAAGGCTATGACAGGATACTTACTCTTCCTCTTCTCGTTCCGGGCTAAAGCCGGAGATGTCAAAATCGACCTCCGTTGCAGTGTCCGTGTGAGGGGGCGGAGGAGGGGTCCTGGGTCGCTTGGCTGTAGCAGGCGCGGGGGATTGGCGTGATTCCACCACCTCAGCTTTCGGTGCGGTTGTGTGAGACGCCCCTGCCGCCTCAGCAGTTGCCGCAGGTGCGGGTCTCGCGCGCCGCGCAGGTTGCTGTCGAACTCCTTGCCGCGGCATAGTCTTGCCGGCTGCCTTCTTGCCGGGAGCCTCGCTGCTTGAAGAGGGTTGGCTTGCCGGGATGCCAGAAGCGGCCTTTCGAAGAACGCGCTTGGTCTTCTTCGAAGCTGGGGGCTCCTCCTGCGGCTCTTCTTCGGCTACATCCTCGTCGGACGAGTCCTCGGCGGCCGCGCTGCTCTGTTCCTCGGCAGCCTCAGCCTCCCCGACAAGATTTTCTTCCATCACAACCTCTGCATCGCTGATTTCCCATTCTGTGAAACCGACGCTGCCGGCCTCCGCGGCAAGATTCGCTTCTTCCACCCTAGTGGCAATATACGCCACTTCTTCATCAGTGGTGGCACGAATGAGGCCCGTCTCTTCCCGGATGGCCTTCTCCGACAAGTTGTCGAAGAACTTTTGTGCTTCCTCCTCGGTTGGCTCGGCCCAAGTTGCATCAAGACCATGGGCGTTAAACATTGGCATGAAGGCGATGATTGACCCAGGGCGGAGTTGTTGCACAAAGGGACAATTCTTGCCGTAGCCTCATGATGTCCGCTGCGTTCCGGTACTCCCAAGCTGGTCTTCCCCTGCTCTGTGGGGGGGCGATACGGCGGCAGAGGAAATCGAAGCCAATCATCTCCATTGTGAGCCCGGCAGCTTTCAGGCAAAGAATCCTGGTGGTGGCGATCGTGAGCCTCTCGTCATCCGCGGCGAGATCGCTCCAGTCACTGCCGCGGACCGCCTTTTGCTGTCGAGGCAAACAGAACGGATGGGGATATGCTTCCTTGATCCAGCACCACTCAGACCGCCATTCATCCCACTTCTCGCGGTAGACCCCATCTGGATATATCTCCTTATTCCAAGCCCGTGAAATCCAGGCGATAGAACCGGAAAGGGCCTCCCCCTTTTGGATGCGAGGAATAAAGTAATGGCGGAAAAGGGCAGTATTGGGAACTACTCCAGCAAAGTTTTCGCAAAGATGAGCGAAGACAGACATGCACATTACGGCGTTCGGCGTGAAATCAAGAAGATGGAAGCCGTATGTGTACATGATGTCGTTGAAGAAGTCAGAAAATGGAGGACAGAGTCAACAATAGAAATAAGCGGTGAAGAAGTGATATCTGTCAGGTCCGCTCTTGGAACAAGAACCTAGAATCACGCGGGTTGTGGGGTGAGCTTGCGTCTCCTTCGCCCACATGCACTGGTACCGGTTCTTCAAGGCCCTCGCATCGAGCGTCGGAGCGAAGACGACGTGCTTCTTCCGCATCTTCACCAGCTCGCTCTCCGGGACATCGGCCTTCGTCTCCTTACTCTTGCCTTTGCCCTTGCTAGCCTTGGGCGGCATGGCTATTGCGAAGGCGGAGGCCGAGGATAGAGAGGGTGCGGAAGCAAAGAGCGGATGAGGAGAAGTCTGGCTTTGAGCTCGAGAAGGGGAAAATAATGGCAGAGTCCAGATTGGGAAGAAGAGGGGGTAAATAGGCTGCGCCTCTGCAGTTTCCCTTTTTATGGGGAAGGAGCGAGGCCGCCTCTTTTACTCCCCAATGTAAATACGCCTCTGCAGGCGCGCTGCAGTTGCAGCCTTTCAGCGCACGCTTCCCACGTCGCGTATTCAGCGCGCGTAGTGGGGGGCACAGTAAGCGGGATATTTACGAGTAGTTAATTCCCTGCCATGTGTGCCCGTGCACTGTTTGGGCCTAGCCCAACAACGCCTCACACTCGTGTGTGGCCTAGGCCCGGGGGCTCCTGTCGGTGTACTAAGTATTGGGCCATTAGTCCCCCGTACTTGTGCACGGGCAGTTGTAGCCATACTCGCGGCCAGGCTTGTCAGGGAACAGTTGGAGGTCAATTCAAATTATCGAAGAAACACTCAAGTCAAGGATCTGAGGATCAGCAGATAAGAAGAGCTGAAGACCGAAAGCCAGCCTCCCCAGCAAGGTCTTGCCAGGGTGGTCTGCAAAGCCCGGCAAGATTTCGCGCCCGGCAAGATTCGGCGACCGGCAAGATTCTGCCACTGTGCCACCGCTTCGGCACAGCAACCAGCCTGACATTCTGGGTCCTTCTCTGGATGCGTGGCAACGCGCCAGTGGAGGAGAGGTTAAGCGGTGCTGATGGGATGGCCCCTTTTTTCATCCCCAAGAAATGAGGACACCTAAACGGACACCTCACGGTGCATTAAATGCATTCATCCTAATCTGTCAGTGGTTAGGTATGATGACCCTGTAGCTACTTTACACCTCAATGTATGTACATTTTGCCACTGTGGTGACCCCTTTGATCGTATAAAAGGAGGCCCAAGCCAACTGCTACAGGGGAGGAGGATCTTCTGGCCCATTCTGCATGCGTAACAGCTTTTGAACGTACTGTTCATCGCAAGCACTCCTGGAGCCTGGGCTCAAGAACACTCTTAATAAAACAAGGCAGGAGTAGGGTTTTACGCTGATTAGCGGCCCGAACCTGGGTAAAATCACCCCGCGTTGATCATTGGTTTTGCTCTTTGTGCATACCTCTCTCCCTGTCGAATCGTAAAGGGGTCCTTTGGGATCCCATAGGTGTCGTACGCCGACACGGTCCCGAAAGGAAGAAATGGAAACAAGCCTGCATATCGGTCCCCGACAAGCCAAACAGATAAGTTCCTTCTTATCCATACATGTTCTGTAAGAAGCAAAACTTGTGCATATAGAAACCCCGTCACCTTCGAAGCATGGGTGCTCCCATCCTTTGACTCCAATGTTGCTTCGGTCAGGGTGGTTGTAGTGGCCTTTGGCAGAGAGGGTTCGGCAGGGGGGCTGGTGCCTTTTCATAGTTTCGAGCCCGGCAGGCCAAGCCCCGCGGCAACAAACAAAAGGCACCGGCAGGATAGCTTGCCGGAGAAAACTTGTTTACTTGTACGTATAGAGGTGTTCCACCTCTGCATGGATGTACTACATGCACAAGTGCCTGGCAAAGCTTGTCTTTTTCATTAATGTGCGAATAAGCAAGTACAGGTCTTACAGAACACAAACATGGATAAAGAAGATTACATATTTGAGACTAAAATTTGGCAAATGCCTACATGTCTTAGACTGAAAAAAGATAAGTGCCCCGTAATCCCTTTCTTGTCCCTCTCCTCCTAGGAACTACCGCAGGAGGTGAAGAGGTCAAAAGCAGTGCCTGGGCAGAAGCCCAACCCGATCCCGTCAGGGCCTGCCGGGAGCACCCTGACAGTATCAGGAGTGGCAAGGCTGCGAAGGAGGAAGAGATAGGTGTGAGCCAGCACCTTGCCCACGTTCCCTCTTTATAGGCGAACGGAGCCGAGGGCGGGCCCTTCACCAAGGGGCCAACCACCCCGCTCTGCCAATCCGACTCCTCCGCACCACCAACGGCTCGTGGAATCAGGGCCGACCTTGTGCGCCAATCCATGGTGCCTGGCTTTCTGCCATGGCACACACTTCCGCGCTCCCCGCGACTGCCACCAACCCTGCGCAATCCATGCAGCACACATGGCGGAAACGCCAGAAGCGGAGGAGCTAGTGGAATGGCAGTTATCACTCCGTGAACATGGGACGTGGGTAGAAATGGATCGTGGCTTAAAACTCCCCCATAACGTCTCGCACGACGCACGGAAAAACTGGAAACTGACTCAAGCACAGATTAATGAAGAAGCAAGGAAAATATCAAGGAAGAAAAGAATATCAGCACAAGACCCCTGCCTGTGTACCTGAAAGGGCCTACTCCAACGATGCTCGGCAGCATGTTGGACCAGGCCCGAGGGCTCCTGTCGGTGCAACAAACTTTTGCGTGTGTTGCCCAGACCGTACACAGGCACGGCAGCAACGAAGCGAGCTTCACCAAGGCCAAGCAGAAGAGATAGCTCATTGAGGAATCAAAGGGCGGATCAAGAAGACCAAGACAAGCCGAGACAGCGAGATATCATCAAAGGAAAAGCCTCCCTTGCCGGGCAGGCGAGCCTGGTCAAGACGAGGCCACCCCAAGAGCAAGTCCCAAGACCTCCCCGACAAGGGTTGCCGGGGCGCTGGCGGCCTGCTATCCCGCCAGGACTCCACCGCTCCACCTCACCGTGACGCAAGTCGCTTATCGGTGCGGTGTCGAGCCCCCAAGTGAATAAGTGGCAGTCGTTCAGCACGTGGCAGCCATTTCTGAGGAAGATCACCCCTAAATGACACCCGTCCAGGGGCGTGTCACGCAGACAGGCGAGAAGGTGGTTGAATGGCATGGCAAGGCTTGTCGGGCTGCATCCACGACGTGACACTAAGCGGTGCATTTAATGCACCTTGTCCTGTCTGCAGAGTTAGGTATGATAGCACTGTGGCTATCTAATCACTGGATAATGACTATTTTGCCACTGTGGTAACCCCTTTACCTATAAAAGGAGGGCCGAGGCAACCTTAGAAAGGATTCGTACCCTGGTACACTCGTACGCGCGTAGCCGCTCTCCCCGAGGCAACCTTGCTGGGCTTGAGCACTGCGCGTTCATCACGGCCTTCCACTCAATCCACCAAAGCAGGAGTAGGGTTTTACGCCTCGCGGCGGCCCAAACATGGGTAAAAACCACCCGAGTCACCATTGTCGTGCTGTTCTACGACCTCCTCTCTCTATGCAACGTGCCCTTCCCCCTTGCCGAACCACAAAGGGGCCGATGGCACCATAGGTGATCGTGTCGAACCACGACATAGCGTCAGTCCGCACCCCTTCAATGATTGGAAACACTTTAGGCATTGCATACAAACACTTTAGGCATGGAATGATTGGAAAGTACCATACAACCTTATAAGGAGTACCGCCAGCAGGTGCTCTATCATCATCGTTGTCTTCCCGACTATTGTTTCCCTGCTTGAATCGGGGAAAATTGCATGTTGGAGACCTTGTTAGCTTGGAGTACTCGTTCCGGTAAATGACGCAGTCATTTTTGCACGCATGGTACTTTATCGGCTCCATATCAAGAGGACACAATACCTTCCTTGCCTCATCGATACTTTTTGGCAACACGTTGCATTCAGGCAGAACATCATGCAAATACTTCAAATTCATATTGACGGAAGTGTCTGTGCTATTGCTTTTTGCCTTAATGTCCATAAGATTCATCGTGACACTTAGTCGGGTGTGTTTTGCCTTGCAACCAGGGTACAAAGGAGTTGTTGAATCCTTCACAAGAGTCGCCAGTTTGGTAGCCTCTCTACGAGAAGCTGTCTCAGTGCTAGGCTCTTTCATGATCAACTCTTGCATGTGTTCATCGTGCACCATTCCTGCCAATTTGCCCCCGATGGTTGCCTCCTCCTCTTCGGCCTCCTCACTTTCGTCGGACTCTTCACCGAACTCGTCATCTTCATCACCATTAGATTGTTCAGCATTTCCATCCATCATCCCTTCTTGTTCCTCGTCATGTTCCGCTCCTTCACATGACATCCCATCCTCATCATGACTTGTCCATGTCGTATAACCGGGCATGAAACTACTAGCCAACAAGTGCTTATGCATCTCTCCTGATTCAATTGTGTACATAACATCATTCTCGCAAACAACACACAGACAACATATTTTCTTTGAACCCCTTTTCCTAACATATTCCTCTGCAAACTATAAGAACTCTATCAAACCATTAACAAAATCATTGGACGCATGTGGTATGGAGTACATCCGACTACGATCCATCATTCGATGCCAAAACCTGCAACATACATACATAATGTAATAGATTACTATTCGATCTAAGAATATGGAAAATAAAAAAATTCGGCATGACCTTTGCTAAAAATGGGACATATTGAGTGACACCAAATAGACGAAACATAAATTAATCAACATTTCGACGAGATTTGGCACTCATTTGTATTCCCTAATTTTTTTTCAACAAAAGCATATGATCAATCGAATGTTGAATCGCCCAACACGTCCACCGCGCCACACACCAACAATCAAGTATGCATGCATGCTCATACATACACACGATGTTGAATTTAGAAAGGAACTCTCACCTAAAACATGTCTCCTCGTCTCTCTTTCCGATGTCGTGTCCAATCGATCGGATGAAATCAAGAAGAGAGAGATGTGGTGGATGACCAATGGTGAGAGGAGTAGGAGGAAGAGGAAGAGGGTGTTGTGGGAGAGGAAGAAGAAACTAGGGAGGGGAAGCCACTGAACCAGGAAGCAAACATTACACAAGATCTTATCACTGGCGGGCGGTAGGAGTTGCCCGCCACTGGTAACACTACAAAAAAAAGACACATCCATGACATTTTGGCCCGAACGAAAAAAAATTATGTCATGCTTATGACACTTCTATGATGATAATTGTGACAAAAGCATGTATCATCATAGATGTGGTGGGCTCCTACTTCTATGACAAAAAATCATGACAGAAAATGGGCTTTTGATCCTGGCCGGGCCGGGGACGCACCTGCATGACATTCTTTGGGCCGTCCATGATGGAAAAAATCGTGGTAGAAGCGAAGGCGAGGAAAATTTCGGGGAGTTCCCGGTTACGATGGGTGGTCGGGGCCGAGCGATGCACGGAGGTTTGCGCATTTCTCTCGTACACGTACGCATGTGTGTGCGAGGCATTGGGCTCTAACTGAACCCGAGCGAGGCGTTCGCTTACTGAACCCGACCGATTGCACTAGCTATGCGCGTTACTGAACCCGAGTGATCGGTCCCTTGGCTGTTAACTGAACCCGATCGAGCGATTCCTTCGCTACTGCTACTAACTGAAGCCGATCAAACCTGCTGCCTCTTGATGAACAGTGACCATTATTGGGGCTTGGATGAACAGTTCCCGGTGGGGGTTGGATGAACAGGACCCCATGGTAGTAGAGGCCGTTGCCGCTGGATGAACATGACCCCGATCGAGAGGAGGCCGCCACACACCCGAGCCGGTTGGGGGTGGATGAACAGGACCCCGTGGATGGCTGGTTGAACAGGACCTCGTGTGGAGGGCTGGTTGAACAGTAGCCGGTGGAGGCTGGATGAACAGGACCCCCGCTGGAGGCTAGAGGAAGTTGACAGTGGATGAACAGTAGCAGGTGGAGGCTGGAGGAAGTCGATGGTGGATGAACAGTAACCCGTGGAGGCTGGAGCGAGGCAGTAGACGGTGGATGAACAGTAGCCCATGGAGTCCCGTTTTGCGGTACGTGACACACCTACCGATGAACAGGACCCCGTTTTGACCGTAGGCGCCCCAACACAAGTCTGTTTCCTCCGTTTTGCGGTACGCCACACCCCTCCCGATCAACAGCACCCCATATCAACCGTCGGCACTCGAACAGAAGGCTGTTTCCTCGGTTTTGCGGTACGCCACACCCCTCTCGATGAGCAGGACCCTGTTTCGGCTGTTCTGTCGTTCCCGATGAACACAACGCATTCCGTTGCCTCCTGATGAACACGACGCAGTTTCTCCATTCTGACCCAGCCGGTTGGCTTCCAATGAACAGGACACCGTTGGTGCCATCCGTTGCCTCTCCATGTACACGAGCCCTGGACGTACGTATGCGCGAGTACGCGTTTGAGACCCTGCCCGTATGTACGTACGTGGCCATATTTTTTGGCATCTGGCTGTACGTACGTGTACACGGTTTTGACTGGACTACCTGAACTGCTACGTCGGGGGCTCTACTACTACATGTGCCGCTGCTTGCTCGGCCACGGTTCATCATTGCAGAGAGACCGATCAAGTATGTACGTACACGTTCGCGACCAGACAGACAACCCTATGTACGGTTCGACCGGGTGGGTCCCAGCAGTCAGGGAGGATAAGGAGGCACTTCCTTGCGTGCGAAGATATAACTGGTGGGTCCCAGCGGTCAGGGGGAGAATCATTTTTTTGCCCGTAATATGGATGCACTTCCTTGTGTGCGAAGATGTAGCTGGTGGGTCCCAGCTGTCAGGGGGGAAACATTTTTTCGCAAAATACAGAGTCCCTTCCGGTGGGTCCCCGCTGTCAGGTGGAGGAATAATTATTTTACACGTAATAAGGAGGCACTTCCTTGCTGCGACCGTGGACCCAGTTGTCAGCCTCTCCACGTACAGTCCTCTTCTGATGGAAGTCGTTCCTTGACCACGTTGACCACGCTGCACCGAGAGCACCAAGGCGGTGGATGACGGCGAGGCCTAGGAAGGGGACGACGCGGAGCCGGGGAAGACGCGGCAGTGGATTCCCACGTGGAGAGGAGTACGAGGGTTGACTGGTTCGACTGCGGTATGAGGCTGCCGTCGCCGCAGAATAACAGGGGTTGTGGGTGAGTAGAGGGATGGCCTGGCTAGTGGTTGGAGTAGGAGGGGCGGTGAGGCATGCGCGGCAGCACAGCCAGCCATGGGAGGTAGGAGCAGGCGGCACGGCCCGCGATGGTTTGGGCGGCTGGAGCAAGAAGACCAGAGGTTGAAGAAGCACAACAGCCGTTGGATGGACAACGTATGGTCACCGCAGCTAGAATCGTTTATATTGACTAAGATGACAAAGCCCTGTGTCCGCGTCAACTTAGGAGGCCCACAAGTCAGCCTCCAAATATGGTGGGTCACACCTAGCAGCGGGGGTATTCATTTTTTTGTGCGTAATAAGGAGGCACTTCCTTGCGTGCGAAGATATAGCTGGTGGGTCCGAGCTGTCAGCGGGGGGAATATTTTTTTTGCGAAATTCAGAGGCCCTTCCGATGGGTCCCCGCTGTCAGGTGGAGGAATCATTATTTTGCGCGTAATAAGGAGGCACTTCCTCCTCGCAAAAAAAAGGAGGCACTTCCTTGCATGCGGCCGTGGACCCAGCTTTCAGCCTCTCCATGTACAGTCCTCTTCCGATGGATGTCGTTCGTTGACCACGCCGTGCCGATAGCACCAAGGCGGTGGACGACGGCGAGGCCAAGTAAGGGAACGACCCGGAGCCGAGGAAGACTCGGTAGTTGTTTCCCACACGGAGTGAGTACGAGGGTTTACTGGTTCGGCTGCAGTGTGAGGCTGCCATCACCGGAGAATATCAGGAGGTGTGGGTGAGTAGAGGGATGGCCAGGCCAGGGATGCGAGTAGGGTGGGGCCGTGAGACCTGCCCGGCAGCGCAGCCGGCCACGGGAGGTGGGAGCAGGCGGTTCCGCCGGCGCTAGTTTGGGCGGCTGGAGCAGGAAGATCAGAGACTGAAGAATCATGATTGCTGTTGGATTGACATCTAACAGTCTGACGCTGGTAGAGTCGATTGTTGACTAAGTTTCTTTTTTTTACAAACCTTGTGTACGCATGAACTTAGTAGGCCCACAAGTCAGCCTCCAAATCTGTGGCAGACAACATAGAGCCCATTTGCTATTTTTTTAATAATTGCAGCCCATTTACTAATTCTTAAGGAATTTATTACAACCCATTTTCTGCCCAGGACCATGGTCAAAAAGTTCAACCTAATTTTGCATATTTCGGTGGAGTCTGAACTGTTTTAATCCAGAAATGATAAACATTTATTTTTTAAGAACTTATTGATTTGCCAAAAAAAATGTTTTATTTTTGTAAGCTAATAAGACGTGGGACAATTGAGTTGGTTTTAGGGAAAACCAGTGGTAAAAAAACAGCGCTGGGAAGGAAAACAACAACAAAAAATAAGGATGTAAAGATGAAAAGGGAACTTTACGTATTTTCAATATAATAATACATGTATATGAACTAGTAAAACTATAGGTAGAGATTAGAAAACGGAAGTAGGACATGGTGTTTCAAGAGGAAAATAGAACTGGGCTGTGTGTTCTAAGAGAAAATATAAGTAAGGTTGGCGGGCCAGAGGCCAGTTGATACCTGCTGGATCTTTGTGCCCCATTGTCGTCATGGGTTGGGCCTGTTAAAAACAAAACCAAGCCTGGGCAGTCTATAGTCCAGTTGAAACTTGCTCGACCTAAAAAAACAATGTACCCGCTGGATCCCAGTTATCAGTCTATACTTGCAGAATTCTCTCATTTATTGACTATGTTGAAAATTTCGTAGGTGTCTCAGATGTCAGCATTATTTTTCCATCGTGATAATAAGTGCATGCACTTGCTTACGTACGGCCATGGACCTGCTGGTTCCCTACAGTTAGGCTCTGTATGGACAGCCGTCTTGTGGTTCCACAGATGAATTTCATGCAAATCGGATGGTTTTCAGTGAAACCGGACTAAATTCATTGCATTTTACATATTTCTTATTATTATGGAATATTTTACATATTTCAACTAATAATAACCGACTAGGCCTTTTTTGAGTCCATGGAAGGCGCTTCACGCGATCGAGGTCGCGACACTCAACTGTTCTGGAAGGCCCAAATCCATTGCTCCTCTCTTTTAACAATTTGCAGCTGGGCTTGGCATGCCACAACCTAGTTCCGACGTGCTGCGTCCAACTATCAGCCTATCAAACCGGATGGATCCCGTGTGTACTTCGAAGATGTAAATTTTTTGGAGAACTGGGAATTTGAATGGCAGGTGCTTATGCTACCCATCAAATAGAAATCAGGTGCCTGAAAATTCATTTCGAAACAAATGATTCAGCTTTATATCCACGTCGACCCTTGACATGATGGTTGGAAGCAAATGCAAGTTCATACCGAAAGATCCTTAACAACAATACCAACTTGTAGACGACCAGGTAGTACAAGTATACCAATACCAAACTAACTTATAATCTTTTTAGTCCTGGCCCTAGTATTGGTCTAGTAGAAAATCTTGCAGACGACTAGCTCCCGCTCCTTCTCTTGCTCGAGGTCCCCGAGGTGGTACTGGTACATCAACCAGTTGGTCCTCTGCTAGTCGAAGTTCTTGTTGGTGTGCAGCACCAGAACCTTTTTGCTGCCCGTCTGCCGGCCGTTGACCATCACCGGCAAGGTATTGCCGGTCTTGTACCACATCGCGGTCGTGCCGCACTCTGACTGTATCTTGCGACGCGTCTGCGTGCCCCTTTTGAACGCCCTGGAGTTGCACCGGAAGAAATGCTTGCTTAGGCCACTCAGTGTGATACCTACAGTATTGGCGAATACAAGTATTAGGGTACGTAGTTGGCATTTTCATAACATCTTTGGCATGTTGCAGTCACTTGCTTCACTTTTTATTAACTGTCAAATTGTAATTGCTTAACTAGGTCTGCGTCTAAAAAGAAAAATAGAGGTATAAACAAAGGAATATATTTGTGCAAGTAGACGGCCGATTGGTGTCTCACCTGGAAGTTTCTCAGGATGGGTGTAGCATATGTCGTGCTCGCTGTCGATGGTTGGTATGAACAAATCGATGAGAGGGTGAGATCTCGCGCTGTCAGCACTCACTTTGGCCTCAAGGTGCTCAATCAGCTCCTGATCCGTGGGATCGAACTTGACGCCAGCCGGCAGCACCGGCCAACCCTTCTTGGACTTGCATCGGTTAATTCCAGTTAAATGGTACTCAATGTATGATCAATCAACTGTTTTAAGTAAATGATGAAAGATTTCGATAGATAAGTGGTACTCCAAATCTGAAGTCCACAATACCCGAACAAATTGGGGTATCAGCTTCATTACTACATGCAGACTCTAAAGGCTTGAAAAACCCCATAAAGATCGAAATCATCATACAGGGCGACGGGACGAATACTCACAGGAGCGGCCTCGCTGGTTCCTTCCTTCATCCGGCTAGCTTGAAGAGCATCCTTGTTGAGATAAAAAAATCAGCATCTTCCTTTTCACTACTTGCAATGAAGTATAGAACCTCCAGTAGCTCATCACTCATCGTACCAAATGGATCGGAACAAGGTGGTGGATGGGAGGCGGGGAGACCGAGAGAGAATGGGAGAGTGTTGTACTACTACGAGAGGAGTGAGGCTCACTTTGGTGAACCGAACACGCCGCCGGGACTCTTGTGTCACCTCACGCGCAGCATGTTGTCACATCAATTCAATGTGAGGACATGATGAATAATTTGACCGACGTATACTAGTACTACTGTACTACTTACTAGTCGTATTTAGTGTCACATTTTAACCATAGGTTTAACTAACAAAATGTCAATGCATGTCACCAAAAATTATACCATTGGAAACTATGTTGAAATACGAATCCAACGATATAATTTTTTGTGACATGCATTAACATTTAGTTACTTAAATTTATGGTCAAAATTTGACACAAATTACGAAGGGGACCAATAAACCAGGAGGGAGATAGTAGTACGAGTAGCGCAATATACGGTATAGAGGACTACTAGTACTAGTACAAATTTAGAAATGGGGTACGAAGTTACAAGGCTGTGCGGCAGACTTTGTAGGCTACATGAGTAATACAAAATATAATTCCCATTGGACAACACTTTCACCAACAAGTACGCACTTGAAGCCTAATTGATATATATGGCTTCTGCACAACATCTCCATCATCATTATCAGTACATGCTACGCAGGTGAGTTAGGATGCACTTGATCCCAGAAAGGTATCTATCCTTAAAACTAACTACAGTACATAATATCGAACAAAAGTGGGTCATGCTACAGCAGCTGGATACATGGCTCAGTCTAGATATCACTACGAATCAAGTTGTGCATATTTGTTGTTGCCATGAACCACATCGACGCATGTCGGGTTTGCAAAAGCCATTCATTGCTTGGAAGCTTGATGCCTTTCACACACTGAAGATCATCTGGCAACAAGCTGTGTCGATGAATCTCTGGATATGGTGATTCATGAAACCCATGGTACGATGTGTAGACACAGTTCCTCCTGGCAAATGGAAGTTGCATAGCACGGTAATCATTGCCAGTGATATGATCGATGATTGGTTAGATGATCAGATAATTGAGCCCGAGGAACATGGAGTGGTTGCCGAGGCTATAAACCCGCCTCCAGTTGAATACGCCTGGCCCAATGGAGCTGGGATCTTTCTCGAACAAGAAGCAGCCATAGCCATCACAGTCACGAATGCCCCAGGCATTGTACTGCATGTGGTTTGATGAAATGGTTTGGTCAATTTGGTACGTGCGAATGAGCATCAAATGACCATCGTCAGTTGAACGAGCGATAAACCACCACCCATTGACTTGTATATTTCCAGGTCCTGGAAGTATGAAGGCCAGCGCATTTGCGTCTGCTGCAACAAATCAAATTGGAGACCAAAGGACAAAAATATAAAATCATGTTCATAGTATGTGTGGAATTAAGATTATTATAACAGTGACACAGATCATAGCCAGAGAATTGCAATACCGTGGTCATAATCATACCCCAAGTTAAAAAAAGTAAGCCAATAGCTTTCATATTCTAGCAATATGTCATGGTTCAAACATCATGTAAAAATGAGAGGAAAACAGCTATGCCAGGGCCTACTCATATTCTACCATAGCAGTTACTACTGTTCTCATATCAACTCTAACAATAACATGCGTGGTTATAAAAATCTTGGAAATGAGAGTAACATATAGCAATCATGAGGTTATACTCATAATATCTATTCTAACAATCATTAGATGCCAATTGTTCTCATATCAACTCCAACAATAACATGTGTGGTCATAAAAATCTAGGAAATGAGAGGAACATATAGCAATGATGTGGTTATAGACATACTATCTATTCTAAATTTCTAACAATCAACAGGCAGTGGTATTCATAAGGTAAAGATGAGATGAGATAGAACAATTACACGACGATAGATTCCACCAGTATATGCAGCCAATCTGTGCGTCAGACCGCGTAAATGATGCCATCGTGAACTATAGCATCAGACAGAAATGGAGGCTCAACAGGATTGATGATGATCGATAACCATGTATGGCGACCGGATTCTAGATAGACTAGTCCCATGTCGAACAAGGCAATGAGCTTGTAATCCATGTAGTCTTCTGATGGTGTGGGCACTTCACAGATTACAACCTTCAGCAAACGGAGGTCGTGCCAAAAGCTCGGCGCGTCTCGTGCGTAGTAGGCAGGAGTGTCCGGCGGTATCCAATGATGGAAGGGTGATCTCTCGCTGGGTGTAGATATCCACGAGACACCACGGACTACCGGATTGGTGGATGAGGATGATCCAGTTGGCCTTCATTCCCGCACAGTAGTGGCCGCGCATGAAGGACAAGTGGGCGGGTAGTGGTAGCATGTCAAGGGGCACGACGACAACCTCAGTAGGATCGTCAAGTCGGTGTCTAGGCCACCTGCGAGGATCGTGCATTAGCAAGCAGGGTGTCTTGAAAAGGGCCGGCCGGTTGCAGATGAGTACACGATACATAGACACCGAGCATGCGGCCAGATGCACGGTGATGAGCAGGTCCATACGATTACATATCTGCTCCAAGAGAACATCGGGGAGGGAATTCCAATCGCGGCTCTGTGTGTCAGTCGGTTCTGCCATAGGGTTATTTAGGGCGCTGAGTGATTGGGGTTTTTGGTGCCTGCGAGCGAGCGGGAAAGTGGATTCGGGCGAGCGAGCGAAGAAGATGGCGTGTGTGGCCGAGCAGTGAGCGGGGGGATATGGTACACGCGAGCTACCGAGGAAGATGGCGCGGGCGGGCGAGCAGTGAGCGGGGGGAAATGGTGTGCGGCCGACGATGGGGAAGAGAGGAGGAAGAAGAAGTGATAGACGCAAAGGTGTCCTGTCTTTCGATGAGAAGGTGATTATCGTTTCGGTGGCGTAGACTTTGACGATCCGACTACGAACGTGTGAGGATGTCGCGCCTTAGCAATCGCTAAACCAACTCCGAGAGGTTATTGACCACGCCGGAGCATGATCAACCTGACCACGAGGGTCTATTTCCTGCAAGCAAATGAAGAACAAGCAAGAAACTGAGATTGCAATCTGGATATTGCGAATATAAGATGAAAGCTTTATTGATCAAGGTGGGGTTCTGTGACGTCTTGGTCTGGTCGTTGAACACAAATGAAGTACGCGAAGTTGCAGCTATGGCAAACTTTTAATCTAAACAAAACCCAAAGTCTAAACGGTGCCCTAAGGGCTGTATATATGGAGGAAGAGGGGGGAATTTCGTGGCCCTTGGAGGAGGGGTCTGAAACCAACCCTAACTCTTGTTTTCCCACACATACGGACTCTAAAAACAGCCTATACTCAAGTATTTCGAAATTACATGGGCCTGGCCCAATAATAAGGTGACGCAGCACCTATAATAGCTTCTGGACGAAATTTATGAAATGACATCTTGTATATTTCGTCCAAGGCTTCATGCGCTCATTATGGTGGCTTCACAGTCCTAAAATCATCACTTGTAACTCCGTTCTTGTTCCCCTTGCGCATGCCATCATCCCCATGCTTGATCTTGCTCCAATGTTCATCCTTCTTGTCAAAGCTAGGCCCTTCATTTGTAAGCAAGACAAATGTATCCAATTTAGACATCATCGTATTCTCATGAACATTAGAAACATTACCAAGAAACGAAAGTACCTAGTAATTTAATTGGCGTGCGCGAGCTCTAGTAATTGGTCCAGTATGTATAGCAGCAGGGGTTGTGGGTGTAACAATGGTATTGATGTCCTCGTCATCCTCCCCTTCTTGAAGTGAAGTCGTCCTCGATGGAAGCTCATCTTCCTCACCCAAATAAGGCTTCAAATCTGCAATGTTAAAAGTGGGACTAACCCCAAAATCTGTAGGCAGCTCAAGTTTATATGCATTATCATTTATTTTCTCTAACACCTTAAAAGGACCATCAGCACGTGGCATTAGCTTTGATTTGCGCAAATCAGGAAACCTATCCTTACGCAAATGTAACCAAACAAGATCTCCAGGTGCAAAGACAACATGTTTTCTACCTTTATCTCCAGCAAGTTTATATTTAGCATTCATACACTCAATGTTTTCCTTAGTTAACTCATGCATTTTTAAGATCAATTCAGCATGTTGTTTAGCATCAAAATTAACCTTCTCCAAAGATGGAAGAGGCAACAAATCAATAGGTGCACGAGGTAGGAAAACATATACAATTTCAAAAGGGCACATCTTAGTAGTAGAATGCAGCGAACGATTATAAGCAAATTCAATATGAGGCAAGCATTCTTCCCACATTTTCTTGTTATTCTTCAAAACAGCCCTAATCATAGTAGATAACGTTCTATTGACTACTTCAGTTTGTCCATCAGTTTGGGGTGACAAGTAGTACTAAAAAGCAGTTTAGTCCCCAACTTAGCCCATAAACATCTCCAAAAGTGGCTAAGAAATTTAGTATCACGATCTGAAACAATAGTATTTGGCACACCATGCAAGCGAATAATTTCACGAAAGAACAAATCAGCAACATTAGCAGCATCATCGCTTTTATGACATGGTATAAAGTGTGCCATTTTCGAGAACCTATCCACAACAACAAATATGCTATCCCTCCCCTTTGTTCGAGGTAAACCCAAAACAAAGTCCATAGATATATCCTCCCATGGAACACTAGGTACAGGCAAAGGCATATATAAACCATGAGGATTGAGTCGTGACTTAGCTTTTTGACATGTAGTGCAGCGAGCAACAAAGCGCTCAACATCCCGTCTCATCTTTGGCCAAAAGAAATGTGTAGCAAGTACATCCTCCGTCTTCTTCACGCCAAAGTGTCCCATTAATCCTCCTCCATGCGCCTCCTGCAACAACAAAAGACGAACAGAGCTAGCTGAATGCATAGCTTGTTAGCACGGAACACAAATCCATCGTTAACGACGAACTTGTTCCATGTTCTCCCTTCTTTACAATTCTGCAATACATCTTTAAATTCAGGATCATGCATATATTGATCTTTGATGGTCTCCAAACCAAATATTTTAAAGTCAAGTTGTGAAAGCATAGTATAACGACGAGATAATGCATCAGCAATAACATTTTCTTTACCCTTCTTGTGTTTAATGACATAAGGGAAAGTCTCAATGAATTCAACCCATTTAGCATGTCTACGGTTCAGTTTTGCTTGACTTTTAGTATATTTCAAAGATTCATGATCAGAATGAATAACAAATTCTTTGGGCCATAAATAATGTTGCCATGTTTCCAAAGTCCGAACAAGAGCATATAATTCCTTATCATATGTAGAATAATTCAGACTAGGCCCACTCAATTTTTCAGAAAAGTATGCAACAGGTTTACCATCTTGTAATAACACACCTCCTAATCCAATTCCACTGGCATCACATTCAAGCTCAAAAGTCTTATTAAAATCAAGAAGTTGGAGTAAAGGAGCATGTGTCAACTTAGCTTTCAATACTGTGAAGGCTTCTTCTTGTGCGGTACCCCAAACAAAAGGCACATCCTTCTTTGGAAGCTCAATGAGAGGTGTAGCAATGGTGCTGAAATCTCTCACAAATTGCCTATAGAAACCAGCGAGGCCAAGGAAACTCCTCACTTGTGTGACCGTTTTGGGCTGCAGCCAACTCTCAATAGCTTCAATCTTGGCTTTATCAACTTCCATTCCCTGTGGAGTAACAACATAGCCAAGAAAAGATACTCGGTCGGTGCAAAAGGTGCACTTCCCAAGGTTACCAAACAAACGTGCATCACGTAGAGCAATAAAAATAGCACGTAAATGTTCCAAATGTTCCTCCAAAGATCTGCTATAAATCAGTATATCATCAAAGTAAACTACCACAAATCGTCCAATGAAAGCACGTAAAACTTCGTTCATTAATCTCATGAAAGTACTAGGTGCATTAGTTAACCCAAAAGGCATGACTAACCACTCATATAACCCAAAGTTAGTTTTAAATGTTGTTTTCCATTCATCTCCCAATTTCATACGAATTTGATGGTATCCACTACGCAAATCTACTTTGGAGAATATTGTAGAGCCACTCAATTCATCAAGCATATCATCAAGCCTAGGTATAGGATGACGATAACTAATAGTAATATTATTAATGCCTCTATAATCAACACATATACACGACATACCATCCTTTTTTGGCACTAGTATAATAGGAACAGCACAAGGACTAAGAGATTCGTGTATATAACCTTTGTCGAGCAGCTCCTGTACTTGACGCATAATCTCCTTCGTCTCCTCTGGATTGGTACGGTATGGCGCACAGTTTGGCAGCGAAGCACCGGGAATTAAGTCAATATGATGCTCAATCCCTCGAATAGGTGGTAATCCCGGTGGCACGTCTTGTGGAAAGACGTCAGTGAACTCCTGCAAAATGTTAGTGATAGCAGGAGGCAAAGAGGAAGGCACATCCTCGAATGAAAATAATGCCTCTTTGCACACAAAAGCATAGCAAACAGATTTGCTGACATCTAGATCATCAATATCAGATTTGGTGGCAAGTAAACATGCACTTTCCAATTTAATTTCAGAAGCAACACTATATGGTTTATTATTAGGCTTCATTTGTTGCTCAAATTGTTCTGCCACAATCTGATTTTCACTCTTATTTTTCTCCTGTTTTGCTTTATTAGCTCTATTAATATCATCTTTCAAAATGGAATCAGGAGACATAGGAAGCAAAGTAATATGTTTATCCTTATGAACAAGAGTATACTAATTGTTTCTACCATGGTGTACAGAATTTTTATCAAATTGTCATGGTCTACCAAGTAATAAGGAACATGCTTGCATGGGTACCACATCACAATCAACATAATCAGCATATCTAGAGATACTAAAATGCACATGAACAGTACGTGTTACCTTAACCTTGCCACTGTTGTTGAACCATTGGATGTAGTAAGGATGTGGATGTGGTCTTGTGGTGAGAGATAGCTTCTCCACCATCTCCATGCTAGCCAAGTTGTTGCAGCTCCCTTCATCAATGATGACGCGGACAGAACGTTCCTTCACAACTCCCTTTGTATGGAACAAATTATGCCTCTGATTTTGCTTAGCTTGTGTTACCTGCACACTCAAAACACGTTGAGCAACTAAACTCTCATACCTGTCAGCATCCTCAGCAGCCATGTATTGCGTCTCATGTTCAGAATCATCTTCACCATGTTCTTCACTTGCAATAAGAGCCAAAGTCTCCTCATCATAGTCACTAGCGGACTCATACCCACCATTCTCAGTAACAATCATCACACGCGGAGATGGACATTTGCTCGCATAGTGACCTCCACCCTTGCAACGACGGCATATAACCTCATGTGTTTGCCCTGTTGATGCCATGGATGAAGAAGAGCTCTGTGCGGGACCGGAAGGTGCACTCCTGGCAAATGGTGGTGGTGGTGCCTGTTTTCTTGTATCTCTGTTGGAATTGGCAGCTAAAGTTAGTGGTGCTGCAGTAGGACGTGTGGGAGTAGAGGATGTACGTGGTGTCCATGATGAAGATCGACCTGCAGAAAAATTAGTTCGCGCCAATGCCTGTCGATCCTGCACTTCACATTCAGCTTTGCAAGCAAGATGGAATAAACGAGTTATATTATTATACTCCTTATACTATAGAATGGTCTGAATCTCTTTATTTAATCCACCCATAAAACGTGCAAGCATAGCTTCATTATCCTCAACAATACCACATCTAATCATGACAGTTTGTAATTCTTGATAATACTCCTCTACATAATTTTTTCCTTGTCTCAAACGCTGCAGTTTTTGAAGTAACTCACGTTGATAATATGGTGGAACCCAACGAGTACGCATAGCAGTTTTCAAAGCAGCCCAAGTAGTAGGGATATTATCATGATATAATCTACAATGTTCAGACCACCAAACAGAAGCAAAACTAGTGAATTCACAAATAGCAGCAACACGTCTATCCTTAGGATATTGTAAGCATGTGAAACGTTGTTCAGTTTCTAACTCCCAACTAAGATATACATCAGGAATGTATATACCCTCAAACGGTGGAATATTCAATTTTAGCTTAGGAATATGGTCATAATCTCGTACCTGAGGTGGCGCTGCAGCCCTACCATTGCGATTATATGCATGAGGTCGACCTGGTGCTGGTGGTGCTGGTGGTTGCACGTAATTCTGATTTTGATCAACCTCATCCTCATAATAGTCCTCCACCTCTGTAGTAGTAGTAGGAGCTACCAAAACATCAATAGCATCGGCACCGGAAGTTTGTCCTGGCTTAAGGGGAACATGGCCCGCTCGGCGGAGGGCTGTTTCGCGACGTGGAGGTGGTTGTTGTTGTTGTAATGGTGTAGCAGATGCAGGTGGTGGTTGTGGAAGACGCGCGAGTACTTCATCGAACTTGGCGTCCAACTTGGTGTCAATTGTCTTCTCTACATCATCAATCCTCTCTAGTGCCTTGCCAAAGCTGGCCATCACGTCTTCCACCTGTTGACTCAACATTTGCTGAAATTTATCATGAAGCTCCTTCTTCGTCATGTTCTCCCAGTCAATCTCATCGGCTTGTGATCCTGCCATGGTTAGCAGCAATAAAAACACACAAGAATATGATCCTACAGACTACTAGAAAGTGGTGGGGTGTCACAAATCCTGCAAGCGAATCTCAAAGTCTTACCAGTTCTTACCAAGCAGCAGGCGGTGATCGCCAACCGTTGTAGTCAAAACTCTCAAAGCTTGGATAGAGCGATTACCAGGGAGAGTCAAACACACGATGTAGATGTATGTGGAGCTGGGATGGCTTATAATATGGTAGCAAAAAGGTCAGTAATAATCAATTCAGAGATGCAAAGTTGAATAAACGCTAAACGACGGTACTGTGCTGGTCCTAGGCTAGACCGTACTAGAGACGTGAGCCTAGAACACTAACAAAATCACGGCACAGCACGTAAACAAGGAAGAAGCACACGCTGGAAAAAAATTCGCTCTCTCTATTTTTTTTGCGCTCCTTTTTTTTGCCGAAAATTACTATAATGGCGAGTGTCTCAAAAATCTTCCCAAGTCAAAATAACAGGATAGGCATGAATTTTTTTTGACTATTTTTTTTCTGAAATCAGGGCAGCGACGACCAAAAAGTGCGAGAAAAAATCACTATGATGGCAAGTGTCTCAAAACACTCCCAGGGACCTAAAAATGGGACAGGGAAAAAATATTTTGGACTGCCGAAATTTTGGCCTAAAAACTGCCCGGGGGTCTCCAGACTCTTTTTTTTTAAACCTACTCAGGCAAGGAAACACGAATCGGAAAATAGATGGATCTCGCAAGCAAACCTAATATGAAAAGAACTCGGATTGGTGGTGGATATATGGTAGTAGGATATAGCAGCGGTGGTGGTATATGGTAGCAGTGGTGGTATATGGATATGGATCGGTGGTGGATAAGCGGTGGTGGTAGATGGCAGGGGCGATGATGATGGTGCGGTGGCGGCGTGACAACTTATGACCAGAACTCGAAACTCTAAAAGACTAGACGCTAAGACCAGCAACTTGACATGATGATGCAACCGCAAATTCAACAAAGCAAAATACTGAAAAGACTATGCAAAGGCTCAGACTGGTTCGGATATGATGAACTAACCCTAATTTTTTGTGGCTTTTTTGTGGACTGTAGGTATGAAGAACAGACTCGATCTAAACTATGAAAAACTGTAAAATCCCACCGAGCAACCTGGAAATCTGATACCACTTGATTGGTTTAGCGATTGCTAAGGCGCGCGCCTTAGCAATTGCTAAACCAACTCCGAGAGGTTATTGACCACGCCGGAGCATGATCAACCTGACCACGAGGGTCCATTTCCTACAAGCAAACGAAGAACAAGCAGGAAACTGAGATTGCAATCTGGATATTGCGAATATAAGATGAAAGCTTTATTGATCAAGGTGGGGTTTTGTGACGTCTTGGTCTGGTCGTTGAACACAAACGAAGTACGCGAAGTTGCAGCTATGGCGAACTTTTAATCTAAATAAAACCCAAAGTCTAAACGGTGCCCTAAGGGCTGTATATATGGAGGAAGAGGGGGGAATTTCATGGCCCTTGGAGGAGGGGTCCGAAACCAACCCTAACTCTTGTTTCCCCACAATACAGACTCTAAAAACAGCCTATACTCAAGTATTTTGAAATTACATGGGCCTGGCTCAATAATAAGGTGACGCAGCACCTATAATAGCTTCTGGACGAAATTTATGAAGTGACATCTTGTATATTTCGTCCAAGGCTTCATGCACTCATTATGGTAGCTTCAAAGTCCTGAAATCATCACTTCTAACTCCGTTCTTGTTCCCCTTGCGCATGTCATCATCTCCATGCTTGATCTTGCTCCAATGTTCATCCTTCTTGTCAAAGCTAGGCCCTTCATTTGTAAGCAAGACAAATGTATCCAATTTAGGCAGCATCATATTCTCATGAACATTAGAAACATTACCAAGAAACGAAAGTACCTGGTAATTTAATTGGTGTGCGCGAGCTCTAGTAATTGGTCCAGTATGTATAGCAGCAGGGGCTGTGGGTGTAACAATGGTATTGATGTCCATCAAGAAGAGAGGAGGAAGAAGAGGGAAAGATGGGCAAGAAAGTGCATTAAATCTCAATTCTACTAGTACTACTACCAGGATATACCATCCTTCGGAGTGTAAATAGTTAAGCCGATGACATATGGGTCTACCTCAAGAGGGCTCATATGTCAGTTAATGGAAGAGAGAGGTGTGTAGGCATATTTGTAGAAGCGTGCTCCACTGGCAAACATGATGGCAGTACAGGGTAAGGCTGATTTAGTAACACCAACACGCTGGCTCGGCTTATTAATTAAGTGCCCCATCTGCTGCAGCGTGTATTGTCATTTCACCGTGAAGACTAGTTGAATAGTTCTCTCTGACCGAGATGGGGAATAATGGATCGCCAAGACTTCCTATTGACAGTATCCCTATGCCTCTACTCTCATCCTGTCCAACGACAAGAAACATTGGCCAAGGCACCCGGTGCTAATAATGTAGGAGTACTACTAGCATTTGTGTCAAACTTTGACCATCTATTTAACTAATAAGATGTTAATGCATGTCACCAAAAATCATATCACTGGATTCGTATTTTAACATAGTTTTTAATGGTATAGTTTTTTATGACATGCATTGACA
Source organism: Thinopyrum elongatum (assembly GCA_011799875.1). Lineage (NCBI taxonomy): Eukaryota > Viridiplantae > Streptophyta > Magnoliopsida > Poales > Poaceae > Thinopyrum > Thinopyrum elongatum. Next base: position 446,685,047 of record CM022303.1, read on the forward strand.
CTTTGTTAGTTAAATTTACGGTCAAAATTTTACACTTAGTACGAAGCGGACCAATAAACCAGGACGGAGGTTTATATACAGGTCAATAAAAAAATCATCAACCAAGGTAGTAGTAAATGATGAGTGCTTGAAGATTTTTTTCCAAAAGTAGTACTCAATAATGGGCTCGTTTTCCTCAAGAAAATTGTGTTTACGAACGTTTTAATTGGAATGCATGCGTGAGGAACAAAAGACCTACACGCATTGGTGAGTTTTCTCTTAATTCTTGCATGCAACATTTTAATGAAGCTTGAAATATGAACATGTCAATGGTAGGGAGTAAAAGCCTCATGCATGCATGCAACACTCACCCGTACACATGCACGCACGCAACACTCACGCATCCATGCGGCACACAGCACACGACGCAACACACACGCTCACGCTCAAGCTTCTCCTCGTTCGGCGAGTTGACTTATGTGTGCATGCAACCATTGAGAGAAGAAGACTAAATGAAGGTTGTTGCATGCTGTAATTAAGGATAGACATGCAGCCTATAGCTAGAGCACAAGTTGGTGCATTAGTCAATCAATGCCGATTAGATTAAAGGCTAAGTGCATTGGAAGTGTAGATGTACACTCTTTGTTGGAAAAATTTCTAATGTTAGATGTACAGTTTTTCACGGACCGAGGGAGTACACGTGCATGCACTCGCATACACAGCCAGGGTGGTTCACGCGCAAGGGTTGGACTCATGTCGCGCCTGCGTAAAGTTTTGTTTAACTGATTTCTTTGCTCTGCCAACTGACAGGTGGGACCCAGAAACCAGGTGTCAATTTAACCAGTCAACAAAGTGCCACGTCGACTATGTGGCCGGTCAGCAGGGTGCAATATGGTGCTGTGTGGTGAGCTAGTGACCGTAATGAGCGTATTGTTACATACGTTGACCGCCAGTGTATTTTTCTCGTTTCAAATTAAGCCATATTAACCGGAAAGGATGCAGTATGGACTAGTACTACTTTGATGTGTCCCGTCAACTCACCGAACGAGGAGAAGCTTGCTTACTACGCCCTCTCCCTCGCCCACGCACGGTGGCTCACGGGACGAGGAGAAGCTTGCTTACTACGTACACCTACGCCCTCTCCCTCGCCCACGAGCGCGGTGGCTCACAGGACGAGGAGAGGGTTTTAACTACGACGCCCTCTCCCTCTCCCTCACCCTCGCCCTCGCGGTGGACGTGCAGCAGTTCATTCGGTGTCAGATTGCCAGAAGCATATTGTACTGTAGTATCATCATTGTTGGACCTTCCGAAGAGGCGAAGAGCCAAGTGCAAGGTTCACAGGAGTATGAATTGTTGAACCTCCCGAACAGGCAAAGAGCCAAGCGCAAGGTTTATAGGAGTTGTCGTCCTAGTACTACAACTATAGTGAACGATCGCTACTGTATGATGCCGCCACGTCACCTATATCCAAAGTTGTGCCACCTTTTTTCTCACAGAGAGTGTTGGAGCCTGTGCAACAACCACACAAGTTGCACGTACACATAACACATTTACTAGTAATAAATTCTAAAGGACAAATGCCAGCATGCCACACAAGTTCATCTCCACTTCATGTGATAAATTTGTGCATGACTAGTCTACATATATTTACAGCGCTACCATTGATAATTTACCATACTCCACTTACACGTTATAGATGGGCTCCATGTCCTCCTCCAGGTTCCACTCCCAGGTGTTCTTTATAGATGGCACGATCCATAGCGGTGGGCAACGGGAATCATTGTCGCAGCTTTCTAGTCCAGTTCCACACGATGGAGACTCATCCAAGCTGAAGCGGCATAAATCAGGGATAGCGTGTCCCAGCATGTCGTTCATCCGGTGGTGCGCACTGAAGACACAACCATGCTTCATGAACTGCAGGCCTTCGGTGTCGTGCACGGAAGGTGGCATCCGCTTCACAATGGGGTAGTTGTCCCCAATGAAAAGCGAGTACTCTCCAAGAGTGTTCCTCGGCACCCACATAGCATCACAGGGGTCGAACTCGGCGCCGTTCATCTGGTACACGCGGCATCTCAGATCCGGACACATGGTGACGTACATGGTCAAGGTCCATGCATAATAATGTTGTGCTCAAATATGGCGGTCAGTAATATTGTGCAGCAAATAGTACTACTCCAGTATAGAGGAAGTAAAATAACTGGCTTGTTATATATAGCCACTCTTGGCTACATGGATGAGATAGTAAGACATGGAAAAACAAAAATGGTGGGAGCTAGTGGGTTCAAGTCTTCAAGGGCCTAGCTAGCTATACACGTCCTCTAAGGTAAAAAGTACTAGTACTAGTAAGTAGTACAATGAAAGAGAAGGCGAGAGGGTTAAAAAATCTAATACTAAATTGTAGTACTAGTACAGTAAACATGTCCCAGTCAAGAAAATAAAATAACTAACAAGTACTACTACTCTAACACACAGCCATGAGAAAATGGAATACCTGGGTAGATGGTGACGGTCCGATCGTGGTAGATTGTGTGACCATGTTGCACATCAGTGGTACCATGGGTAACGACTGCTAAGATAGTTGATCCCAATATGCCAAAGTCGGCTACAAGGTTCCAGGTTAGACCAGATCACGGATGCAAATGCACATCCAGGATCGGCGATCTTATTTTGATTGAGGGATGACTGGTCTCTGCAAAATAATGGAGTACCGTTAGGGATGCAAATGATGGTTTGTGCATTCCGTTTGTAATCTCCCGTACTGTAGGATGGCAACTAGATGAAACAAGTCCCCTGGCTTGTCACCTCGAAGATGCGGCCTACATGGCACACGGCATCTTCGAACATGTAGGGGTACAAACCTGCCGTGGCCAACATGTGCCAGCCTCTGCCGTTACTGCCTTTTGTATTGATGGCAATCCTTATGTCGAACACCACGATGAGATAGTAATCATCGTAGCCGCGTCGCTTTGTTGGCGGGTCCGCAATTGCTATCTTCTTCAATCTCATGTAGGCATCATCATACGTATTCAAGCCCAGCCAGTCCGGAAGGCCGATCCCAATGGTGGAGAAGGGGTCTACGGGAACGGCCGCACTGCTATGGATGTTGTGCAAAATGATGGTGGTATCCGGCCGGAGGTATGCAAGCCAATCTTCGTTGGCACCAACCCAGACCTATATATAAGACGGTGGGCAGCGGAGAAATTACGGGATGGAATAACTAAGTACTATATTTAGAATATATACTACATGATCAAACTCCACGACTGACCTGCTCATCGGACAAAATCCGACTACCTCTCAACGTCGGCAACTCTAGCGGAGTCAATGTGCAACCATGGCCAGGGAGCGGTGGACTGTTCAATGGATTGTCCCATAGAATAACCTTCTGCTCAAGAACGCATGGAAGACCAACAAGCATGGCCATCTCCCAAGCCTGTTTAAGCACCGTCTTAAAATAGTTAGTGCAGGAAGCACCGAGTCTTGTGGCGGTGAGGACATCGAAGTGGCGTGCGATTTCTCCCAGAGGATCGTCATCCAAGGTCTCTCAGCCCCGACGAGGAGGAGAACCGCCTGGCAAATCCATGGGAGCAGCGACGAACTGCCTTGGTCTCTTCGGGGGGAGAGGAACTGGCGAGGAGGAGATAAGAGCGTAACCGCAGGGCCTCGTCCCTTCGTTAAGGAAGTTATGCAGGCACGCATAGTGGTAGTGCCTAGTGCCCCACGATGGTGCAACTATTATTTACTACGCAGTACTGTAGCAGTAGTAGTACTACTTTCTCAACTAGTAGTGCGATGTACTGTACTTCTATAGTGCAGCAGTTTTGAACTCTTGAATCTCAAGGCCAAGGAGCTACAGTTGCAAGTGGAGGGTACTACTGTTCTCTAGAACCATCGTTGTACTATCAATGCAGGGAAAGTACACCTGTGTAGTGCGTACTCTCCATGCTCTATTCAAGCGCGTAGCTGGCCTACTCAGCCGCTCCTCTCACGCACACACTAGCAGCCTGTTTATCAGCGACAGTTACTGCGGGGGCAGAACATTTGAGTTCTTTGATACAGCGAGACTAGGCTTTTCGCTTCCATTTGTGGAGGTGTAATGGATCTCGTTGAACTTTGTTAGTTCCTTATTTATGAATGAGATGAGGCAAAGCTTTTGCCTCCGTTTCAAAACAAAAAAATCACGTCAAGAAGAATTTCTTTTATAGAGTTTAGAGCCGATAATGGAGTGAAGTCCATGCGTGCAACGCCACAAGCTACAGAGTAGTAGCACTTTACGTACAGAGCCATATTGCATAGTTCCCAATGCCGCGCCAGGCTTTTTTGGCTCCTCAGGCTTAATTGGGAGGCACTAGTTTAAATATGGTAGCTGATGAGGAAGTTGCAAGCGAGGTGCGGCTAGGGCGAGCACACAGGCGAGAAACTCCGCACGGTGTGAATTGATATATAGGAGTACTACTCTAGTACGCGAGCCACGAGATGATGGGAGGGAAAACCCGTTCACGTGGCTGGGCTATCCAGTGCACCCAGATTGTGGTGCAACACGTCCATTCGACTTCAAAAGTCAAACTACCAGTGTACAATATTGGCTCGCAGCGAGGTTACTATTTAAAAAAAAGGCCGTCGTGCGTTCAGCCGGGATCGAACCCACAAAAAGAGCTATACACTCCCGCGACCACTAGTAGTACTCGTTGGAGTACAACGCAACCTAGAATCGCCTTTTGTCACTAGTACATTGTTCCTTACAAGAAACCACTACCACGAAACTACCACTTACCAACCAGCCCTACCAAGAAACCACTACTCTACAAAAATTAGCAAAAACATACCAAAATTTTCTTAATCCGTCGCAATAAACTACCAAGTGCCGTTATAGGCACGTTTCAACCCATGTCGCCCCTTAAGTCAACGCCTTCTATTTAACCGGCAAGTTAGGCGTTATGACTTGTGGGACCTACATGTCAGTCTGGACAAAAATCACCGAGTGACCTCCTACCTCCGGCCCGTCCACCTAGTCATCCTCGGCCACGGGACGCAGCTACCGCCGCCGGCAGAAGGCGAGGTCAAAAGTGCCGTCGGCGCGGAGCCCATCTTGCGGCAGCCCGGATGCCAGCTCCGTCCGGCGCTCGCGGCCGCTAGCTAGCCAAGCTAGCACACACCCTGCTAGATGCATCCAGCTACTTGTCTGCAAGGTTTGCTAGCTAGGTTGCCACGGCGGTGCGGCGGCTTGTTCGCGCGCGCCGCGCTAAGGCCAGCCATCTGGCTCGAGCGAAGGCCAGCGCGGCGGCTTGCTCGTGTGTGAGCCATGCTCGGGCCAGCCAGCCAACCCATGCGGAGGCCAGCGCAGCGTCCGGCCTGTCCGACGGAGCGGCGGCCAGCTCGCTCATCACCGGCGCCACCGACGAACACGCATAAGAATTGTTTGAAGTAATGTTCAGGAAAAATAATGATTGGAGGAGGAAGAAGAGGATAGAAGGTCAGATGTGGGTCCCTCGTGTCAATGGTCAAACAAACGGTGTTGGTTTAAGGTGCCTCATCAGCTTGGACGTGTGGGCCAACCCTGTCATAAACGGGTTTAAACGAGCCTAATCGGCACTAGGTAGTAGTTTTTTGGCGTGGATTAAGAATTTTTGGGTATGTTTTTGCTATTTTTTGTACAATAGTTTCTTCCTAGGGCTGGTTGAAAGTGGTAGTTTTTTTGTTAAATACTCTACATACTGTAAGTAGGAGTGAAAGTTAAGCTTTGGAAGCCAATAAGCACTGCTAGTTACATAGTGCCTATGTGTACGTAATTCAAACTAAATATCAACCATGAGTGACTAATATCTTGATTGAAAACTCGAAACTATGGAAATACTAGCAATTTTTTTGCATGGTTGGAAATACTAGCAATGTGCACGTGCGTTTTGCAATGGATCATAATTAGAATAATACTTATTCACAAACTTGATAGAAAACACTCTAATTTTGATATACATATATCACTAAAAATATATTATATTTCAATCAGAATATATTCCTTGGGCTGTTTTGGTGAGGTGAGGGAGGGATGTGGTTGGTTTTAAGATACTAATTAAGGGGTTTTCTGCAAATTGGGTAGAGAAGTGGGATGTTGTTGAGAAAAGGCAACAACTTACCTCACAGTCGTTAGATGTAGATCTAATGGTTAAAAATGACGGATGGCAGACACACTATCATCACCAATTAAGTCTTCTGTAGGAGTACTAGCAAGATGCCCGTGCATTGCACGGAACATCAAGATGCATTTTTTTATAAAACACCTGTTGTGATTGACCCATGCGGGAGTAATCCCATGTGTAAAAACTAATGATATCTCGAGAAAGAGGAGAGATAAGGTGAGGAGGAGTGGGGCGTGGTGGTGATTGCTGGTCGGACTGAGCGGAGGCATGGGGATGGATGACGCCGGCAGCGACCACCATGCCAGATTGTTCCAGAGGCTTCCTTTTTTAGTTGCTCAACAATGAGGTTGTGGGAGGTAAGGATGAATGAGGGAAGGCCTTGTCTACAAATGTGGAGAGAGGTGCGGGTATCTTTTAGTTTGCTTTCTATCCGTCAGATATAGATTGGATGGTCTATATTGCAAGATGGCAGGCATACCATCATCACCAACTCGGTTTTTTTATAAGAGATATAAGTATGGAGATACAAACGTATTATCGACACTTGTTTCCATAAACTTGGATCTACATTCTATTCAACGGCTGAGCATGTGGGGCCTTATCACGATGACTTCTCGACTGTGTAAAACAAAGGTTTTCCCGTCGCCGATAAGAAGGGGGTGACGGCGGCGCGCTTTCGGCTCGCTCTAGTCCTAGTAGTCATACTAGGTGGTCTACGGACGTGTAGATTTATTCTTTTTCATGTCTCGTGTTCGTCGTACTGCCACGACTGTTGATGAATAGACGGTAAGTTATTCACGAGAAAACCTTGGTTGGGCGTGTGTGCGAGAGAGAGACTGCGTGTGCGTGTGTGATATGTGTAGAGACAGAGGCAATGATAAGAGATTCTTTGTGTCTCTGTGTGTGGAGGATAGAGAGAGACATGTGCATGGGGCTTTGTGTTGTGTAACATGGAGACACATAGACATAATCAGAGAGTGTAGTGTGAGATACACATGCAGACATGGGGAGAGATGTGTGAGTTAGAGAGATGGAGAATTTTGGTGTGTATGTGAGCTAGAGAGAGAGGGGGATATATACATACCTAGAGCTGGAGAGAATATGCAAGCGTGTGTGTCTTAAAAGAAGGATCCAGATAGATGGGCGTTTGCGCGTGTCTATGTGTGTTTGTGCGCGCGCGTGTGTGTGAGAGGGATTGTGTGTATGTGGAGAAGAGAGACCACTAATGATGTAAACCTAGTAGGGAAGGGGGAATGGTGTGACATGTGTGTCCAAGAGAGAGAAATGCATGTGTAGTAGCGGGATAGCATGGGTGCGGGCGGGGAGCAGACTATTTGGAAGAGACATCGAGTGTGTGTGGGAGAGGGGTGTGAGAGCAAGAGAGAGAGAGAGAGCTAGCAGGGAGAGAGAGGAAGAGAGGGGTCGTTTGTGTGCGGAAGTGGCGTATAGATAGGGAGACAAGGTTGATGTTGTTCGAAAGTGGCCTATGTACGGAGAGGCAAGGGAAGCGAGTCATCGTGTGTGTGATAGAGACTTCATGAGAGATCTAGAATAGTTGGTGTAGAGAACAACGTGCGAGATTGAGAACGATGATACGTTAGGGAGCTATGGAAAGAGTCACGACATATATGTATATAGGGAAGGAGCTGGGTCGGGTCCGCATGTGGGAGAGATAGAAAGAGGAGAGTGGTGCACAAGGAGACAAGGGTGCTTGTTTGCAGTGGGGGTGGTGAGTGAGGTGAGTGTGCGAGAACCACATAACTAGGGAGATAGACGTTTGGGGGCGACGTTTTGTGTGTATGGGAAAGATACACTCTATATAGTGTGTGTGCTTGGGAAAGAGAGATGTCGGGAGACCTAGAGAGTGGGGGAAGAGATGTGTGCATGCCCGAGCGACAAAGTGATAGAGACCTATATTGGGGTCCGGACTTAGAAGAGAGAGGGGGGTTAATGTGCTCCTGTGTTCGTGTCCGGGGGAGAGAACGACTTGTGGGGGGGACGGGGTGGTGGCTTCAGATAAAGAGTGAGGTGTCTATAATTGAGAGACTTTAGCGTAATTGAGATATATATGGTCAATAGTGTGTGCACTCATGGTTGATCAATTTGTTTCACAGTTTGGACTATGAGATAACGATACTTTTGAACATGCATGATATACTTTGAAGTACCAGAATTACAAACCTAAGATTGGAATTTTGGAATTCGACTCCATCATTAGCTTTTGTAATTCATTTAAATGGAGGTACATTTTTTAAGCCAGGATTTCGTGATTTCAAAATCATATATCAAACCTAGAGATATACACATACGGGCATGTTCAAACCTTATAATCATCCACTTTATTCATACACATACACATTTTTGTTTTTGTCATCATATTTAGGATAAACACATTTGGAATTTCATTTGAATTGGACCATATGATGGTATTTGCTTCCACTAGCTCAATGATCCATATTTGAATTGAATGGACAATCTAAGTTTCGAGTTGGAAACATTGATTTTCGAAACTTGCACCTTTTTTGCGTGCAAAACAAATAAATTCTCGGCCATGATATCATAGTCGGCCGTACAAGAGTAGAACACTTAATTTCAGCCGCCAAAAGCTTTCAAACTTCCCACTCACATCAAAATATCTCGCGCCCAAAAGTTTAGCCCTGCGATATTCCTGTTTTACCCCTGCCACATGAACGGAAAAGGGCTGCTTTGGTAACTCCATTGTTTTCCCCTCTTTGCCCCCAACATTCTTCCCCAGAGCCCTTCCCCTTCCCCTCCCCGCCTCCTCCCCCCAACCACGCCAAGCCGCCGAATCTAGTCCTCTGCCGTAGCGCTGGACCTCACACCCCGCCGGATCTACCTTCCGCACCTTGGAACCCCCAACTGCCAACTCACCACTTCACCGGAGCCACTTCAGTGACTGGCTTGTCCACCGCTCTAGATCTCCTTGACCGCCATCATGGTCCACCGCACCAGATCTGCTTCACCGGCGCCCTAGTCCACCATAGTGTAGGCCCTTCACCGACTCCCTCGTCCCCCACATCGCTGGCCCTTCATACAAGCCCTCGTCCGCCGCAACAGATCCGCCTCACCGAAAGCACTGTACACCACGCGGGATGTGCTTTGCCGACGCCTTAGTCCACTGCACCGGGCCCGCTCCATGGACGCCATATTCAACTCCACCGGCCCTGCTTTACTGACGCCGCAGCCTCATCAGGTTATTTCGATTTGTACTCCTTCGGGTTTTCTCTTCTTTATCGTGGAACTGTTCACTTACCACAGATGAGCTTTCTTGTATGTCGACAGGCGCCGCAACCGAAGCACCGGAGCCGCTTCAGCAATGGCGACAGCCGGCCCAAATTCAACCATAACACGAGCACCATCGACGGTCCTTAGCTTTCAAGTATGACAACGATACCCATACGCTGCCGAGAATCAGGTACTATTATCCAACGGCCGGTGCCTACGTTCACTTTCTTAGCATAAGCACCGCACCTTCGAATTTCTTCAGGGCATCATTCAATTTTTCATGAGATGCGTTATTCTGCTTTCACCTGTAGGGCCATACGTGTGGCAGTGAACAGGTTACATGTGCTAAATTACAAACCAGTGCACATATAGTTACAATGCTTTTGTTTTGTCCTAAGTATTACTGTACTTTCTAGATATCACTGCCTACTATTTTACTTCTTGCATGCTATATTTATGATAATGGTATTGTTCTGATGCCACCTGTTGGTTACATCAGAGTGCTTCTATGTTCTCTATGCTTAATTACACATTAGCAAACTAGCTTGTGGTTCCGCTGCTTTTTGTTCATTTTACCCTACATTTTCCAATGCTAGCTATTACATCACTGCTCCAAGCCTCTGTTCATTACTTTTTTGTGCATTCTTGATCTTCCCAAGTTGCATGACTAATTTGATGCTTCTATTAATTATGGAGCTGCCAACCCCATCAAGCAAAATATTTGTTCTTTTGGGGCTGGCACCTCGAACAAGCATAAAAATAGAGTGAAGCACATATATTGTCGTGTAAGCACACACCCTTATTTCATTAGTTTAGATTAACCATTGATGATCAATTCGAACCAGTGCATGCGATTAAAATTAATTTTACCTAAATAGAGGGTGCAGAATAAACTACAACAACTAGATTTGCAACCACGGGATGCTGACGATATCTTCAAAGAACATTGCAACAGCAGCGAGGCTTCACAGCAACATATGGTAAGCCAGTGTGTTTTAGTACATGTGAAATGTAATGCGTGTGGGCTGCTTTCTTGGCTTGTGCCCTCAACCTGTAATCCTACATAATTACAAATAGTTCAGTTGTCCGATTTGCTGTATTGCTTGATTCGAATGCTTGTTTGTTACTTGTTAGGCTATACCTGAGTTGGCCAATATGTCAGCAGTGCCTGCTGTACTATCGTAAAGAAATGCATGCCTAGTTCATTTGACTCCTTAACTTTTCCTATGAACTTCATCACAAGACCGTCTTTGTAGTTTATATGAGGTCACACTGTTTAAGTGCTTTCTCAGATTATTTCAATTGCTTAGATGCCTGGGCAACTTAAATATAGCGGTGGTACACTGCCTTTCATCTAGGGATGTCAACTGGGTCCATTTAATCCCGATTAAAGTCCACTAATGGTATGATAGTTCAAAAGAGTTTTTGCTTTTTGAGGAAAATGAACTAGCGAGCTAGCAAAAACTAACTAGATGGGATTTGCAGATGCCATTTATTTGCCACTTACATCCCTACTTTCATCTTACCATTTTAATTTGTTTTCGGCTGATGCTACTTTGAACCATTTAAATATAGCTTGCCATGCTCGGCAATAATTCATATGTCGTTTACCATGTAAGCTTACTGCCTGGATCATGCGATAACTATCTCTTACTTATGTCCAGCGGAAACCTTTTAGGATGCTGTTCACACTAGGACACAATGAACAACCACAGAATCTATTTGTGGAAGCAGTGCGCCATCCATGTTACCAGATGGTAGTAGTTCAGAGGCAACACTGCTGGAGAGCAGTCTGAGCACAGATATTATAGTTCTTGAGGCTCTACTAGAGGTAGAAAGAGATGGTGTGGCTGCCATGAATGAGGTAATCTTGATCTTGAGGCTGGAAATTATGCAATTAGCTGCACGCATTATGCAAGCAACCCAAGAATTGAAGGGAGTAAGAATGTTGCATTTGAAGACGGAGGAGGTCCTGCTGCTTCTGCTATCTGAAGCCCAGGGTAATCCCAGTTCTTCTTTAGATACCAGTTGAAATTGTCATTAGATTAGTATACTTGCATGTTGTGCCATGTCTCTGAATGGATTATGTTGTAAGACCCCCTATGTTGTCCATGTGTTGTAATGATCTGAATTTTTTAGGCGAGGTAATCCTCAGTACTTGTATGATTGACATAAGGTGAACTGTTTTTCGTGTGAGCATATTGTATTGGATGAAATAACTGTTTGACTCAAAGTGTATCCAACCTACTGAATTCGAAGATCACGACATTTCTAAATTATATTCATATATAAAGGTGGAATAAATCTTTGTCGTGGTTTTGAAGAAATAAATAACAAAACATAGAATGATGTATGGATATTCATAATCGAATACAAATTGGATTTGAATTTAGTTGCCAGGGCCCAGGGTAAACGTGAATGCTAATTCTCCCAAATGTTGAACGAAGCGGCAAAACACCCACTGTCATTTGTCGGCTGCCTGAAGCAAGTGTTTGCGAGATGGAAATTACTGTCTACCCTTGACACTTCACATCCTAATCGACCCGATTTCCACTGCTGTCGATAGGGGTAGACTAGTAACTTCAATCAGACGTGACGCGACCGCCTCTGAGCCAATTCAGACACGGTGGGCGCCAAACATGAGCGGCAAAGCACATCTGATTCAAGCTCGTCCGAAAGACCTGTGTCTCTCCCTCCATTTCCCCATTCATACATGGTGGGCGGCAAAACAAACTCTCCTCGTCCGAAATCGATGTAGGCAAATATTTTAAATAGGGGCAGGTGTGCAACTTCCCTTAGACGTGACACAACCGCCCTACCTGTCAGCCCCGTTCATACACCATGGGCGCCAACCGTGGGTGGCAAAACACCCTCTCCTCGCCCGAAATCGCTATCAGCAAATATTGGGGATATGCGAGATTACTGTCCTATCCCCAACCGACGAGATGTCCGAAATTTTAAACGGGGGCTAAGTTCGTAACTTTCCCACATTTCAGACAAGCGCGTCCCAAAGTTTGAGATCCCCTCCCCCTCCCCCTCCATTTCCCCATTCATACACCGTCGGCACCACAACAACCTCCCCACTCCGGCCAGCCTCCTCCATCCGCCACCCCATCCTCCACCTTGCTGGAGCCGCTACCCCTACCCCATCGTCCACTGCAAGAGATGGACATCTCTCATCCACGACGCCGGACCAGGATCCTTTCATCGCGTCCTCTCGCTTCATCAGCGTCGTCGTCCACCTTGTCGTTGCCGCTCCTACGACCGCCTTGTCCACGGCAACAGGACTTATCCCCCGACCCGGCCGTCTGCCGTCTAAAGTCTTCTTCAGTGCCGCCGACAGCCATTGCACCCGCAGCACCCTCAACGTATCAGCAGGGGCCTACACGGCGTCGCAAGAGAGGTGGTACTCTTTCATATCTGCTTAAGTTATTGATCTCACCCGGAAAATAGATCATAACTTGTTTACTGTACTTTTCTTGTCCATACCAAATCGTAGTGGCTAGTTGAAAGCAAACATTGGTTGCGAAGTAGCCTTTGTCCGGTTTGCACCTTCAGATCCGCCATGGCACGGTCACTATACTTGTAAAGCTTATGGTTTCCCCCTTTATATTCACTACCATCATCGTAGGTGCTTCATGTCGTGCTAGCACTGCTCCTCAAGACCTCAACCCATCAAGCGAAACAACATGCCACTCATAATTCCAAAGCTTAGTTGTTGAAATACGAATCTGATATGATGCTCATATTACTAAAACAGAGAATGTTTAATTGGTCAGCTAATGTTCCTATATTCGTTTCGAAAAGCATGTGCGCCACATATAGAGAGACAGCAGGGATTTGCATTTCTCTGTGCGCTCTGGTTCATCATGGGTGGGCACCACACATTGTATTATCTAAAATCCGCTTGCTCTTTGTTATCATGTTCCTCTTCTGTTCTTCTTAATAAGTATATTACTTCCTCCGTTCCTAAACTGCCTTGGGTGCGTGCGTGTGTTGTGGTGGCGTGCATTTGTACTGGGTGTTGTTCATTGTTGCTTTATTTATAAAGCGGGGCGAAAGCCTTTTTCGATAAAACATAAGTCTTTTTAGATATTCCAATAAGAACTACATACATATGTATATAGACATATTTTAGAGTGTACATTCACTCATTTTGCTCCGTATGTAGTCCGCATTCGAATCTCTAAGAGATTTATATTTAAGAACGGAAGGAGTAGTACAGTATGTTCCTTGTCAGGAAGTGGAGCAGGGACATTTGCAGTCAACAGGTCTATTGGGTCGCTTCAGATGGATGCTTTCAACGATTCTAGATGGTCTGCCATAATATCCGGGAAATGCTGGGAGCTATGTCGTCTTTGATAGTCTAGACGGATAGTAACAGTATTGTGCCTCCAGTTGAATAGAGCTGTCCCTTTTGGGGCTGAAGCCTTTCCGAACCCTTTCTTGCCGTACCGGCAATACAAGCCCATATGGTCCAGCTAGTTCCACTTTCCTGATTTTACTCTTGATGCTTAGGGTTTTCCCCTTTTATCTACCCTACTATGATCTGCGTAGGTGCTTTCTGTCGTACTACCAGTACTCCACCCTTCAAGCTAAACAACACAGCACTCATAATTCCAAAGCTTAGTTGTTCAAATATGATTGTGATATGATACTGATATTAGTTAACAGACACATTTAATTGGTTAGCTAAAGGTCCCACTTGAGTTTCCAAATGCATGTCGCGACATATAGAGAGACAGCAGGAATTGTATTTCTTTGTCACTTGTTGACTGTACTTTCTTGTCCATACCAAATCTTAGTTGTTATTTCAAAGCAAACATCGGTTGCTAAGTACCCTTTGCGTGGTTTGCAGCTTCAGATCTGCCATCCCACTGCCACGGTCAACACTATACTCATCATGCTTACGGTTTCCCCATTTCATGATGACCACGATCAGCCTACGTGGTTCGTGTCGTAATAGCACTGCTCCACCCATCAAGCTAAACAAGCTTAGTTGTACAAATTTGAATCTGATATTATGCTCATATTAGTAAAACTATGACATGTTTAATTGGTCACGTAAATGTTTCTACTTTAGTTTTGAAATGCATGTGAGCCACATATGGAGAGACCAGAAGGAATAGTATTTCTCTGTGCGCTCTGGTTCATCATGGGTGGGCAACAGACATTGTATAGAAAGACTTGTAATATCTTCAATCTGCTTGCTCTTCTGCTCTTCTTTAACATGATCCTCTTCTCTTCTTTAATAAGTATGTTTCTTGTTGGGAAGAGTAGCAGAGACATTTGCGGTCGACTGGTCAGGTCGAGTTGTTCTCCCTTAGTATATTTTGAATCTGTCAGGTCAGTTCGACTTGTTCTTCTTACTATATGTTGAAGTTGTCATCTGCGAAGTATCATCACTTCTGGAGCTCTCATATTTTGAGTAGTAGGCCATATTATATTAATGCACACACCAAATTATAGCATGCATGGCATCTCTCAGAAGAATTGGAGAGATAGCACAAAGGGGTTTACAGGGAGGCAGTATTGGATTAGAATCACTTCTGCATTACAAAGATAATCTCACTTATTTTTATGTTTTCATGCATGTCAGGTATTGAACATGATCAAAATGAATATGAGAATGGGCGCACGAGAGGAATATTGCGGAACAATCCACTGGCTAACAAACTTGGCATGGTGGAGGATGGCTTATCTTATTCAACCATCAAGGTGCTTGCTCTAACTTGGCAAGGATGTATTGGTCGCACATATTTTGCATATGACCTCTTGCATTACTTCTACTTTGTTACACCACCATCGGCTTAGTTTAAGCATCATATATGAGTATATGCCATACCTATCCATTTTCTGTACCTATTCCATGTGTCATCATACTATGTTTTTTCAGTCAAATGTTGTTCTTTCGTAATAGATGTCCAAAAGGAAGAGGGTGAGTGCAGACCCTCAAGGAGTACAAACTAGGTATTTGGAAAAGGTAGTGATACCTGTTAAATCAGATAGATCAGTAGCCATAGAAAACACAGGCCTAACTGTACCACACTTTACCCCTATTGCACTGGCCAAACCCCTATTAGAACTGCAGAGAACCCAGCGCCAGGTATTGTCTATGATATCAATTCAAAATTTGAACTCCTAATTTTCTGCATGTGCCTTACCTTCTCTCTTGTATGAAAACTAATTTCAGATGAATCTCCTTTCTCAAAGGATCATAGGATCTCACAACAATATTGGGCACTACATTGCTCTTGTCAGTACCTCTTGCCCTTTGTCAGTATACTTACACTCATTGCTGTTTGATTATGTAGCATCACTGTAAATGTTCGCTTCCTTATCCTCCCTTTGCTCGAAATTATAAGATATATATTTACTCTTAGATAAATGTAGAATTAATACAATGGTTATGAAGTTTTGGATTGCTCATGTAAGTACCTGTTGTCATGTACTCCCTTTGTATCGAATTAATTGTTGCTCAATTGGATGTATTTAGAACTTAATAGTGCTAGATACATCCATTTGAGCGACAAGTAATAACGGACGATGGTAGTATTACTATACTTGCATTGTGAGATAGTTGATTGTCTAGCATTACTCTGCACCTTATCTGCCCTGCCCTCCACTTTCTCCAAGTTATCAGATCTACATTTACTCTTAACAAAATGTTGAATAAAGCCAATGCCACTGCACATGTTGATGTCTGCATTCCTCTTGTCAGTACCTTTTGCCTTGTAACGCTGTACTTAATTAATTGCTATTTGATTATGTATCATCACTCTGCACCTGAGCTTCATTATCCTCTATTTCTTCCAATATTATTTGATCTATATTTACTCTTTACAAAATGTAGAATAAAGGCAACGCTTATAAAGAAGTTTCTTTGGGGAATTTATTGAATTATCCTTCCATCGACATGGAGAAGGGCTTTGTCCAGCCCGTGTTAACATGTAATGTAAGTTCATCCTTCTCAAGCCTTCAAACTTTGTTCTAGTATAGATTTGGATAGGCATCATTTCCTCCACTGCTGTTTACTTTGGTGTTTACATCTGATTGGATGTTTGCAACAACTACCAGTTTTAAATTGTAGTTGTAAAAACATGTTCCTTATGCAGAACAGATCCATTTATTTGCTTATATAATTGTGAAACCTGTTACGTGTCTCCTTGTTTCCCTTTCAGAGTCGTATCTCTTATGCCAGGCAGAACTTTAGGGAAGATAGTGAGCCAAACCATCTTGAAGAGAGCGAGATGACCCCAAGGTCATGTCTTGATGAAGACAGTGAGTTGAAGCTACTCACCAGCAGCTGTGAGACAACCTCTGTGCAGTTGCTGCCTCAATCAGTTCGACTTCTTCGGTCTCAACTTAAAGTGGAAAGGCTTGCTTCAGCTCAGCTCTGACTTGATGTCAATGATGTAAAGAAGGCCTCGGAGGACACCCATGCGTGCTTTCTTGCTACGCAGCTATGGTTAGAGCATCTATCGTTGACACAACCGAGGTCTCATCAGCTTGTTCTGCTGCTTTTGGTGCACGGCCAGGGCAGGCCTAATGCCTTCTGAAGTGCTATCAGTTTTGTATATTCTTTTGTCGGTGCGTTTATATGCACTGGTGGCGACCTTTGATGCCCAGTGTATGTAATCCGCGGTCTCGTTGCGCTTTATTATCACCGGTGGCGAACTTTGATGCCCAGTGGATGTAATATGCCGTAATTTCTTTATTGTATAGTCTAGGTTTATTCTTGGTCGGTATGTTGTAATTTAGGCCGGAAGCCGAGTAAAGTTCTGGCCAGCTGGGCCAGAGAATACCATGGGCTTTTAACAGGCTAAAAACTAGATTGGGCTAGCGTTGAGCCGAAAAATTCACGGGCCAATACAGGCTGAAACTGCCTTAGGCCCATGTTTGTCCCAAATAGAATGAGCCGTTAACAGGCCAAAATATATCTCGGGCCATGTTTGGCCCAATAAAATTATGGGCTTTAAGCAGGCCGGTATCAACGCGGGCCGTAGGCCCAACAGTGTCAAGGGCCATTAACAAATGGGCTGTAAGCAGACCGGATTCAGCGCGGGCTGTAATTAGGCCCAACTGTTACACGGGCCATTAACAGGCCGATAGGCCAGTTGGGCTGAAATTTATCCACGAAGACTATGGGCCGTTAAGAGGCCTAAAGTTACTTTGGACAAGAAATAGCCCAGTTTCAGCATGGGCCGTTAAATGGCCTAAAGTGAAACCGGGCCAACAACAGTCCAGATGCACCACGGCCACTAACAGGCCGAAACTATTATCGGGCTGAACTGGTAAACGGGCATTTAACAGGCTGAAATACAAACCCGGCTTAGAATGGGCCCAAAAGAACAGTGGCCTGTTAACGGGCCTGATCTGATATGGGCCGTAATTTAGCCCAAAACACGACAGGCTGTGAACGGGCTTGATCTGATATGGGCCTTAATTTGACCCAAAACATGGCAGGCTATTAACGGGCCAGCCCACTAGTGTCTGAAAAATATGGTGGGCCTTTAGCTGGGCCGGCCTTTTTACCTTAAATGGGCCACTGTTGGGCTATGCCACGTGTCGACATATCATAGGCGCCTTCCGTCCATTGTAGGGATGACATCTGTCCCAACGATGAGCTGACACGTGGATCATCCGGCGAATGAGAATTTTACACGTGGAAAATCCCCATTGGTCGGGGCTGTTAACGGGTTATCGGATCCAAACCGGAACCCGATAGCTTAACAGCGACCCGTTACGGTGGATGCCACATGTCGGTTACCCTTGACGAAAACACTTCCATGACACGCCATTTATCGTCATGGAAGTGGACACTTCCGTGATGATAATTTTGGTATTGTCATGAAACACTTCTACGACAGCACAGGTATGACTATCTTGATTCTGTCATAAAATCATCATGGATGTACATGCATGACAGAAAACGTGACCTACTGTGACAAACACGTATCATCACGGAAGTAGTTTTTTTTTTGTAGTGTAAGTGACGTGGACAGCATCCTCGGGCGGGAAAATATTTTGTGGTGGGCACAAATTACGGCCCACCACCTTTATTTAACCTACCACTGGCGGGCGACGTAGAGGACCCGCCACATCTATGTTCTGATAAAATTGGGCATCCAGCAAAGATAGCTAGTGGCGGATGCTAGTCACTGCTCGCCACTGCTTGGTCAACTACCTGTGGCAGGCAACTGCTAATGCCCGTCACAACTGAGTTACGCAAGCAAGCCTCGTCCGGGAGATTGTACCTGTGGCAGGGGTGAATTATGTCCGCCACACTTACGTTGTTAGTTGTGGCGGGCTCTGTTTGGTACTCGCCGCTGCTTATTCTGAAAAATAGGTATGGCAGGTGACCTACATCGCCTGCCACTCATTGGGGTTCACGTATAAGCCCTTTCCCAGTAGTGATCATACCTATCATCCGGTAGAGGAATTGAGATACCATTCCAAATTCAAAATAACATCATTGTTCCTTGAAGAAATTCATCTCATCCATGGTCTTTCATATGTTGCATACTATTCTTAGTCGGACCAACAAGTCATACCATTAAGGATGTCTTTTTTAGAATTATGTGTAACTTTATTCAAACTCGACAAAACTACATGTACAATTCCGTGGATCATATATAACTTTTTTACAAAATATCTCATGTAACTAAGAATTGCAGTGAAATTTCTCAGAATCATCTTCTCAATGGTACCAATCTTTGCAATACGAAATACAACAAAGGATTCACCAAAGTGGTAGGGTCAGAGCAGAGACACCACCGCTCGTACACCTACACGAACTTGACCATATTCATAGGTTTCAAAACCCTATTGAGTCGGCCATTCAAAAATAGGGGAAGCCATGGCCATTGAACATACATGAGTCGGGGATAATCCCCTAAAACTATAGGTTGTCGAACCACAAGGTCTTCAATAGAACACCAAAGCATGACTCCAAAGTCACAATGGATCGTACCAACAAAACCGATAGCAAACGTTAACACAAACTCATCAAATCCATATGAACAAATCTACAAGGACATAAAGCAGACACACCAAACTTGTAGAGACACATACTCACCGACGTTGTGCCATCTGGTAAGACTTCGCACAATAGGAGAAGAAGCAGAGTACATTTATTCTCGATGTCATCGCACCCTTTGTGAGGATGTTGTCGATGAAGACCGAAGAAATGACACTAGTAAAACAAATCTGAATATGCCTAAGGAGATGCGAGGCCCCTCTCACCTCGCTGCACAATGGCTGGAGGCGAGGGGATCCAACGAAATTTGTGGTGGCTGACCCTATGGAACCGTAGCCTCTCATCGGGTTGTCCTCTATTCCTATGCGAATATTGATGCTTGTGTGATGGCTCTTCATTAATCTTGGTATCTCTTTTGCACACATTGAGATAACTCATAAATTGATGGCAATATTATCCACAAATCTAGGCATCCATGGACATCCAATCCATTTTGGCAAGGGTTTTGAGGACCTTTCCAAGCCATGGATTTCAGCGGGTAGGAATCCACGAACTCGTGGGTTTGGCATGGTTTCCTAATTTGCCCCATTCATACCCATCAGGCAAACGGGGCCCACGTGGCAATGACCAAGTCATAATACTTATCATAAATCTCAATGATAGGATGCCGATGAATCAAGGACCAATACATATCAAGGATGTTGTTTCTAGCTCAAGCATCCAACTCAACAAATCTATTTTGTGGCGATGATGTGCCATATTGCTGTCTTACTTCGGCCCTGTTTGTTTTAGCTTTGATTGGATTCAAATCACTTGTGAATTCGTTTCACTTGCAAAGCTGGTTCGCAGAATCAACTCTGCCACCAAAGTATACTTTCAGGTGCTTACACAATTGCACTGAAAAAGGCCGGAATCTGAATCCACCTTCATCGGCAAAGCTGGTTCAAAATAGCTGTTTGTTTAAGCTTTCAGATTCATCTTCAGCAAAGCTGAATTGGTTAATGAATCTCAAACAAAAATACAAAATAGTTGTTTGTTTCAGATTCCAAATTTAGCTTTAATGGCAAAGCTGAATTTGGTACCTGAAGCTCAAACAAACAGGGCTTAGCGCAAGATATTTTGAAGCACTTTGTGACAATAGAGTAGAAAGTAGACATGTTCGAGTTAGTGTGCAAAATAATGGTTCAGAACATGGTGACTCACTCATAATCTGTGGTTTTAGCACCCTCATACCAAGCCGGTGAGGAACCGAACGACATTACACCCCCGAGAGGCCTCATGGGACTGTGATCTCTCTCAAGTGTGCCACACCAGCAAATGTGGCAAGGAAACAAGTTTCAGGCAAGGATGGTAGTTATTGGCTAGGGTTAGCATTAGGGATGCAAGGCGGCGCCTGACCCATCCCGCTCCGTATTCAAGATTAGGCAGACTTAGTTGTAGCCAGCTTGAGGTGGTTCTAGCTTAATTTGTGCTAACTCAGCACTCTCACGGGCTCTGGCGGGACGCCGCTCTGCACCCCTAGTTAGCATGGCCAGGTTTGAAAAACTAGTAATCGTGGTTCAAATCAGATTTCATGTACAAGTTCAAATTTCAAGATATAATTTGAAGAAAAAATGATCGAAAAAGATAAACGCCGAACGTCTGATTTTTGAATCTCGTCCCGAACGTGTTGCCTGCCATTGGATTAGTTGCACCAATCTTGAAGCACCAGGCAGAGACACATCAGCAAAGAAACTCGTTCGCTGAAAATTCGCTTGGCCCGAACAACCTTGTCCACTTCGTCTCCCTTTCCCATGCTCACTCTCTCCATTCCCCCCTTCTCCGCCTCCGCTCTAGGCACCCACGTGCCCGCCGTCGATGGCCTCGGACGTTCGCCGCTGCTCGACGGCCACCGGCCCCTTTCGAATAAACCCTGACCAGATCCCTCGGTGGGGTGTTGCGGGGCCTGCCTGTGGATCCCGACATCATGACGCTAGCTGGGGTGCGGGGGCAGATATTCGTGTGCGGCGATGGGGGCAGCGGACGATAACGGTGTGGCGTTGCAGTAGTTGCCGGGCCTATCTGCGGTGGCACGAATATCATGGTGAAGGTGATTCGTCCATCTCACAGAGCTCAACGGAATGGCGACTCACAGAGCTCAACGTGTCGGCCATCTCACAGAGCTCAACGAAAACATACATGGCAAAAATTTATGTTTTAATTTTGCCATGGCAATTTTTACTTTCATAGCATGGCAAATTTACTTTTATTGCCATGGCAAATTTCGTTTTTATTTGCCATCGAAAAGTTTACTTTTTATTTTTTTTCCATGGCAAATTTACCTTTACTGCCATGGCAAGTTTACTTTAACGTACATGGCAAAAAATTCTGTTTTAATTTTGCGATGGCAATTTTTACTTCCGTAGCATGGCAAATTTACTTTTACTGCATGGCAAATTTCGTTTTTATTTTCCATCGGAAAGTTTACTTTTTATTTTTTTCCATGGCAAATTTACCTTTACTACCATGGCAAGTTTACTTTAACATGCATGGCAAAGTTTTTTTTTTTAATTTTTGCGATGGCAATTCTTCTTTTGTTTACCATGGCAAATTCATCGACATGACAAATTTACCTTTACTGCCAAGGCAAATTTACTTAAACATACATGGCAACTTTTACTATTTATTTTCCATGGAAACTTTACCTTCATTGTCATGGAAAATTTAACTTTATTTTCCATGGCAAATAAACCTTCATTTTTGCCATCGCAATTTTTACTTTAACATACACGACAAATGTACTAATTTTTGTACGTACCATTTGGTAATCTTTCTTATACATATACCATTTGTAATTTTTGGTCACAATTTGTGCTATTTTACATACATGATAAATTTCTTTTATACAAAGCAAGGCAATTTTACTTCAAATACCATGGCTAATTTTAATATCTATCTACCATGGCAGTTTTTGGTGATTATTATGTTTTTGTACTATTCATTCTACTTTTTACATGGTAATTTTTTGTCATGGCAATTTTCCGACAATAATTTTTTGCCATGGCAAGAAAATTGCCATGCGAGCAGTACCATGCCAATTTCTGCTTTATTGTTTGCACCATGACAGATTCATTTTTTTTAAGCTTGCCATAGTTATTCTTTGGACTATGGCAAAGTTGTAGGTTAAAGCATAACAAATTTAATTTTTTAAGCAATTACAAAGTTTACTTTTTGGACCATTCAAAATTCATAGTTAAGGGCATGGCAATTTTTTATTTTTGAACATGGCAAATTTACCTTTTATCCAATGAAAAAAAATCATACTCCAATCATGGAAAAAATTATATATTTGGAACATGGCAAGCTTTATTAATTTAACCATGTGGCAAACTAAATGCTTTGGACCATGGCAAATTTGTTTTGTATAAAACATGGGCATATTTTATGTTGAAACAGTTTTTTGCCAAGGTTCCTTCTATGTGTTCTTAAATTCTGGCATTTTTTAATTTTCATAACTAGTATGGATCCATTTTTTCAACTTGATCACAGTTTCAATATACATTATGACAACAATAAATGTGCTAGTCAGCTGAAAATTGGGCTTTTTTATGTCCTTCTTCTGTTTTTTGCCTTTAAGGTGACGTGGGGGTGGTGGGGAGGCCCATTACTTGGCCTGGTTGTGCCT
Organism: Thinopyrum elongatum; assembly: GCA_011799875.1. Classification (NCBI taxonomy): domain Eukaryota; kingdom Viridiplantae; phylum Streptophyta; class Magnoliopsida; order Poales; family Poaceae; genus Thinopyrum; species Thinopyrum elongatum. The sequence continues at coordinate 446,708,052 of CM022303.1, forward strand.
GGTGGGTTCGCGCTGGGGGTGTATGCCAGACCGAACTCTGAACCGAGCCAAATCTCGCCGCCGTCAACCATGGATCCGAGCCGGCCACTCCTGGGGCGCGGCGCCTTCCTCTCCTCCTCGGCGCACGCCGCCGCCGCCATCATCCTCATCGCCTTCCTCCTCCTCACTCTGCTCCGCCTCCCGCTCTCCCCCTCCATCTCCATCTACACCCCTCCCCCCCTCGCCTCCACGCACCACCACCACCTGCAGCACCAGGACCATGAAGACCAGGAGCAGGAGGATGCCTCGTCCTGCGACCTCTCCTCCCCGCTGGACTGCGCCGACCCACGCCTCTTCCACCTCATGATGCGCAGCGCCATCGACGCCTTTCCCGCCGTCCATTTCGCCCGCTTCGGCCGCCCCGTCCCCGGCGACCCGCCCTCCGCTTCCTGCGACATGGCATGGCGCGCCCGCACCAACGCCTCCGCCTCCGCCTCCCCCACCGCCACCACCAAGGACTACCGCCGCTTCGCCATCGCGAGGGACCCACACACCTGCGCCTACTCTGTCACCTCCATCGGCAATTACCACTCCGGCCCCAACGCCCGCAAGCCTCGGCCCGGCGCCTCCAACGCCACCGCAGCCCCGCCTCCGCCACCGCTCTCCCGCTCCCAGTTCGCCGCCGCCACCTACCTCTCCTACCACGGCGGAGGCGACCGCTGCAAGCCCATGCCGCACTACATGCGCAGCCTCCTCTGCGCCCTCGCCGAGGCCCGCTACCTCAACCGCACCCTCGTCCTCGACCTCAGCCTCTGCCTCGCGGCCTCCTACACAGCCGCCGGCATGCCCGAGGAGGGCAAGCGCCTCGCCTTCTACTTCGACATCGACCACCTCCACATCATCGAGGAAAGACAGTTCTGGGAAGATTGGGACAGGTGGGGAGCGCAGGGCCAGCTCGGGCTCCGGCTCATTGAGGACACCAGGGTTGCCCCCACCAAGTTCTCCAAGGCTAAGGACACCCTAGTTGTCAGGAAATTTGGGGACGTCGAGCCAGGGAATTACTGGTACCATGTGTGTGAGGGTGAGGCGGAGCGTGTGCTCCCTCCGCCACGCCATGCCATACGTTTGGCATCAAGTTTGATGAGCATTGTCGATGATATCATCGCAAGTATGCAACAAGACTTCGATTCGGTCCATGTTGGTGGCAGTGTTGAGGACCTCGTCCAGGGAATCGAGGATGGTGTTGATGTAGGAAGGCAAGTGTACATTGCCGGAGAGGGGATCAACACGGTCTCCATGGAGGTGCTTAAGGCAAAGTACAACAACTTGCGTTACCTCGCTGAGTTTCAGAGGCTCTGGAGAAAAGACAGCAAGTGGTTCTTGGAGATGAAGAGGCTCAATGGTGGAATTCCTGTGAAGTTTGATGGGTACATGCGTGAGCTGGTTGACAGGGAGGTCTTCCTCAAGGGCAAGAAGAAGGTCGAGGTGCTCCACTGATTGCTTCTCCAAGATAAAATGTTGGAGAACACGGCATGCTTTTTCCAAGTGAGTCGTGTATAGACCGGTTCTGAATTTTGTTGTCAGGTTTAGGGTATAGATGATCCAGGCAGTACCACTTCGAGAGAAATTTTCGTAACCAGCATTCCAGCAATGTATAGCTCCGTGCTGCTAAGAGTACCTGTTCCGATCAATTAGTTCCTTAGCACTAATCACTGCTCATTTCCTGTAAGGAATTATTGTACTAATTCACATATCCTTTTGGCTATTTAGTTGAATTCATGACCTTTTGTTTCTCCAATACATTTCAACATATGATAGTTATGAGTAGTCAATGATGTATAGCTTTATCATCTACATAGGTGTTCTGGGCATCTATTCTTTAAGTGACGCACAAAAGTATAATCATGAGTCCAGTCTTCTGCTGCATATGGCATGCTATGGAAAACATATCCTCTTATGAGCATTTGTTTACTAGTTATAACAGTATGCTGTCTTCCTTGATTACTTGAGGGTCATGGAAACTGAAATATAGCTGTAAGACAATCTGTATGTGCTGCTTGACCTGCAGTCCTGGTAAGCGACGAATATTTCTTTGATAAGCAAGGAATGTTTCTTTTGTGGTCTGACTGAAACTACACATAGTGCCATATTGACGTACTTTTCATTCGGTTCTACGGAACCTTCGCTGATCAAGGCTTCATTTTTCATGTACGTTTACATTTCATTTATGTTAACACCAGCATCAGCAACACAGTTTACATTATAACTACTTTATCTTTCTTTTATTTTGTTCTTTATGCGCTATCTCCTTGATAGGGTAGATAAGGTAGAGAAGAGTGCTGCAATATAGCATATGTTCCAGATGTTATGCTTCGTTGTTTTTGGATAAGCAATGCTTATTCCTAGCTAAAATGTATAGGCTTTTGCAATACGGCATCTCTGAAATTTATGATGAATATACCATTTTTAACTTCTTGCTTGACGAAACAAATATATACTTGGACATCGATCTTATCTGAAGTATGATAAGTTGTGTACATTCAAGGGAACCTTTATAGTTAAGCAGCAACTTCCAGTACAGATCTTCCAGTCGGTGAGGGTGTAACAACAGAATGAAATAAATAGCTTCAACGACATTGTTACTGTAATATTATGGCAGATGTGCATTAGGTTGATCAAACATGATACATAAAGTGAGACGACCAACAATAATTCTGCCCTCTTTAGGAAATCTGGAAGGAGCCATACCAAACTCAGCAAGTACTCCCTCCGTCCCAAAATTCTTGTCTTAGATTTGTCTAGATACGGATGTATCTAACACTAAAACGTAACTAGATACATCCGTATTTAGACAAATATAAGACAAGAATTTTGAGACGGAGGGAGTACTTCTCTCTGAACTGCTCTGTGCAAAACATCATGTGTAAAGATGCCTTGTCATCTAAGCCAATCATATCGAGTTTGGTTAAAACCTAATATCTTTGCAGTTATGCTAGGACCAGGGATAAATATGAGATAACCTCTGTTACGGTATAGAAGGCCTGCGTGTATTCCTAGATCATCAATTTGTCCAATCAAATATGTATTATTGTTCAGTAAGTAAAGTTTTGAATTCGTTTTTCGAAAAAAGTTTATAATGGTATTTTTTTGGCATATAACTCATTATTTGGTTAGTCAAATTGATGATCTTGAAATATGTGCGGACCAGTTGCTTTTGATTACTATAAACCGTTGAACATTGGTAGGAATACTTCTCTAGGAGTTATTCATTTATTCCAGATAACGACGAGACTTTGTTCCGCTAATATCCATACCTGGATCATGCTCCTTCCCATCCATTACTTCTGAACTGGCACCAAAAAGAAAAGAAAAAAGAACATAGTGAAATCACAATTATGAATGGTTAGTGCTCCTACTTTATAGCCACATTTTGAGAATTGATGACTGATATTAACAACCTTGGGATACTAATAGTTGATTAGTTTGTTAGCTCTACTTGCTGCTCAGTTCTATTAAGAAGAAATTGCAATTATCCAATGTTATGAGCTGCCTTTTCTTACTGGTTGATCATTTCACAACATTTACTGATCACGCATAAGTAGGTTTGTTTTCCCTTTTTCGTCAGTTCAAAAAACCCTTTTTCGTCATAAGTAGGTTTGTTTGTGCCATTTCTGGACAAAAAACATTTGATATGGGTCTGCTCTGTTTGCGAGCCACAGCTTTGCCAGTAATACAAGCAGTGGCGCAAATACGACTAATAACATGTGCCATTTGCATTAATCTTTTTGTTATCTAATTAATTCAGTTATGCTGCGGGGTGAACAAAGGCACGCCACAAAAATGACGAAGAAAGACATTTGGGCTTGCGCTGAGAGCCAAGAGAATCAGGAAAGCATATCTCATTCTCAGCCCCATTCCCCCAATCTCTAGACTCCTGTGCCTGATACATGGTCTGCTCTGTGCATCAAGATTTCTCTCTTCATTCAAAATTTGAACTTAACTATAGTAATGCTGAGTAGCAAGTTTTTCTCCTTATCGTTTTCTTGTATTGTATCACCTCCAGATCAGGGAATCAAAGAGGCAGTACCACCACCGCCTCATGTTGCTGTTGTTTCACACTTTCAACCATCAAAGAATAGGTTGGACATCATCTGCCTCGACATATTCATGCTAATTTATCCCTACATTTGATTGATTTGCATAGATCCTGAAGCATACGACCCGTTGCAGAGTTTGTGAAGAAACACGCTCGTCAAAAGGGGATTCGGTTAATTTGTCCAGAAGCATGAGGATAAGGATGAGCGATCTGTTTTCAGGAAAGGTACCCTCTTCTTTTCTTTTCTTTTTTGAGGGGAAAAGATAGCCTCTTCGAGTGTAGTGTTGTTCGACGCCGAAGAAGAGAAAGTGATCAATATCGAAGAAAGGTAAAGTGGCATAAAATTATATCTGTAGATTGTGGTTTAACTCTTTTCACATTTATGTAGTCCGTAGTTGTATTTGAGGATATATAACTGACCATATGGAGTATTGCAGGCTTGCTTCAGGAGCTCCTGTTTTCATCCACTAATTAGAAACTCGGCTGTTTCGGTGCCAATGCAATGAGTTGGGGGCGTGGTCCGTTTTGGTTTCACTGTCGACCTTTTGTTTTGCCTTTTCTTTTTTGGGTGTGCGGTCCCTTTTTCTTTTTTGTTTGGCTGTCAATAAGTGTACAAGAAATAACCTGAAGTCCTTGGGGCCGGTTTAGTAGCTATGACTCCGCTGTTGGCAGTTGTTAGAAAATGCAAATGTATCAGTAATTTCCTCTCAAAATAATAATGATAGTGTTGTAGTACTCCCTCCGTAAAGAAATATCCGTAAAAATATAAGAGCGCTCTTATATTTCTTTACCGAGGGAGTACTAAGTTTGCTTTGCCCTACTCTTTGATCGTATAGTTACTCCTAATAAGTGGAGTGGGTGAAGGGTGTATATATAGTGCAATGCAAGATGAGATTCAGATCTCACGGCCAGCCGCACTAGTGGTTATTTCTTGATCCTATCTGTACGTTATTTCAGATATTATCTGTGGTCAGGTTAAAGTATGTCTGCTTCAAAATACTCCGTAGATTCTTTTGGCTAAAGAATAGCCTTATTAACATCTACTACTCGCCTGATCCTATCTACTATGTCGATGCCATTTTTAGAACAAGTGCATACACTACTGAAGAAAGCGTATGTTTTACTGTCCGATTACTCGCCTCATCAGACAGCCAAACCCTCCCCGCAGCTCTCTTCCTGGATTTGGTGGATGGCGACGATCTACAGCACCAGCGTGATGAAACTGTGTATATCGTGGCGCCTGCTACTGCTCGTCCACTCCCGGCCTGCAAGAAACTCGCATTGGCTGCAGAAGGGGCAAGACCGCGGATGCGGGAGTCCACGCCGTGACGACCGTACTGGATGTGTCTTAGAAACAGCATGATGTCACACACGTTGCCGCGAAAACTATGCTGAAACAAATGCATAAATGCATACCTTATAGAAAAAAACAATGCGAAGACAAATGTAAGTGTGTTCTCGGCTTACATTTAAAAGACGGTGAAACCTACTGTACAACGTATGCGACAAAATCGTGTATTAAAAGAAAAGAAAAAACATTTGAATTAAACTTTTTTTTTTGGGCATGATATGCTAACAAAGATGTCGAGCATGGACTATATACACCAATGGCCACATAAAAATTAATGATTTTTTTTAGGTTGTAACTGACATGCATTAATTGATTCAGGGGGAAAAGAAGACATGCATGATAAGGTGTCTTATTTGCAAAGATAAATTAATGCACCAAATGTAACTTATGAGTGCATGCATGACTTGAATGTCACACAATTTCGCTAGTAGGATAAGTATCAATAATTAAGGCGACGTGAAAGTAGGCATGTGTGAAGAAATTTAGTAGTGAAGGCTATCTATTTTATTAGGTACAAAAGATCTTATTCTTAGTGAAAGAGTAAGGAAGGTTTCAAATTTATGAAAAATGTCTGATATAAACCTTATTGCTAAGAATTTTGTGAGGTGTTGTACTAGATTGAACACACAACTAGGGGGGTGAAGATCTCCACCACTCCTGATGGGAGTGTTGGACCTTTTCTTGCTTGGTCAATTTCTTATCTCCTCATATATCCTTTTCGGTGTCTCGTATAGGTTGCTTTGTTCCTATCATTTCCACTTTGTTCTCTCTCTCTTTTTTAAAGAAAACTACTAGCCTCCTGAGGGTATATATTACTATGTGAATTGTCCTCGCAATATTACGATGAGAATTTTATTTTTATTTCTAAAAGGGGCATTGATTGATGAACACATCCATTTTATTATTGCATTTCAAGCCATTCTTATGAAAATTTTGAAAAGATTATCGGGCTCAAAAGAACGCAAAAAGATTATAAGTCTCATTCAGGTACCACAAATCCTATAACTAGACCAGCATCCATATTGATTGAACAAATAAAACTATGAAGCATGTGACAAAATGATGTATAAAAGGAGAAAAAATGTTTGAATTAAACTTAATGCATTGTCATATGTCAACAAAAATGCGAAGCATGGACTATATAATTTTGCTACAAGCAACCCATATATTTCCATGACCACTTAAAAATTAACCAAAATCTTTTAACTTGTGACTGATATGCATGAACTGATTCCAACAAAAAAACATGCATGACTTGATGAGGTGGCATATTTTTTATGGATAAATTAATGCAACAAATGTAACTTATGAGTTGATGCATGACTTGTTGATGTCACCAAATTATGGTTAGACGAGAATCAGTAATTGAGGTGATGCGAAAATACACATGTGCGAAGAAATCTAGTAGTGGGGTCAAGCTATTTAGATACAACAGAAGGTCTTATCTTTAGTGAACCAGTAGGGAATATTTCACTTTTATGAAAAATGTCTTATACAAATATGTTGCTCGGAATTCTGCGACGTGTTGTGCAAGATGAAACACACAGCTAGGTCGGTGAAGATCTCCACCACGCCTTACGGAAGTGTTGGACTTTTTTTTTTTTGCTAGGCCAATTTCTTGTCCTCGTATATCATTTCGGCTGTACTAAATCAGCGACAATTAATATGGATCGGAGGGAGTGCCTTTTTCTCAAACGAAACTACTGGCTAAACATTTTTTATGTTTTCCAAGGGATATGATGTTGTCTTAGCATGATGCGAACTGTCCTTGCAATATTACGATGAAAATTTTAATTTTTCAAAAAGGGGGGCAACCATTGATGGATGCAGCCATTTTATTCCGGATTTCAAGCCATTCTTACAAAAAAAATGAAATGATTATATGACTCAACAAAATGCAAAAATATTACAAGTCTCACTCAGGCATCACAAAAAATCCTATAACTAGATGAACATCCATATTGATCGAACAAGATAAAATATACAAAGTATGTGACAAAATGATGTATAAAAAGACAAAACTTTTGAGTTAAACTTACCACAATGTCATATGTTAATGAAAATGTGAAGCATGGACAATATATTTTTGCTCCAAGCGTCCAACACATATACATGCATACCACAGACAAATTAACAAAAGATATTTAACTTATGATTGACATGCATGAATTGATTCCACCGGAAAAAGGACATGCGTGACTTGATGAGGTGGCATAGTTTGCATAGATAAATTAATGCAATAAATGTATGCATGCATGACTAGTTGATGTCACCCAACTTTGGACGGGCGGGTATCAATAATTGTGGTGACATGAAAGTAAGCATGTGCGAAGAAATTCAGTAGAGGATGCTTTCTATTTAGACGCAAAAGATCTTTTATAGTGAAATAGTATGAAATGTTTCAACTTTATGAGAAATGTCTTATACAAACATTAATGTTGAGAATTCCGTGACATGTTGTGCGAGATGAAACACACAACTAGGTGGATGAAGATCTCCACCACACCTGACAGGAGTGTTGGACCTTTTCTTGCCAGGCCAATTTCCTGTCTCATATATCATTTTCGGTGCTCATATAGGTTGTTTTGTTTCTATCACTCCCACTTTGTTCTACCTTTCTTTTAAGAAAACTACGGGCTAAATAATGTTTCTGTTTCCCAAGGGGGTATATTGTTGTCTTAGTCAGATCGTTTTCCTCTCGTCCTGGCGGCTGGAACCCTAGCCGCCACTAGGCGAGGTCAATCTTCCAGCGCCGTCCTCCGGCGGCTCCTCTCCGCCGGCGACCTCGGTCGTTGGTAGTGAGGGGGGGTCGCCGGATCCGCGCGTGTGGATCGTTTTTACTCTCTCGTAGTCTAGGTTTTTAGTTTGTTCATCGTCTTGGCTTCGGCGACGACGATGACGGTGCTGAATAAAGATTCTTCGGATCCTTCCCAGACGAGGTCATCGGTCCTATGGTTAGCGATGGATTTGAAAACCAGTCTGTTCAAGGAAGGATGACGTGGCGGCGGCGGCATCCTCGTGGTGGACCTGTGTCCTCGGGCTCCGCCGTTGCGACGTCATTTTCTCCAGCGTCTGCGCGAAGCTTGGGAGGTAGTCCAGGAGCGGATGCAGATTGTGGTCTGCATCGACGACATCTGGAAGACGGAACGTGTGCTGGGCTCGTGGTTCGTGGATGGCATGTATGGTTTCCTCCTTCGGCGTCTTAGTCGTGGTGGGGTGCCAGATTTGGAGTTCGATGGTGTGTCCGGGGTGTTGCCCCGGTCTGATTCGTTCAACGGCAATGGCTTCATTTTTTGGTGAGCCACTTTGGAGGTCCGCAAAGCTGCATATCAGCGATGGAGCCGCGTCGAGCTCGCGTGAGGAGGTGATCCGTCATTCTTTTCTTCGGTGGCTGCTGTGGTGGTGCCGAAGGCAGGTGACGGGTGTTGGTGTCAAGCTCAGAGATGTTCTACTATCTTTTCAGTTTTGTCATGTCGGTCCTTACGTGACTTGTATTTTGATCTTTATGATATGAATAAGACACGTATTACCATGCAAAAAAATAGTACGATGAGGATTTTATCTTTTCAAAAGGGGCTATTATGTGAATTGTCCTTTTATTAGTGAATTTCAAGTCATTCTTGCAAAAAGTTGAAACACAAAAAAGATTACATGCCTTGCTGATGCATCACAAATCCTATATAACTAGACCGGCATCCATCTCAATCAAACATAATAAAAACCTAGAAGGTATATGACAAAATAATGTATAAAACAAGAAAACTTTTGAATTAAACCTAACTCGACGTCATATGTTTACACAAACGAACTTCAACACTAACACATACAAGTAAAAATGAACCATGCCAAGGAGGTTGAGATAGAGATGGATTCAGTTGTTGCTGTCAAGTTGATCTAGGCCAAGGAGGTTGATAGATCGGTCTACTCGCCGCTTATTATAAAGATTAGATATGTTATGTCTCTTCGTGATTCTTATATTACTCATGTTAATCGTAATCAAAATAAAGTTAGTGATAGTATAGCCAAATTTGCTCGTGTAGAAGGTGGAACCATGACTTGGATTGGCTCGGGTCCTTCGGACGCTACGGAGCTAGCTACGATTGATTGTATGAACTGCTTTAGTTGAGTACTAATACAATATTTCACTCAAAAAAAAGGAAGAAACATGTCATTGGATTATCTATCCTCTTCTGAACCGAACAAGCACAGATGCCCTGTGTTGGCTCCGATTCCCCCCTATGCGAATTCAGTTCCCCCCACTGAACAGCGAGAAAAGATTGAACGACGCGAGTGTGGTTCCATTCCCTCACTGAGTCCAATCGATTCCCCAGAGGATGCTTCGGCGATGGCGTCCCGTCCGGTGGGGCGACTCGTGGGGGCGGGATGCGGCCCCCAGCCCATTCGATCTGGCGTCGGGTTCGATTATTTGTTAAGGGTATCGACCTCCAAGAACAACAATTCAATTCAGAGAGGTACTCCATTGTGTCCAAGGGTTTTCACCCCAGTAAGGGCTTCACTGCCCCCATTTTTAGGTTCCTTTTGGAAGAGGAGTAGATTAGCTCATCCCTCAGCAAGAGTGCAAGACAGAATCTTGAGACGGAACTTTTCGAAGAGGAGGACATTGCAAGTACTGTATTTAGCAATAACTCTGCAGATGGAACTAAACAAAGTAGATGTAGATCTGCAATCTTCAGCAGGTTGAGGTCCCCGGGCTGTTTCATTCTTTATTATGCATATGAGTTTTTCATTGTGTACTTCAGGGATCATTTTCAAATTTCAATGTCAATGTGCACATGGGCAACATGCGTATATGCAAGTGTCCACACCTACCGAGGTCGGTTTTTTTTTGTCTTCCTAATCTCATTGTTTTGTTTTCTTTGTCGGCATCATGAATGAGTACATTACATTTTAGAGCTGGAGGTTGCTTTCTGCATTGTACTTATATCTCGAAGACTTCATGTAGCAAACCTGCATGCGCTTGTAGAGGCTCAATTCACCATTAGCCGCAAAAAAAGGGGGGCTGGCGAAGCAATTATTTCAACTATCCCATCGACAGAGCTAACATAACATCTTTGTCCTGCTAGCCGTTTAAGAGCAGTATATGAGAGTAGTAGTGCCTGATGACTCAGTAGTCATCATGTACCCTCCCTGTTACCTATTCTATTCTTCCCTAATCAGAACCTGTAAAGCTTAATTTGTTCCCTCTTTTGGCAAAATACGGGCTTCTGAGCATTCACTTTACATATTGCTACCATACAAGGATCCAACTCCTCTACAATCATTTGGCTAAGACAATAAAAGGCTACCCAACAGATAACAATTGATGGTGAGGTTTCTGATTGGCAGCCTCAACGGCTAAGTGTACTTAGCAATAATCCGAGCCCATGCTATTTCTTATCATTAACAAAAGGGAGCAAATAGGACAGTTCAACCATCCTGACGCACAAGGATAAAAAAAAGATATTGTTGTTTTGTATGACAATAATGTTATGAAATGAGCTTGTATTACCACGGGGCCAACAGGCCAGCACATATACATGTAGGGAAATATGCAAAGAAGCCCCTATACAATGAGATAACTACACACAGCACAACACCCTGTTCTAACACCCCCCCTCAAACTCAAGGGGGATCTTGGACACTGAGTTTGGACAGGAAAAAGTTGTGTTGTGACCGTGTCTGAGCTTTCGTGAGAAAATCAGCAAGCTGAAGCTCCGAGGGCACATACTGAAGGGCCACAATCCTCTCTTGCACCTGAGAACGCGTGTAGAAGGCATCAACACCGATGTGCTTGGTGAGCTCATGCTTAACAGGATCACGGGCAATGCTGAGCGCCCCGGTGCTATCGGAGAGCAAAGGGGTCGGTGCAGCAGTGATAACACCAAAATCCTGAAGAAGCCACCGTAGCCAAGTAATCTCTGCAGTCACGAATGCCATAGCTCGCAGCTCAGCCTCAGCACTGGAGCGAGATACAGCAGTCTGCTTCTTGGTCTTCCAGGCAATCAGAGAGGAGCCAAGAAAAACACAATAGGCAGAGAGAAAGCGGCGATCAGTGGGATCGCTGGCCCAGGTCGCATCACAGTAGGCCTGAAGCTGAAGAGAGCTGGAGCGAGGGAAGAACAAGCGACGAGTCACAGTACCACGAAGGTAACGAAGAACCCGAAGAAGATGACTGTAGTGAAGTTGAGTGGGAGCAGAGACAAATTGACTCAGAATGTGCACAGCATAAGAAATGTCAGGACGAGTGATGCCTAGATAGACAAGGCTCCCAACAAGATGGTGGTAGCGTGTGGGATCTGCAAGGGGTTCACCCTCATTAGGACAAAGATGGAGACCAAGCTCCATAGGAGTGTCAACCGTACGCTGATCGGTGAGGCAGGCACGAGTGAGAAGATCTTGGATGTACTTCGCTTGAGAGAGATAAATGCCCTCAGGGGAAGAAGTGATCTCAAGTCCAAGAAAGTAGCGAAGAGAACCCAAATCAGTCATCAAGAATTGCTTATGTAGACGTTTCTTCACAAAATCAATGAACTGGTGGTCATCCCCTGTGATAATCATGTCATCAACATAGAGTAGTAAAAGGGTGCGACCGCGAGGAGAAGTATGAATAAACAGAGCAGGATCATGAGCACTAGCAGAGAAACCGGTCCCTGTGATGACGGAGGAGAAACGCTCAAACCAGGTACGAGGAGCTTGTTTCAGCCCATAAAGAGAGCGCCGAAGCCGACAGACAGTGCCATCAGAGACAGTATAGCCAGGAGGCGGCTGCATATAGACCACTTCCCGCAGCTCACCATTCAAGAAGGCATTCTTGACATCTAATTGAGAGATGGACCACTGCCGAACAGCAGCAACAGCCAAAAGAGTGCGAACAGTGGTCATGTGAGCAACAGGAGCAAAAGTCTCATCATAGTCACGACCATACTCCTGCTGGAAGCCACGCGCAACAAGACGAGCTTTGTAACGCACGAGGGAACCGTCTGAATGTGTCTTAACCTTGTAGACCCATTTGCAAGTGATGGGTCTAACGCCTGTAGGCAGGGGTACAAGGTCCCAAGTGCCTGTGCGCTCAAGAGCATGAATCTCCTCTGCCATAGCATGCTGCCATTCAGAATGAGCAGCCGCCTCACGATACGTAGACGGCTCAACAATAGTGGTAGCAGCAGCTACATAGTAGGCAGGAGGCTGGAGAGTGTGGCGATCACGCAGATTATACCGAGGAGCAGGGGGGTAGGTGGTTCTGAAGGAACGGGACCCAACAGGGAAGGAGTGGAAATCGAAGTGGGAGCATCCGAGGGAGAAGGGTGCTGAGCACGACGGGAGTAGACAAAAGGAAACGGAGAGAGAGGGGAAGGTAGCGCATCAGAGGGAGAAGGGTGCGGAGCACGACGAGTAGGAGAGTTAGGAACAAAAACCTCATCCTGTGTACGCTGAAGCTCATGAGCAGACACAGGTGAAGGGCTAGGACTGGACCTAACAGGTGACGATGAAGGTGGAGAATCAGGTAGAGTCAAAAAAGAGAGAGGCTCGACTAACGACTCGGTGGTGGCAGAAGAAGAATGACGAGGGTAGAAGAAGCGAGGCTCATCAAAAGTGACATCTTTGGAGATTCTCAGTCTCCTAGCAATAGGGTCCCAGCAACGGTAACCCTTGTGCTCCAAGCTGTAGCCAAGGAAAACACATTCAACAGATTGAGCAGTCAATTTGGTGCGTTCATGAGGGTGGAGAAGAACAAAACAGGCACAACCAAACAGGCGTAGACCACTATAATCAGCTGGACCATCACCTAGATGATCAACTGGTATCCCCCCCTGAAGAGCAACAGAAGGCTGAATATTAATGAGGTAAACTGCTGTAGAGACAGCCTCAGCCCAAAAGTGAGGGGGGACAGCAGAAGATAAAAGAAGAGCCGGAGCAGTCTCAAGGATGTGACGATGTTTGCGTTCAGCCACCCCATTTTGAGCATGGGCACCAGGACAAGAATATTGAGGAAGCGTACCTTGGTCAGCAAGGAAACCACGAAGCGCACGAGATAGATACTCGCCAGCCGAATCAGCACGAAAAACTCGAACAGAGGAATCATACTGAGTGCGAACCATGGTAGCAAAAGACTTGTAAATTTGAAGCACTTGACTACGAGATGACATAAAGTAGATCCAAGTGTGGCGGGAAAAATCATCAATGAAAATGATATAATATTTGTGACCCCCTTTCGAAACAAAGGGGGCAGGACCCCATACATCAGAGTGAACAAGTTCAAAAGGTCGTTCAGAAACAGAATTACTAGAGGGATAGGGGAGTTGTATCTGCTTGCCAAGTTTACAACCCATACAATTTAGGGAACTATCACCAGAGACAGACCCTAGAACACCACTCCTAACCAAAGAAGACAGGCGGGAGCCACAAATGTGACCCAGTCGATGATGCCACTGAGCGAAGGATGTGGTGGAGGTGGCAGCTGAAGCAAAAGGGGTGGTGATGTCCGACTGGCTAGAGGACGCAGCGGAAGGAAGGCGCAGCCAATCGAGCTCCCAAAGGCGCTGGGAGTCATGGCGCCGAGGACCGATCCCAACCAGAGTCCCCGTACGACGATCCTGAACACAACAAGAGTCAGAATCCAGAATAACACGACAACCCAAGTCAGTAAGTTGACCAGCAGATAGAAGTTGCATAGTCAATTTAGGAACATGAGAAACGGCAGGGACATGAAAAGAAGACGTAGAAAGAGTCCCTCTTGCGGCAACAGGAAGAGAAGTGCCATCTGCAGTCTGAACCGTAAGTGGAGAAGGCACAGAGGTGACAGCACAAAGGTGATCTATGTGTGGTGTCATGTGGAAGGAGGCCCCAGAATCAAGAATCCAGGGCAAAGATGTACCTGACGAAGAGTGTGGTGGTGGACCAGATGTCTGACCAGCAGAACCAGCAGAACCTGAGGATGGTGCAGAAGCAACAAGGCGGCGCAGCAAGGTGAGCATCTCCTGTTGAACCTTTTCAATGGGGGCCTCACGAGAAGTTGAGGAGCCTCCTGAGTCCTTTTGAGGACGACCACCACGGCGACCCTGCTTCCTCCTCTTGATGCACTCCACGATCACGTGACCATCCTGCTTGCAGTAATTGCAGAAAGCACTAGTGAAGTCTGCTGCCACCGGTGTAGAAAAGGGCACACGAGGCAGCGGTGGTGGAGCGCGGGCAGCCAGGACTGCTGAAGAGGATGGCAACAAGCCTGTGCTCCGTAGGCGCAGCTCCTCAGATCGCACCTTAGCAAGGGCCTCCAGGGTAGAGAGCCGAGGATGGCGTGCCAATAACTGAGCACGACTCTGCTCGAACTCTGGACGGAGGCGAGTGAGGAAGTCGTAGAGGCGACGAACCTCCAGCTTAGCTTGTTGTTGCACACAACAGTGACATCTGCGACAAACATCAGCTCCCAGAGAGTCCAATTGGCGCCACACCGTTGACATCTCCTTGTAGAAGTCATCCACAGTAGCATCTCCCTGTTGTAGTTGTTGCTCTTGACGAATAACAGATAGATACATGGCATCCCCTGTAGACTCATAGCGGCAGCGAAGGTGCTCCCACATCTGATATGCAGTGGTAAGGGCCACCACATCCATGGTGAGATCAACATTCATGCTGTTCACCAAGATAGAAGAGGCTCGAGCATCATCACTAGTCCATTGCTTGTACAGGTGGAGTTGATTCTGATACTCTTCAGTGGCTTCTTCAAAGGCATCTAGCATCTCACGTTGCTTGGTTTCATCGGCATCAACCGGGAAGGCCAACTCAGCCGGAGGAGTGGGCAGCAGGGGGCAAGGCAGAGCACCAGAGAGGTGCTCCCAGACCAGCTGGCCCCTCATGTGCAGCTTCATGTGCTGCACCCAGTCCCTGTAGTTCTGTCCGTTGAAGATAACAGGACATCGTGGGACTGGGACAACACCGGTGGAGGAGGGCGTCATTCCAGAGCAGCAGCAGCAGCTCGTTGAAGAGCAGCAGCAGCAGCAGCAGCTCAGCAGACCAGGAGGAGCAGCAGCAGCAGCTCGTTGAAGAGCAGCAGCAGACCAGGAGAAGTAGCAGACCGGGAGGAGCAGCAGCAGCAGCTCAGTTGAAGAGCAGAAGGCCGACGGCCAGGGAGGCTGCGGAGGCGGCGGCGGCGCCGGTCGGGAAGGACGGCGACAGCAGCGGCCTGGACCAGCAGGCGGCGGCGGCTACCAGCAGCAGGTCTGGAAGAAGAGGGGAGAGGCTTGATGGAGAGGAGCGGCGGCGGCGGCCGGCGGCGGCGGCGGCGGCTGGGAAACCTAACCTGGCTCTTATACCATGTTATGAAATGAGCTTGTATTACCACGGGGCCAACAGGCCAGCACATATACATGTAGGGAAATATGCAAAGAAGCCCCTATACAATGAGATAACTACACACAGCACAACACCCTGTTCTAACAAATAAGACCTCGTGGTTCGCATTGCTTTGAGTAACTGAGCCCTATAAAGACAAGCTGAGGATCTCCTGCAAGAGCCAAGCAAGCAAATGCAGGTGCGGTAGAGTGGAAGCATTCAGATCCAGTTACTACTGGCCTTCTCCTCCCTTGGTTAGTCCTCTACCTCTCTATAGTTTCTTGCATAGGCGCTTGAAAGTTGGATGCTGGAACACATGAGTTTTAGTGCGGGGATATTTCTGCAACCGAATCTAGCAATGACTGTGTTTTTCCACATTTTTCTTCGTTTTTCTGAAATAAAGGGCTATGAAACTTGCATTGATGATTTGCACAAGGGATGGATACAGGGGTCATCATCTGTTCCATAATGATGTTCAAATAAACATGTCACATTAAACAAAGATGTGATGTCCCTAGAAAGCTTATTTAGGGTAAAATAAAGAGAGGGAAAGAAGTGCGGGTGGTGGAGACAAAAGGAGTAGCGAGGGAAATGGATTTTTTCCAGGAAATGTGGGGTCCAACCCATAGATTTTTGCGTTGGGTGACTAGCTCTTCATTTCCATTTTCTTTTCTATCTTAAGTGGAGATCATTAAACTGGATTGCGATTCAGCTCCTTTCTCCAAGAACTATTTGTGGCTCTCTCCTTCTAAGTTCTAACTGTGCATATGTCTGTTACCTACACATCCAAATAGCTGATCTGCTTCAACCCAAACGGTGTCTGTACTGTAACCAAGATGGGAAGTGCAGGTTTAGAGCAAACAAAGGTAAAGGCAAGCTTTTTGGATCAAGGCTTTTCTCTAGAAATGCTTCGCTCCGTACTGTCTTTGCCTTCATCAGCAAACTAAACTGGCACTAATGGGTTCCCTTTTTTAACTTTAGGCGCGCTCGCACATCAATTGTGCACAACCAGCGACAAGAACCTGGCAGAGGAAATTTGACGATGAAGGCAAGAAGATCGAACTGTTTAGCATGACCACGAATGATATGATATCAATTGTACGTATTTGAACATACTTTATAGTTCCCAGGTTTTTGTTTTGATCATATTTTGAAGAATATGAAAGGTTCAAAATTATCAAAACGGTAGAGCGTTTTGAACATGATTAGTTCATTCATTTAAAAAGAAAGTGATGCAAAAGAGGTTCAAAATTATCAAAACGGTAGAGCGTTTTGAACATGACTAGTTCATTCATTTAAAAAGTGATGCAAAAGAGGTTCAAAATTATCAAAACGGTAGAGCGTTTTGAACATGACTAGTTCATTCATTTAAAAAGAAAGTGATGCAAAAAAGGTTCAAAATTATCAAAAAGAATACTCTGTTTGAGAACTCTCCCCTAATCTTCACTTTGCAAGACCTGTCACACTTGGCAATGATACATGCCGCATATGGCTTGCTCAGCCATGCCAGCAAGCAACTGACCGATGAAACAACACTGTTGTTGGCTTTGAGCAACGAGTACTACATATGTTATTCCTCTGTGAACTTAATACTAACCAAATTCCTGTTGGTGCTCCTTCAGATACCCATGATTCTCAAGGGACTGATGATAAATGCCGACCAAAGGGGAAAAGGCCGGGTGAGTGCTCAACATTTAGAAATATATGATTGCTCTTCTGTTATTGAAGAAATCACGTAAATTTACTCTGCTTTGTCATGGAACTTAACGAACAATTCTTCACTTTTGTGAAGGATATACTCTATGACCCATTCAGGAAATGGATGGACAACTGCTACCGTGGCCTACCCCTTGGTGGCCTTGGGTAAGTTCCAGTGTTTCCTTTGCAGATTATAAATTAGCTGTCAATCAGGTTCATGTAGGCTTTTCTGTCACCTTGAAGCTTGCCATGGTGGTTTTTAACTCAAAAATGTTTTCTATAGCTGATTGAACTTTACATGGTACATGCCTGTTCTCAAATCACATCCTCTTTTATCAGTTCTGGAAGCATTGGGAGAAGCTACAGAGGGTACTTTCAGCATTTTCAGATATTCCCAGCATTATATGAAGAAAAGCCTATCCTTGCAAACCAATTTTCAGTAACTATACTTAACTCTTCCATTTCCCAATTGGCGATTCCTAGTGTCACTCGTAAGTCTTAACTGTAAAGAACTTCTAACGATTGACACTATTCACTTGTCTAGGCATTCGTCTCACGTCCCAATGGAAAGAGCTACTCCACGGTGTTGTCTGCACCGACTGCTGATGCTCTCAAGTAAGCTGTGGATCTCAACAGGATTATTTCTGGTCATTAAAATGGACCAGAGATATCATTCATTGTGCATACTTGCAGGGGAGTCGATAAGGCAGCTATTGGATCTTGGGACTGGAAGCTTAAGGAGAAAAACTGTACTTATCATGCCTTGTTCCCAAGATCTTGGACAGTTTATGATGGTAAATTCCTAAAAGCAATAAGGTTTTGTATGCACTTTTATATTTTACCTGATAGATACATGTCCATGAACTGAAGATGTTCTGTTGTACACTATACTAATTGCAATGTAGGTGAACCTGACCCTGAAATCAAGATCACCTGCCGCCAGATATCACCAATCATCCCTCACAACTATAAGGAGAGCAGCTTCCCGGTTGCAGTTTTCACTTTTACGGTAGAGCCTCCATTTTTCCTTATTTGCTGCTGAGTTTTTTAAAATTTAGGAAAACTGTTTTTTTTTAAATTACTTATGCTGCCGAGTCTTGCAGGTGCAAAATTCTGGGAGCACACCTGCAGATGTAACATTGCTCTTCACATGGGCTGTAAGTGCAATAAGCCAACATGTTGCCCTTTTACCACGAATATAAAAAACACCTTGTCAGTGAAGACTTAATATCTATTTGTTCATCCTCTAGAATTCAGTTGGTGGGAGATCAGAGCTGACTGGAAATCACACTAACTCCAAGATGATGTAATGAACGTCAAATTACTTTTCCGCACAGTTTCTGTTTCATGCCATGCAGCAAAAATCTATCTGACAACCTTAACTATTTATTGGTTCTTGCCATTCTGTTCTTTGTTCTTACACAGGGAGCGTGATGGTGTGCACGGTGTTCTTCTCCGTCACAGGTGTGTAAACATCTCGTTTTCACAAAAGTTCAAATGATACAGAACTGCAAATGTAACAGCCAACTTGGGATGTCACCAATGTAGGACTGCGGACGGGCACCCGCCGGTGACGTTCGCGATCGCGTGTCAGGAAACAGAGGACGTCCGCGTCACAGACTGCCCTTTCTTCACCATGGGCTCGTCGGACTCCGGTGACTTCACGGCCAAGGACATGTGGGAGGAGATCAAACAGCATGGTTCCTTCAGCAAAACCCACACTGGCAAAGAGCCAAGGGTGTCCAAGCCCGGATCATCCATCGGAGCGGCGGTTGCGGCAGCGATGACCGTGCCGGCAGGTGGGACCCGCATGGTGTCGTTTGCTCTGTCGTGGTCGTGCCCTGAGGTGAAATTCCCTGACGGGAAAATGTATCACAGGTGATGTGTTTTGCTGATCCTGCATGGCTTAGTTGGTTTTCACTTTCAGTGAAATTTTGATGAATTTCAATAATTTCAGTAGACACTTACATTTGTTTTACGGTCGAAATATTTCGGTCATTTGAGTTGTACACAAAAAAAATCAGTAATTTTGGTGGGTGCTGAAATATTTCTGAAACTGAAATTCAAAACTACTACTCTAGCTGTTTTTCCTTGCAACTGACATGGCTTTCTGGAACAGGAGGTACACCAAATTCTGTGGCTTGGATCGAGATGCGGCTGCAGAGAACTTGGCTTATGATGCTCTTCTTGGTAAGCCCTGGTGATTGATTGTTGGACACACAGGGGGAAATCAACATTGGTCTGGATTCTGATGCTCATTTGATGTTCCTTGTGTGAGTGTAGAACACATGGAGTGGGAGTCGAAGATCGAAGAGTGGCAGAGGCCTATTCTGCAGGACAAAAGGCTGCCTGAATGGTAATCACTTCATATCACATTGCTCAAAGCTCTCTTCAGAGTTTTTTCCATGATAATGCTGCCTGGTAGTAGAAGAAAAAAAAGTTAACGGTCATTATAGTTGACATCCTAAATCAGATTGCTGCTAAAAGAAATGTCGAGTTGCGAACACGCTATGCCTTAAATCTTTAAAAGTTGATGCCATGTTTGTCTTCAGGTATCCGGTTGCATTGTTCAACGAACTCTACTATCTGGTCGCTGGAGGCACCATATGGACAGGTGAATGCTCATCTCCATCACTATCAGCCAAGTATATGATCTGCCGTAAAGAATTCGTAGCATGGAGCTGACAACAAATCTCTGTGTCAAATGTCACAGACGGACGGCCTCCAAAGATGAGCGTCGCCTCATCAGGGACGGGGACGGAGCCATTCTCCCTCGACGTGTTCCGCGCAGACCTGCAAGGCACCCCGGTGGTGGACGGCGTCCTGAGCGAGATGACGTCCGTGACGGCGGACCTGCACTCGGCGGCGGCATTCGGCGCGACGCTGCTCGCCGACGGCGAGGAGAACGTGGGGCAGTTCCTGTACCTGGAGGCGATGGAGTACCACATGTGGAACACCTACGACGTCCACTTCTACGCCTCCTTCGCGCTGCTCGCCCTCTTCCCGGAGATCGAGCTCAGCCTGCAGCGCGACTTCGCCCGCGCCGTCCTCCTCCACGACCCGCGCCCCATGCGCACCCTCAACGGCAAGACCGTGCCGCGCAAGGTCCTCGGCTCGGTGCCGCACGACGTGGGGCTGAACGACCCGTGGTTCGAGCTCAACGCGTACATGATCCATGACCCGTCGCGGTGGAAGGACCTCAACCCCAAGTTCGTGCTGCAGGTCTACCGGGGCGTCGTCGCCACGGGCAACGTCGCCTTTGCCAGGGCGGCGTGGCCGGCGGTGTACCTGGCCATGGCCTACATGGACCAGTTCTCGACCGGGACCGGGACGGCATGATCGAGAACGAGGGCCGCCCAGACCAGACGTACGACCTGTGGTCGGTGTCCGGAGTCAGCGCCTACACCGGCGGGATCTGGGTTGCTGCGCTGCAGGCCACCGCTGCCATGGCGCGCATCGTCGGCGACGGCGACGCCGAGTGCTGCTTCCGTGCGCGGCACCTCAGGGCGAAGCGCGTGTACGATGACGAGCTCTGGAACGGCACCTACTTCAACTACGACAACAGCGGCGGCAAGACGAGCTCGTCCATCCAGGCCGACCAGCTCGCCGGGCAGTGGTACGCTCACGTGTGCAGCCTGGGGCCGGTCGTGGAGGAGGAGAAGGCCCGGAGCGCGCTGGGGACGGTGTTGGACTACAACGTCATGCGGGTGAAGGGCGGGACGGTCGGTGCGGTGAACGGGATGCGGCCGGACGGCGCCATCGACATGTCGTCGACGCAGTCCAAGGAGATATGGCCCGGCACCACCTACGCCGTCGCGGCCGCCATGATCCACGAGGGCATGCTGGAGGCCGCGTTCCGGACGGCCAAGGGCGCCCACGACGCCAGCTGGTCCAAAGACGGCTTCGGGTACGCGTTCCAGACGCCGGAGGCTTGGACGGCGGAAGGCGGCTACCGCGGGCTGCACTAAATGCGGCCCCTCTCCATCTGGGCGATGCAGTGGGCGCTGTCGCCGCCGGAGCTCCACAAGGACCTCGGGCCGGTAGCCTCGCCGGGGGACGCGTCGGTTGGGCAGGACAAGTTCGAGAAGGTGGCGAGCATGCTGAGGCTGCCTGAAGAAGAGCAACACAAGGGATTCCTCCGGGCTCTCTACCATATTCTCCGGCAGGTGGTGCTCCCGGCATGACACCTCCAGCTCTCCATGATGGTGGACGAATAAATTAGTCGGTTGATTGGATAGAAGTCCGCGCAAGGCTGCTCGCGCTGTTGGAGTGTTCTTCCATCTTTTACTCTTTTTTTTTTAAAGATCCGGTTTGAGCCGGCTTCATTGATTTAGGAGAAAGCATGCAGGAAACAGTGGTGATCAAGTGATCGGGTGGAAAACTAGAGAAAAACAGAAGAAGAAAAAAAGGCGGGGGGGGGGGGGGGGGGGGGGGGGGGGATCGCGCTTGCCCTATGCCTGCTATCTTGCGCCCATCTCCCCGAAGGGGGCCTCTAAGCATGCTGCGCCAGCAAGCCTCCATTGAGCGAGATCACTTCTGATGGCCTGGATCACGTCTTCCTCCCTTGCATCTTGGCTCGGAAAACGCAGGCGTTTCTCTCCTTCCAGATGCGCCATGCAATCAAGATCAGCATGGTTTTGACTCCTTTTCTGAGCCTCGCTGGGGTGTGCCTGATCAGCTCCGGGCAGTGATGTAAAGGGCTGTGGTGCGGCGGCATCATCTTCCTCAGGAGCTCGCAGCCAGTCCATGCCGTGGCCTTCTGCCAGATCGATCTGGAGAAGGGGCATTCCCACAGCAGGTGTACTGAAGACTCCAGACTTCTGACGCAAAGCCCGCAGAAATAACTGTTTGGCCATCCTCTACGTTGCAGCATGTCGTTGCACCAGAGCCGGTTCTTGTGCAGCAGCCAAGCGAACATCTTGGTGTTCCCCGAGGCCCAAGCTTTCCAGATGACATTGTTGAAGCCCGTGCTAGGCAGAGACGGGAATTGCATTCGGTAGGTCGCCCGGGCGGAGTAGCAGTCACCACCGCCAGCGGTCCACTTGATCCGATCTTCCACTTGCTGGACGAGTATGGTTCCCGAGCTCTGAATCCGGCGCCAAAGCTGGAGGAACTCTGTGGTGATGTCGATCGTGTTGCCGTGGCGCAGGTCGCTAATCCAAAGATCATTTTCGAGCGCCCCTGCCACCGTGCAGTTTTTGCGCATGGTGTGTTTGAACAGACCCGGGAAGGAGGAGCAGAGGGGCGCGTCACCTAGCCAGGAGCTCTTCCAGAAACTTGCTGTTCTGGCATTGCCGATCACCACCTTCGTAGCCCTTGCGATCAGAACGACCAGGACGCGTTCGAGCACGCCGAGGCCTCCCTTCTCCACCGGCGAGCACACCGAGCTCCATGCTACCTTGCACTTGCCACCCGTCAGAGCCTCCTCCTGGGCCCAGAGGAAGCGGCGTCGTGCCCTGTCAACCTCCTTTAGCGTTTTCTTTGGGACCTTGAGCACTGAAAGTGCGAAGGTGGGAAGCGCAGACAACACCGAACGCACCGCGCCGGCCCGCCAAGGACATCAATTCGCCCTTCCAACCTGCCAGCCTTGCTTTGATTCTGTCAATGAGGAACTGAAAATGCACCAGGCGCAGTCTTTTGGGAGAGATCGGCAGCCCTAGGTAGGTAGTGGGGAAATCTGCAATTTGGCCGCCGAAACCCTGTAGCACATCCGACAACAGAAGCTCGCCGCAATTGATCGGAATCACTAAGGACTTGACATGGTTCAGCTTCAGCCCCGACCCCTGTCCGAAGAAGTTCAGCAACTCTAGCAGGGTGTCGATCTCCTCTTTCACCGGGTTTGCAAAGATGACGGCGTCGTCAGCATATAGGCTGACGCGCATGCTAGCTCCCCGGCCTGGCAGCGGCGCGATGATGCCGCGGCTGGCAGCAGTGTCCAACAGGTGGTACAAAGGGTCAATTGCCAGGATGAACAACAACGGGGACAGGGGGTCGCCCTGCCGGAGCCCGCAAGCATGAAAGAACCCCGGTCCCTGAGTTCCGTTGAGCAGGCAGGAGGAGGATGCCGAGGAGAGGAGCAGGGAGATCCAGTCTCTCCACCTCGACGAGAGCCCCATGCGCTGCAGCAGCTCAAGCAGGTAGGCCCAGGAGACGGAATCAAAGGCCCGAGCAAAATCCAGTTTGAAGAAGAAAGCTTGCTTTTTCTCTCTATGAAGCATCCGGACACAGCCCTGAACGTACTGAAAACTGTCGTGAATGCACTTCCCCTTCTGAAAAGTTGTTTGCGCTGGAGAGATCACTCCGCTGAGGGCAGATGATAGCCGGAGCGCCGGCACCTTAGAGATCAACTTCGCCACGCAGTGAATTAGGCTGATTGGCCTAAAGTGGTTGAGCTCGGACACACCATCCTTTTTGGGCAGTAAGACAATGAGAGTCGTGTTGATATCAGAGAAGCTCTGCCCAGCCAATTGATAGAATTTGTGGAACGCATCCATGACCTCATCCTTGATGATCGACCAGCACGAGCGAAAGAATTGTCCGGTGAAGCCGTCGGGGCCGGGCGCCTTTTCAGTTTGGGAGGCGAGGATCACCGCCCAGACCTCGGCCATGGAGAAAGGAGCGTTGAGCTCCGGCAAGCTCACCACCGGGACATTGATCGCATCCCAATTCAGCGTGCAGCTCCTCTGCTCCTGTTGACCCTGAGCCCCAGCGAAGTGATCATGGATAACTTTCTCCTTCTCCGCGTGATCAGTAACAGCCTTGTTCCTGATGGTGATCGACTGAATGAAGTTTTTCCGCCTGCGAGATCTCATTTTCGCATGGAAAAGCCTGGTGCAAGCATCTCCCGCCCGCAGCCAACAGATCCTTGATGCTTGTCTTCTTCTTGCTCTCTCAGTCGCAGCAATCCTGACGAGTTTGGTCTTTAGCTTCTTCCTCAGGTCAAACTCTGCCGCAGTTAACTGCCTGTTCTCTTGAGCCATGCAAGCCGAAGGATGACCTCATTTGCGATGTGGAACTGCATCTTTGCATTACCGAACGTGGCCTTACTCCAAATTTTCAAATCCGCGGCGACGCGCGCCAACCTCTTCTTGGTCCTGACGAACGGACAGTCATGCGTGACCGGCCTCTGCCAAGCATGCATGACAGTCTCGAAGAAGTGCGGGAATTTTGGCCAGAAATTCTCGAACCTGAATCTTGCTTGTCTGTACGGAGTGACAACCTTGGCGAGGATCAACGGGCGGTGGTCGGAGAAGGAGGTGGAGGCCGTCGTGAGCAAGTAGCCGTCATGCATCATATCCCACTGGTTGTTGCTTGATTCAATATGTAGCCCTTCATTTTATTTCTATATACGGATGATTAAACATAAACATCTTGCATTTTGTCCCATGTGTTAGATAGGATTCTACATACACGTGGTTTCCTGATGGTACGTTTGAGATTCTTGGCCCCCTTCATCCATTTCCATCCCCTTGGGTTTGTTACGGTAGGGTTGATGACGTGGATCGGACACAAAGTTCTTCACGCTATCGAGGTGGGCATCCATGAGGAGTTCCACGTGGATGTGAATATGGCAAATACATGGACAACCAATAGGAACACAACAGGTTCGTCTATTACATGCAAAGGTTTTAGTCGGCTCGACGCGTCTACCACAACTAAAACCATGGCAACATGCACACCTATCTTTCTACAGCGTGTGACCCGATGCACCAAATATATTGCATGCTTCATCCATTCATTCATCAAGAGAAACTCACAAAAAATGCATATAGGTTATTGCAGAGATGAATAATGCTACGAAACAATTAATACGTATAACTTTATGAGGCAACATCACACGTGAAGACGACACCACAAAGGACAAAGCTATCTCAAGATCATCAATCGAGGGCCGGCAAATACATCAAGTACATCAAGAAAGGAACTCCACAAGTACAAATTGCTCTCAGGGAAGAAAGCATCAACATGGACAATTCTAAGAACATTTAAACACTTATTATTCTATTTATATTCGAAAACTGTTATACAACTATCAAATAATCAAGTACAATAAAAAAATATACTTCCATCTTAATTTCTTATATCATAAATTCAAATATTCATGTTTCATATAACCAAATTTCATCCAACCATATTGCAACCACTTCCCGCAGCAACGCACAGAGAATTGTCTAGTTAAGATAGGACACGCAACGAACTTGAGGGAATACACCCGGGGTTTTTCTGTTTTCTCCGGTTTTTTTTCCTTTTGTTTTTTGTATGGTTTTCTTATTTCTTCGTCGGTTTTCTTTTTCTCATCGTTATATTTCATATTTTTCTTGTCTTTTTTCTTTTGGTTTCTCTTTGTTTCTTTCATGGTTTTATCCGTTTTTCTTTTCTTTCTCCTTTTTCTTTGGTTTTTTGTTTTCTTTCTTGGTTTTCAATGTTTTTTTGTTTTTCTTTGTTTCTTTATTTTCATAGCTTTTCAATTCTTTTTACATTTGTTTCTTCTGATTCATTTTCCGTAATTTCTTTTCTTTGGTTTCTCTTTTTATTTTTTACATATTTTCCTTTTCCTTTTTCTTCTTTCTTGGTTTTCATTCTACATTTTCCTATACGTCAAGAAATGTTTTCTAATACACATTTAATATTTTTAAACACAATATTAACATTTTTTAATACATGATCAACATTTTTTTTTACATATTTAACAATGTTTTTGAAATTCTTGATTAATACTTTTTCAAATACAAGTTTAACATTTTTAATACATGGTCAATATTTTTTAATACACATTTAACATTTCCCAAATGTTTGATCAACATTTTTTAAATGCTTGATTAACATTTTTATATACTTGATCAAAAAAATCATCATTTTTTTAATACATCGTCAACATTTTTTCTATACACATTTAACATTTTTCAAATGCTTGATTAATATTTTTCATATACTTGTTCAACATTTTTTCAAATGCTTGATTAACATTTTTATATACATGGTAAAAAAATCTCATCATTTTTTAATACATGGTCAACATTTTTTCTATACACATTTAACATTTCAAAATGCTTGATAACATTTTTAAATACTTGTTCAACATTTTTAAATGCTTGATTAACATTTTTTATATACATGATCAAAAAATCATCATTTTTTAATACATGGTCAAAAAAATTTCTATACACATTTAACATTTTTCAAATGCTTGATTCACATTTTTCAAATACTTGTTCAAATGCTTGATTAATATTTTTCAAATACATGATCAACTTTTTTATACATTTTTC
Source organism: Thinopyrum elongatum (assembly GCA_011799875.1). Taxonomy (NCBI): domain Eukaryota; kingdom Viridiplantae; phylum Streptophyta; class Magnoliopsida; order Poales; family Poaceae; genus Thinopyrum; species Thinopyrum elongatum. Next base: position 446,734,774 of record CM022303.1, read on the forward strand.
GTATACGTGATAAACATTTTCTCTATACACATTTAACATTTTTCAGATGCTTGATCAACATTTTTAAAATGTTTTTCTATAGATTTTTTTCTTATATATATTTGGAATATTTTAAAGTATAAATAGAAGTAAAAAAATAAAGCAAAAAAGAAAACAAAAAATGTAAAAAAAATTGAAAAGGAGGTTCTAGCCTCCCGCGCGGCTAGGCCGGCCCATCTAGAGCTTCCCCGACGCGGGACTTGCCCTCTGTCCTGCTTACAGCGAGACGTAGGGCGCCCTGCTGACGGCATGGGGTGCGGAGATCATAGTCGATGGAGATCATATCATAGCTACGTCGACACATTGAAGCAGGTCAGGTGGCCTGTTGCTCCTGGTGCGGGGTTGAGGCTCGGCGACATGTCATCCGTCGAAGTTGTGTGCGGTGGTGTTTTTTTTAGAAAACTTCTCATCTATTCCTTCATCTTCAAGCATAGTAGTACAAAGAACACCAGGAATAATAAAAATTACATCCGAATCCATAGACCACCTAGCGACGACTACAAGTAGTGAAGCGAGCCGAAGGTGCGTCGCTGTCATCGCCCCTCTCTCGCTGAAGCCGGGCAAAACTTGTTGCAATAGACAGTCTGGAGGTCGTCATCCTAAGGCCCCATAAGACCAACACAACAAAACAGTAACCGTCACCGATGAAGAGTAGCATAGATCGGAAGGATCAAACTTGAAGACACACGAACGTAGATGAACTACGACCAGATCCGAGCAAATCAACCAAGGACAGATCCACCAGAGACACACCTCCACACGTCCACCGACGATGCTAGACACACCGCCGGGACGGAGCTAGGCGGGGAGAACCTTATTTCATCTTCAGCGAGCCACCGCCGTCTCGTCTTCATCAGCAGGACACAAACCCTAACAAAATTATCTAAAATCATAGCCCTCCCGACGACAAAGGCCGGGATCCATCGCGCCGCCATGGCCCTAAGGCCACCAGAGACGAGGCGGACCAGCGGTGGTGCCGGCGGGAGGCAGAGGACCCTAGAATTTTCTTAGGGGAGGAGGCGGTTGTACCTACTATTTGTTCAACATTCAGGTTGTGTGCGGTGGCTAGAGGCTCTCAACCGCCGTTCAAGGCACCGATCAGTTAGATTTTCTTCATCGATTGGGATCTATCTAATACAATTTTATTTGGCTAACTGAAAAGAAATCAATCTAATATGATTCAATCTACCAAAAATTTTGAATTTGTCTAATCTAATCTATGGACCGATCTAATCCGTGCTCCCAGGGAGAGGAGATTAATCTCCCCGGGGCGGCGCACTGTAGAAGTGATAGAGAAATCTAGGATCAGCGTCGTTGGACTAGCCGCTCTAATACTACTGTTAGAATAAATCTGAGGCATCGTTGATCTACCGAGGACCAAACAATCACCCTAGCACGACATCGAGATTTGTTAACAAAGTTCACCGATATGGCTACATCCCCGCTCCTCCCCATAACACCGCTACAATACCGCACCCCGGATGCCCGGGCGCCGGCACACCCACCGGCTCCCCCGCGTGCCTGTGCTATTATGTTGGCATAAGTTACATCGTGTGTCTACCCCTCATTATATAAGAGGCCTAGGATACAAGTGTCCTATTTGGACACGACTCCATATCCTATCTACACACCATACGACTCCAAGTCCAACTGTAACCTAACTTATACAAATAATATTCGACACAACTCTAACAAACTCCACCTTGACGAATATTCTTCACCATCTTGGATTCATCCGTGCGTCGAACCTCCATGTATATTGGACTTGAGATATGCCATGAGCACCACTGTTACTCTCAGACTCCATGTGACTCCACCTGCAACTGTAGTCCCTTCTCGTCTTCTTCACAGTCAACAATTGAGCAAAAATTAAGTCCCTCGTTACTCAATTGTATGCTCCCAACTTCCGGAGTATCCGTTTAACGTCATCACACACCGACCATTGTCTGCGTGAAATCGAACAACTCACATATTGGACGCCACATATTGAGTTACCTGAACTCAACATCGCCGCTCTTTCATGACCGTCTGTCTGAAACTTGAAGGAATTTCACCGTCGCCCTGTGTCACCTTGAGTCAAATTCACAGTTGTCTCACCCTTTTCCCGGATAGTCTCTGACATGTCCCACAACTATAGCACCCCGCCTCCTTCTGTACTTGTCATCCGCACTTTGCCATGTGCACTGAACATCACAGAATATACGGCCATGTACTTTCTCAGCTTTCGACAATTTCAGACTTTCCGTCACTTTCTCAGATTCTCCACGGTCGACTCCTGCCATCAATTAGCACCGATAGACCCAGTCACCAACTTGAATCTGGTACTCGTCAATACTTGCTCAGCACCCTTGCACACTTTGCCTGACCACATGTCTGACCACCAGTGCCTTGGCCTGTCGCTGTGTCCCGTGCTTACCGCACGCCTCGCCGCTATCACCGCGTCGAGCCTCTGTCGTCATGGTTGAGTCTCCCGGGTAGCTAACCCACACTGCCTCAACCCCACTGCAGAGAACCGCCGATCATCACCGACCGATGCCGAGCATCATGTCTCCATCAGACCACTGGTACCCAGTCCGATGCACGTGTCTCTCGCTATCCCGCTGAAATAGGATTCGACTCTCTGAATTCTTACGCCGTAGCCCCTCTATCAGCATAGAGTGAAGTCATCCATTAAACTCCAGCTCAACCTTCAACATGACTCCATGGTGGTTGTACGTGCCAACCCGCGCCCCGTCGACTCCAAGCACTCTCATGTGTACATTGCCTTTTGAATCAACCCTGCTTCATAGTCTGTTGAAGCCGCACAAGCCCTCAGGCCTGCACCACGTGTTTCCACGCCCCAGAAGTCGGCCACCATCAGCATCACGCTCCTATGTCATCGTCGCCGAAATCACCGCCATCTTCTGCTTTGACCGACATCCCCGTCGATCCGTCAGACTATCCAGTCCAACCCAGCCGAAATTATCCGACTGCAATCAGAGCCGGCCCTGAGAGGGGGGGGGGGGGGGGGGGGGGGGGGGGGGGGGGGGGGGGGGGACGGCCGCCCCGGGCCCCCAAGATTGAGGGGCCCCTCCCCAGGTATACATGTAGGCTATGGCCCAACATATTTTTGGTCAAAATTTCTATGGACTAGATGGCTGGGCCTCACGCGGCACAACGGAATGTACGCATCTACACCTAGCGAGCAAGGGAGCCAGCGATCGATTCGTTCGTTCCTACGTGCACATCGAAAAAAAGGAACTTATTGATCCTTTCCGATTCGTTTCTATAGGTTAGTACGTGCATGTCTAAAAAAAGAAACGGATTGCAACTGATTGATCCCTTCCTATTCCATCACGCAGGTATTTCATGCAACGATTCCCAATTTCTCAGCCGGCGTCGACGCTTCATCTCTTCGCGACTGCGAGTTCGGCGCTCCTTTTCCCTTTTCTTCTAAATCGATTTTTCTTCCCTAATTCAGATCGACCGCCGGTTTCAATTCCCTCCCTCCCTGGGGGCCGTCGGAACCCTGCTTTGCTTTCTATCCATCAATGATTCGACCATCCGAGGTATATCTTCTATTCATATTGAGGTTCCTAGTCTCCTAGATGAATAGTCTCAATTGATGCAATTTTTTCTTTATTTTCAGCATTGTGTCTTATCCTATCCTGTCATCCGTAAGAAAGTATCAATCTGGTAGCAAGTAGCAATGAAAGGAAAAGGAAGAAAGCTGTGGATGAATTAGTACAATCACAGTGCAAAAATATTCATATTTTTTCTAAGAGAGTTGGTATAATTCCATAGAGGAACGGCAACCAACTAATGGCAATTCAGAATTTGATCAGCGAGAAGAAAATGTCAACACCAACAACAACAATAACAACATAAGTGGCTCTGAGCATGTAGGTAATTCATTGGATGTACATGTACAGTCAGCTAGTGATCATGAACAACCAGTTTATACTACTGATATTTATGAAAAAAATTGGGAAAATCTTGATGAAAAACAACAGACATCTTAGTTGAGAAAGGGTCTAAGAGAGAAGACAAAAAATGGCATACCATTTAGACGATGCAGAAAGACATTTTTCATATGCTCATTATCATAGGAAATTAAGCAGTGGGGAGGAACATGATAAAAATGAGTAGTTTATTCAAAAGATGTCGACAAAGCTTTTTGCTTCTGCTGTAAGATCTTCAAGTCTAGCTTTAGTAGGAGTTTATTCCAAAAATGTCGACGAAGTTTTTTGCTTCTACTATAAGATCTTCAAGTTTACCATTAGCAGGAATCAGAGATCCTGAGCACATGATGGATTAGGACATTTGTAGGTAATATGTGTAAATTATTTGATATATATATATATTTGTAAAAATATTTCATATGTATGCATATTAATTTTTATTGTTATGATGTCTACATTATGGGCCCCGGATTTTGGTCTCGCCCCCGGCCCCCAAAATCTCAGGACCGGCCCTGACTGCAATCATACTTCACCCTGCATCGTGTCTGCCCCGCACACCTCCGTGCATTGCTTGACGCCCTGTGTTTGCATGATCCCGCACGATACGCTCCAGGCTCCTCCGAATCCTCAACCGTGACTGCCATCCATACACAAACTATGTACCAAACAAAAGGGAAAAAAAAGGTAAAGTCCCTTGTAGCCTTCCTGTGCGCGTACCAAAAGAGGGCAAAGAACCCCAATCCATCACACTTAGCTTCTGTACTCTTCTTTTTTTCTTTTCTTTTACTAGCATATATGCCCGTGCGTTGCAACAGGAGATAAAATTGTATGCATTTAAAGTCAGTGAGAATTATATGTGCAAGCAAAACCCTATGTGCACATGAAAAAGGAATATTTAGCTTATCGGTTTCGCCGCGTGTGAAGGAATCAATCCCTATTTCTCCAATCGTTGATCGAGGGCATTTAAGAGTTTTGTTACGCCATCCTACGCCAGAGAAGGCCCGTGAGTTATTCAATCTACTCTTCCTATCAATCGAGGAGATTTTAAGGTATGAAGGTTCTTAATATTCTAGAAAACATGAAAAAAAAATCCTTAACAGTTTTTTAAAAATTATGTACATTTTCGAAAAAACACGAACAGAAACATCTTTTAAAAATAACAAATATTTTCTTAAAACCCCAACTTTTTTTATAAAAACATGAACATTATTTGAATTTGTGAACATTTTTTTAAAACGGGAACATGTGTTGAAAATTCATAAGAACAAAATATGAAAGAGAACATCTTTTAAAATTCACAAAATTTTCTGAAAACACCAACTTTTTTGTAAAAACATGAACATTATTTGAATTTGTGAACATTTTTTTTAAACGGGAACATGTGTTGAAATAGAAAATGTGTATCTTTCATACACGAATATTATTTTAAAATTTGAAAATTTAACTAAAAGATGAATATTTTACAAATTTGGAGCATTTTTTGAAATGCCTTTTTCTTTTTAGAAATCTTGAACAATTATGAAAAATAATAAGTTTTTTAAAAAAAATGGGCAACTTTTTGCAAGTTCCGAATATTTTTCAAAATAGCCACAAATTTTTCGAATTCTAAATATTTTCCAAATTTTATTTTTATAATGCTGAACATTTTTTGAGAATTTTTAATTTACGAAATAAATTCTACAAGATAAATAAACTTGAAAGGGAAAAAAGATAGGGAAAGGAGAATAAAAAGAGAAGTAAAACACAGAAAGAAAGAAAAATGGGCCAGCCTATTATCGGTTGTCCTGTGCGAAACTTGAACTATTCATCGCCTTGTGCGAAAAATTGAATTTTCTCAGCTGCGTGGGCAGAAAAATAAGTGGGCTGGTTTCGCTGGGCCACAGTGTGTGGCCCATGTACAAAAATTCTTTTTCTAGCAGACAAACACATAAGAATTTAGTACCACCTCGGGTGAAAAAAAAAATCAACGATGAACGGATGAAAAAATTGGTGAAACGCATCTTGCTAAAAAAAAATCCTTAACAGTTTTTTAAAAATTATGTACATTTTCGAAAAAACGTGAACAAAATATGAAAGGAAACATCTTTTAAAATTCACAAATATTTTCTTAAAACCCCAACTTTTTTTATAAAAATATGAACATTATTTGAATTTCTGAACATTTTTTTAAAATGGGAACGTGTGTTGAAAATTCCTAAGGACAAAATATGAAAGAGAACATCTTTTAAAATTCACAAAATTTTCTTAAAACATCAACTTTTTTGTAAAAATATGAACATTATTTGAATTTGTGAACTTTTTTTTAAACGGAAACATGTGTTGAAATAGAAAATGTGTATCTTTCATACACGAACATTATTTTAAAATTTGAAAATTTAACTAAAAGATGAATATTTTACAAATTTGGAGCATTATTTGAAATGCCTTTTTCTTTTTAGAAATCTCGAACAATTCTTAAAAACAATAAGTTTTTTTTAAATGGGAAACTTTTTGCAAGTTCCGAATATTTTTCAAAATAGCCACAAAATTTTGGAATTCTAAATATTTTCCCAAATTTATTTTTTTAATGCTGAACATTTTTTGAGAATTTTTAATTTACGAAATAAATTCTACAAGATAAATAAACTTGAAAGGGAAAAAAGATAGGGAAAGGAGAATAAAAAGAGAAGTAAAACACAGAAAGAAAGAAAAATGGGCCAGCCCATTATTGGTTGTCCTATGCGAAACTCCAACTATTCATCGCCCTGTGCGGAAAATTGAATTTTCCCAGCTGCATGGGCAGAAAAATAAGTGGGCTGGTTTCGCTGGGCCACAGCGTGTGGCCCACGTACGAAAAATCTTTTTCTAGCAGACAAACGCATAAGAATTTAGTACCACCTCGGGTGGAAAAAAAATATTTTCGACGGTAAACGGATGAAAAAATTGGCGAAACGCACCTTGCTTTATTAGTAGGTAGGTAGTAGGTATAGGTATAGAGGTATAGATATAGATATAGAGGTATCTCTGCTCCTAATGTCCCAGTTGGTAGTCTCCGTTCCACGGTTAAATTTCGTCCCACCATACCCGGTTTTTTTTGTCCTCATTCCCACCTCCCACGTACCAGCGAACCCGCCCTGGTTCCACCGCCGAACCAAAAAAAACCCGCTGCCCACACGAGGTTCCCACACGGTCGATCGAGAAAAAAACGCTTAGAAAATAAATCTACGAAAAAAAACCAACACTAAGGAATTGGTCGCACGTACGAGCGATTCCTCCTGACCTATAATCACTCGCACGCACGATACGTTCGCCGCCGTTCTCCGTCCATTCGTCCACGCCGCTGACGTCCCCTTCGCCGCCGTTCTCCGTCCCGTCCGGATCCGGCGCCTATCGCTTCCAGGCGCCGCCGCCGATCGCGTCCGGATCCAGCGCCTATCGCTTCCAGGCGCTGCCGCCGATCGCGTCCAGGATCCGGCGCCGAAACTACGCCAGGATCGGCGCCGAAACTACACCAGGTAAACAACACATGATCCAGCTTATACAGTCCAAATTTTTTACACAAATGATCGTTACTTTTTATGAGCAGGAAAGTCTTTTCCTTTATGCTCCTTGCATCTTTCTAAGCACATCTTGTAGTAAGCAGCTGGTATGAAATGATCCTTGCATCTTTCTGAGCACAGTTGGTACTAAGTATCTGGTATGAAATGAGCACAGTTGGGAGTAAGCTGTCACTAATTTCTGCCTATAGGTGATATAAATAAACATGAGCACACGGCCATATAGCAAAAGTGAAGTGGTGCTGAATAGGAGAATAGGGTTGAACCATCGACTTGCCTGTAGGTTACTCTAGACCTTGCTTTTTCCTGATGAAAATGAAGATTCTAAACGACTGTGCAGCAGAAGAGTAGAAGTGGTCAGGAGCATAAAGGAAAAGAGTGCTCATACATTAACTTGCCTGAAGATCTCTCTACACATGAGAAAAAGGCATGAAAGAAACATCAAAACAAAAACATGTCTCACGAATAAGCTAAAAAATGATAACTGTAGTTCGTGTAATGACTCAAGCTACAGAGCCATGTGGCTTCCTACAATATGTGTGCCCCCTTGTGGCAATTACTCACAAAGCAAATGATAGAACAAAGCAATAGTACATTAAATTTAAAGAGAACAAGGCAAATGGTTTACATTAATTATTTGTCACCATTAGCTGAGGTTAAATTTAAAGAGGTTACATTTAAAGAGGTTAGAAGGGCGCTTACATAGTACAATAAATAGAAGTGCTTATTTGTCACCATTAATAAGATGTACATCCAATAGTCTTCCTGCACCTGCGATTAACCAAAACAAGTTACACAATCCTCATACAGGCTAGAGAAATATCTATATATGCATATTGACTGATGAAAATCCATGAATTCGGACAAAATGATTAAACAACACTTCCTAGGCCAAAATAATTAATAAGCAGAGTAAGTGCATGCATTTAAGATGGAGGCAGGACAACTATATGTACACACGTACTAGACATCTAAAGGACATGTCTAAAAACAACATGAATGTACAACCAAGCCAGTTTGAAACACAATTATGATAGGGCACATAGCTATAGAGAACATTCATGTACAATTAGTGCAGTTTGAAAAAAAATTATGATAGACATCATAGATAACATGGATGCTCATTCGCAATCTTCAAGTTTGATATTGTTTTGCCTGACCTGCATAATCAAGAAGTAGTTAGCTTGAGCACCCCACCCCTGCTATTCCATAGGTGCGTATGGGGAATTCAAAAAGCAAGGCAGGTGAACATCAACCAGAAGAGGACGTAACTACAGGTATGATGCACTCTATCAGAAATTCCTACACATGCGAGACGTGCATTTCCTACAGTGGCAAGCTGTATGCATAATGTGTTGCAGGCCTTACGAGCGGGACAAATGTTGAAGAATACCATGCAAGCATCATACCCGTATCTGAAAATGTTGACGATAGTTACACGACTGTTCCTGGTATGAGACTGTGTGGAGATTGCTGAGAATGTTGCCTGCATACTTTGTCGCCTATGTATCATTGGTCTTGTATTCATCATGGTTACAACTCTACAGATGGATCAAGATTGCTACGGGTTGGAGACCATCATGATGCTTCGTTGTTGGCTCCGAGTAATCTAACACTGGATTATGGCACATATGTAGCGCAAGATTCATATGGTACTGACTCATCCGCATTTCATATGACATAATTTATAATTATGGGTGTTCACCTTCATGTACAACATACCGCATTTTTTGGTGATTGGTAAGTTGTAGGTTGTGAACCTTTAAACGACGGGATGCGGTCGTCTTACCAGAATAAGAAGGATGGTACGACGAAGCTACAAGATGATACTCAAGGTATTCCCAGGCATGCTTATCCACCATCCAAACCGACGTATTCGGTAGTGGATCAGTCAGGTTTAGTCCATTTTGCGAGATGAGCTTCATGGGCTTTCTGGTTTTTACTTTTAACATCATGCAGATGACATAACTTCCGAGCAGCATGCAACAGGAGCTGTATTTAATAAACGCAAAAATTACGCTGACGAAACAAGGGAGCAGTTCAACGCACAGAGGCGTGCAGCTTATCGGAAGAAAAAGGAGGAGGATACGGTCAGGTTACAAGAGGAGAGTCAGCCTTCCCATTCAAAGTCTGGTAAGTTGTTTACCGTGAGTTTGCTGACTAATCTTAGGTTGATATAAATTATTATTTCAGAACGTATAGTATGCGAATTATTTGTTATGGTAACCTGACTATATATTACTCCTTAATGTGCAAAGTTCCCAGTGCTGGTTTCCTAGATGTTGTATCAATGTGATCTAAGTGATTTGTAAACATACCTGAATATATGTTTCCTGACTAAACATAACCAGAATAAACATAACATGAAGAGAGAAGCCTATTGTTCAACCAGACCTCTAAAATCCCATGCTCATACTTTTTTTATTCACTAGCTCTCATACATCTGGTACATCTGGTAGACCATAGGGAACTTATCAACGCGCGGAGGCGGGCATCTTATCGCACTAACAAGTCAGATGGTTTGAAAAACCAACAAGACGATGGGCAGATTGTTCACCGCCGTACTCTGTGTGATATCACGAATGTTCATCAACCTTCACATGTAATCCCAGGTACATTTTTGGTACTTTTGCAATGTCGTTCATTATATTTGCGTATTCGGTAAGCGTACAATTTCAGGTTCTGTTTAACTTCTCTTTGTTTTCTGCATTTATGTTGGATTACAATAGGAGCTGTCTCAAATGACCCCAAACAAACCATGGGTAAACTGGTGGGACAATGCAACGATACCGGGTCAGAACAGAAGCTAGGGCAGATAAACAAACCCACACGTAGTATATCAAGTAAGATTGTTTTATGTTTCATCCTAACATCCATGGTATGTACGTGTGTTTAGGAGTACATATTCATGGTTTAACCATTTAAATAAATACTGACCACGCATGTTGAATCAGATAACTAGCTCGGGCTATACATCAATCTCGCATAATGATGCAACATATCCTCGCACAGCTACGGTCACATATACAAGGTAATCTGCCCCTGCCTTTTCCATGATCCTTTGATGTCAAGTTGTGTTTTTTCCTTTGGCTTTTGAGAGAATGACATGAAAGACACCAGTAGATGACTTGAATGACACCAAAGAAAATACGCAAAGAACAGAAGAAGATCACAAAAGAGACCATAGAAACGCCCTGAGGAGAGCTTCTTATCGGCGGAAAAAAGATCGGAATCTCCAAGATGAAAATCTGCGGGCCCTTAATTTGTCAGGTAAGCTTTAAATGTTTTAACCATTATAGTCAGAAACTTCATTCATGTCTTAACCATTAAGTTTTCAATATGTTTTGACAACTTTGTTTAACCAGACAACCCAACTAGCTCCAACTATACATCATTCTCGCATAATGATTCAACATTTCCTGCTACAACTACGGTCACATCTGGTCTCATTAATGTCAATGATCTACAAGGTAATCATATTGTGCGTACTCCATAATCAATTGATGTCAGTTTATGTTTTATTCCCTAGATTTTTTGAATGTCCTGAATGACACCAGATGGGAACTTGAATGACACCCAAGAAACAAAGCAAAAAACGGACGAAGAATGCAAGAGAGATCATAAACGTCGCTGAAAGGAGACGAAAATTCACAACATAATAATGTCGAAGAGGTGATATCTCATAACAAACCAAAAAAGGATGCTAATTTAAATGTTATCCCACAAGGTATTTTTTCAATGTTATTATCAATATTTTCTTTGTGATATTGCCTTTTGTATTCAACTAATTTTGCTCATTTTGATTACTAAGTAGACTCACTTTTTTATGATGTCGACAGACTATGTTTGTACCCCTAGAGATATTACAATCATCGAATCAATCATGTCTGCCCCCAAGAAAACCAAGTTCGTGGACATTGGAGATGCCTTGTTATCAACCGACGATTTAGAATGCCTTTTGAAAGATGATATGTTCTTACACGATGGTGTAAGACCAATTGCATAAACTTTGTAATTAATAATATAAACAAAATATAAGATCGTAAAATATAAATATAATTTAAATGTTGATTACAGGTGATAAATGCTTACATATATTGCATGCTTGCTCACGACCATCTACGAGACAGGGCGGGTGAAAAGGTGCACATTATTAGCACGTTTGTATCTGGCCAAATAAAAGAAGATGGGGAAAAAGACATAGACCCATCAAAATATCGTCACATCGTACATCATGTTAATACTTATCTACAGCAAGATATGGTTAGTCTTGTCTCGTTATCCATGCATTTATTTATGGATTGTTTTTATTTAATTCATATGTGTAATATTTTATTAATATTTATATCGAATTCTGACTCCGACTTGTATGATATTTACACCAGTTATTTATTTCGATTAACATGCCGGGCTACCATTGGTATCTAGCAGTCGCCAATGCCAAAAAACGTGAGATTCAAGTATTGGACTCACTTGGTTCTCGGATCAAACGCAGTGACCTTGCTACTACGGTAACTATCTATTGTTTTTGCTCATCTTAACTGGTTTTTTGTTTGCCTTAATCCCTAATATTTCTCATATATAAAATAGTTAATAGGACTCGAGAAGCGTCTGAAACTTGCAGAGCATAGTCCGGAGTTTAACAAAGATCATAGGTGGCCTGATCTCAATGTTACAAAATGGACGGTCGTAGAGCAGTTTCATGAGGCAATACAAACCGATGGGTAAGCACTTGGTACAATGGTTTGTTTATTTCATTTATCTGAGTAAAATTCTAAAGCATTATTTTAATATATTATAGCGTATCATGTGGACTGTTTATGCTAAATTATATGGAATATTGGACATCAAATGCACTATCAAACCAGTTCACCCAGGTATTTCATTTTTATACATTATCTCATTATTTTATCTCAAAATATTATATCAAATTTTTTATATTTATTTTTTAGGAGGATATGAAACACTTTCGACGAAAATTAGTTATCATTTTGCTTGATTCTGAGCAGAATAAGCTAAAAGGAGGTCCCATATACCATCAATCTGACGATGAAGAAATTTTAGCTAATTCTGATATTGAGATCCTGGATAATCCACCTGACGTAGTCAAAGACAAACGTTCTGCCCCAATCACTATCATGCCCACGGACCAACATGAGTTACTTGCCGGCCTCTGCAACTACATAATGTCGGTCGATGATGCGGGGTGTTTGGAGTAAGTATCATGTATCAATATTTAATCTGGGATGTACATTATTATTCTTCTTACCATCCAATTGTTAGGAAGGAATGGGTCCATAGCTCGGCACCTGATCCAATGGGATTAAGTCTTAAGAAACTTCAGTGCATACTTAACATGGAGCGGCCTATGGACAATGATTGCTTCAACACCGCCGTGCGTATACTGGCATGTGACGAGGGAGTATTGTTCACCGATCCTCCTATACACTACATGGATCTAAGATTTTGTGTAAGTTATCGTAACTCGTAACTCTTCATTCTATGTGGCATTAGTATCAGCATGTTGAAGCAATATTTATTTGTTTACTTAGTCCATGATGCTAGAGGCAACACGAGGTCAGAAGTTTTGCGAGAAGGAAACTATCCAGACGTTGGCAACATTATTTGATAGCTGGCCTGGGATGGACAACAACATCTCATTGTGCAACATGGTAAGTAAAGTATTTTGCCTATTGTTATCATGGTTTATTGTTGTTTCTAATAGCTCCATGCGTAGATTTATCTTCCCTATGCATCCATCGGCCGATACATCTTGTACGTCATCGACAAAGAGGCACGTCGTCTATATATTATGGACCCTATTCAAACATCACAATCGTCAGAGGATAAAAATTTGAGGCATGCACTGAAATTAAAAAGTTTTGCAAGGGATTTCAAAGAAGCACTCGAAATAAAGCTGCCTGGTTGGAATTCTGATATATCTAAATGGCAACGTTTATTTCCGTTTGGTATTCCAACGAGTATAGACGGGTAATGAATTCATAATAAAAACATTTATTTTTGTTATCACTATATTATTTATATTATTAATTTAAAAAATTGCAGGAATGTGTCTAGCTATTTTGTTTTTCATTTTATGCTCTGGTGGAACGGTAAAGAATTGGTCAAGCCGGTTTGCGCGGTGAGTATTGTCTGTTGCATGTTCTAAGACCTTCGGCGTGAAATTTTCATACTAACTACATATATTGTTTGTGCAGGACGGGTATGAGTTGAGGAAGCAGTTTTTATTATACTTGCTAAAACATCGTGGGAATGAAGCTAAAGGCAACTTTCCTGATATTGTGAAAGAATTTCTTAAGCGCATCATCTAGATATTGATAGTTTTGTAATAGATGTTAAGGTCGAACATCGCTCAGTTTGTTACATGGACATGTCGTTATTTTTTCTTTTTGTTATCATTTTACATTGCAAAAACGGAGGAAGTACTTAAATAATTGTGTTTGTGTTATATTGTTTGTACGTGTGATATTTAACATATAACTCGTGCAAACTATTTCAAGAGTCCGTGGCAACGCACGGGCATTGTACTAGTAGATATAGATATAGAATAGCATCACGATGTGACTCTTGGTCCCTTGTGCCGATGCTTTTTTTCAAAAACAAATCTTCACGATGCCTTATTCCTTGGCAAATCCTATTTGGTGCTGCAGGCGCCCGTTATAGGCAAATTTACAAACGGGCGCCTGCAACGCCCCGCGCTGGGCCGGCCCGTTACTATCTATGTTAATTTGCAAAAAATGCAACGCCCTCGCTACGATTTGAACCGGCGACATCTCTCGTCAAACTTCCTTCGTACAACCACCGCGCTACGGGGCAGGATCTGTTAAGATTCAACTCTTCCCAGCTTTTATTCCTTCCTTCTCTGTTTTCTTTTTTCTTTTTTCCTTTTTTCCTTTTTCCTTTTTTGTTTTCTGTTTTCTTTTTTTCTTCTTCCAGGTTTCCTCCCTCATCGATTTTCATGTTTTTTATTTTCTTAAATGCATGAACTTTTTCCAAATCGATGATGTTTTTTTATAATTTGATGATTTTTTTTCAAAATAAATGAATTATTTTTAACAATTGATTTTTTTTTCAAATTCAATGAACTTTCTTTATTTTTGATGAACTGTTTTCAAAGTCAATGAACTTATTTTCGAATGGACTTTTTCTAAAATTTGATGAACTTTTTTTCAAATCGATGAACTTTTTTTCAAATTTGTGAACCTTTTCTAAAATTTGGTGAACTTATTTATAGCTTCAGTGACCTTTTTTTAAAACCGATGAACTTTTTTCAAAGCCGATGAACTTTTTTCAAAATTTGATGAACTTTTTCTCAAATTCGATGAACTTTTTCGCATTTGATGAACTTTTTTTCAAATTCTATTAGTTTTTTTTTCAAAATCGATGAACTTCTTTCACATTTTGTGAACTTTTTTCAAAATTGGTGAATTGTTTTCTAGTAGACGAATAATTCTTATCAAATTGGATGAACCTTTTTCAGAAACGATGAACTTTTCCAATTCGTGAACTTTTTTCAAAATTTGATAAACTTTTTTCATAAAAAATATGAAAATGTAAGTTTTATTGCGTAATAAATAACGCGGCTGCAGTAGTTCTTTTAGAGTTCGCGTTGCTATTTGTCACAGTGGTCTAGTTGCTGTAGTGGTTAGCTGAACCAACTTTCGAAGTAGCGACCCGAGTTCGAGTCCTCTTAGTCGCGAGTTTTTTGCCGGTCCTTTTTCGTGAAACAATTTCTGCTCTGGAGCTTTGGTGGGCCGGCCCAGTTGGCGTTTGCTGTAGGCGCCGGTTGACTTCTGCGGCGCTTAAAGCGCTCAGTAGGAGCTCCCTTATTCTTTCGGCTCCACAGCGGCAACTCAGCTACGCACGCGGACGCGTGAACACAAGTCACCCATCACCTGGGCCTGGCCCTTCAGCCTTCCACCGCAGCCCAGCTAAAGCGCCGCTGACCCAGCCCACTCGCTGGCCTTGCCAACTTGGGCCTCGCCTTGTCCACACCACGCGCATCCGCCCGTACGGCAGCTACCTCGATCTGCTCCAGGATTCCTCCTGCCGCACGCGTGTTGCACCGCCGCCACTCGTGCTACTGCCTCACTCGGCCGCTCAGCCTCGAGCTGCACCTTGCGCGTACGACGAACACGCCGAGACGCCAAATCGGCTATGCGCATGCAACCGCTGCCCCCGCCGTACGGATCTGATCTGACGCTAAACGCTGCACTGATTGCTTCTCCAAGAACTACAACAGCGGTGCACTCTTGAATCTTGATCGCCTCCTCCTGGTTGCAACTCGTCAGCGCTGACTCGCCGACTTCTTCCGCTCCCACGGCTGCGATTATTTTGTACACAACTCCGTCGATACGTTCTTCCTTCTCTAAATCAACATCAGGGTGTCAAATTGAACCTTACTCATACTCATGGTATCACTTGTTAGAATAAATCTGAGGTCATCGTTGATTTACCGAGGACCAAACAATCACCCAAGCACAACACCGAGATTCGTTAACGAGATTCATCGATATGGCTACATCTCGGGGCCTGACCACGGGCGCTCCTCCCCATGACACCGCTACAATACCGTACCCCGGACGTCCGGGCGCCGGCATACGCCACCGGCTCCCCCGCATGCCTGTGCTATTATGTTGACATAGGTTACATCGTGTGTATATCCCTCATTATATAAGAGGCCTAGGATACATGTGTCCTACTTGGACACGACTCCATATCCTGTCTGCACATCATACGACTCCAAGTCCAACTGTAACCTAACTTGTACAAATAATATTCGACACAACTCTAACAACTGCATTGAATTTATGCTCCAGTCAACTCATCTAAAAATTCCAACTGATGCAGAGAGGCAGGCAATATATTTCAACACTCCTAGACTTGAGAAGCATCCCAGGGGTGCCGAAACAGTTAAAGTACATATAGCTTAGTGATGGGACAAAGAATTTTGACGATGAAACGAAGCTGGGACGGGGAGGATCTGGCATGGTGTACCGTGCTAATGTGCTCGTAGGGTGCATGGCCGGAGCACGGAGGTATGGTGGCACTGAAGCGATTTTCTGCGGCCAGCACAAAAGGCCGGAGTGATTTCCTGGCGGAGCTCCACGTCATCAACGGCCTTCAATTGCCACAGATACAACCAGTGATGGCACTAGACAAAAACAGCAGGGACGTGAACACAAAAGATGAAGATACTGAATGAAAAATGACAATTTCCCCATCTAAACCGTTCAAAACAAAATCCCGGGGGGGGGGAGGGGGCAATGACCCCTGTGTACCACATAGCTCCACCATCATATACAACTGCTTGCATTTTGTCCACTAAATTGATAAATGCAATTGACTGATGCACAAACCACAATGAATTCAGTTTCAGACGCTGGCTTGGCATATAATCTCCATTTAATGCCGAAAGAAGTATATATACCGTCCTAAATTTCCAGGAATCGGCCACATTACACTCCTCAACTCAACTCAAAAATGGCTTGCGTAATCTCCTCAACTTTCAGAAAGCCGGACAAATCCCCTCTAGTGCCCTAGTGAGTGGTTTGGGAGGGTGGTTTTGTATACCGGGAAGTTGTGTGGAGCTCAACCTCCATGACACCTCTTTTCTAGCCACCCATTTTCTGCATCATGATCTGTGCAGGCACTTTTATCTTTTTTATTTATCCCAAATAAAACAACATATGAACTTCAGACTTTGTAGGACGACAAAACATTCTAACTACAATGTCGGAAGAAACTTTCGGATTTTTTCATGCATCATAAGTACTTAAAATATATTTTTACTCAAAAAAAATCTCATTTTGTATATTTACATCTGACCCAAAAATCCAAAAAAAAAAGTTAAAATAACAATTTCACACGTTGAAGTTCTAAAATTTGGTTGACCTGCAAATTTTGAGGTCCATATGTTATTTCATTTGGGAGAAACAAAAAAGAGATACTTTCATATAGTGAGTTAGTTGGCTAGCATAGATCTCAACGCTATATTGAAGGGTAAGGATAGGGGGTGCCATATGGAGCCCTAGCGCCAAAAACCCACTCTCGTGGTAGTGGTTTGTGCCAGTGGGGCTTGGGCGAGGAGCTACAAAAGTGACCAGGGCGGAAAGGGGACGTCGCCGGCAAGCTCCACTGCGTTACCCACGTCTTGCGAAATGACAACATGCGTGTGCCGTTGTTGTAGAAAGGGAGAGCGGGAAGAATATGAGCAACCAGACTTGTATTCATCTCATACAGTGGCGGAGACAGGGGGGCCAGAGATGTAGTGCTAATTTGCCCAAGAACGGTGTAAAAATTAGTGATTATTTGCTCTTAAAAGCCTGTTTTCCAATGGCTTGGCCCTCCCCAACCAGTTTTATTAGCATTCGGCCCTACTGATAAAAAAATTCTGGCTCCACCACTAATCTCATGCATACATGTTTACAGCGGTGCGTGGAAACCAACCGTTCCCTGTAACGTAGCCACTACTCGCATGAACATACAGTAGTGAGGAGGAATTAGGAATGGAGGTCAGAGAGAGAATGCGAGGAGAAGCGGACGTGCACGCGTTGACAGCGGACATACACTAACGGAAAAGGCTGCCTCCGGCAGTTTTGCGTCTCGATGGCGCGGCTGCGGGCGCCGCCTTGCCGCTGCGCTGCGCGCTGTGTGTCTGCACCCGTGCCAAAATACGCGGACGCTGCACTGCCTTGCTGTCTGCTCGCGCTCTTGCTGGGGCCTGGGCCTGGGGGTGCACCGTGCACGCGCGGGTGCAACCCGCCAACCAAGGCAAGCTCGGCGAGAGGTCCTCGTGGCCCGTGCGCAACCAGTGCGTCGTACACTCGTACTCAAGCTCTACGGGGCGAACGGTGGTGGGGCGGTTGAGGTCGTCGACGACGGTGACGTTCTAGTCTGACATCTAGGTCCGAAGAAATTGTTGTGGGTGTTTCTTAATGTTGATGCTGTAATACACATTAAAAAGCGTGAAAAACAGACTTTTCTACGATGTATGGTGGCTAAACATGTATAGGCTCAACCAAATGCCGCACAATGACATGTTTATATCAAGTATTGTCCTTGAATATCATTTCATGAAGTTTTATGGTGTATGGTGGTTATTCTAGTGGCCCCTAATCGATGAAGATATGGTGTTCGTGAGACACATGGTTAAACTAGCATATGCTGGCTTGATGTTCATGTTTCATAGATCATGGATATAGAGTTATCAAGTTAATAGTGTGGACACGCACTAGTAGAACACTAGTGACTGGGAGGGCCACATGTGCGGTCACGATGTTTCGTGTGGTGTGAGTAGTACGACTTTGGGTTGTTTGTATCTGGTTTCGCTCGGTATTCTGAAAATTAACTGGGCAACTCTCTTCTTCTTAATTAATCGACGAGACACTTTTTGCCTCTGTTTTGAAAAAAAAAGGTAGTTTTCAGTCATGTCGTCAAACATTGTCGCAGAGGCGGGGGCTATCAAGATAGATTTTTTTTATTTTTTTTAACATGAAAAGATTTTATTCATCTAGCAACATTTTACAGAGAGAAGTGTGAAGGGATTCACACTGAATAATGGGAGAACATCTCTCCCTGGACATTGACCTGAACCTGAAGAGAGGCACCTAACCGCTAGAGATCTAGACTGAATTTTGACAGCTAACTGGGCCTGATGATGAGCTTTTACATTGAAGCACCTGTTAACATGAGCTATTCTAGTTGGATGAAAAACTGCAGACTGTTGAATAGTTGCAAGAAGTGGTCTGATGACCCAATGATCTGCCATGTTGAAGATGGATGTAGTTCGCGCCTCCGAAGCCAATATCGTGGAATCTGTGAAAAAAGTTGGTTCCTGTATGTGAAGCTTTTGAGCCAACATGGTCGCTAGAAGCAGGCAAAAAGTTTCTGCTTGAAGAGGAGATGAAGCTGGTGGAGATAAGGCTGAAACATGCAACTGTTTGAAGTGCTGATTGGTATCAGTTCTGATTATGATTCCGATGCCCGCTTGTGCTGAATCCATGTCCCTTTCAATCTTCCAAGCCGCGTCACAGAAAATGGCCGTACCTGCAACAGAAGATGGGTCTTGTTGTGGCGCGAGTTGCTGTACTGCAGAACAGGTAGAGCGTTGATCTTCAAAGGGCTCCATATTTTCCAATTTAGCACCCTGCATAATTGCATTAGCAGCTGGAAATATCTGGGAGGGTTTGCAGAATTTCCTACCAAAAAGAGCATCATTTCTTGCTTTCCATAAGCACCACAAAAAAAAATATAAACTGCTGAGGCTCACATGGGGATGTTGAGATGAAAGTAAGGCCAGAATCATTTGGGCAACAGAGTGATTATTTGCAGCAATGGCCTCAGTTTTGAGGAACCAAGGATACGAGAACCAAGCCGCTTTTGAGAAAGGACAAAGGAAAAACATGTGCATTTCATCCTCTAAGCTGCCACATCTAGAACACTCTTTATCAATATGTTTGGAAAATTTACTTGCTCTCTTACCAGTGGGTAGCGCTCGACGAAGAAGTCTCCAAGCGAAAGTTTGAACCATTGGCACTATGTGTTTTTCTTGCCATGCCTGATTAAGAAGATTAACAATCTGTGGAGGCACAACTTTTGGTCTCTGGTTTGCAGGCATCACAAAAAAGGGCAGCCCGGTGCATGTAGCTCCCATTTGCGCAGGGTCCGGGGAAGCGTCCGGCCACTTTGGGTCTATAGTACGCAGCCTTTCCCTACATCTCTGATTTGCAGGCATCACAAGATTAGTAAAACAGTGTTTGTAGACACTTTTCGAAGAGCATTCACCTGTAGGTGTTAGTTTCCAAACAAGAACATCCTGCCCCGGAGCATTAACAATAGGGGTTTGCAAAATAGCATGAGCCGTTTGTGGCTTGAACAAAGAATTAACCAGTTCAACATTCCAAGTTTTCTGGTTGGAGATCCAAAGGTCCTTAACAACAGCTGGGTAAGCAAAAGGATGTTGTTGGATAATCAAATTATCATAAATATTTTGACATTGAGAGAACCAAGGGAAACTCCAAATGGAGCTGCTGCCATCGACTATTTAGTAAAAAGAGGCTGAAATTAAAAGAGGTCTTACCTTAAGAATCGAAGGCTGATTCTGGTATATTTTGTTTTGCCCTCCAAATGGATGTGTCGCAGTGGTATTTTGACTTGAGAATGGGCGCAAGATGATTGTGGGGTTCTTTTGCTAACCTCCAGGCCGCTGAAAGAATTAGTCCTTGATTAATAGCCTGCAAGTTTCTGACACCTAGGCCACCAATCTTTTTTTCTGTGCAAATGTCAGCCCAAGCTTTAAGACAAAGACTCTTTGTAGATGGTTCTTCTTTGACTCCTGTCCATCAAAAGTTCCTTATAATAGCTGTGAGCTTAGTTAGAATTTGAGTCTTCATCATGGGAAGATATCTATGGGCCTTCAGAAATCGTATTTGAACATGTCCAGAGAGACCGAGCTACCCAACAAAGATGACATGTTCTCACATTGAGCTTGAACAACATATATCACGAGGCAAATGGGACCGCTGCATATCATACATGGTGAAGGTTTTGGCATAATGACGCCATGAACATTTGAGAGTTCGTCACGCTGAGCACTGCAAATGACCACGAAGATTGCACGATTACTCACTTGGATTAAATTCGAGTGGATCGTACCATAAATTTCACGATGGTCAGCTGACCTAAGAGCTTCTGAAACGACACTGGCAAATATAACCCATATATATCTGTGAACGCGTCCGCAGATAGGAGCCCGCCATCCCTCATTTGTCTGCTATTTGAACCACACTTCTCATTTTCAAACCATCGGTGTCATACTACTCCATGCAACCTCCGTCACATCTATGTACTACATAATACTCCCTCCGTTCCTAAATATATGTTTTTTTAGACATTTCAAATGAACAACAACATACGGATATATGTAGATATATTTTAGAGTGTAGATTCACTTATTTTGCTTCATATGTAGTCACTTGTTGAAATATCTAAAAAGACTTGTATTTGAAAACGGAGGGAGTACATTAAGCAAACTACTTTAATCCTACTCGTCTGTCGGAGATATCGAGGATCCCCTCATGCATCTCCCGGTGCTCAGGCGCTAGCATTTTGTAGTCGATTCAAACTCCATACTACATAATACATGAAGCAAACTAATTTAATCCTACTCGTCGAGATATCGAGGATCCCCCTAGCCAGGTTACAACTTGGTGAAAATTTTGAATTCAATGATTTGACAGCAAGTTGTTAGATTTCCTGAATGGACTTGGGGCTGACAATGCTCAGGACACATTCCCAAAGAACATCAGCACAGCAGTGTCACTAAAATTAATAAAGGGACCGAAACCCTAAACAGAAGTCAAAATTGCTTCAGCAAGCAGAACACTGAACATAGCTAAAGCACAACAAAACCAGCATGAAACAAGCAAGACATGCAGAAATTACTCTCACAGGCAATAAGCTAACCAGGTTCTCTTTTCAACTCAAGAGGAAGTTCAAAGTTAACATAACAATCTACTAGTACTACAGAGAGTATAAACTTTTAGAGGGCAAGCCAGGCAGAACATCGCAAAGATTTAAAACAGCAGGTGACAAAACATATAGCTTTCAAATATATCTTGCTGTCAGCGGGGCATCAGAACAGAAGTCAGGCAGTCCACTGCCCGCCGTATCCAGCAGCAGTAGCAGGCTGAGGTGACACGCCCTTTGCAACCGCAGGCTGTGGGTTTGCAGCAGGTGCAGCATAGCCACTTTGAGCTGCTGGTGGCGCAGACTGATCATAACTTGGTGGGTTTGTAGCTGGTGGCTGGGTGTATCCTGCCTGACCATATCCAGGCTGACCAGTTGTCGGTGCAGCAGCATATCCTGACTGTGGGTAGGCATTTCCATAGTTGGGATCAGCTGGGGCTCCCTGATAACCATAGTTTGCATTGTTTTGAGCTGACTGATCACCGTATGCTGGCTGCGATGCAGGATACTGCACATAGCCGCCTTGCTGACTGTACCCTGGTCCTACCGGAGCACTCTGACCATATGCTGCTGGCCCTTGCCCTTGCCCACCCTGCTGTGAGTAACCCTGCTGAGCATACCCATCAGGTCCAGTTGGGTATGTTTGACCATAAGCAGGAGGTTGCTGGGCTGGCGGAGCATAAGATGCAGGGGGTGGTGCCTGGTAAGCACCATCTGCAGGTGCACTGCCTCTGGGTGGCCATTGTCCAGGTCCACCATATGGAGGTCTAGCATAAGGATCTGGCTGTTGAGGGTAGCCTTGCTGCGGACCGGCTGGTGGCTGCCCATAGTACTGCTGGGCTGGGGCTGGAGCACTGTACCTAGGATCACCATATCCAGGGCCATAGTTCTGTGGAGGCGCAGACTGCGGATACTGAGGCTGTCCATAGCTTGGAGCTTGTGATGGGCCATAGCTGTTGTAGTTACCTGGTCCAGGGGGGTAGTTTGGTGGCTGGCTTTCATACGGTTGAGATCCCTGTTTGTAGTAGTCATAACCACCACCCTGGTGAGGCGGAGGGCCCTGCCTCTGGTCCCAGCCCATGCCACCTCTTGGTGGTGGCTGCTGTGGGTAACCACCATAAGGGGGTTGAGAGTATGGCGCGTTCTGAGGAGGCCCTCTTGGTGGATATCCATACTGCTGAGGTTGAGAACGTGGCCCCCACTGAGAAGCTGGGCCATGACCCTGAGGGTGGTGATGTTGCGGACCATAGCCACCAGACTGGGTTGTGTTTCTTGGAAATGTCTGTATAAGAAAGTATGTTAGAAACCAAACAAGAAAAGTAAATGGCAAAGACAAAGGCTGGATATATGATGTAACAACATCATAGAAGGATAACTGTCATATCAAAGTTTTACAACAATAAACCTGCAAGTTGGTGCTAGTAAAGAACTATACATAGCTACAGCATTCAAATAAAGTAGTTTTCCAAGAGAAAAAATACAAGTATGCATCTTAGAACATTTCATACCCTTATGTGGACATCTAAAGCGAAAAGTGCAACACAAAGGGCAATAGAATCAACCGTCCATGAATAAACACATAATGTCAATGAGATGAGACACTAGTATTAGAATGCAAATACCAACAAGACCATCACATTCAGTAGAATTAAGGGAACAAAAGCTTCACAGATTGAAAGAAACAACATTTACAATTCAACATATTTCCACATCTTCGTACAGTTCAGAAATAAAAAACATGGCAAGATCACATGCAAAGCACTGAGACATGATAACAAGGTTAATTAGCCCCAACTTCATAAAGGGACAGACAGGGACTGCAGTTGTGAGGGGTAACACATCATAAAACTAAGATAAATGATGTGACATAGTTCGCAGATTTTCGACTATATAGAAGTGGTTCTGCAGACAACAGAGAGTTGCAAACAATTTAGTTTAGCAAACCTAGACATGCTGATGCAGTATCCTTGTCATGGCAATGATACAATTGGTGCAGTCTTCCAATGCAGGATTGGTTTTCTTTCCATTTCAGCCATAAGCAGCCTTACCAGTTACCCCAACTACAAAAACCATACAAGGGCAAGGGACAATGATCAATATCCCTCTGTGTGATGCAACGGATGAAGGAGATGACCCCACCAGGAAGGCCTAGCTGAATCTGCATCGGTATACCCAGCCAACTCCAATTGGCACCTTCAACAAAAGATAATTCACGGAAACTGGAAGGGAGATAACCTGATGTGTCAGCTACGACTTCCGATGTAGGAAACAGTATCAGATTTTATCTAGAGTTAGCAAGAGACTAATTGACCAAACCATGTGTAAAGCCACAGCCAAGGATCGGGTAAAAACATTGAGGGCAAGCCAGTTACACTAGAACCATGAACTCTTCTATTATTGTTTTTGTAACTGTATCCAACTTTCCTAGGTCCAAAATACAAACCGTTCAATATTAACTAGTTTTATTTCTAAATAATCGATGCTGCACATTATGTTTCGTACTGATACTACATCAAAGCACAATAACATGATCGGCAGATTGCAGGCGACACTCAAATTTTGTAGTGACATGTAGAACAAAAGGTGACATACTAAATATTTCATGGTAAAATTTGGTGGAGAATATAACTCTAACAGTAACAAATAACCCATAACTACTACAACCCAACCAAGCCGATTGCATGTCACTGACTGATTGATCGATCAAGGAAATTAGGGCAAACGGAGAACTTACCTTCCAGTCCAGTTAGGCACTTCTATATATCAAGAATGTCATACAGGCCCATTGTAGAAGACACAGATTAGTCTAGTCATTCTTCAGATTCCATAATCCATAAATGGGCAAGGGGCAATATACAACACCCCAAGCACGATAAAGTGACTATTTTCGGATTGCTATTTAATCAAGAATGCACTTGCGCTAAAGTGTGCTCATATAATGTTCAAATTTACAAGATGCAGAGCTGGAATGGAACAGCCACAACTGTTCTGTATATGTTAAAATGGGAGCATCAACGCAAGTTACAAAAATGGCATCGACTAGGACAATTTTCAGTTTCTATTATCAGAATATAAAAGGTTTTACTCCAAAAAACAACTAATGGGAGACTCCTTTCAGGCAAAACATCTCCAGTCTTATTCATAGACGAGGCAATTTGAACATAATTGACAAAAAAGTTTGAAAAGTTAAGATGATTAAGTGCATCAAATTTATTAGCAGCATTAGCATAGCACCATGAATAACATATAATTAACTACCAAAATGGTGACATAGCTAAAAGCCAGTTGTACCAATCAGACAAGGTAGAAATGAAATACACAGGCAATCATACATGCTATGATTTCGTACCAAGTAGCATAATACACAAACTTGATTTTTTGGCGACAACACTAAATTCATCACTACGTTATCACAGGGGCATAAGCATCATGCAGGTAATCACAGCACAAATGTACATATTGACAATAGACAGAATGAAGCACTACTGAGTTGCACACTGCACGGATGAATGATAAAAGGCATAAAGCACGATCACATCAGCCTCAAGCATCAGAGGCTTCATCACAGCAATAATGAAACAAAAAAGCACAAAGCAGGGTCACATCACCTGACTCATAGCTTGCTTAATCAACTCTTTTGCAGCTTCTATCTGCTTCTTATTGCCAGTAACACGTACAGTCCTTTCGGTCAGTGTAGTACCCGCCGGAGGATGTTGAGGAATTAACTACATTAACATTTACCGCCGCCCTCAAGCCTCAGTTAACATAAGCTATAATTGTTTAAAATGCCAACATAACATGCAAATTATCTACCTGGATTCGAGCACCCGATCGGGTTTGCAGGTTTTTAATTGTCTCACCTCCTTTTCCAATAATTAAACCAACCTAAGAAATTGATAAGATCAGAAAAGAGTTAGGCAAACGAAACAGTTGGATTCATCACCAACATTGAAAACTAACCTTATTATCAGGGACTAGCATCTCAAACTGCTCTGAACCTGACTGACCAGACCCGAAACCTTTGGCTATCAAGGCAGGGGAACCGCCAGCCTCAGCCTGGAATATATGCATTGGATAGAGCCTTAGAGATGTAACTTTTACCGATATAAGTTCGGCTAACATAAACTACTTCAAACCCCTGAGAAAGTTGATACATTTAGCGTACCTCAGCTATAACACTCTTAATAAGCTGCTCAGCCTTGTCAATACTCTCGGTAGTTCCAACCAATTCGACTGGACGAGTCGTGGCATCTGAAGGAACATCTGCATCCTTTGTGATTTGGATCTTTGCGCCCGAGCTCAATTGCAGGTTTCTGATCGTTTCACCCGCTTTTCCTATTAGAACACCGACCTGCATGAATTTCCACCATCAGCATAAGCAAATTATGTGTGCAAATCAATAGCAGAGACGAATTTCTGTGCTTGATACAACACTGGCCTCCAAAAAACAGATATCATCTAAGCCACTGGTCATACCTTGGTATTGGGCACATCAATTAAGCGGGTAGTCTCCTGCAGGGCACCGGTTGCATCGCCTTCTTGCTGTTGTGGCGGTGCTTCAGTTGCAGTCTCCTGTGGCTTGACCTCAGAACTTGTCTGCAGATCGCCGGCAGGAGCAACCTCGGCATTCTGGGCATCTGCCGCCCCCTCAGTAATCACAGCGACTGGCTCCTCGGGCTTCTCGGAGGACTCACTGTTTTGCACGGCATCTGATCCCAACAGAGATAACGAACGGATCAGCAGACGGATTACGGTCCAAGCTTAGGACAAACCGACCTTGTTTGACACGCTAGAATCGTCGCCGAGACAGTAAACCCTAGGTACAACGCATACGTGGATAGGGAGGGGGTGGGGCGCGAGAGAGATTAACCTGCGCCGTTGCCTTCCACGCGCGGTCGTTTGGCGTCCTCCCCGGCGCCGTTGGCCTCAGCGCCCGCGTCGACCTCCTCGAGCTTCCTCTTGTGGTCGCCTTCGGCGTCGGCAACCTCTGATGGCGCCTCTTCCTGCGTGGGGGCGGCTGCCGCAGGGTCAGATGCAGCGTCTTCCTGCACGGCGTCGGTGAGGTCTACGGCTGGAATCTTCATCTCGGTCGCTACCTCTGGCGGCGGCGCCGATGCGTCGGAGTCCGCCATGGGGATTAGGGTTTGGGGTTTGAGGCCTCCGGTATTCGTACGGGGGTCTGGGGGCGCTTGTGGGGATATGCGATAGAAGGAACCCGTGTCCCGACCTGTCTTGGTTATATAAAAGCGTGGTAGGAGGCGTATTTTACTTTTAGGCTCGGGATATTACGTGCGCCATGATAGACACGTATTTGAGTTAGTTCGCAAGTTTTTTCTTTTTTCTTTTTTGAGGGGAAAGTTAGTTCGCAAGTTGTGAGTAGGTGATTGTAAAGGATTCCGCAAGCACGCTATAAATGAAAAACGTAATTGGAAAAACAAAGCACTTTTTACTTTTCTTTTGCACTTCTATATGTTTTTCGCTCTTATTGTGATGGTTCAGCATTGCCTTGAAGTGTCATCAATAAAACGATATGAACTTGGGACGTGTTTGGTGTTTGGTAACTTGTATTGTTTTTTGCCTCTTTGCATATGTGTCTCACCCGAGACACGCCGAGCTGAAAACCATGTCGTACACATGGTTTAATTGTCTGCATGTTGTCTTCCTGCATAATATCGTCAATTTTTCAACTCAACGTTTGGTTGTCTGCATATATATGTGCTGATGCATTGCATGATGTTTGGTTGCGTACATTCGGTCAGGTAAGCTTACCTTGTACCCTGTGTGGTAAGCTTATCGTCTACACTTTACATATGATACACCAATAAAACAGAACTACAATCACGATGAACCAGGCAATGATGATGATTTTTTTCACCCCACGTAGCCCAAACTGGCAAGAAGGCTTGCTTACTTCAACACTGCTCTTCTGCTTGAGCACAAACTTGAAGTAAGCATCCTCTGCCTCATGTCTACTCTTAAACCTTTCGAAGAACTTGTCTTGTAATGGATCACTCGTCCTTGACATGTATTTTCATGAACTATTAACCCCCGAAACGCTCTTTCTATACACCACATACCGATGCGCCTAGCATGACAAAAGAGCAACAATTCAAGTAGCAAGCAAAGTAAATGCAGAGCAAGTCCATCCTAGCTACTGTAACATCATCCTAGCACCACATCAAAAAAGGGTGTAATCCTACCATCGCAAGTTCGCCATCGGTGTGAAGGGGTTAATATATACTACCTCATCAAAATATACATGCCGATGATAGTTTTCAAGCCCTAGCTATCACAAAATGTACATCATCATCGTCTCTTTGTCGTTGACCATCATGCACGCCATCACCACCACCACCAGAAAAAACACTAGTAGTGGTGCTTTACACAGCAGGTGATGAGTGACATTTTTTGCGTTCATCCCACCATTGTTTAAACTGTTTTTTTAATTCTGAGAAAATCACTCCGATATTTACTTAATGACTAATGAATGCGAGAGATCGTGAAATCCTTGGTTTAAGTTGTTACACGTGAAAATATATGCCAAATATGAAGATAAATCATCACTTAAGGAAACAAAAAAATGGAGAAGGAGCGAAGGAAATCGAAGGCGCAACAATCTATCCAGAGCGCAAGACGGCGTCTGGTGTGAGCACACGTGGTCAAACCAAGTGATGGCAGCTCCGTGAAGTCCAACCCTCCAACTATTATAAATGGGACAACACCAAAATCTCAATAGGAGAGCGTCGAGAACACCATTCGCTAATTAGAAGCCATTTTTCAACCCTAGCCGTCGTCATTCCCCGTCGCATCGTCACAGCCGCCGCCATCACCATTGAAAGATCGTGGATGTCGCCTAGAAGGAGGGTGAATAGGCGCTTTAAAATAATTACGGTTTAGGCTTGAACAAATGCGGAATAAAACTAGCGTTTAATTTGTCAAGCACAAAACCTAAAACAACTAGGCTCACCTGTATGCACCAACAACTTATGCTAAGCAAGATAAACAACTAAGTGATAGCAAGATATGTAACATGAAACACTATGGCTATCGCAAAGTGAAGTGCATAACTAAAGGGCTCGGGTAAGAGATAACCAAGGCACGCGGAGACGACGATGTATCCCGAAGTTCACATCCTTGCGGATGCTAATCTTCGTTTGGAACGGTGTGGAGGCACAATGCTCCCCAAGAAGTCACTAGGGCCACCGTAATCTCCTCATGCCCTCGCACAATGCAAGATGTCGTGATTCCACTAAGGGACCCTTGAGGGCGGTTGATTACTTGTATCTGCGTTGGTATTTCTCAGAAGAGGAGAGGATGATGCAGCACAGCAACGGTAAGTATTTCCCTTAGTTATGAAACCAAGGTTATCAATCCAGTAGGAGAACCAAGCAACACTATGTAAACAACACCTGCACACAAATAACAAATACTTGCAACCTGATACGTCCATTTTGCATCATGATTTCATACTATTATTTATAATGTTTTTATGCATAATAATGCTTTATGGAGTAATTTTAATGTCTTTTCTCTCATAATATGCAAGGTTTACACAAAGAGGGAGAATGACGGCAGCTGGAATTCTGGACCTGAAAAAGTTACGTCAGAGTTACCTATTCTGCACATCTCCAAATGAGCTGAAAATTTACTGATAATTATTTTGGAATATATAAAAAATACTGGAGCAAATAACTACCGGAGGGGGGCCACCTGGCGAGCACAAGACACCAGGGCGCGCCCTGGTGGGTTGTGCTCAGCCCAGCCCACCTCCGGTGCCCATCTTCTGGTATATAGGTCATTTTGACCTAGAAAAAAAATAAGGAGAGGACTTTCGGGACGAAGCATCGCCATCTCGAGGCGGAACTTGGGCAGGAGCACTTTTGCCCTTCGGCGGAGCGATTCCGCCGGGGGAACTTCCCTCCCGGAGGGGGAAATCGAAGCCATCGTCATCACCAACAACCCTCTCATCTTTGGGAGGCCAATCTCCATCAACATCTTCAACAGCACCATCTCCTCTCAAACCCTAGTTCATCTCTTGTGTTCAATCTTTGTACTGGAACCTCAGATTGGTACCTGTGGGTGACTAGTAGTGTTGATTACATCTTGTAGTTGATTACTATATGGTTTATTTGATGGAAGATTATATGTTTAGAACCATTATGCTACTTAATACCCCTCTGATCTTGAGCATGATTATCATTTGTGAGTAGTCACTTTTGTTCTCGAGGTCACGGGAGAAGTCATGTTGCAAGTAATCATGTGAACTTGATATGTGTTCGATATTTTGATGATATGTATGTTGTTATTCCCTTAGTGGTGTCATGTGAACGTCGACTACATGGCACTTCACCATATTTGGGCCTAAGGGAATGCATTGTGGAGTAGTTATTAGATGATGGGTTGCTAGAGTGACAAAAGCTTAAACCCTAGTTTATGCGCTACTTCGTAAGGGACCGATTTGGATCCAAAAGTTTAATGCTATGGTTAGATTTTATCTTAATACTTTTCTCGTAGTTGGGGATGCTTGCGAATGGGTTAATCATAAATAGAAGGTTTGTTCAAGTAAGAACAGCACCTAAGCACCGGTCCACCCACATATCAAATTATCAAAGTAGCGAACACGAATCAAACCAACATGATGAAAGTGACATGGTGAAATTTCCGTATACCCTCAAGAACGCTTTGCCTATTATAAGATACCTTTTTGGCCTGTCCTTTGCCACAAAAGGATTGGGCTACCTTGCTGCACTTTATTTACCGTTACCGTTACTTGTCCGTTACAAATTATCTTGCTATCAAACTACCTGTTACCCACTATTTCAGTGCTTGCAGAAAATACCTTGCTGAAAACCACTTGTCATTTTCCTTCTACTCCTTGTTGGGTTTGACACTCTTACTTATCGAAAGGACTACGATTGATCCCCTATACTTGTGGGTCATCAAGACTCTTTTCTGGCGCCGTTGCCAGGGAGTGAAGCGCTCTTGGTAAGTGAAAATTGGTAAGGAAAAATTATTACTACGTGCTGAAATTTATTATCACTTGTTACTATGGAGAACCATCCTTTGAGGGGTTTGTTCGGGGTATCTTCACCTCGACTGGAAGCACAATTAGTTGCCCCTCAACCTACTGCACCTACTGAAAATATTGGTTATGAAATTCCTTCGGGTATGATAGAACAACTGCTAGCTAATCCTTATGCAGGAGATGGAACCGAACATCCTGATATGCACTTGATATATGTGGATGAAATTTCTGGATTATTTAATCTTGCAGGTTTATCCGAAGATGAAGCTAAGAAGAAGGTTTTCCCTTTATCTTTGAAGCGAAAAGCATTGACATGGTATAGGCTATGCGATGATATTGGATCTTGGAACTGGAATCGATTGAAATTGGAATTTCACCAAAAAAATTATCACATGCATCTAGTTCATCGTGATCGAAATTATATATATAATTT
Source organism: Thinopyrum elongatum (assembly GCA_011799875.1). Lineage (NCBI taxonomy): Eukaryota > Viridiplantae > Streptophyta > Magnoliopsida > Poales > Poaceae > Thinopyrum > Thinopyrum elongatum. Next base: position 446,766,238 of record CM022303.1, read on the forward strand.
TTGGCCTCGTGAAGGAGAAAGTATCGCTCTAGCTTGGGGGAGTCTTAAGTTAATGTTATATTCATGCCCCAATCATGAGCTCTCTAGAGAAATTATTATTCTGAATTTTTATGCTTGGCTTTCTCATCATGATCGATCCATGCTCGATATTTCTTGTACTGGTTCTTTTATGAAGAAGACTATTGAATTCAGGTGGGATCTTTTAGAAAGAATTAAACGCAACTCTGAAGATTGGGAACTCGACGAAGGTAAAGAGTCAGGTATTAAGCTTAAGTTTGATTGTGTTAAATCTTTTATGAATACCGATGCTTTTCACAAGTTTAGCACTAAATATGGACTTGACTCTGAGATAGTAGCTTCTTTTTGTGATTCATTTGCTACTCATGTTGATCTCCCTAAGGAGAAGTGGTTTAAATATCATCCCCCTATTAAAGAAGAAATTAAAGAACCGGTCATAGTCAAAGATGAAACTATTATTTACAATGTTGATCCAGTTGTGCCTACTACTTATATTGAAAAACCACATTTCCCTGTTAGGATAAAGGAACATGCTAAGGTTTCAACTGTGGTTCGCAAAAGTAATATTAAAGCACCTAAACCTTCTGAGCAAATTAAAGTGGAACCTAGTGTTGCTATGGTTAAAGATCTCCTGGTAGAAAATATTGATGGGCATGTTATTTACTTCCGTGATGAAGCTGCTAGAATTGCCAAACCCGATGAAAAAGATAAACATAGACCTGTTGTTGGCATGCATGTTGTCTCGGTTAAAATAGGAGATCATTGTTATCATGTTTTATGTGACTTAGGTGCTAGCGTGAGTGCTATTCCTTTTACCTTATACCAAGAAACTATGGATGACACAGCACCCGCTGAAATAGAAGATATAGATGTTACTATTAAACTTGCTAATAGAGACACTATTACACCACTTGGGATTGTTAGAGATGTTGAAGTCTTGTGTGGGAAAATAAAATACCCTACTGATTTTCTAGTTCTTGGTTCCCCACAAGATGATTTTTGTCCCATTATCTTTGGTAGACCTTTCTTGAACACCATTAATGCTAAAATAGATTGTGAAAAACAAACTGTCGGTGTTAGCTTTGGTGATGAATCTCATGAGTTTAATTTATCCAAGTTTAGTAGACAACCTCATAAGAAAGAATTACCTAGTAAGGATGAAATAATTAGTCTTGCTTCTATTGCCGTGCCTCCTACTGATCCACTAGAACAATATTTACTAGACCATGAAAATGATATGCATATGCATGAAAGGAATGAAATAGATAAAAATTTCTTTGAACAATGACCTCTGCTCAAACACAATTTGCCTATTGAAACTCTAGGAGGTCCTCCTCCACCTAAAGGTGATCCTGTGTTTGAATTAAAACAATTGCCTGACACTTTGAAATATGCTTATCTCGATGAGAAAAAAGATATATCATGTTATTATTAGTGCTAACCTTTTAGAACATGAAGAAGAAAGATTATTGAAAATTCTGAAGAAGCACCGTGCTGCTATTGGATATACTCTTGATGATCTTAAGGGCATTAGTCCCACTCTCTGTCAGCATAAGATTAATATGAAACCTGATGCTAAACCCATTGTTGATCATCAACGACGTTTGAATCCTAAGATGAAAGAAGTGGTAAGAACTGAAATACTAAAGCTTTTGGAAGCAGGTATAATCTATCCCATAGCGGATAGTAGATGGGTAAGTCCCGTTCATTGTGTCCCTAAGAAGGGAGGTATTACTGTTGTTCCTAATGATAAAAATGAACTTATTCCACAAAGAATTATTACTGGTTATAGAATGGTAATTGATTTTAGAAAATTAAATAAAGAAACTAGGAAAGATCATTACCCTCTGCCTTTTATTGATCAAATGTTGGAAAGATTATCTAAGCACACACACTTTTGTTTTCTTAATGGATATTCTGGTTTTTCTCAAATACCTATTTCACAACCTGATCAAGAGAAAACTACCTTTACTTGCTCTTTTGGAACTTATGCTTATAGACGTATGCCTTTTGGTTTATGCAATGCACCTACTACCTTTCAAAGATGCATGACTGCTATATTCTCTGATTTTTGTGAAAAGATTGTTGAGATTTTCATGGATGATTTTTCTGTTTATGGAACTTCTTTTGATGATTGCTTAAGCAACCTTGATCGAGTTTTGCGGAGATGTGAGCAAACTAATCTTGTCTTGAATTGGGAGAAGTGCCACTTTAAGGTTAATGAAGGTATTGTCTTGGGGCATAAAATTTCTGAAAGAGGTATTGAGGTGGATAAAGCTAAAGTTGATGCAATTGAGAAAATGCCATGTCCTAAAGATATTAAAGGTATTCGTAGTTTCCTTGGTCATGTTGGTTTCTATAGGAGATTTGTTAAAGACTTCTCTAAAATTTCTAGGCCTCTTACAAATATTTTACAAAAGGATGTTCCATTTGTTTTTTATGATGATTGTGTAGAAGACTTTGAAACACTTAAGAAAGCCTTAACTTCTGCACCTATTGTTCAAGCACCTAATTGGAACTTGCCTTTTGAAATTATGTGTGATGCTAGTGATTATGATGTTGGTGCTATTCTAGGATAGAGAGTTGATAAGAAATTGAATGTTATTCATTATGCTAGCAAAACTCTAGACAATGCCCAAAGAAATTATGCTACTACTGAAAAAGAATTTTTAGCAGTTGTGTTTGCTTGTGACAAATTCAGATCTTATATTGTTGATTCCAAAGTAATTGTTCACACTGATCATGCTGCTATAAAATATCTTATGGAAAAGAAAGATGCCAAACCTAGACTCATTAGGTGGGTTCTCTTGCTACAAGAATTTGATTTACATATTACTGATAGAAAAGGAGCTGAGAACCCCGTAGCTGATAACTTGTCTAGGTTAGAGAATATTCTTGATGACCCACTACCTATTGATGATATCTTTCCTGATGAACAACTAGCTACAATAAATGTTTCTCATAATACTCCTTGGTATGCTGACTATGCTAATTATATTGTTGCTAAATCCATACCACCTAGTTTTACATATCAACAAACGAAAAAATTCTTCTATGGTTTAAGACATTACTTTTGGGATGACCCACATCTTTATAAAGAAGGAGTAGATGGTATTATTAGACATTGTGTACCTGAGCATGAACAAGAACAAATCCTACGGAAATATCACTCCGAAGCTTATGGAGGGCATCATGCGGGAGATAGAACTGCTCACAAGGTATTACAATCTGGTTTTTATTGGCCTACTCTCTTCAAGGATGCCCATAAGTTTGTTTTATCTTGTGATGAATGTCAAAGAATTGGTAATATCGGTAAGCGTCAGGAAATGCCTATGAATTATTCACTTGATGTTGAACCATTTGATGTTTGGGGTTTTGATTATATGGGACCATTTCCTTCCTCTAATGGGTATACACATATTTTGGTTGTTGTTTATTATGTTACTAAGTGGGTAGAAGCTATTCCAACTAGTAGTGCTAATCATAACACTCCCATTAAAATGCTTAAAGAAGTTATTTTCCCAAGGTTTGGAGTCCCTAGATATTTAATGACTGATGGTGGTTCACACTTTATTCATGGTGCTTTTTCGTAAAATGCTTGCTAAATATGATGTTAACCATAGAATTGCATCACCCTATCATCCTCAATCTAGTGGTCAAGTTGAACTTGGCAATAGAGAAATAAAACTAATATTACAAAAAACTGTTAATAGGTCCCGAAAGAATTGGTCTAAGAAATTGGATGATGCACTTTGGGCCTATAGAACAGCATATAAAAATCCTATGGGTATGTCTCCCTATAAAATGGTTTATGGAAAAGCTTGTCATTTACCTCTTGAGTTAGAACATAAATCATATTGGGCAATTAAAGAACTCAACTATGATTTCAAACTTGCCGGTGAAAAGAGGTTATTTTATATTAGCTCATTAGATGAATGGAGAACCCAAGCTTATGAAAATGCCAAATTATTTAAATAAAAAGTTAAAAAATGGCGTGACAAAAGAATCCAAAAGCGGGAATTCAAAGTTGGGGAATATGTTCTTTTGTACAACTCTCATTTTAGATTCTTTGCAGGAAAACTTCTCTCTAAATGGGAAGGACCATATATTATCGAGGAGGTCTATCACTCTGGATCTATCAAGATTAATAATGCCGAAGGTACTAACCCAAAGGTGGTTAATGGGCAAAGAATTAAGCATTATATCTCAGGTACGCCTATTAATGTTGAAAGCAATATAATTCAAACCATGACACCGGAGGAACACATAAAAGAAACCTTCTGGAACACTCCAGAATCCTGAAAAAGAGGAGGTACGTGATACGGTAAGTAAACGGACTCCGAAAAATCCTTAAAAATATTTTCTGTCAGTTTTGGAATATTACAAAAATTAGGAAAATAAGAAACAACCAGGAAGGCAATCGAGGAGGGCACAAGACACCAGGGCGCGCCTGCCTTGCCTGGCGCGCCCAAGTGGGTTGTGCCCACCTCAGGAACCTTCCCGACTCCGTTTTCCTCTCATTTGCTTGTTTCCCAAGATAAAAAAAATCTTTATATACCCCCCCCCGAATGTATTGACCATCGTATCACGGAGAAATCTTATGTTCTTCTTTCTTGCTGTTTTCTGACAGATCTAGATCCCCATGGCCGCTCCAAACTCCTCCAAGGACAAGTTCTTCGAGAAGGTCATCAACCCGTATTTGCGGGAGGTGATGCAGCACCCTCAAGCCATTGAGATGCGTGAGGGGGTGCTTCACATCCGGGATGTCTAAGGGCCCAAGAGGACGGGAACCGTGGAGGCCAGGCTCGAAGCCATGGAGCAGGAGGTCTTGAAGTGCAAGGGGATGGTGGAACGTGGGCTGAGTGCCAATCACCTCATGATTACGGAGTTCAGCCGTGATCACAAGGTGGATTGTCGGTCCATGAAGGACATCGCCTTCACCCTCAACGAGCAAATCAATTTTCTGCAAGGCCAAATCTATGATCTCCAAAATCAAGTCTTTGAATATGAAGCGAGATTTAAAGGTATGAGTTTAGCTGCAAGTTGCAGGACTCGTGAGACTCGCGCTTCCTCTTATGATGGTGAATGATACGTCTCCAACGTATCTATAATTTATGAAGTATTCATGCCATGTTTACAACAATTTTATATGGTTTTGGTATGATTTGATTAGAGCTAACCTGGACTGACGCAGTTTTCAGCAGAATTACTGTGGTGTCATTTTTTGTGCACAAATAAAAGTTCTCGGAATGGGCTGAAAATTTACAGTGATTTTTATGGACCAAAAGAGACCCCCGAAGCACAAGAGCTGGCCCAAGAAGTGGACGAGGAGGCCACAAGCCCTCTAGGTGCGCCCTACCCCCCAGGGAGGGTGCTCCGGGCTTGTGGGCAGCTCGGACACCCCCTTGACGTGAGACCGACGCAAAAAATTCTTATAAATACCCAAACCTCTGAAAAGAACCCTAGATCGGAAGTTCCACCGACGCAAGCCTCTGTAGCCATGAAAAATCAATCTAGGCCCTCTCCGGCACCCTGCCGGAGGGGGCCATCATCGCCGGAGGCCATGGAGGAGGAAGCCGGAGGGGGCCATCATCATCGGAGGCCATGGAGGAGGAAGCCGGAGGGGGCTATCATCACCATGGAAGCCACAGACCAGAGGGAGAACCTCTCCCCATCTAGGGGGGAGGCCATGGAGGAGGAAGCACAAGGGGAAGACTCTCTCCCCCTCTCTCTCGATGGCACCGGAGTGCCGCCGGGGGAACCATCGCCGCGGTGATCGTCTTCATCAACATCACCTTCTTCATCACCTTCCTCATCTTTTTTAAGCAGTCCACTCTCCCGCACCCCGCTGTAATCCCCTACTTGAACATGGTGCTTTATACCACATATTATGATCCAATGATGTGTTTCCATCCTATGATGTTTTGAGTAGATTTCTTTTGTCTTTTGGGTTGATTGATGATCTAGATTGGTTTGAGTTGTATGTTTTATTTTGGTGTTGTCCTATGGTGCCCTTCGTGCCGCGCACACGTGAGGGATTCCCGTTGTAGAGTTTGCAATATGTTCATGATTCGCTTATAGTGGGTTGCTAGAGTGACAGAAGCTTAAACCCGAGTAAGGGGGTTGTTTGCGTATGGGAGTAAAGATGACTTGATACTTTATGCTATGGTTGGGTTTTACCTTAGTGATCTTTAGTAGTTGCGGATGCTTGCTAGAGTTCCAATCATAAGTGCATTTGATCCAAGTAGAGAAAGTATGTTAGCTTATGCTTCTCCCTCATATAAAATTGCAATAATGATTGCCGATCTTGTTAACAATTGCCTAGGACAATTCCGCACGTCGTTCCATCATTAATCCACACTCGCTATTTGTAATATATTGTGATATATTCTAACTTTATGATAACAACACCTATTTTTATATTTTAGTTCTTCAATATCATGCAAAGCTATCCTCTTTATGCCCACAACGTAGTTTTATTTCTTGTTTCTATATGAAAGCAAACGCTCAATGTACGTAGAGTTGTATCGATGGCAGGTAGGACTTGAGAGAATATTGATCTTACCTTTAGCTCCTTGTGGGTTCGACACTCCATACTTATCACTTCCATCTTTGGAAATTGCTATGATGATTCCTTGCACTTGGGGATTATCAGTGAATCGCTGCCATGGAAGCCAAATGATAAGCTCGCTACTACCTCATCACCACCACCACCATCATCTTCCCCACCAAAGGAGACTTGAGTACATGGTATGGGCACTCCCCTTGGCTTGTGCCAAACTTGGGGGAGGTGCCCCGGTATCGTATCACCACACTTTCTTTGCCTTTATCTGTTTTAGCTCGATCTTTAGTTATCCTATGATTTAGTTGAATAAAAGTTTAGTTCGATCTATTTTCGAGTGCTTTCTTAGTGATCTATCTATCTATGAAATCATGTGCGAGCTATATAATAAAGAGTAGTTTGAGTTTTGTTTCTTTACTCTTATGTTTCAATAAAAAGAAAGGAAATAAATGAAAAGATCATATGCTAATCTTATGGTAAGTAATGACATCACATAAGGAAAAGTATAAGTGGTAAAATTTATTGGAGATTGACAAACATAGCATTGGTCAATGATGCAATTCATGAAAGAGTTAATAAGGGAAGAGAAGATTCACATGCAAATACACTATCTTGGACATATTTTATGATTGTGAGCCTCCATTAAATATTATATGTCAAAATTGTTGACGTTGGACAAGCAAGACAACGTAATGATTTATGTTTGTTTATATTCACATAGAAGTTATATTGTCATAGATCCTTCAACATGTGGTGCTTGCTCAATATCTTTGCTAGCCAAAAACTCCGCACTAAGTAGAGATACTGCTTGTGCATCCAAAAACCCTTAAACCCAAGATCTTATTTTGAGAGTCCACCATACCTACCTATGGATTGAGTAAGATCCTTCAAGTAAGTTGTCATCGGTGCAATAAGGCAATAAAAATTGCTTCTAAATGTGTTGGATCATTTAGTGTAAGAGAAAATTGAGCGTTGTACGAACTTGTGATGGCAAAGTAATAAAAGCGACGGACTGCATAATAAAGGTTGCTATCATAAGGGGCAATATAACGTGACGTTCTTTTGCATTAAGGGGTTTGGCATACAAACAAAAAGCGCATGGCAACCTCTGCTTCCCTCTGCGAAGGGCCTATCTTTTACTTTTATGTATTTACTTTTATGCAATAGGCAAAGTATTCTTCCCTATTCCTTTTTATTTTCTCTTTTTGCAAGCATCATGTGGTGAGGAAAGATCTAGGCACATATATCCAGTTGGATATGAGTGAGCATGAGTTATTATTGTTGACATCACCCTTGAGGTGAATACGTTGGGAGGCAAAACTATAAGCCCCTACCTTTCTATGTGTCCGGTTGAAACTTTTTGCTCATGGGTATGCTGTGAGTGTTAGCAATCATAGAAGGTTAAATGATGGTTGAGTATATGAACTTGCCAAAAGGCTCCGATACGTGACCCTTCCTAAAAATATGATGAATTGTAGTTGCAAAGTTGACTGAGAACATAGTTTGTCGGTTTTCAATAGAGTTTATGCTTTATACTTCAATGTTGTGATGAATTGTTGCTTGTTCATGAGAAGTTATATGATAAAAGTTGTGTGATAAAGTTTTATGTTAAAGTTCTTTGTTGTTATAATAATAAGCATGATGCTTCTATGTCCGTATTTTGTTTTTATCGACACCTCTCTCTCTAAGCATGTGGACATGTTTTTCGATATCGGTTTTCGCTTGAGGACAAGCGAGGTCTAAGCTTGGGGGAGTTGATACGTCCATTTTGCATCATGATTTCATACTGTTATTTATAATGTTTTTATGCATAATAATGCTTTATGGAGTAATTCTAATGCCTTTTCTCTCATAATTTGCAAGGTTTACACAAAGAGGGAGAATGCCGGCAGCTGGAATTCTGGACCTGAAAAAGCTACGTCAGAGTTACCTATTATGCACATCTCCAAATGAGCTGGAAATTTACGGAGAATTATTTTGGAATATATAAAAAATACTGGAGCAAATAACTACCGGAGGGGGGCCACCTGGTGAGCACAAGACACCAGGGCGCGCCAGGCCACCCAGGCGCGCCCTGGTGGGTTGTGCTCAGCCCAGCCCACCTCCAGTGCCCATCTTCTGGTATATAGGTCATTTTGACCTAGAAAAAATAAGGAGAGGACTTTCGGGACGAAACGCCGCCGTCTCGAGGCGGAACCTGGGCAGGAGCACTTTTGCCCTCCAACGGAGTGATTCCGCCGGGGGAACTTCCCTCCCGGAGGGGGAAATCGAAGTAATCATCATCACCAACAACCCTCTCATCTTTGGGAGGCCAATCTCCATCAACATCTTCAACAACATCATCTCCTCTCAAACCCTAGTTCATCTCTTGTGTTCAATCTTTGTACCCGAACCTCAGATTGGTACCTGTGAGTGACTAGTAGTGTTGATTGCATATTGTAGTTGATTACTATATGGTTTATTTGGTGGAAGATTATATGTTTAGAATCATTATGCTACTTAATACCCCTCTGATCTTGAGCATGATTATCATTTGTGAGTAATCACTTTTGTTCTTGAGGTCACGGGAGAAGTCATGTTGCAAGTAATCATGTGAACTTGATATGTGTTCGATATTTTGATGATATGTATGTTGTTATTCCCTTAGTGGTGTCATGTGAACGTCGACTACATGACACTTCACCATATTTGGGCCTAAGGGAATGCATTGCGGAGTAGTTATTAGATGATGGGTTGCTAGAGTGATAGAAGCTTAAACCCTAGTTTATGCGCTACTTCGTAAGGGACCGATTTGGATCCAAAAGTTTAATGCTATGGTTAGATTTTATCTTAATTTAAAGACATTAAAACTGAGCGCTTTTCTAGCCCTCTCAGACCATCAGTGTTTCTGGCCGTCCGATTATCAGTTTTAAGAATTTTCGGCCGTCAGATTAGCTGTGGATCGCACCTAATCTTCTTTCATTCGCTAATACCAATCGCTGATCTTTCTAGGCCGCTGCTCCGTTAACTATTTTGGACATTTTGGGTTAAATTGGGCCAAATGGGTTGTACCAGTCTCCCCACGAGAAGCAGATGGAGACGTAGGTCCAAGCGTGTCGACAGCTTCACCAACCCTTGACGTGGCAGCTCATCGACGGGCGACCGATGTGGGAGCGACGACCATGCTAGGGTTCGGCCGACGCGGCGCAGGCGCCTCTCGGGGAGACTGCATGGATCCACTTGGCTGCCTCGGTCAAGTCTGTTGCACGGCCGCACGAAAACATGGAGATCCCAGACCAACCGCTAGCCTCTCGGTGTGATGTGACGGTGGGGCAGGGGCACTGAATCGCCCCCTGTCAATTCGTCTTTGTTCGGCGGCGATTCCGTAAGTAATAAATCACAGGTGAAGTCATTGATGGTAATCGATGTGCATCACTCACAAATAATTGCAGGTCAGTTACACTTCAGATTCATGTTCCTTCTTTAGTCGATGCGCTTATATAATCTCCACCGCCTAGCTTCTCCTTCCACGTTCCTCTCCTTCCTTCAGCAAAAAAACTCTTCGTCTGGCCGTGTTCCCTCCTTCCTACCTCTACTCTCTCTCCCAATTCTGCATGGAATTATAGATTTTTTACATGCTTTTCGCAAATGAATGCATGTTCTGTAACTCGGTCGATTGGACCTAGGTTCACTTGGTTGGTTGATTTTTCTACATTGGAAGGTGTGGCGCTGCTTTCACCTTTATTGATTTGTTGCCTAACGGTACTATACTTGAATGCTAACTTTCTTGGAATTGTTATGTTTGAGTGTCAGCATTTGGAATTGCTGAAGGAGCTAATGGTTATAGTGTGAGATTATTTGCTCTGGTCCGATATTATTTCACACATCGCAGAGTTCAATATGAGTAACAATGTTCTTTTCAACTTTTGTATTGTAAATAAAGTAGGATATTGTGCATGATAGGGATCATGGTCTACACCCCATATCAAACTTACACGCATCCTGCTCTTATGGCAACATCAGTGGATTTCTCGCGGATCAGGGAGAAAAAGGGTAGGGTGATCTTGCCAGCATGCTCACTTCGGGAGACTGATGCAAGTGAGGAAGATATGAGGCCTGCACGTCCTGTTTTTCTACTTCCTCCCGACTTCAGTCACACATGTGTTTTTCTAAGGTGTTTACTACACCATGAGGATGGCGCGGATTATAGTCTTCACTTTTGGCTGGCGAATGTACTTTGACTACTGATTATCAAATATTGGTTCAAGATGTACCATTTCCAACCATTTCCAGCCTTGCTTTTCTACGTAGGAAGAGTATGAGTATTAGGTCTTTCTTCATAATTTCTGATTTGATGTCGCTATGTTGATTCCTTGCAGTGAGTTATGTTCAAAGATACGCTCCCATTCAATCATGATTGAAATTGACATAGTAATTCTTTAGATATGTGCAGCTTACTGGTAAGCCAAAATTTGATTTTCAGACGATGGTAATAGTTACAGTATCTGCACAATCATCTGAATATTTCAGTCATTGAATCTGAAGCTATTTCAAGCCATCTCTATTATTTTATTTTTATATTTTCTATGGTTATCTCATGTCCAGGTGATTATCAAACAAATCCCAACCATTTACTTTCTGTGATGTTGGATATATAGCAACGATGCATCAAGAATAGCAAGCTTTGTATTATCGGAACTGCCTTCTAAAAAAAGAAAATGTCCGCAGAGTTTTGTACTTTAGGTTGTATGGTCTGCTTGCATTTATGTCAGAACCATCCCATCCCTCCTGTAACATTGCTCTTGATAGGTATTACTTAGCCCATTGCAATAACTAAATTTATCTTTAAATACATTTTTTCTAATCAAATGGCATCTCTGCTATTTGCACAGATCCTGAAAAGAAGTATTTTTTACTACTGCTTCAGGTTATGCTTGATTGTGGGCCTTTTTGTGCAATCTGGATGATTTTTAGCAGGTCTCAATTTAATATGATGGTAAGAACTTTTCTAATTGCAATAGTGATGACAAATATATTTTACTTGAGGTTCGAGGAACTGAATTTGACAGCTCTCTCATGTGAGCCTACCATTCCATCACATGGAGACAAATATATATATTATAGATAAAACCCACTATTAATGTAGCACGCAAACCTTCTCCAGTTGTTCATGGTTAGCATTAGCCTCCTTGCAATCAACACTATGGAGCAGTTATTCTTTTAATATGTACCTGCTACGTTTTGCGTTGAACTTTGCATTGCAAAAATACCACCAGAGTAGGGATGATAAGGGTGTTATTCCTAGCTAAGATCTTAAGTTTCCTTGTAGCACTACAAAGCTTTCATCCATGCAGGTGACGCCTGAGCTATCCTGCTCTAAGTTAGTTTTACCCTACTTTGACCTTGTGCGGAGAACGACGAGTCACACAAAGTAGGCACAAGAGGTAACAAAACTAAGTATTTAATTACATTGAATTTCGGTACAAGATTATAAGGATACAATTGATAGAAGATTAGGTGTCGTTTCTAATTTCTCAACACTACGAGGCTCCCACGGGTTAGAGATAATGTAAGACAATAACATTGCTTGGTAATGGTTTGAGCCGAAGATGATAAAGTTATTTTATTTATGTGCAGGGAAGTGTTTCATCATTCCTTAAGCTTGATAACACATTGCCTTGCACAAGCTTCATTTTATGCCTTATAATGGAGTAACTATCCAGATTTGAAACATCCAACATTTTGAACTACTAAATGCCGCATTCTTTGTTGATGGCATAAAAACAGAACACTTGTTTTATTTAATTTAGCTTTTTTTGGAAAAGGAGGATAAACCCTCGGCCTCTGCATCTGGATGATGCATGCGGCCATCTTATTAATTATTCACAGAGACCATACAAAGTAATACATCAGTGAGCCTGAAGCAACCATAGGCAACACCTGTTGCTACTCCTATCCCATTGATGAAGGTGTGCCGAATATCCGGGCCTAATGCCAAACAAACATCGCACCAAACCCTAACATCTAAAGCCGGATGCCCCAACCCAGCCACACACTGGGACTGGGGCCCATACCGGACAGACGCACTCTCAGAGGTTGCGGCCACCATCTTCCACCGGTCCATCTCCAGAGCAGCAACTGACCCATCGACCTTGCCTAGCCTGCCGTCGACGCCACCAAACACCAGACTACTCCACCATCCTGCACGAATCCGTCCACACACGCCCGTCATCGAACCTCCGCAGCACCATGCCACCGGGATCCGTCGTCGGCCTTGCGGTGGATGAGACACCACTTTCCGCTTGTCCCGTCCAACTAGCACTTGCTCCAAAACGATGCCCTCAGGAGGGACAACAGCATCAAAGGTATCATCATCGTCCGATCCGGTAGATCCAACTGTGATGAAAAAGCCATTAGATCTATTGAGTACTCAATGTAACAGAAATGCTAATCAGCTTGCTATCTTGCAAACACATATTTCTTCTGTTTAAAAGTTATTTATGTGTCCTACAACAGTTTTTCATTGGCATATGATCCTCCATCCCCCAATGCTTTGTTCAAATGAACTGATCTTGACGCAGAGGAGGCAAAACCACATGTAGAGGGAGAGAGGAGTTCCTCACGGGAGGGACATGTTGATCCCTGGCACCTGGGAGAATAAGCGTTCAAGCTTGACTCCATAATTGGTACCTAACCAGTTTTGTTCTATTGTCAGAAAGACAGAACAATAAGGCAGTTTTGTTCTATTGTCAGAAAGACAGCAATAAGGGTGATTTTATTAAGTCAAGTTTATAGACCAGCCCCTTAGCTATAGATAAACTAATCCATGTTTTCTATGAGATCTCCATATCAACTTCTTTTCTTGTCGACGTACATGTTCCTTCATCAAGTAACTCTTGAAATAACGAAGATGTATCTTGCAGGAACCTCCATGGCATGGGGAGTACAACTTGAAAATGCACCTCTTATTTCAAATTGGCTCGTTGCTTCATGCCAGCACTATCTTATAAAGCGGTATGAACAGATTATGGTATATTGTATTGAGTTTGATTTAATGCCACTCACTGAAGTCCATTCATTCCATATTTGTACCAGCTTAACATTTTTCCCGTATATTTGTGAGGGCAACATGTTTCATGCTTCCAACACTTTCACAGATTTTTATAATTTTATTGAAACAGTGGACGGGCGCAGCAACGCGCGCCAGCCTGGTCTAGTACTTTTCTCGTAGTTGCGGATGCTTGCCAGGGGGTTAATCATAAGTAGGAGGTTTGTTCAAGTAAGAACAACACCTAAGCACCGGTCCACCCACATATCAAATTATCAAAGTAGTGAACACGAATCAAACCAACATGATGAAAGTGACATGGTGAAATTCCCGTGTACCCTCAAGAACGCTTTGCCTATTATAAAAGACCGTTTTGGCCTGTCCTTTGCCACAAAAGGATTGGGCTACCTTGCTGCACTTTATTTACCGTTATTGTTACTTGTCCGTTACAAATTATCTTGCTATCAAACTACCTGTTACCGACTATTTCAGTGCTTGCAGAAAATACCTTGCTGAAAACCAGTTGTCATTTCCTTCTGCTCCTCGTTGGGTTCGACACTCTTACTTATCGAAAGGACTATGATTGATCCCCTATACTTGTGGGTCATCACAACCCAACGCGTATGAGGGGTTGTCAATCCCTCCTCGGTATTGAGATAGATTAAATTGTATGAGATTGGATAAATAGATCTAGCAAAAACAAAAAATAAAATAAAGAAAGAAAAAGTGCAGCAAGGTATTTTTGGGTTTCTGGAATAATAGATCTGAAAACAATATGATAGGAAATAGACTCAGGGGCCGTAGATTTCACTAGTGACTTCTCTCGAGAAAATAGCATACGGTGGGTAAACAAATTACTGTTGGGCAATTGATAGAAGAGCAAATAATTAAGACGATATCCAAGGCAATGATCATGTATATAGGCATCACGTCCAAGATTAGTAGACCGAAACGATTCTGCATCTACTACTATTACTCCACACATCGACCGCTATCCAGCATGCATCTAGTGTATTAAGTTCATGGAGAAACGGAGTAATGCAATAAGAACGATGACATGATGTAGACAAGATCTATTCATGTAGGAATATACCCCATCTTTTTATCCTTAATGGCAACAATACATGCGTGTCACTTCTCCTTCTGTCACTGATATTGAGCACCGCAAGATCGAACCCATCACAAAGCACCTCTTCCCATTGCAAGAAAAATCAATCTAGTTGGCCAAACCAAACCAAAGTTTCGGAGAAGAAATGCGAGGCTATAATAATCATGCATATTAGAGATCAAAGAAGACTCAAATAATATTCATAGATAGATCTGATCATAAACTCACAATTCATCGGATCCCAACAAACACACCGCAAAAAGTCATTACATCAAATAGATCTCCAAGAACACCGAGGAGAACATTGTATTGAGAATCAAAAAGAGAGAGAAGAAGCCATCTAGCTACTGCCTACGGACCCGTAGGTCTGTGGTAAACTACTCACGCATCATCGGAGGAGCACCAATGAGGATGATGAACCCCTCCGTGATCGTGTTCCCCTCCGGCAAGGTGCCGGAATAGGGCTCTAGATTGGATCTCATGGTTCGGGAACTTGCGGCAGCTGGAATTGTTTTTTGTCGACTCCCCTAGGGTTTGTGGAATATTAGGGCATTTTTATAGAGCTAAGAGGCAGTGTAGATGACACCCGTGGGCCACACTACCCACCAGGGCGTCAGGGGCCTTTGGCGCGCCCTGGTGCCTTATGGGCCCCATAGGCCTCCCCTCCTTCAATTCCTTGGCTCCCAAGTTGTCTTCTGGGCAGAAAAAAATCTCCAAAAATTTTCTATGTGTTTGCACTCCGTTTAATATGGATATTCTGCAAAGCAAAAAACAGCAACTGGCATTGGGCGCTATGTCAATAGATTAGTCCCAAAAAATGATATAAAGTTGCTATAAAATGAATATAAAACATCCAAGAATGATAATATAACAGCATGGAACAATCAAAAATTATAGATATGTTGGAGACGTATCAGCATCCCCAAGCTTAATTCCTGCTCGTCCTCGAGTAGGTAAATGATAAAAATAGAATCTTGATGTGGAATGCTACCTAACATGTTCATCACATATTATTTTCTTTTGTAGCATGGACATTTGGACTTTTAGATGATTCAAAGCAATAGTCTATATTTTACATGAAGATTTCAATACTCAAGCATATCAACAAGCAACCATGTTTTCAAAATATCAACACTAAAGAAAGTTATCCCTAGCCTATCATGCTCAATCATTGATCCATTCATGAAACACACTTGAATATTAGCTACATCCAATGCACAAGTATGATCATAGTGCTCCCTAGTTGGTGCTTTATAAGAAAAGATGGAGACTCAAATAAAAATAAAAATTGCATAAAGTAAATAGATAGGCCCTTCGCAGAGGGAAGCAGAGATTTGTAGAGGTGCCAGAGCTCAAAGCTTAAGTTGAGAGATAAAATATTTTGAGAGGCATACTTTTCCCATCAATGAAAATGACCAAGTAATTCCCAATACTGTCCATGCTAGATACATCATAGGCGGTTCCCAAACATAAAATAAACTTTATTCCTTTTTCCACCATTCTTTCACAATCCATGGCTAGCCGTATCCACGGGTGCCTTTCATACCAACACTTTCCAAGGAATTTATTATTTGACACATAAAGTAAATTTCTTTTTTCATTTTGGGACTGGGCATCCCTATTACCGCCTCACACTCGTGCAATGACAAGTGAATAAACACTCATCTTGAGAATAACACATCTAGCATGGAAAAATATTGGCCACCCCCTGCCGCTTCATGTGCGGTACGGGCACACAAAAAGGAAATTCATTTTGAAAATTAGAGTTGGCACATACAAATTTACTTGGAACGGCACGGAAATACCGCATATAGGTAGGTATGGTGGACTCATATGGCACAACTTGGTTTAAGGATTTTGGATGCACAAGTAGTATTCCTACTTAGTACAAGGAAAGGCTTGCAAATAGATGGAGGAGCAACCAACCAAGAAACAAAAACAATCATAAACGAGCATTAAGCATAACTAACACCGAATAATGCACCACGAGTAGGATGTAATTTGATTGCATAACTATTGACTTTCGTGCTTGCATAGGGAATCACAAACCTTAACACCAACATTCTTACTAAAGCATAATTACTCACCAATATGACTCACATATTACTATCATCATATCTCAAAACTATTACAAAGAATCGAGTTTATAATATCCAATGATCTTCATGATAGTTTTTATTATATCCCCCTTGGATATCTATCACTTTGGGACTAATTTCATATATTACCATTGCTTATAACAAGCTCTCAAACAAATTTAAGTGAAGAACATGAGCATAAATAATTTGTTTTTCATCTCTCAAAATAATATAAGTGAAGTATGAAAGAATTTCTTCAAAAATTTACTAACTCTCAAATTAATCTAAGTGAAGCATGAGAGTATTTCGTCAAAAAATTAAAGCACCATCATGCTAAAAAAGATATAAGTGAAGCACTAGAGCAATTCCATAGCTCAAAAAATTTAAGTGAAGCACATAGAGCAATTCTAACAAATCATAGCATCGTTATGGCTTTCTCAAATAGGTGTGTCCAGAAAGGATTATTGTGACAAACTAAAAAGCAAAACAAGCAAAGACTCATATAATACAAGACGCTCCAAGCAAAACTCATGATATGTGACGAATAAAAATATAGCTCAAAGTAAAATTACCGACGGTCGTTAGAAGAAAGGGGGGATGCCTTCCGGGGCATCCCCAAGCTTAGTTGCTTGGTTATCCTTGAATATTACCTTGGGGTGCCATGGGCATCCCCAAGCTTAGGCTCTTTTCACTCCTTATTCCTTCATCCATCGTGATCTCACCCAAAACTTGAAAACTTCAATCACACAAAACTTAACAAAAACCTTCGTGAGATCCGTTAGTATAAGAAAACTAATCTTTACTTTAAGTACTATTGCAAACCCATTCATATTTTGTTATTGCATTATACCTACTGTATTCTAACTTTACCATGGCTACCCCCCCGGTACAGTCCATAGATTCATCAAAATAAGCGCACAATGCAACGAAAACAGAATCTGTCAAAAATAGAACAATTTGTAAAGACTCGAATTTTACTCATACTTTTGTAACTCCAAAAATTCTTAAAAATTAGGATAACAGAGAAAACTCATATATCAATCTTTTGTAAAAAAATCAAAAAAATTCGTCGCTCCAGTGATTTTTAACAATTCTTCAACTGGACATAAAAGTTTCTGTTTTCCAACAAGATCAAATCAACTATCACCCAAAGCCATCCTAAAGGCATTACTTTGCACAAACACTAATTAAAACATAAAAAAACACGATCATAACAGAGGCATAATTGTGTGCACACACAAAAACATAAACAAAAAAATTATTTTATTCATTGGGCTGCCTCCCAACAAGCGCTTTTCTTTAAAGCCTTTTAGCTAGGCGTTGAGATTCAATGATGCTCACATAAAAGATAAGAATTGAAGCGCACAGAGAGCATCATAAAATATGTGACAAACACATTTAAGTCTAACATACTTCCTATGCATAGAAATTTTATAAGCAAACAAATTATTAAGACAAGAAATATCTAACATATGCAAAGGAGAGGAATAAAACATTGACAATCTCAACATAACGAGAGGAAATTTAATAACATGAAGATTTCTACAACCATGTTTTCCTCTCTCATAATAATCTCTACTCCTAATGTCTGAGTTGGTAGAATAGCATCCACGGTTTATTTTCGTCCCACCACTTTCGTCCATTTTTTTCGCTCGTTTTTTTTCGTCTCCGCTGCCCCCGTGCCAACGCACCAAAAAAAACCACCATCGCAGAAAACCCGCTCCTCTCAATTCCCGTCCCTACGAATCGAAGTCCCTCCACGATGTACGACATCCTTCGCCGCCGCCCCGTCTCCGATCTCCCTGCCGCCGCCCCTTGCCGCCGCCCCGTCTCCGATCTCCCTGGCGCCGACCCTTGCCGCCGCCCATGGAGGAAGTCGTTCGTTACCGCCGCCGCCGTCCGAGGGGAGACGCCACCGCTGCATCTCCAGGGCAGGGCGGTTTGAATCCCTGCCGCCGACGTACGGGATTGCCGCCGTCGCGCCTCCAGGGCAGGGCGTTTTCATTCCCTGCTGCCGACGTACGGGATCGCCGCCGCCGCGTCTCCATGGCAGGGCGGTTTCATTCCCTGCCGCCGACGTACGGGATCACCGCCGCCGAACTCCGGGAGACGCCGTCGCCGCCATCCGAGGGGATACGCCACCGCCGCGTCTCCAGGGCAGGGAGGTTTCAATCCCAGGTATGCTGAGGAGATCTCATCTGGTGGGAACTAAATCTCATCCGGTGCCCACACGTGATTGTGTACGGTCATCATGCATCACCGTTCATTACAAACTGTAACTACATTCATTCTTGAATACAGCTCAGACTTACCCACAACAGGTGTTTGTGATCTTCAGCAGCCATTAGCAATTTGTACTTATCTGTTTGCAATATTAGTTCACAAAGTCCGTTCAGAAAATCAGTTCACAAACCATCAGTAAAGAGTTTTTTTGCTGTCAATTGATAGGTACATATGGGGAATCCACAAAGCAAAGCAGCGGAACAAATGACATCGTCAGATGTACCTCCAGGTATATGTTTGTCTATAAAACTTGCTATACATGTCAAGCACCATCCCTTGCGCATAATGTTGATGAGTAATGAAGTTGTTGCAGATCAGATGGAGGGGACCAATTTGTTACTGATATAGATGTGCTAGCTCTATTTGGTTTTCTATAGACCAATTTGTTTCACCCAGACAAGAATCCCACGAACCTTAATGTGGCCTTTAAGTTTCAGGTACATCATTCTCTTCTGCTCTATTGCGAAGTGTGCTCCACCCCTGTACCTTATGATTCAGGAGTTTCTGGTGACAAAATGTGGTATATTTGTAGAGTTGATGATTTAGGAGATGGAAAAGCAGCTGCCCACGCAATGGTTTCCAGTTATAAACCAAGCTGTTTAAAAATGATCAAGTAAAGAAAGAAATATTTCATGGTTGTTGTACCTATTTCCTTCGTGGGATTCAAAGGGTTACTAGCTAGCTACAATTGGACACTTCATTTGTTTGCTTTTGAACTAAGTTTGATAAGGCCTATGAAGTCCTGTAAAAAGGATTCTTATGATAAGCGTGGAAAGCAACTTCTAAACTTTTATGTAGATATTTAAGTGCCAATGCCATATTTTGTTATAACACATGAAAACCAACTTTTGAGGCCACCGATTTACCTTGGATGTTGCATGTGAATTACGTTAGCTAATTGTCTTGTCGTCGAGCTTTTAGTTGAAGTTCACTAAATTTCTTGTAATGACATTTCAGGGATAATACAATCGACCCAACTATTAGCTTTAGGATGCTTTTTGGAGTCGACTCATGAAGATGATGGCTAGCCTGCATGAACATTTCTAGCTTCTGCATAAATGATTCAGATAGTCTACAAGAAAGGTAAATAATTATAGGGAATACATGTACGTTGCTCCCACAATATCCAGTTATTGTCAGCAAACTTGCTTGTGGCCCATGTTCGTGAACCTGAAGTCGGCTTCAGTATATATCAATTGGAAGTCGGCTTATGAGGCTTCAGTATATATCAATTGGAAGTCGGCTTGTGTGGCTTTGCCTGTATGTTTACATTTTGCAAACGCATTTTATGCCTGACATTTGTGTCTCTTTATTTATGTAGAACTATTCTAGAGCTCAAGGCATCAGGTACGCTTTAGATACAAACTCTCGCGCTCAACGTAGTTTCCATGTAGTGTTAAATTCCGGTGAACTATATCTCACCCCATGCATGCTGCCTACCCCTTTGTTGCAAACACAAAGTTGCATGAGACCAGATCGATTAGGTATACTTTGTTACTGACTGATTGGTTCATGGATTAAGCATGGACTGTAGGAAATTGGGAGTTGTAGAAGGAGGAAAGGAAAAGAGAAGAGAAGAGAAGAGAAGAGAAGAAAGAGGACTTATTTCATTGGATTCGCGGCTGTTTGATTCCTTTTTGTTGCAAGGATAGATCTCCGTTGACCACATATTCAGTAGTAGATCAAAAGCTTATTTTAAATTCTAGGAATAATTGGGTTCATAATTTGGTTGTGGCACCCACATGAAAGCTGTAGAGTTCATCGATATCTTTCCAAGGATACTAAGTTTTTGCAATTCAAAATAATGATTATCAAGATATCACCAAAACATATTTCTATGTTCGAGGATTTTTAATACTAGAAGATTTTCTGTTTTACAAGAATTACTCTACTTACAGGAAGAACCAGTTTTTGGCCACCACATGAACTTGCAAATGATCTCCTTCTGATATTCATACTATTCTCATTTGCTTGATTTTGTGAAGTGCATTAAGATTTACAGTATAGAGCAGATATGTTCAGAATGGTTTCAATGTTAAGTGAAAGATAGGAAGACATGATTTCAGTATCTTGATGAGGGCCAGATTTAACATGCTAATGAATAACGTCTTTTATATTGCTGGGACATGTTTTTGGCCTCGCATTACTTAACTCTGCAGCTGGTTTGTAGAGCTGCATCTTCTCTTCTTCTTTTAGGTTCTTCGGAGGAGCGACACTGCGTGTGAGTCGTGGACAAAGTGGCTGCTACTTCCAGGTTTGATTTTTTGCTGATCAGTTCCTGGTGATGGGATTATGGTTTTTTGTGTGACTTCTCCTAAAGACTTTTTTTTGATTTTGGTTTTGATGGTGAATTTAGGATAACAGGGACAATGTTGCTGCCATACCGGCAGGTGCTGGACATGATTCTCAAAGAAGATATAGATGTGCATGCTTCACATCTTCTACATGCTTATGCAAAGTGGGATTTTATTCATATTTTGATGAGCTTAATTTCTTATGCTACTGTTTGCTTCTGCCTGAAGGATACATATGGTATGTTTTGTGAGCGGTGGGTATGGATGAGGTGAGAGCGTCTGTTAGTGCGTCATTTTTGTTGGATACTTTAATCTGGTAGGGTTGGTATATATTGAGTGTTGATGATGACATGTTTATTTTGATTGGCGTGGTTGCCTCAAAGTAATGCCCTGCTACTCCTTGGGGGGCGTGAGCGAAGATTTATGCCTTAAGCATAGGAATGAGGGAGTAGGTCTCCAACAGAATAGGCGATGATGCTAGGAGAAAAAGAAGACTTCGATCTGGTTCTTCAAAGAGGTACATCGAGGAACAAGTACATGGTGCTACTTGATGGTCAGCCAGATTCTGACTATTATTTTGGGATGCCAAAGACATAGCACATGATGTTCTACTGCTGGGGAATTGAAGTATAGTGCTTACCAATATACTGGCATGTATTTTTTTCTAAAGGATATAGTGGTTTCCTTTAGTTGAAATACAGAAAAATTTCACCCCCAATGATTCAACAAGAGTTGTTCATTAAAAGCATGTGGTTTCTTTCTTCATCAAGAATTGATAATCTGTGCTATTAGAACTCCATGGAGAGCAATAATATAATTGTCACATGGGGTGACCTTTATTGGCTAATTGTATAGCTTATGATCTTATGGAGTTTAGGTTTGTAAATCCACGTATTTTTGAGATGAAGAAACAAAGAAGGAACTGACTATATCAAGGATCACATATGGTTAAATGTAGAAACAATGAACACGGTGGCATATCAGTTGCAACATGGTGAAACTTTTAGGATAGAAGGGTAAATGAATTGCTCAGTCGCTTCAAGAGTTAATAATGGACACGGTGGCACAGGAATACTTCGCGGTAATGCATGATATTCAACTGTATGTTACAACATGGCAATTACTCAGGATATATCGGATCTACCTTGATGGCGGTGGCAGATCAACACGAACACAAGGGGTGGGGATCAGTGCGGAGAGTGGGCGGTTGGCGGGGGACTCCTCCTTGGTGGTCCGTGGAGATATACAATGTGAAGGTGGGAGGGCGCCATGGCGAGGTGAGGTGGGCGTCATTTGGTTTTAAAGAAGAGGGCTCCAGCGAGAAATGTCCTGCTACAGCGAGAAACCGAGCGGGAAGGGAAGGGTTCAACAGAAAAAGGGAATGGTGCGTCGTGGGTTGAGTTTTTGTGTTAGGACCGTGTGTTGGAGATAAA
This sequence comes from Thinopyrum elongatum, assembly GCA_011799875.1. Classification (NCBI taxonomy): domain Eukaryota; kingdom Viridiplantae; phylum Streptophyta; class Magnoliopsida; order Poales; family Poaceae; genus Thinopyrum; species Thinopyrum elongatum. Next base: position 446,789,041 of record CM022303.1, read on the forward strand.
ATGACGGATAGTCCAGAGAAGCACATTTCTCCTCCGCATATGGTCTGGATTTGAAGAAGTCCAGATTGTCCAGATGGTTGAATTTTGGGGTGCATGCTGGGTGCCCGTTTGATGTTCGAACATGCCCAAATATATGAGGAAGAAATGAACTTCGACCTTCGAGACGACCTTAATCATCTGTTTGATTCATTTATATGCCTTGTAGCCCGTAGCAACGCATGGGCATTCTACTAGTTACATATAGGATCATAATCAAATTCAACAATATAGCTATCATATAAAATTTTCTCTTCATGATCCACATGCATAAAAGTCTTATAATCTTCCAAGATAGTGGGATTAACATCAACTAAAGTCATGACCTCTCCAAACCCACTTTCATCAAAAAAATCATAAGATTGAACACTCTCCAAATATGTGGGATTATTTTTACCTAAAGTTGACGCTGTTCCAAACCCACTTTCAATATTATTGCAAACATTATTATCAATAACATATTCATCAAGAGGCTCAAATAAATTTTCAAGATCATAAGAAGAATCACCCAAATCATGATCATTGCAATAAGTAGTGGACATATCAAAATTAGCATCCCCAAGCTTGGGGTTTTGCATATTATTAGCACAATTGACATTAATAGAATTTATAATAACACCATTGTAATCATGCTTTTCGTTCAAGGAACTATCATGAATCACTTCATAAATTTCTTCTTTTAGCACTTCATCACAATTTTCAGATTCACGAATTTCAAGCAAAACTTCATAAAGATAATCTAGTGCACTCAACTCACTAGAGATTGGTTCATCAAAATTGGATCTTTTAAAAAGATTAGCAAGTGAATGAGGATCCATATCAATAGATTTTTAGCAAGCGAAGATGCAAGCAAATAGAAGGCACATGGAAACACAAGCAAACAAAAGATCGATCGAGAAAAAGGCAAACGAAAAAGAAGGCAAATATTTTTGTGCTTTTCGCAAAAACATTTTAGAAGTGGGAGAGATGAAAATGAGAGGAAAATGGCAAATAATGTAAATTGCAAGGAGATGAGATTTGTGATTGGGTACCTGATAGATGTTGATGATGTCTCCCCGACAACGGCGCCAGAAATTCTTCCTGATTGCTTGTATATGCGTTGGTATTTCCCCAAAGAGGAGAGGATGATGCAACACAGTAACGGTAAGTATTTTCCTCAGTTATGAAACCAAGGTTATCAATCCAGTAGGAGAACCAAGCAACACTATGTAAACAACACATACACACAAATAACAAATACTTGCAACCCAACGAGTAAGAGGGGTTGTCAATCCCTCCTCGGTATTGAGATAGATTAAATTGTATGAGATTGGATAAATAGATCTAGCAAAAACACAAAATAAATTAAAGAAAGAAAAAGTGCAGAAAGGTATTTTTGGGTTTTTGGAATAATAGATCTGAAAACAATATGATAGGAAATAGATCCAGGGGTCGTAGATTTCACTAGTGGCTTCTCTCAAGAAAATAACATACGGTGGGTAAACAAATTATTGTTGGGTAATTGATAGAAGAGCAAATAATTATGACGATATCCAAGGCAATGATCATGTATATAGGCATCACGTCCAAGATTAGTAGACCGAAACGATTCTGCATCTACTACTATTACTCCACACATCGACCGCTATCCAGCATGCATCTAGTGTATTAAGTTCACGGAGAAATGGAGTAATGCAATAAGAATGATGACATGATGTAGACAAGATCTATTCATGTAGGAATAGACCCCATCTTTTTATCCTTAATGGCAATGATTCATGCGTGTCACTTCTCCTTTTGTCACTGAGATTGAGCACCGCAAGATCGAACCCATCACAAAGCACCTCTTCCCATTGCAAGAAAAATCAATCTAGTTGGCCAAACCAAACCAAAGTTTCGGAGAAGAAATACGAGGCTATAATAATCATGAATATAAGAGATCAAAGAAGACTCAAATAATATTCATAGATAGATCTGATCATAAACTCACAATTCATCGGATCCCGACAAACACTCCGCAAAAAGTCATTACATAAAATAGATCTCCAAGAACATCGAGGAGAACATTGTATTGAGAATCAAAAAGAGAGAAGAAGCCATCTAGCTACTGCCTACGGACCCGTAGGTCTGTGGTAAACTACTCACACATCATCGGAGGAGCACCAATGAGGATGATGAACCCCTCCGTGATCGTGTTCCCCTCCGGCAAGGTGCCAGAATAGGGCTCTAGATTGGATCTCGTGGTTCTGGAACTTGCGGCGGCTGGAATTGTTTTTCGTCGACTCCACTAGGGTTTCTGGAATATTTGGGTATTTATAGAGCTGAGAGGCGGTGGAGATGACACCCATGGGCCCCACCACCCACCAGGGCGCGCTAGGGGCCTCTGGCGCGCCCTGGTGCCTTGTGGGCCCCACAGGCCTCCCCTCCTTCAATTCCTTGGCTCCCAAGTTGTCTTCTGGGCAGAAAAGAATCTCTAAAAAGTTTCGCTACGTTTGGACTCCGTTTAATATGGATATTCTGCGAAGTAAAAAACAGCAACTGGCACTGGGCACTATGTCAATAGGTTAGTCCCAAAAAATGATATAAAGTTGTTATAAAATGAATATAAAACATCCAAGAATGATAATATAACAACATGGAACAATCAAAAATTATAGATACGTTGGAGACGTATCAACGGTCACCGAACCCGTACAATTGGCAACTCTTGAGGGCGGTCACCGAACCCATACACTTTGGTAACCCTTGGGGGCGGTCACCGGAACCCGTACAAATTGCTCGGGGCAATCTCCACAACCTAATTAGAGACCCCGACGCTTGCCCGGAGCTTTACACCACAATGATTGAGCTTTGAAGCACCACCAACCATCTAGGGCACCCAAGCACCCAAGAGTAATAAGCTTCTCAACTTTCACCTCCACGTATCACCGTGGAGAACTCAAACCGATGCACCAAATGCAATGGCAAGGGCACACGGAGTGCCCAAGTCCCTCACTCTCAAATCCCACCACAACAACTAATGTGAGGAAAATGAGGGGAAGAACGAAGAAGAGAACACGAAGAACTCCAAGATCTAGATCCAAGGGGTTCCCCTGACATGGAGGAGAAAGTGATTGGTGGAAATGTGGATCTAGATCTCCTCTCTCTTTTCCCTCAAGAACTAGCAAGAATCATTGGAGCGACTGAGAGATAGCAAGCTCGAAGAAGGACAGCAATGGGGGAAGAACACGAGCTCAAAGGATAAGATGCAATGGGGAAGAAGACCCCCTTTTATAGGCCTCTCCAAATCCAACCGTTATGCACACAGCCCGTGCACAAGCGGTAGTACCGCTCGGGTGAGTGGTACTTCCGCTGGCACGGTAGTTTCAGTTGTAATAAGCAACAGAGAGAAACAAGGAGGCGGTAGTGCCGCCGAAGTGGTACTACCGCTCCCACAGCGGTACTACCGCTAGGCGTTGCGAGAACAGGTGAAATAGTGGTAGTAGAGTAGAGCAGCGCGATACTACTGCATGGGGCGGTACTACCGCCCACTACTGCCGCTCTACTTCCGCGCAAAGGAAAAGCGTATCCAGAAGCTAAAATATAAGTGGAGGTTCCCACGGTAGTAGAAGGCCGGAAGTATCGCGCAAGCGGTACTACCGCGCTCTACTACCGCTCGACTACCGCTAAGGGGATAAAGTATCCAGAAGCCCAAGAATAAGTGGAAGTGCCTGGGACACTGGAGCCACGAAAGTACCGCGCAAGCGGTACTACCGCTAGCCAGAGCAGTACTACCGCTAGAGTGCAACAAAAGGCCTAAGAAAAACAGATGGATGCAGGAAAGCTAGAACTGCCATAACTTCTGCAAATGAGCTCTGAATTGAGCAAACTCAAGCTTGTAAGAAGAGGCAGTAGAAGAAACGCCAATGATATAGAGATGTGAAACCTCTATGAATGAAGAACCGGCAAAAACCCCAACATTGAAAACATCATAGAAGATGTACGTGAACTCCGTTTTTGATGAACTCGAGCTTGTCATGACGATGACCAAAGCTCCAAATCTCACAAGGAGAGAAACCAAACAAGAACCAAGAAAGATGATGCAAGGATGCATTTATTTGAGCTCTCTATGAATGATACGATCAATCTACTAACTTGAGAGCCCCCCTTAATAGAACGACAATCGATCCTATAACCCGGTCTCCCAATTACCACCATGAGACCGGTAAAATAGAAAACCTATCAAGGGCAAACCTTTGCCTTGCACATAGTCCACTTGAGCTAGATGATGACGATCTTGACTCTCTCAAGTTGGACCACCTTTCTTGATTGCGTTGGCTCGATGAAGACTAGTAGATTGCTCCCCCATACTCCACTATGGGTGAGCCACTCTTCGGAACATCTTCACAAGTCCATTGTCACCACAATGGACGGGAAGCTTCAAGCATGTGATCTCTTCGTGATGCTCCACTTGAACTTGCACACTGCAACCCTGATGATGATCACCACTTGATGTCATCCTCCATGGGTTATATGATATCTTCCTTTTTGATGCACGACCATGGAAACATACCTAACCCCACAAACAACTCTCACATAGACCACGGGTTAGTACACAAAGCGTTATGGACAATGCTTACCATACCATGAGATCACTTGATCCCGCTTCGTACATTTTCTACGCTTTGTGTGTTGATCAACTTGATCACTTTTTGTACTTAGTCTTGATCAACCTTGTATCATGTCTTCTACATGACCATCTTTGGATAATTCCTTGAGTAGCACCTTGGTCATCTCATAAACTTCTTGAAACCAACACATGGACTTCAAGAAATGCCTATGGACAAATCCTTCAAATATAACTCAAGGCGACCATTAGTCCATAGAGATTGTTAACAATTACCAAAACCAACCATGGGGGCACCACATGTTCTTTCAACCATCACCGCAAACATATCCCCTCCAAGATAGTTATATTGTAGTCGTGTATCGCATCCGAACATTGTAGGATATATTACAAAAAAGTATTCATCTTTATGTCTCCTTCAATCATTTTCTCTTGCGATCCGATCGTCATGTGTGATTAGTTCGAAAACACAACGGGTTAAGGCATAGTCTTGCAATCCTATGCATTTGTACGAGGGATTGATGTAACGACTTTGGATAATTAGTGTCATGAGTATGTAGTTTTAACTGTATTTATTGAATGTAAAAGACTGATTAAAATGAAAATGTTTTCCATGCATGGTTGAATATTGTGGTGGGTCTTTTCCCATGCGTGATTACATGTTCAGGTGGTTCCATTCACAATTGTATAATGATGTGGCAATGTTATGATACTACTTCCATGACACTTTGCACGATGAGGGTAGTAACATATACTAGTGGCATATGCATGGCACTAGTCTAAGTTACTCCCCATTATTACCATGCTTAGTGTTGGGAAACATAGTAGAAAACAAAAAAAAATCCGCCCTATGATCGCCCAGGAACAATATGATGATGCATATATGGTTTGGATTAATGATCGTTACTGACTCCGGGAGTGCAACAGAAGTAGACAAGTCGGTGTAGATCGTACTTGGAGTCCCTCGAACGTCGATGATGGTCCCGTGAACCGCCCGTGAACGATACATCGAATGGAAGACCGAAAGCACGGCCTCCCTACTTTGTTGCAAGCATACGGTCTTCACGATCTGGCAACGCTTCACCATCGAGAGATAATCGTCACCGCAGAATTAGAGGGAGGAGATTAGAACCACACGGGGCTTCTAATTATGAGGATTAGAGGTGGCTAGGGCTAGCTATAACTAGTCAACTAGGACCAACAAGAACTAGAACTATATCAATTAGAGGAGGCTCCAAAACTTGTATATCTCAATTGGGCACTTATGTCTTCTACACAACTTTATTCTTGTAGACTCGTGTTGGGCCTCCAAGCGCAGAGTTTTGTAGGACAATAGCAATTTTCCCTCAAGTGGATGACCTAAGGTTTATCAATCCGTGGGAGGCGTAGGATGAAGATGGTCTCTCTCAAACAACCCAGCAACCAAATAACAAAGAGTCTCTTGTGTCCCCAACACACCAAATACAATGGTAAATTGTATAGGTGCACTAGTTCGGCGAAGAGATGGTGATACAAGTGTAGTAATGGTAGTAGATATTGATTTTTGTAATAGGAACAATAAAAAAATAACAAGGTAGCAAGTAACAAAAGTGAGCACAAACGGTATTGCAATGCTTAAAAGTGAGGCCTAGGGTTCATACTTTCGCTAGTGCAATCTCTCAACAATGCTAATATAATTGGATCATATAACCATCCCTCAACGTGCGATGAAAATCACTCCAAAGTTCTTATCTAGCGGAGAACATAAGACCAAATTGTATGTAGGGTACGAAACCACCTCAAAGTTATCCTTTCCGATCGATCTATCAAGCTATCCCTATAAGTGTCACAAACAGCCCAAGAGTCCGTACTAAAATAACACCATATGATACACATCAACCAACTCTAGTGTCACCTAGACACTCCAATGTCACCACGAGTATTCGTGAGTTTATTATACGATATGCATCAAACAATTTCAGATTCATAATACTCAATCCAACACAAAGAACTTCAAAGAGTGCCCCAAGATTTCTACCAGAGAAACAAGGACGAAAACATGCATCAAACCCTATGCATAGATTACCCCAATGTCACCTCGGGAATCCGTGAGTTGAGTGCCAAGACATACATCAAGTGCTCTCAAATCCAACAAAGTACTCAATCCGATAAAAGTGAAATCTCAAAGGTAGAACTCACTTCATCACAACAAGATAAATATATTGGGGAAAACACCATATAATCCAACTATATTAACAAAGCTCGCGATACATCAAGATCGTGCCAAATCAAGAACACGAGAGAGAGAGAGAGAGAGATCAAACACATAGCTACTAGTACAAACCCTCAGCCCCGAGGGTGGACTACTGCCTCCTCATCATGGTGGCCGCCGGGATGATGAAGATGGTCTCCGGTGATGATTTCCCCCTCCGGCAGGGTGCCGGAACACGGTCTAGATTGGTTTTTGTGGCTACAGAGGCTTGCGGCGGTGGAACTTATGATCTAGGGTTATTTCTGGAGGTTTCTGTATTTATAGGATTTTTTGGCGTCGGTCTCACGCTGAGATGGGCTTCGAGGGGCCCACTACCCACTAGGGCGTGCCAGAGGGGGGATGGCGCGCCCTGGTGCCTAGTGGCCACCTCCTTCCCCTTATGGCCCTCCCACGAAGCTTCTAGTGCCTCTTTTGTTCCAAAAAAATCGTCAAAAAGTTTCGCTGCATTTGGAGAACTTTGATTTCTGCACAAAAAACAACACCATGGTAGTTCTGCTGAAAACAATGTTAGTCCGGGTTAGTTCCATTCAAATCATACCAAAATCATATAAAATTGTTGTAAACATGGCATGAATACTTCATAAATTATAGATACGTTGGAGACATATCAGGTACCAAACCTCCACTATATATAGGCTAGAGGGGAGAGGGAGGACTGCCACCAAGGAGGGAAACCCTCCTTGGGGCGTCCAACTAAGGTGAAAGTGCATGTATCACTTAAATTATATTTTGGTGTGATGACAATATGGTTAGTGGAACTAATATCGGGTGCTAAAGTTTATCTCAGGATATTGGTTCTAAGTTGATGGAGGTGTGCGCCCCCCCAATTCAAAAAGATCAGAGGCGTGGTCTACCGGTGGTTCGAAGGTTTTCTTTTTGGTTCGATTCGAGTCGTAGGAAAGACCGCACTATTAAGAGGGGTCGGTGTGGATCTGTGTTGTGTGGGATGCCATTGCCGAAACTTAAACACTAGCTTACCCACTCCTGCCACTTAAATCCGTAGTGTGCTTGCGTGTGGTACGCGGAAGGGTACTGCATAACTTCCTGGGTACCCCATGCGCACAGGGTCTTTTGACCCCCTGCGCACGGGGTACTGCATAACTTCATGGGTACCCCGTGCGCATGGGGTCTTTTGACCCCCGTGCGCACGGGGTGCTGGGATTGTTATTGAGTACCCCATGTGCACAGGGCTGACTTAGCCCGTGCACATGGGGTCCAACGTGCAAACCCCCCCCCCCCCACCAAGAACACTATATAAAGCCCCCTTCTTCCTCCTCCATCCCTAACCCTAATGTCTTGTTGAGCTCCATCATTGCTACACCTCATTTTGCTCAATACTCTCAATCCCTCCACCCAAACTTGTTGAAACTTTGGGGATTGGGAGAGCAAGACCCGATCTACACTTTGACCAAACCAAATCGCGTTCCTCGCAACATTTCTTCCCCATTGACTTGTTACTCTTGGAGCTTTGGCTCCTAGGAGGTTAGAGGTTCTTCCGGAAGCTTCCTTGCTTGTGGTGTGCTATGAAGAAGTTCGTAAAGGTGTGGTGGTCGCCTTCAAGACCAACCCCGAGTGATTCGAGGCTCATCCGTTGGGGGTGACTCGAAAGAGATTACGGTGAGCCTTCGTGGCATTCCACAGGATTTGGCTCCGGGACCGCTCTAAATGGAGAGTAGGTCTTCCCCAAGGAAGTGTGAACTTCGGGATAAAATCTGCGTTCTCGCCTCACTTGTGGTTAATCCTTTCCCGCACTTTACTTTGCCATGTATGCTTGTTGGCTTGCTAGTTAGATTTTTACCTAGCATATTTGGCTCTAAGTTTGCTTGTCATATAGGTTGAGTTCATCTAGTTGCACATCTAGTGAACCTTATTTATCCGCTAAACCTAAAAATTGACAAGAAAGATTAAAATTTGTAGTCTCCTATTCACCTCCCCTCTAGTCGACCGTATCGATCCTTTCAATTGGTATTAGAGCCTCGTGCTCTATTATAAGGTTTTACAACCTTAGAGGATATGGACGACCTAGGGAATGTGGGAGGTGTCGCACCCCTTGCGGAGGATGGTGAAAACCTACCCCCCGCCGCGGCCGACGCACTTGGTGCTCCGGTCGTTGCACCCGTCGCCCCCATTAACCCGGGTGCCCCCTTAACTGCGGCCCATATTCTTTCAATGTTTGTGGACCTCAAAACCGCCATGTTAAAAGAAATTCGTTCCTCAGTCAAGGAGGAAATTGATGCTTGATGACCCACAAGTATAGGGGATCAATCGTAGTCCTTTCAATAAGTAAGACTGTCGAACCCAACGAGGATCAGAAGGAAATGACAAGTGGTTTTCAACAAGGTAATTTCTGCAAGCACTGAAATTGTCGGTAAAAGGTAGTTTGATAGCAAGATAATTTACAGCAAGTAACAAGTAGCAATAGTAACAATAAGTGCAGCAAGGTAGCCCAATCCTTTTTGTAGCAAAGGACAGGCCGGAATGATCTCAGATAATAAGTAAAACGTTCTTGAGGACACACGAGAATTTCATCTAGTCACTTTCATCATGTTGGTTTGATTCGTGTTCGCTACTTTGATAATTTGATATGTGGGTAGACCGATGCTTGGGTGCTGTTCTTACTTGAACAGGCCTCCCACTTATGATTAACCCCCCTCGCAAGCATCCGCAACTACGAAAGAAGAATTAAGATAAGATCTAACCATAGCATTAAACATATGGATCCAAATCAGCCCCTTACGGAATAGCGCATAAACTAGGGTTTAAGCTTCTGTCACTCTAGCAACCCATCATCTAATAACTACTCCATGATGCATTCCCTTAGGCCCAAAGATTGTGAAGTGTCATGTAGTCGACATTCACATAACACCACTAAGGGAATCACAACATACATGTCATCAAAATATCGAACGCATACCAAATTCACATGATTACTTGCAACATGACTTCTCCCGTGTCCTCAAGAACAAAAGTAACTACTCACACAACATGTTCATGCTCAAGATCAGAAGGGTAATAAATATCATAATGGATCTGAACATATAATCTTCCACCAAATAAACCGGCTAGCATCAACTACAATATGTAATCAACACTACTAGTCACCCACAGGTACCAATCTGAGGTTTTGATACAAAGATTGAACACACGAGATGAACTAGGGTTTGAGATGAGATGGTGCTATTGAAGATGTTGATGAAGATTGGCCTCCCAAAGATGAGAGGGTTGTTGGTGATGACGATGGCTTCGATTTCCCCCTCCGGGAGGGAAGTTCCCCCGGCTGAATCACTCCACCGGAGGGCAAAAGTGATCCTGCCCAAGTTCCGCCTCGAGATGGCGGCGCCCATCCCGAAAGTCCTCTTCTTATTTTTTCTAGGTCAAAAAACCTCATATAGCAAAAGATGGGCACCGGAGGTGGGCCTGGGCCCCCACTACCCACCAGGGCGCACCTGGAGGGGGTGGCACGCCCTGGTGCCTAGTGGGAACCTGGGTCGCCCCCTCCGGTAGTTCTTTTCTCCAGTATTTTTTATATATTCCAAAATAATTATCATTTGGAGATGTGCAGAATAGGTATCTCTGACATAGCTTTTTCATGTCCATAATTCCAGCTGCCGGTATTCTCCCTCTTTGTGCCAACCTTGCATATTATGAGAGAAAATGCATTAGAATTACTCCACAAAGTGTTATATTGCATAAAAACACTATAAATAACAGTAGGAAATCATGATGCAAAATGGACGTATCAACTCCCCCAAGCTTAGACCTCACTTGTCCTCAAGCGAAAGCCGATATCGAAAATCATGTCCACATGTTTAGAGAGAGATGTCGATAAAAACAAAATATAGACATAGTAGCATCATGCTTATTATTATAACAATAATAAACTTTATCATAAAACTTCTCATGAGCAAGTAACAATTCACCACAACATCGAAGTATGAAGCATAAACTTTATTGAAAACCAACAAACTATGTTCTCAGTCAACTTTGAAATTACAATTCATCATATTTTCAGGAAGGGTCTCGTATCGAAGCCTTTTGGCAAGTCCACATACTCAACCATCATTTAGTCTTCTATGATTGATAACACTCACATCATACATATGAGCAAAAAGTTTCAACTGGACACATAGAAATATAGGGGCTTATAGTTTCGCCTCCCAACTTATTCACCTCAAGGGTGATGTCAACAATAATAACTCATGATCACTCACATCCAACTGGCACTACTGCAAGATGCTGCTAACACGACACTACAATCAGAGACCCTTCGACGAAACTGTGTGCGATGCATTAATCACAAACGGTGATGTAAAAAAACCGTAAAAAAAGATGCAAAACGTTTGCGATGGCGGATACATCAAACACGGTTCATATTTTAGTTATGTGCGCGATGCGGGGCATACAGTTGATCCATACGAACTATTTGCGATGAGACAGAACAACAGAAACGGGCAGCCATATCAAGGTGTGTGCGATATACGACATACAATTCGCTCCGATGAACCATTTGCGATGATCGAGTTGAACACAAACGATTCGGCGTAATAAGATCTGTGTGATACCCGACAAACAGGTCGGTAATCAGAATTATGTGCGATCATTATAGACAGCCCATACGGTCTTTTTTTGTGAATTGTGTGCTCGACCGGGCACACAATTCAAGAAACCAACATGTGGGCGATAATGTAAAAGATCTTTGTCGAATACGTATTACTAACCGTCTGCGATGAGATTGACAGGGGAAACAGAGATAACGAATTAATATGAGTGAACGGAAATAGAGATATATACAGTTTGCTTAATTTAGTCCTTCTTGTTGTTGTTGTTGTTGTTGTTGGATGGCCCGGCGACATCGTCTTGGCGAGGACGTTTCTTGCCGCTGACCGTTGGCTTTTCATCACCTCCGCCGTCGTCATCATCATTGCTGTCGTCGTCCTCCTCCTCCTCGTTCGACCATTCCTCCTCCTCATCATCGTCGTCCTCTTCTTCGTCCTCCGACGGCTCCTCGTCCATCTGGTTGTCGTCTGACGACTCTGGAGGTGGCGTCCCTTCCATGATCCGGATATAATCGAGGTCTGGGCTCAACGCCGAACTCATGGAAGACAAGCGGGATGATTCCAATGTTGACCTATCATCGGGCGCCAGACTGATGCTGGAACTGTTGTCCTCGCTATCGCTCGACATGGCTGCGGTCGTATAAAAACCACGAGAAAGCGAGATTGCAGAGTGTGTACAAGTGTGTAGTGCGGCCGACCGGGGACGATGAAGATGGTGGACACTTAAGCAGGGTATGCAAAGAAGAGGAATGCCAATTGAAGCGGGGGGTTGACGTATTATCTAACCGCTGATATAATCAACCGCAATTATTTGTACCCAGTCGCTCCAAATTCCCGGGGTTGCGCAGTTCTCAATGTGATAATTAATTACGCACACGCGTTGGAGCGTCCAAATATGAAACAAGCATTTTTCGTAGTACTACTCCCTCCGTACCGGCGACCTAGGTGGGGGGAAAACGAGAGAACTTGATGATTATTTGGTAATCAATACCATTGCGTGTAGAGAATTGACCATTGCATGTTATGCTCAGTAGCCTGAAGTCATTGAATGCATACTAGCCGCATGACTCCTATTGGCTAATTTCTTTTTTCAGGACAAAAACAAGGAACGAGTTTTGGGATTATTTGGTTTTCGTAATGTGACTTATGCACTGGTAAGAACGGAGTAGGACAGTTGTCAAGCAATACATTGAGCTCTTCTTATTGATGAAGCCAGTAATAATCAAACTACAAAGGAAAAGAAAAAAAGACAAAGGAAAATATCTGCACGAATCTTCGCGTAACATCAATGGCATAGGACCTAGATGTGCATTACTTAGAGCACATCTAGATGTGCTTTAGCAATACTGTCAAACAAAACCCCTAATCATCATTGCAAACAGCGCATAGAACATGGCTAATGTGACAACCACAACTACACATGCTAGTTCCTTCTTGTCTCTTGCTTTCATCTGTTGCCTGTGATTGGTTCTTTCTTGCTTCATCGTATTGATTGTACATTCCAGATCAGCCAGTTTCTTCTTCAGCTTTACGTTATCTTCTGCGAGCTTGGTGATAACACTCCGAGCCCTGCCATGCCATTCTTCATCGAGCCAGTTAACAAAGGCACAAGCCTCATATCCCTGCCAATGTTAAATAGTATACAGGATGAGCGGTGGCATTAACTCAAGTAAAATGATGAACTTAGCACTAATCTCTAAGGGTAACTGAGAAACCGCCTGCCAATGTCGAATCCCTCTGTGCATACACGTCGAGCGGGAGTGTGCCCATGCACACAACTCAACTTTTGGTACTTCTCGATGGCACAAAACTCGGAGTCGAACTCATGTTGCGAGAGTCTGGAGCCATACTCCGGATCCGGCGGCAGATCGCTTTCCTGGGGGGAGGGTCATTCAGGACGGATTCAGCAGGGAGCTACTTTGGACATGCTAAAAAAGATCGGGATAGATTGGAACCTGACAGGATGATTCATATTGGTAGTACACCTGCCTTCTGATGACCTTAGGCAAGTGCTCGGCGGTGACCGCCGCTGCGGCGGCGCTGCCGAGAGCGGCGATACGAGCAGGAGCAGCCGCACCGAAACCATCCGCACCACTCATTCGCATTCCCCCAATGTCAGCGCCATGCGAGGGAATTTGGAGGCTATCTAGGGATTTGGGGAAATGGGGAAACTGTGGGGATAAGCTAATGGTCGGGAACTACTTATCGCACTATATGTTGTATACGGCACACTATTTATACATGTCGTTTGTGTTAGGTATTACAACTTCACACACAATTTCCGCACCAAACCGTGTGAGAAGACATCGTAGGTGAGACACGGTTGCCGTGACATAAACGTATGTGATGTACTACCCTGTACATATGGGGCTGCAATATAATTGAGTTACGGTAATACCGGGTAAACAGCCGCTCTGCGGATATCCGTCAAAAAATAAAACAGCCGCTCTGCAGATAGAGATGGCGGCGATGGCCGAGGCAGCGGCTACCGGATAAGAGGTCAATCCTTGGTCGGTGGGTGGTGGCGGCGTAATAGGAGGTCAATCCTCGGTCTACGGCGGGAGATAGGAGGAGCTCAACCATCGAGGTCGGCGGCAGCGTGATTGGAGCACATCCATCGCGGTCGATGGCGGGATAGTGGAGGTCAAACTTCAAGCGGTAGCCGCACTAAGCTCTGCTCCTCGACCCTGCTGTCTCGGTGTGCCACCGCATTGCGCTTCTCTGTCTGCTGGGTGGAGGTCGCCGCGTGGCTAATTAATTAAGGTATTCTTTTCATGAGTGGCTTAATTAAGGTATTCAATTCCTAAGGGTAGTGTTGTAGTACTCTGCGTGTAAATTGACTGGCCATTAATTTTTGTCATTGCACGTCTGGATAACAATATAGAGTGCCCTCGGTAATTATGAAAATAAAACCTTGTGATTTATGCACGCATCTTTGGGCATCAGTTAATCCATGTATTAATGTTGTTGTTTTGTTTTTAATTACCCTCCGTGTGGTGCAGATGGAACGATCTGAATGGATGAAGAATCGGAGAAGCTCAGATTTTATGAGTGGCATGGCGGAGTTCATGAATTTGGCTGAAGTACAAAGAAGAGAATTGGTGATGAGGATTACATCCTATGTCCATGTAGTCATTGTGCCAATACAGAGTCACGTGAAGTTGCACATGTCGAGTGGCACTTACTCTCTCGGGGATTCATGGATGGATATACATGTTGGACCAGACACGGTGAAGAGCAGGTCATGGATGAATATACCCAGGGCTGCGAGATGCCAAACCCGGATCAGTGTCACATGGATGTTGAATCTAACATCGAGGCAGAGGCTTCAAGCTACCAATGGAACACCAGAAATCCGAAACGCCCACTGGAAAACCAAGACGGCGACACAGACGACAACGAAGATCTTGATATGCCAGATTTTGCTGCTATGATTGCAGATTTCAAGGGCCCCAAAAATGATATGATTGGGTACAAGGATCTGCCAACCATTGCTGCGAACTCCAAGACAGAATTGTATCCGGGTTGCAAAAAGAAATATTCCAAGTTGAGTGCCACCCTGGCGCTTCTCAGATTTAAAGCAGCAAATGGTCTATCAAACAAGGGCTTCATAGAGTTGTTAGGTCTTTTCAAAGAAATTCTTCCAAAAGATATTGTGCTCCCCAGAAGCATGAATGAAGCGAAGAAAATTGTTTGCCCATTGGAACTTGAAGTACAGAAGATACACGCTTGTGTGAATGATTGTATATTGTACCGTGGTGAGTACAAAGATTTGCGTGCATGCCCCATATGCAAGCATGCACGATACAAGTGCAGGAGAGCAAAGGACAAGTATAAATTGGATGACGAGATCAAGACAGGAATCCCGTTCAAGGTTGTTTGGTACTTGCCTTTAATTCCAAGGTTGAGGCGTTTGTTTGCAAACCCTAGAGAGGCAAAGAGGTTGTAGTGGCATCATGATGAGTGAACTGCGAATAAATATTTGAGGCACTCGAAAGATGGGGCTCAGTGGGAATTAATCGACAACAAGTTTAAAGACTTTGCCGAGGATCCTAGAAGTATAAGGCTCGGGGAGTGTACTGACGGGATGAATCCTTTTGGCGATATGAGCACCAAACACAGCACATGACCAGTGCTTCTGTGCATATATAACCTAGCTCCTTGGTTGTGTATGAAGAAAAAATACATTATGATGTCAATGATTATCCAAGGCCCGAAGCAACCTGGAAATGACATCGACATTTACTTTCAACTTCTAGTAGAAGAACTGCTGACAGTGTGGGTAAAAGAGCGTGCTATAAAATGTTATGATGCTTACAAAAAGAAGATTTTCGATCTACATGCGATGCTGCTGCACACCATTCAAGATATGCCGGCATTAGGCAACACATCGGGGCAGAAAACAAAGGGAGATGTAGGGTGTGTCACATGCATGGATAGGAAAGCTAGCAGATTTCTTCCCAACTCACGCAAAACCGTGTATTTGCGTCATCATAGGTTCTTACGGAGAAATCACCCATACCGAAAGATCAGAGCTCAATTTGATGGTACGGCAGAGGTAGATTTGGGCCCAAGACCTTATGATGGGGAGGTGGTCCATGACATGGCTAAACAAATTAATGTTGTGCTTGGCAAGAACCACTCTTTGACAGTGAAACAAACACCTAGGAATCAAGTGTTTAAGAAGAAATCAGTGTTCTGGAAATTACCTTACTGGGAGATTCTACGTGTACGTCACTACATCGATGTCATGCACATAGAGAAGAACGTATGTGAAAGCATCCTTGGTACTCTTCTCAAGATTAAAGGTAAAACAAAGGATGGTGACAGTGCACGGGTCGATATGCTTGGTGATCAATCAAAAAGCAAGAGTGAAGTAGAAGATGAATACAAATTCCTCCACGCTCGCCAGAGTTACAATTCCAGTACAAAAGAAGCAATAGAGTTCTTCAAGTATTTGTTGTCAGTTAAGACACCCTCTTCCTACTCCACAAACATCGGAAGTCTCGTGGATGTGAGCTTAGGTAAAATGAAGTTGGGACACATGAAGTTACATGATTGCCACGTAATGTTGACACAAATCCTCCCGGTGGCCATCAGGAATCTGATGGACAAAGATATAAGAAACACACTCATTGAGCTCTGTGATTTCTTCAACAAACTATGGCAGAAAGTTATAGATCCTGAAGAGTTGGATTATATGCAAGAGGATATTGCAAGAATATTGTCCAGCCTAGAGATGTTTTTCCCACCGTCATTCTTTGATGTCATGGTCCATCTCGCTGTGCACCTTGTCGACGAGATTAAGTATTGTGGTACTGTGTTTCTTCGCAACCTGTATCCCTTCGAGTGGTTCATGGGAATACTGAAGTGCTATTGTCAGAACTGAAACCATCCAGAGGCAAGCATCCTACAAGGTTATACCGCGGAGGAGGTGGTTGAGTTTTGCACCGAATAAATGAAACAAAGACCTATAGGTTTGCCCCTCTCTCGCCCCGAGGGAAGGCTGAAAGGTAAGCCAGTCCTTGCTGGCACACAAAAGGCTGCACCCGGAGAATTGGCAGAGAAAGCCCATTCGACGGTACTGCTTAACAACCCAGTTCTCAGCGCTTATGTCGACAAACACTTGGCGGAGATACGCCAAAGCTTCTTACCAATGATGTATCCATTAGATGTGGAGATGAAGGAGCACACTAAGAACTATGCAGAATGGTTGAAGAATCATTTGGCACAAGGATCCATGGATGACATTGCTACGTGGTTGGCATAAAATCCATCACCTACGGTGTTGACGTACCAAGAATGTCACATAAATGGCTACACGTTCTACACTGAGGAACGTGATGAGAAGACCTCACATCAGAACAGCTCTGTTCGAATAGAATGCATGACTGTAGATGAAGCTGATAAAAGGGTATACTATGGAACCATCAAAGAGATTTGGGAGCTTAACTATGTGAAAGTTAAGGTGGCATTATTCAGGTGCACATGGATCCCTCTTAGTCAGGTAAAGGTTGATGATTACAGGAAGACCTGTGTTAACAGGACAACGATGGCATATCACGCGGACCCGTTCATTCTTGCCAGCGATGCTACCCAGTTTTTCTATGCGGAAGACCCCTTGCATAAGAACTGCCATGTAGTGATGCATGGGAAGAGGAGGGTACTGGGTGTCGAGTATGTTGCCGATGAGGACGAGTACGATGAATTTGCTGAGTTGCCAGCCAAGGGATCACGCACCCCTCAAACAGAGAAGCGTAAAATCATCAGAAAACCCAAGTTCATTCGGGGTCAACGTAATGATCCCAGTTCCCCCATGTACATGGGAATTAAGCCGTAAGACTAGTTTTTATGCCTACCCTGCAACTTAATTTGTTCAATTTAGAACTGTCGTGTGTAATGAATTTGTGAGTTATGCCCGGTTTTCTGTTGATGTAAGAACCGTTAATGTGTTGACCTTGATATGCTGTCAGCTCAGGCAATGAATTTGAACTATTTATTATTATTATTATACCATAGAGGTAGCACACTCAATTGATCTCACTTCAGTATGTATGAACAGAAGGTATGCAATCTGGTTTGCGAATAGCACACGGTTCGTTCATGAAAGCCGTGTGACGACCAAACCGCGCGCGCAATCTGAGTCGTGCGTTTTGATTGGCCAGAACCCAAACCCCACCGATCGAACGACAATCCTCATCCCTTTCGACAGCACATTGATACGTCCATTTTGCATCATGTTTTCCTACTGTTATTTATAATGTCTTTATGCATAATAATGCTTTTTGGAGTAATTATGATGCCTTTTCTCTCATAATATGCAAGGTTCACACAAAGAGGGAGAATACCGGTAGCTGGAATTCTGGACCTGAAAAAGCTACGTCAAGCTACCTATTATGCACAACTCCAAATGAGCTAAAACTTCACGAAGATTTTTTATGGAATATATAAGAATTATGCGATGATATTGGATCTTGGAATTGGAATCGATTGAAATTGGAATTTCACCAAAAATTTATCCTATGCATCTAGTTCATCGTGAAGGAGAAAGTATCGCTCTAGCTTGGGGGAGGCTTAAGTCAATGTTATATTCATGCCCCAATCATGAGCTCTCAAGAGAAATTATTATTCAGAATTTTTATGCTCGGCTTTCTCGTAATGATCAATCCATGCTCGATACTTCTTGTACTGGTTCTTTTATGAAGAAGACTATTGAATTCAGGTGGGATCTTTTATAAAGAATTAAACACAACTCTGAAGATTGGGAACTCGATGAAGGTAAAGAGTCAGGTATTAAGCTTAAGTATGATTGTGTTAAGTCTTTTATGAATACCGATGCTTTCCAAAAGTTTAGCACTAAATATGGACTTGACTCTGAGATAGTAGCCTCCTTTTGTGAATCATTTGCTACTCATGTTGAACTCCCTAAGGAGAAGTGGTTTAAATATCACCCACCTATTAAAGAAGAAATTAAAGAACCGGTAATAGCTAAAGATGAAACCATTATTTATAATGTTGATCCAGTTGTTCCTACTGCTTATATTGAAAAACCACCTTTCCCTGTTAGGATAAAGGAACATGCTAAAGTTTCAACTGTGGTCAATAAAAGTTATATAAGAGCACCTAAACCTGCTGAACAAATCAAAGTAGAACCTAGTGTTGATGTGGTTAAAGATCTCCTGGTAGAAAATCTAGATGGGCATGTTATTTACTTCTGTGATGAAGCTGCTAGAATTTCCAAACCCGATGAAAAAGATAAACATAGACCTGTTGTTGGCATGCCTGTTGTCTCAGTCAAAATAGGAGATCACTGTTATCATGGTTTATGCGATCTAGGTGCTAGCGTGAGTGCTATTCCTTTTACCTTATATCAAGAAATTATGAATGATATAGCACCCGCTGAAATAGAGGACATTGATGTTACTATTAAACTTGCTAATAGAGACACTATCACACCACTTGGGATTGTTAGAGATGTTGAAGTCTTGTGTGGGAAAATAAAATATCCTACTGATTTTCTCGTCCTTGGTTCCCACAAGATGACTTTTGTCCCATTATCTTTGGTAGACCTTTCTTAAACACCGTTAATGCTAAAATAGATTGTAAGAAGCAAACCGTCGGTGTTAGTTTTGGTGATGAGTCTCATGAGTTTAATTTTTCTAAGTTTAGTAGAAAGCATCATAAGAAAGAATTACCTAGTAAGGACGTAATAATCGGTCTTGCTTCTATTGCCATGCCTCCTACTGATCCTTTAGAAAAATATTTGCTAGACCATGAAAATGATATGCATATGCATGAAAGAAATGAGATAGATAAATTTTTCTTTGAAAAATGACCTCTGCTTAAACACAATTTGCCTATTGAAACTCTAGGAGGTCCTCCTCCACCTAAAGGTGATCCTGTGTTTGAATTAAAACAATTGCCAGACACTCTGAAATATGCTTATCTTGATGAGAAAAAGATATATCCTGTTATTATTAGTGCTAACCTTTCAGAACATGAAGAAGAAAGATTATTGAATGTTCTGAAGAAGCAACTAGCTGCTATTGGATATACTCTTGATGATCTTAAGGGCATTAGTCCCACTCTCTGTCAGCACAAGATTAATATGGAACCTGATGCTAAACCCGTTGTCGATCACCAAAGACGTTTAAATCCTAAAATGAAAGAAGTGGTAAGAACTGAAATATTAAAGCTTCTGGAAGTAGGTATAATTTATCCTATAGCTGATAGTAAATGGGTAAGTCATGTTCATTGTGTCCCTAAGAAGGGAGGTATTACTGTTGTTCCTAATGATAAAAATGAACTTATCCGACAAAGAATTGTTACTGGTTATAGAATGGTAATTGATTTTAGAAAATTAAATAAAGCTACTAGAAAAGATCATTACCCTCTACCTTTTATTGATCAAATGCTAGAAAGACTATCTAAGCACACACACTTCTGTTTCCTAGATGGATATTCTGGTTTTTCTCAAATACCTGTTTCACAACCTGATCAAGAGAAAACCACCTTTACTTGTCCTTTTGGAACTTATGCTTATAGACGTATGCCTTTTGGTTTATGTAATGCACCTGCTACCTTTCAAAGATGTATGACTGCTATATTCTCTGACTCTTGTGAAAAGATTGTTGAGGTTTTCATGGATGATTTTTCCGTTTACGGAACTTCTTTTGATGATTGCTTAAGCAACCTTGACCGAGTTTTGCAGAGATGCAAGCAAACTAACCTTGTCTTGAATTGGTAGAAGTGCCACTTTATGGTTAATGAAGGTATTGTCTTGGGACATAAAATTTCTGAACGAGGTATTGAGGTGGATAAAGCTAAAGTTGATGCAATTGAGAAAATGCCATGTCCTAAAGATATCAAAGGTATTCGTAGTTTCCTCGGTCATGCTGGTTTCTATAGGAGATTTATTAAAGACTTCTCTAAAATTTCTAGGCCTCTTACAAGTCTATGACAAAAGGATGTTCCATTTTTTTATGATGATTGTGTAGAAGCCTTTGAAACACTTAAGAAAGCCTTAATTTCTGCACCTATTGTTCAACCACCTGATTGGAACTTGCCTTTTGAAATTATGTGTGATGCTAGTGATTATGATGTTGGTGTTGTTCTAGGACAAAGAGTTGATAAGAAATTAAATGTTATTCACTATGCCAGTAAAACTCTAGACTGTGCCCAACACAATTATGCTACTACTGAAAAAGAATTTTTAGCAGTTGTGTTTGCTTGTGATAAATTCAGATCTTACATTGTTGATTCTAAAGTGATTGTTCACACTGATCATGCTGATATAAAATATCTTATGGAAAAGAAAGATGCTAAACCTAGACTCATTAGGTGGGTTCTCTTGCTACAAGAATTTGACTTGCATACCACTGATAGGAAAGGAGCTGAGAACCCCGTAGCTGATAAACTTGTCTAGGTTAGAGAATATTCTTGATGACCCACAACCTATTAATGATAGCTTTCTTGATGAACAATTAGCTGCAATAAATGTATCTCATAACACTCCTTGGTATGCTGACTATGCCAATTACATCATTGCTAAATATATACCACCTAGCTTCACATACCAACAAAAGAAAAAATTCTTCTATGATTTAAGACACTACTTTTGGGATGACCCACATCTTTATAAAGAAGGAGTAGATGGTATTATTAGACGTTGTGTACCTGAGCATGAACAGGGACAAAATCCTATGGAAATGTCACTCCGAAGCTTATGGAGGGCGTCATGCGGGAGACAGAACTGCTCACAAGGTATTGCAATCTGGTTTTTATTGGCCTGCTCTCTTCAAGGATGCCCGTAAGTTTGTTTTATCTTGTGATGAACGTCAAAGAATTGGTAATATTGGTAAGCGTCAAGAAATGCCTATGAATTATCCACTTGCTGTTGAACCATTTGATGTTTGGGGTTTTGATTACATGGGACCTTTTCCTTCCTCTAATGGGTATACTCATATTTTGGTTGCTGTTGATTATGTTACTAAGTGGGTAGAAGCTATTCCAACCAGTAGTGCTGATCACAACACCTCTATTAAAATGCTTAAGGAAGTTATTTTCCCAACGTTTGGAGTCCCTAGATATTTAATGACTGATGGTGGTTCACATTTTATTCATGGTGCTTTCCGTAAAATGCTTGTTAAGTATGATGTTAACCATAGAATTGCATCTCCCTATCATCCTCAGTCTAGTGGTCAAGTTGAACTTAGCAATAGAGGAATAAAATTAATTTTAGAAAAAACTGTCAATAGGTCCCGAAAGAATTGGTCTAAGAAATTAGATGATGCACTTTGGGCTTACCGAACAACATATAAAAATCCTATGGGTATGTCTCCTTATAAAATGGTTTATGGAAAAGCTTGTCATTTGCCTCTTGAATTAGAACACAAAGCATATTGGGCAATTAAAGAACTCAACTATGATTTCAAACTTGCCGGTGAAAAGAGGTTATTTGATATTAGCTCACTAGATGAATGGAGAACCCAAGCTTATGAAAATGCCAAGTTATTTAAAGAAAAAGTTAAAAGATGGCATGACAAAAGAATCCAAAAGCGTGAGTTCAAAGTTGGAGAATATGTTCTTTTGTACAACTCTCGTTTTAGATTCTTTGCAGGAAAGCTCCTCTCCAAATGGGAAGGACCCTATGTTATCGAGGAGGTTTATCGATCTGGGGCCATCAAAATAAATAATGCCGAAGGTATCAACCCGAAGATTGTCAATGGGCAAAGAATAAAGCATTATATTTTAGGTACGCCCATTAATGTTGAAAGCAATATTATTCAAATTATGACACCGGAAGAAGACATAAAGGAAACCTTCCGGAATACTCCAGAATCGTGAAAAAAGAGGAGGTACGTGATACGGTAAGTAAGCGGACTCTGAAAAATCCGCAAAAATATTTTCTGTCAGTTTTGGAATATATGAAAAATTAGGAAAATAAGAAATAGCGAGGAAGGTAACCCTGGTGGGCATAAGACACTAGGGCGCGCCTGGCTTGCCAGGCGCGCCCAGATGGGTTGTGCCCACCTCGGGTACCTTCTGGACTCCGTTTTTCTCCCGTTTGCTTGTTTCCCAAGATAAAAAAATCTTTATATAACCCCCGAACCTGTTGACCACCGTATCGTGGAGAAATCTTCTGTTCTTCTTTCTTGCTATTTTCTGTCAGATCTGTTAAGTCAGGTGTCGGTGTACTAAAGTTTGGGCCCTTTTAGTACCCCTTACTTATGCACGGGCAGTTGTAGCCGCGCCCGCGGCAAGGCTTGACAGGGACAGCTGGAGGCAGAATGCAAGACAACGAAGACGGCGTCCAAGCCAGTAACCACGGAGCAGAAGATAAGCTGGAGCCCCGGCAAGATCCTTGCCGGGGCGGCTCGCGAGGCCCCGGCAAGATCCTTGCCGGGATGACTTGCGAAGCACTGACAAGAACACCACCCTTGAGGTTGAAGAGCTCTGACACCATCGACAGTGTCAAGACCAAGGCCCAAGGGGCGCGTGCGTAGTGGCATGCAGATCTTCGTGAAGATCCTACCACCGTTCCAGCACAGCGGTTAGCCAGCCAGCCTGGCATTGCATGCCTCGTCAGCCTGGATATGTGTCAAGGCGGAGTGAGGCGGCGACGGATGGGACGGGCTCTATTCCCGTCCCCGATAAAGCTAGGGGGCACGTAATTAGCGCATTTAATGCGTTTTGTCCCAGGACGTCAGTGATAAGCATGGCTACTTTACACCTCCTGTGTGCCACTGTGGCAGCCCCTTGGACGTATAAAAGGAGGCCCAAGGCATACTAGAGGAGGATTCGGACTTTTTGGACTCTCCGGCCCAGCTTGCATGCATAGCAGCTAGCCAAAGCTCAAGAACACATAATATACACACAAAGCAGGACTAGGGTTTTACGCTTCTCAGCGGCCCGAACCTGGGTAAAAATCCCTCGTGTTGATCTCTAGATCTGCTCTTTGCGCACCCCTCTTCCCTGCCAAACCGTAGAAGGGATCCACTCGATCCCATAGGTGTCGTTTCCCCGACATCTTTGGCGCGCCAGGTAGGGGAAGGGTCGTTGAGCAAACCTAATCTAGCAGTTAGCGCGTCAGTTTCTCGATCACCATGGCTCCCAAGAAGAAGACGATCGCAGCGATCGGTTCATCTGCGGCTGATCTGCCTGTGCCAGCACGGACGGGCGATGGTGTAGACACGAATGGCGGCGGGGGTGCACATCACGAGCATCTGTGATGTTCTGGCGAGCGGAGCCAGGGGAGCGGCATCATCCGCAGCCACGACGACGACCCGCGTGCCGCTGGGTCCGGGGCGGGGCCGTGCTGCCTATGGGCGGCGCAGCGACCTCCAAGACACCCCCGCCGGCGCGTGCGCCGCGATCTTCCCAGGCCGTGTGCGACGAGCGGCACCGTAATGATGGGG
This sequence comes from Thinopyrum elongatum, assembly GCA_011799875.1. NCBI lineage: Eukaryota > Viridiplantae > Streptophyta > Magnoliopsida > Poales > Poaceae > Thinopyrum > Thinopyrum elongatum. Next base: position 446,813,386 of record CM022303.1, read on the forward strand.
GCCCCGAGCGTCCCCACGGAAAGGGCCCTCAACATCATTCTCGAGATGCACAGGGCCGGCATGCACGCCAAGATGCAGGTGGAAACGACGCACGGCCACGGAACCGTGATGGGGCTCCTTCTAACGCGGTTAGAAGTCCGAGCACCCCCCATTCTTCGTGCCTGTCGCTGCCACCTACACCAGCCGAAGCGTTGACGCGAGCACATCTCCTCCTGGATTTTCCTCCCGCTGCAGAGAAGCAAGACGAATGGAGAGCTGTGATCCAGAGTCTCATCGGTCTCGCCAATAGAGATGGGCCGCAGCTGGCGGAGCCTTCGCGGCGGCGGTCCACTGAGCCGGCGCGTGCCGATGACGGGAAGAACGGAGGCACCGCGAGCACGGTGCACTCCCCTCCACTATGACGACAGCGGTCGCCAGCTCGACGGGTCGACGCCCGCGATGACGGATCCACGGCATCGTCCGATCCGCGAGCTCGCCGTGACCAATGTCAAGTTCTTCAGGAACGGGTCAAAGAAGACGCTCGAACTACCATCGAGCGGCGGCGGGAAGCGCGCCATCAATCGGATAGGCGCGCAGGGCCCGTTGTAGAAAAGCCTGCACCGGGGGATCCTGGTGACTTACCTTACGAGGTGGGTTGTCCAGCTTTTACCCGTGAGCTGTGGCGATTCCAGTGGCCCACTACCCGCACGTTCAAACCAGAGGTCCCGGAGAAATACGACGGCAAGGCTCACCCGTCCGAGTTCCTGAGCGTTTACACCATCGCGATGCAAGCTGCCGGGGCTCGCGACGGCAAGGTGCTCGCCAATTACTTCCCGTTGGTGCTCAAGCCCAACGTCAGGTCGTGGTTGATGCACCTACCAGTAGATTCCATCTCTTCTTGGTCGGACCTGTGCCACGAGTTTGTTGGCGCCTTTACCGGAGGCCACCAAGCTCCTGGCCAGGTAAGTGACTTACATATCATTCCCCAGAAAGATGGCGAGTGCTTACGCAAATACATACAGAGGTTCAGCCGTGTGCAGTACAACATCCTGGATGTTCATCCTGCCGCTGTTGTCAGCGCATTCCATCAGAATGTGCGTAACCGCAAGATGTGCGAAGAGCTGGCGATGAACAAGATTACGGATGTTGCCGAGCTTTATGTTTTGGCCGACAGATGTGCTCGGGCTGAAGAAGGAAGGAAGTACCCAGGTGAAGATGTCGGCGCGGGAACTGACTCCGGAGATGAAGACGCCGCCGCCCCGGCAAAGAAGGGCCGACGACGTAATAGGAGGCGCAAGGGCAAAACCGTGCTTGCCGTCGAGGGATCCGGCAACCCCGGCACCGCCAAGAAGACCAAGGTTGATGACCCCGGCAAGGAGGTTGCTGGGTGCGCCGCCTGCCAGGACTTGGCAGCTGCCGACAAGCCGGAGGGCTCCGACAAGCAATACTGTAAGATCCACCGCACCAAGGGCCATGACCTCCAGAACTGCCGGCAGGTTGAGCTGCTCGTCGAGAAGCAGAAGGCCGAATATGAAAGGCGAGACAAGGAGAAGGGCCAGGATGGTGCTGAAGGGTCCAACAAGAAGCGTGGTGGCCGAGGGGGCCACCGCGGCAAAGACAAACAACAAGAAAGGCCTGCTCGAGGCCGCGACAAAAAGGAGGGGGATGATGACCACGAAGATGACGACGACTCCAGTGAGCATGAGTTTCAAAAAGCTACGGAGGCCATGTGCATTGATGGTGGTGCCTCGTTGCATTCTTCTCACTGCCAACTTAAACAGTGGGCGCGCGAGATTAATGCGACAAAGCCGTCGATCGATGCCCAGAAGCCACTGAAATGGTCCCGCACGCCTATCATTTTTTACGCCGAGGATCACCCTGATCGCACAACCGCGGTCGGGTGTTTACCATTGTTGGTTTCCCCAATAATTCGCAACCTCAAGGTGACAAGAATGCTAGTTGACGGTGGGGCCGGTCTGAACTTGATCTCGCCCAATGTGATCAAGAGGTTACAAATTCCCGACGGAGATCTCGAAGAGACGGGCATGTTTCAAGGGATCAATTCGGGAAGAAGCCAGCCGAAGGGTAAGATCACACTACCAGTTATGTTTGGTGGTGAGCTGAACTATAGGACAGAGAAGATCATTTTTTATGTTGCCAAGATCCCGTTGCCGTATAACGGGATCCTTGGTCGGCCAGCATTGGCCAAGTTTATGGCAGCATCACACTATGCTTACAACACGCTGAAGATGCCCGGCCCGTTGAGCATCATCACAGTCAACTGCGACGAGAAAGACGCACTCATCTGCGCCGATCAGCTCTATCGGGAGGCAGTTGTAGCACCGGCCGCCAAGGCACTTGCTCCTGCCACTGGAGCTCCCGGGGAGAAGAAGACCGGCAAGACCTCTTGCCCCGGCAAGACCTCCTGCACCTACTCCGGCAAGCGCACCTCTTCGGAGTGCTGCGTTCCCATCGAGGAAGTGCCAGAGAGCTCCACCGGCAAGAGCAAGAAATCCAAGGCTGCCCCACCAGAGACCAAGAAGGTGCCCGTCAAGGATGATGGCACGGGCGGAGCTTTCACCATAAGCTCCACCCTCGACAGCAAATAGGAAAGCGCGCTCGTCGCCTTCCTGTGGGTGAATGTCGATGTATTTTCATGGCAAGCATCTGACATCCCCGGCGTTCCCAGGGAGGTGATTGAGCACCATCTTGCCGTCTGTCCTCATGCGCGGCCCGTCAAGCAGAAGGTCAGGAAGCAGGCCTTGGAGCGGCAAGAGTTTATTATTGAAGAGATCAGGAAGTTGGAAGCAACAGGCTTGGTTAGGGGAGTGCTCCACCCAACGTGGTTGGCCAATCCGGTTGTGGTGCGCAAGGCGAATGGGAAATGGAGGCTGTGCATTGATTATACAGATATCAACAAAGCCTGTCCAAAGGATCCTTTCCCCTTGCCGCGCATCGACCAGATCTTGGACTCCATGGCCGGGTGTGACTTGCTGTCGTTTCTTGACGCATACTCTGGATACCACCAAATCTTCATGACAAAGGAAGATGAAGAGAAGACCGCGTTTATCACCCCATGTGGTACGTATTGTTTTATACGAATGCCTTTCGGGTTGAAAAGCGCTGGTTCAACGTTTGCCAGAGCAGTCCAGATAGGTTTTGAGCCCCAGCTACATAGAAATATGGAAGCTTATATGGATGACATAGTGGTCAAAACCAAAGACAAGGCGACACTGATACAAGATCTGGAAGAAACATTTGCAAATTTGCGCAAGATCAATCTCAAGCTCAATCCTGAGAAGTGTGTGTTTGGCATTCCGTTCGGCAAGCTTCTCGGGTTCTTTGTATCTCAGCGTGGGATCGAGGCGAACCCCGACAAGATCAAGGCAATTGAGCAAATTGAAGCACCAAGACGAGTCAAGGATGTACGTCGACTTGCTGGCTGTGTTGCTGCTCTAAGCAGGTTCATCTCCAAATCTGCTGAGCATGCCCTGCCCTTTTTCATGATCTTAAAAAAGGCAGGTCCAATGAAATGGACTCCGGAAGCGGAGGCAGCGCTGCAAGATTTGAAGAGGTACCTCTCCTCTATGCCAACACTAGTCGCGCCTAAACCACAAGAGCCGTTGTTGCTGTATCTAGCGGCAACGAATCAAGTGGTCAGTGCTGCGCTAGTGGCGCAGAAAGAAGTTGATGAAAAAGCAACGGCAGTGGCAAGATCGCCGGATGACGAGCCGGAGCTCTCCCTGGCAGGGTCTAGTGCCGGCGAGGCAAGACCCCCGGCAGAATCTGGTGCCGGCAAGGCAGGTCCCCCTGCAGAGTCTGGTGCCGGTGAGGCAGGATCTGCGCAAACAAACAAAGTGATACAGAAGAAAAAGGTGGTGCAGCACCCGGTTTATTTTGTCAGCTCCCTCTTGCAGGGGGCTAGATCAAGATACTCTGGGGTGCAGAAGTTGCTCTTCGGCCTCCTTATGGCCTCGAGGAAGCTGCGTCATTACTTTCAGGCACATGAGATCACCGTCATCACTCACTTCCCGTTGAAACGGATCCTGCACAACCCAGATGCAACTGGAAGGATTGTGGAGAGGGCGTTGGAACTGTCAAGCTTTGGTCTCAGGTTTGAAAGCACTTCAACGATTCAGAGCAGAGCCTTGGCAGAGTTCATTGCAGAATGGACCTCAATGCCTGACGAGGAAATTCAAGAGACCACTCTCCCCGGCAAGGAAACAAGTCACGACTGGATTATGTACTTTGATGGGGCTTTCTCGCTGCAAGGCGCTGGTGCTGGTGTGCTACTTGTCGCACCCACCGGAGAGCACCTCAAGTACGTGGTCCAGATGCACTTTCCCCGGGAGAGATCAACAAACAACACTACGGAGTATGAGGGACTGCTTGCCGGTCTCAGGATCGCGTCAGACCTTGGAATTACGAAGCTCATCGTCAGAGGTGATTCGCAGCTTGTCGTCAGGCAGGTTAACAAAGATTATCAGAGCCCGTTGATGGAAGCTTATGTAGATGAAGCGAGGAAGTTGGAAGAGCATTTCGACGGTCTACAAGCAGAGCATGTTCCTCGAGCAGAGAACAGCATTGCTGACGACCTGTCAAAACGTGCTGCCCTCAAGTTACCTGTGGAACCAGGAACTTTTGTGCTCCAACTAAATCAGCCATCTATTGAACCATCGGCAGGACAGAATAAGCGAAGGAAGTTGAGCCCCGGCAAGTACTTTCCCGCCGAGCTCCCAGGAGCCGCCGGCAAGGAGGTTGCCGGGGATGACGCCAAGCTTGCCGGGGGGCCACAGGCTCCGGCAGGGCCTCAGGCCCTTGCCGTAGAGACAATTGCTCCCATGGCAGAAGATGCGCCTTTAGTCCTTGCCGTCGAGCCTCAAGCTCCAGCATGGGCACAGCACACTGTTCGTTTCCTCCAAACAGGGGAACTCCCTGAGGAATAGGAAGAAGCAGAGAAAGTAGCCCGTCGGTCCAGCATGTACCAGTTTGTGGACGATGTCCTATACAGGAAAAGACCGAACGACGTGAAATTGAAGTGCATCCCTCGGGAGGAAGGACTGGCGCTGTTGGCAGAAATACATGAAGGTGTATGTGGCTCTCACATAGGATCAAGAGCCCTTGCCGGCAAAGCGTTCCGGCAAGGTTTCTTTTGGCCAACTGCTCTCCAGGATGCGACTGCACTAGTAACCAAGTGTGAAGCGTGCCAGTTCCATTCAAAGAAGCTCCATCAGCCAGCTCAAGCTCTTCAGACGATCCCTCTTTCCTGGCCATTTTTGGTCTGGGGGCTCGACATACTGGGCCCCTTTCCCCGTGCTGTCGGGGTCTTTGAGTACTTGTACATCGCAATCGACAAGTTCACAAAGTGGCCAGAAGTGGAAGCAATGAGAAAGGTGACGGCACAATCAGCCATCAAGTTCTTCAAGGGACTAGTTTGCCGTTTTGGTGTGCCAAATAGAGTCATCATCGACAACGGCACGTAGTTCACGAGCCGCACCTTCATGCAGTACATCCAGGACCTCGACAGCAAAATCTGTTTTGCTTCTGTTGCACATCCGCGAAGCAACGGCCAGGCAGAAAGGGCAAATGCTGAAGTGTTGCGAGGCCTCAAAACAAGAACTTTTGACAGGCTACACAAGTGCGGAAGACGCTGGATTGATGAGTTGCCGGCGATTCTTTGGTCAATCAGGACGACACCGAATCGAGCCACTGGCCAGACACCCTTCTACCTGGTATACGGGGCGGAAGCAGTTCTCCCCACAGAACTCATATACGGGTCACCTCGAGTGCTCGTTTATGATGAGCTTGAGCAAGAGTAGTTGCAGCAAGATGATGCTACGCTCCTTGAGGAAGATCGTCTTCAGGCTGCTGTACGAGCCACGCGCTACCAACAAGCCTTGCGCCGCTACCACAGCCGCAAGGTTCATGCCCGAAGCCTTGAGGAAGGCGACCTTATTCTTCGGCGCGTTCAATCCGCCAAGAATTCCAACAAGTTGACGCCAAAGTGGGAAGGCCCTTATTGGGTAATACGAGTCACCAGGCCCGGCGCAGTCCGCCTGGAGACCGAAGATGGCATTCCAGTGAGCAACTCCTGGAATATCAAACATCTTCGCAAGTTTTACCCGTGAGGCGCGGTTGCCGGGACCCCCGGCAACCCCCTTTTGTACTAGCTTTGCCGGCAAGGCATATGACCCTATGTACAGAGCCAGGCGCAGACCCTGTGCGCAGTTGAATAAATTTAAGTATGTATAGTTCTTGTTGATTTCCATGTTTATTCATATGCATGCCTGTCCAGGATATTATACTACGTTCATTTCCAGCAAGTACTGATGAACCACCATGGTTCCATGTTCCTATTTTCTCTTCTTTCTTTTTCTCAAAGGGCAGAAGGTTCCCTCGCATACAAGTTTGCCAGGGAGGATAGAGAGTGTGGGCATCAGTAGGCGACATTCGAAGTGGCGTCTTGCGGGAAAGAGTACAACAGCAAAAAAGCTAAGTTGTAAAACCTTGAGAAATTTTTCTTTAAATACAAAGTTATTTTCCTCAAACGATTTCAATTCCTGTATGAAAAACCTGCACGCGAAGGAACCTCATCGCGATTGGTTGCGTCCTTGCTCTGTTTCGAGTTCGCTCAGCAGTTCAAGTGGCTGCACTAAGAGCGGCAAGGTGTCTTGCCGGCAGTGACACCCCCAGCAGGCTGCTAAGGATCCGTTCCTCAAAGCGCTCGCGGCAAGGGTGCGCACACCGGCAAGCCCTTCCAAAAAAATCGTAGGGTGTATGCCATACAAGGAGGGATCAAACAAGGAAGATAGGATGCATTCAATCCAAAATACAGCAAGTTATATTACATCAATGCTTGCCACGGTTCTAACTTAAGATAAACTATCTTGGGCACGAGTTCATAGCGGCAAGGAAAAGAGAAACGGCTAGTCCCGGCGCTGGCCTTCAACCCTCTTGACTTGGTCAACCATACTGACGATGGGCGCGACAAGCTCTTCAAGCGCCCTGCGGTCCGCGTCCGCCAGCAAGCTGTCTTGGCCGAGGTCGAGGCTGGGGTTCCTGTAGGCCACCTTGGTGAGCACCTTGAGAAGGACGCCCCGGCAAAGCTTGCGGGACTCGTTGGCCAGTTGGGTGGCTCGATTGGAGTGGAGCAGATTCAGAGCCTCGAGGATGGCCTCGAAGAACATGGTCAGCCTGGCGCTCTCAGAAATCCCCCTGTCATGGGAGAACCTGAAATTTGACATGCCCATGATGGACAGTTGCGTGGTGAGCCTCTCCGCAACATCAATGAGGCGCTCAGTCCAGATCTTCACACCATCCACATAATCATTGTGGGTGGCAGTGGCACTCACAAGCAGCAGCTTCTCATCCTTGAGGTCCTTGGCCAGGGTCTTCTCACGAGCCCTGCTGCCCTCAAGGGACTCCTCCAGAGTGGTCAGCTTCAACTTCAGATTGGCAATGGAGTCATTGGCGGTAGAGATCTGTTGGGTCTTATCGGATATGGTGGTCTGCAACTCCGCCAAAGTATAGACAATTTTGTCTCTGTCGCTCTTGAGCGTCGACACCTCCTTGCCGTGCTTCTCCAGATCCAGCTCCAGCTTCTCCACCTTCCCGGCCAGCTTGTTCTTGGCGGCCTCTGCAGCCTCGGCAGCATTGACGGCCTCCCTTAACTTGCCGGCATGGTCTAGGACCAGGGCATCAAGCGCTTTCTTGTGTTCCTGCTCCAGCCCTTGGGTCCACTGGGCGACGAGCTTTTCAACTTCTTCATCCTTGCCGCGGAGCTTGGCGGCAAGTGCATCCTCGCGAGCAGCAAGGTCCTCTTCGTGGGCGTCGAGCAGGACACGGCGTTCCCTTAGTTGAGCATCTTCCTTGGCGGCCTCTTGAGCGGCCTCCTCCTGTGCCTTCTCAATATCGGACTGCTTCAGAAGGAGCTCCTCCCAACACTGGCTCAGTTGCTCCTGGCCAGTCTTCAGCTCTTGCCAGGCCTCGGCAAATCAGACCTGCATCTGCTCGACACGCTTTTGGAAATCTGCCTCTGCCGCGTCGGCAACCGCTGCCCTGGAGTCCAGTTTCTCCTTACGGGCACGGTGGAGCGCCTGGAGTCTCTGAAAGTTGTCACTCATGGCCTGGAGGAGCTGGTCTTCTTTAGATCCGCTGCTGCTGGCGCTCGGCTTGTCGACAACCTTGAGCCCAGCAGCGGCGATGACTTCTTCGTTGAAAGCCTCCCCCTCGGTTGGCTCTCCGGTGCTTGCCGTCCCCGGGATGCTGACGAACAGATTATCGCCAATCTTCAGATATCTGCTAGAGGGGGGCTTCGGATGTCGACGGTTGGTTTTCAACTTCCGTCTCCCCGGCAGTAGGGGACCTAGGGACCGATTTAGCGCCAGGCGCTCCTGCAGCAGGGATGCCGTCAGTACGGTCGCTGGTCCCCTTGTCGGCCTCCCCAGCGGACCCCTTGGCGGCCTCGTCAGCAGCAATCTCGGCGGCCTCGGTGGCAGCGTCCTTGGTGGTCTCCTCGATGGTGGCGTCGACATCCATCTGATCCACCAAGGAGGGATCTGGAGGCCAAGGAGGAGAAACAAGATGGAGCCAGGGTTTTTAAAAAAAGAAGAGAAAAGAGATCATACTGAAGAATCGACAAAGGCCAGGAAGCGGGCGGCTCACCTGTGACAAGTGGTGGAGGGGTGTTTCCCTCCCCGGCAACACTCGTTGCCGGGATAGAGCTGCCGGCACCTGTGCCTGCCGACCCTTCCTCTGCGCGCGTGGGCTCGTCGGTGGGAGCCCTTGCCGGGGATCTCTCCCTTGGCGGCGTGGGCTCGTCGGTGGAAGCCCTTGCCGGGGATCTCTCCCTTGGCAGCGTGGGCTCGTTGGTGTGGATCCTTGCCGGGGACCCCTCCCTAGGTGGCGTGGTTGATGGAGGAGGCATGTTGGGGGTGGCCCTTAACGGCTCCTCTTGTTGTCGCTCCTCTCCTGCAACCCCGGCAAGGTTAGAGGTGAAAATGCACGTCCCGACGCTCGCCAGCGGAAAGTGGGTAATGTGCTCACGCTGAGGGCTGAGCCGGGGGCTGCGACGTGGGCTGGGGTCCAGGCTGATCATGATCAACTCCGGCGCGCTTGAAGTACTTGCCGGGGGCTCGTCGCCCACTGAGGTTTTGGCCCTCTTCGCCATCCTCTGCGCTAGTGTTTCCTTGTCTCTGCAGAGGCAAGCCACAATGAGAACAAGTCAGATAAGATGATCAAAACAGAGACTCAAAAGATAAAGCCAGCAGTAAGGCACTTACTCATCATCTGCTTCTGGCTAACCCGCCCTGTTCGGGCTGAAACCGGAGAGGTCAAAGTCGACCTCTGGAGTGGAGTCCGGGCTAGGGGGTGGAGATGGGGATGGGGACCTGGGCTGCTTGGCCGAGGCAGAAGCGGTGTCCGCTGCTTCCTTTGCCACCGCGGCCGTACACCTCGTATGGCGCACAGGTTGTGGCTGGGCCTCTTGCCGCTGCGCGGTCTTGCCGGCCGCTCCCTTGACGGGGGCCTCTTCGCTCGAAGAGGCTCGCCGGACTGGCTCATCAGAGCTAGCACACCGAAGGACGCGTTTCTTCTTCCCCGGGACTGGGGCCTCGTCGTGTGCCTCCTCTTCATCTGCCTCTTCAGCCGCCTCTTCGGTTACCTCCTCTGGCTCGGCAAGTTCATCTTCTTTGCCGGCCTCATCTTCTTGGAAGCTGATGCTGCCGGCCTCCTTGGCAAGGGCCGCCTCTTCCGCCCTGCTGGCGATGTACGCCACCTCTTCGTCGGTGGTGTCAAGGATGAGTTGCGGTTCTTCGTGAACCCGCCTCTCCGACAAGTTGTCGAAGAACTCCTGCACCCGCGCCGCATTTGGCACAACCCAGGTCGGGTCAAGGTCGTGGGCGTTGAACACCGGCATCATGGCGATGATGGAAGTCAAGGCGGAGTTGTTGCACAAGGGAACCACGCCCGCCGGCAGCTTGAACGGCTTGCCGGCCTTCTCGGCCCTCTCGGCCTTGGTGGCTTTCTTGGCCTTGTCGGCCTTGAGTTGGAACAGCCTTTGGTAGAGGGCCACGTGCTGCATCACCATCAAATTGTTGTTTAGGCTGGGGCGCAGCCTCATAACATCCACCGCATTCCAGAACTCCCAAGCCGGCCTTCCTTTGTTCTGCAGAGGAGCGATGCAGCGGCGGAGGAAGTCGGCCCCAATCATCTCAAGAGTGAGCCCAGCAGCCTTGAGGCGGTGGATTCTGGTGGTTGCGACTATGAGCTTCTCGTCTTGAGGGTCGAGATCGCCCCAGTTGCCGCCACGAACCACTTGCGCTCGCCAGGGCATGCAGAACGGCGCCGGCTCCTTCTCCACGATCCAGCACCACCTGTGCCGCCATTCGTCCCACTTCTCCTTCTGGGTCCTGTTTGGGTACGTCTCCTTGCACAAGGTCCTCGGGATCCAGGTGACGCAGCCAGACAGGGCCCCTCCTGGCTGGATGCGAGGGATGAAGTAGTGGCGGAAGAGCGCCGTGTTGGGGGCCACCCCGGCGAAGTTCTCGCAAAGGTGGGCGAAAATGGCCATACACGCCACGGCATTTGGCGTAAAATCCAAGAGATGGAGGCCAAAGGTATACATGATGTCGTTGAAGAAATCCGAGAATGGGGGGCAGAGCCCGCAGTAGAAATAATCGACGAAGAAAGGAAATTTATCTGGAGCGGGCGCGGCGCAAGAAGCGGGGACGACGCGGGTGGCAGGATGCCCTGTCGTCTTCCTCCCCCACATGCACTGGTACCGCTCCTTCAGAGCGCGCGCATCGAGCGTCGGAGCAAAGACGGTTTTCTCCCTCCGCATCTTCACCAACTCGCTCTCCGGCACCTCTTCCCCCTCGCTCGCCTTGGCCACTCCCTTGCCCTTGCTCGCTTTGGGCGCCATAAGAGACTGGGGAGGAGCGGGAGGTCGAGGACGGTGGGAACGCAGAGAGGGTAGATGTATGAGGAAACTCTGGTTTGGGCTCAAGGAGGAAGACGACGGCGGTTCCTAGATTGGAAAGAGCGAAGGTGGTAATGAGCAGTGCCTCTGCGGATTCCCCTTTTTATGGGGAAGGCGCGAGGCCGCCTCTTTACCGTCCAATGTGAAGGCATTTTCGCAGGCGTGCTGCGACCATTCCACGCACGACCCCCATGTCATGCATTCAATGTCGATCGTGAGGAAGCACAGCAGACGAAATGATTACAGCAGTTAACCCCTGCCATGTGTGCCCGCGCACTGTTTGGGCCTAGCCCAACAACGCGTTGTGCCCGCGTGTGTGGCCCAGGCCCGGGGGCTCCTGTCGGTGTACTAAAGTTTGGGCCCTTTTAGTACCCCTTACTTGTGCACGGGCAGTTGTAGCCGCGCCCGTGGCAAGGCTTGACGGGGACAGCTGGAGGCAGAATGCAAGACAACGAAGACGGCGTCCAAGCCAGTAACCAGGGAGCAGAAGATAAGCTAGAGCCCCAGCAAGATCCTTGCCGGGGCGGCTCGCGAGGCCCCGGCAAGATCCTTGCCGGGACGACTTGCGAAGCACTGACAAGAACACCACCCTTGAGGTTGAAGAGCTCTGACACCATCGACAGTGTCAAGACCAAGGCCCAAGGGACGCGTGCGTAGTGGCATGCAGATCTTCGTGAAGATCCTGCCACCGTTCCAGCGCAGCGGTTAGCCAGCCAGCCTGGCATTGCATGCCTCGTCAACCTGGATACGTGTCAAGGCGGAGTGAGGCGGCGACGGACGGGACGGGCTCTATTCCTGTCCCCGATAAAGCTAGGGGGCACATAATCAGCGCATTTAATGCGTTTTGTCCCAGAACATCAGTGATAAGCATGGCTACTTTACACCTCCTGTGTGCCACTGTGGCAGCCCCTTGGACGTATAAAAGGAGGCCCAAGGCATACTGGAGGAGGATTCGGACTTTTTGGACTCTCCGGCCCAGCTTGCATGCATAGCAGCTAGCCGAAGCTCAAGAACACATAATATACACACAAAGCAGGACTAGGGTTTTACGCTTCTCATCGGCCCAAACCTGGGTAAAAATCCCTCGTGTTGATCTCTAGATCTGCTCTTTGCGCACCCCTCTTCCATGCCAAACCGTAGATGGGATCTACTCGATCCCATAGGCGTCGTTTCCCTGACACCAGGCATCATGTCTTCTCCCTCCTCCACCAATGTAGAAGAGGATGCTTGGTTGATGAAGATTGAATTGAAGAGAGAAGAACCCAAAGAAGCCTTCAAAGGGGGCAAGAGCAAGGAAGCTACTGGAGATCAAGCGCCGGTGGTTGAGCAAGCCTTGCCTGTTGAGGAGGAAGAAGAAGATATCCTTAAACCTTACTATGATCATCTTACCCCCACTGAGATTGTAGCTTTTTGGATCATCGAAACGGTTCGTGTGCAAAATAAATATCTTACTCGTGAAAATATTCTATTGCAATAGCATATCATCACCCTCCAGAGCGTCATCCGTAGATTGGAGTATCTTTTGAGCCTGAAGGATAAGATTGCTACTACTTCATCACCACCACCTCCTTCTTCATCACCAAAGGAAACTTGAGTATCGGGTATGGGCACTCCCCTTGGCTTCTGCCAATCTTGGGGGAGGTGCCCCGGTATCGTATCACCTCCACTATCTTTTGCCTTTACTTATCTTAGTTCGATCCTCAGTTATCTTTTGCTTTAGTTGAATAAAAGTTTGTTCGATCCTTTCTTTTCAAGTGTTTTCTTAGTGATCTATCCTTGTAATCGTGTGCGAGATATATAATAAAGTTTAGTTTGAGTTTTGTTTTCTTTACTTTCATGTTCAATAAAAAGAAAGGAAATAAATGAAAAAGATCATATGCTAATCTTATGGTAAGTAATGACATCATATAAGGAAGAGTATAAGTAGAAAATTTTATTGGAGATTTACAAACATAGCATTGGTAAATGATGCAATTCATGAAAGAATTAATAAGGGAAGAGAAGATTCACATGCAAATACACCATCTTGGACATCTTTTGTGATTGTGAGCCCCCATCAAAATATTCTATGCCAAAATTGTTGACGTTGGACAAGGAAGACAACGTAATGATTTATGTTTGCCTATATTCACATAGAAGTTATATTGTCATAGATCCTTTAACATGTGGTGCTTGTCCCCCATCTTTGCTAGCCAAAAATTCCGCATTAAGTAGATATACTACTTGTGCATCCAAAAACCCTTAAACCCAAATCTTGCTTTGAGAGTCCACCATACCTACATATGGATTGAGTAAGATCCTTCAAGTAAGTTGTCATCGGTGCAAAAAGGCAATAAAAATTTCTTCTAAAAGTGTTGGATCATTTAGTTTAAGAGAAAATTGAGTGTTGTACGAACTTGTGATGGCAAAGAATAAAAGTGACAGACTGCATAATAAAGGTTGCTATCACAAGGGGCAATATAACGTGACGTTCTTTTGCACTAAGAGATTGAGCATACAAACAAAAAGCGCATGGCAACCTCTGCTTCCCTCTGCAAAGGGCCTATCTTTTACTTTTATGTATTTACTTTTATGCAAGAGTCAAAGTATTTATCTCTATTCCCTTTTTATTTTCTCTTTTGGCAAGCAACATGTGGTGAGGAAAGATCTAGGCACATATATCCAACTGTATATGAGTGGCATGAGTTATTATTGTTGACATCACCCTTGAGGTGAATACGTTTGGAGGCGGAACTATAAGCCCCTATCTTTCTATGTGTCCGGTTGAAACTTCTTGCTCATGTGTATGCAGTGAGTGTTAGCAATCATAGAAGACTATATGATGGTTGAGTATGTGGACTTGCCTAAAGGCTCCGATACGTGACCCTTTCTGAAAAGATGGTGAATTGTAGTTGCAAAGTTGACTCAGAACATAGTTTGTTGGTTTTCAATAGAGTTTATGCTTTACACTTCGATGTTGTGATGAATTGTTACTTATTCATGAGAAGTTATATGATAAATTTTTATGTTAAAGTTTGTTGTTGTTATAATAATATACATGATGCTTCTATGTCCGTATTTTGTTTTTATCGACACCTCTCTCTCTAAGCATGTGGACATGTTTTTCGATTTTGGTTTTCGCTTGAGGAAAATCGAGGTCTAAGCTTGGGGGAGTTGATACGTCCATTTTGCATCATGTTTTCCTACTGTTATGTATAATGTTTTTATGCATAATAATGCTTTTTGGAGTAATTCTAATGCCTTTTCTCTCATAATGTGAAGGTTCACACAAAGAGGGAGAATACCGGCAACTGGAATTCTGGACCTGAAAAAGCTACGTCAAGCTACCTATTCTGCACAACTCCAAATGAGCTGAAACTTCACGGAGATTTTTTATGGAATATATAAGAATTATTGGAGCAAATAACTACCAGAGGGGCCCCACTAGGTGGGCACAACCCACCTAGGTGCGCCAGGGCCGCCAGGCGTGCCCTGGTGGGTTGTGCCCTCCTCGGCCCACCTCCGGTACCCCTCTTCTAGTATAAGTCATGTTGACCTAGCAAAAAATAAGGAGAGGACTTTCGAGACGAAGCACCGCCATCTCGAGGCGGAACTTGGGCAGGAGCACATTTGCCCTCCGGCGGAGCGATTCCGCCGGGGGAACTTCCCTCCCGGAGGGGGAAATCATCGTCATCATCATCATCACCAACAACTCTCCCATCTTGGGGAGGGCAATCTCCATCAACATCTTCAACAGCACAATCTCCTCTCAAACCCTAGTTAATCTCTTGTGTTCAATCTTTGTACCGGAACCTTAGATTGGTGCTTGTGGGTGACTAGTAGTGTTGATTACATCTTGTAGTTGATTACTATATGGTTTATTTGGTGGAAGATTATATGCTCAGATCCATTATGCTATTTAATACCCCTCTGATCTTGAGCATGATTATCATTTGTGAGTAGTTACTTTTGTTCTTGAGGTGTGAACTTGATATGTGTTCGATATTTTGATGGTATGTATGTTGTGATTCCCTTAGTGGTGTCATGTGAACGTCGACTACATGGTACTTCATTAGGGCATAAGGGAATGCATTGTGGAGTAGTTATTAGATGATGGGTTGCGAGAGTGACAGAAGCTTAAACCCTAGTTTATGTGCTACTTTGTAAGGGGCTGATTTGGATCCAAAAGTTTAATGCTATGGTTAAATTTTATCTTAATACGTTTCTTGAAGTTGCGGATGCTTGTGAGGGGGTTAATCATAAGTAGGAGGTTTGTTCAAGTAAGAACAACACCTAAGCACCGGTCCACCCACATATCAAATTATCAAAGTAGCGAACACAAATCAAACCAACATGATGAAAGTGACTAGATGAAATTCCCGTGTACCCTCAAGAACGCTTTGCTTATCATAAGAGACTGTTTTGGCCTGTACTTTGCCTCAAAAGGATTGGGCTACCTTGCTGCACTTTTGTTACCGTTACCGTTACTTACTCATGTCAAACTACTCGTTACTTATAATTACAGTGCCTGCAGAGAATACCTTGCTGAAAACTACTTGTCATTTCCTTCTGCTCCTCGTTGGGTTTGACACTCTTACTTATCGAAAGGACTACGATTGATCCCCTATACTTGTGGGTCATCACACATGTACTTTCGATTGTAATTTTATTTATATGCACAAAATGCACGTTAAATTCATAAAATGTCTTAAATATAGCAAACGATACCTGAAATGCGCCAGAAAATCAAACCCGTGGTATAATGGTGATTACGTACGGTGGAAATTTTTATGAGGCCAAACGATGAAGTCACCGACCACTGGAGTTTGAATTGACATGTCTCCTTTTGGAAACCATGATCCTTCTTATGAGATGCTCCGGTTTCCAAGGAGCGGTCATCAAAACTTGTGCCAAACTTTACAAATTTTTTCCACGGGGTCGTAAGAGCATGCCATGGGCACACACCAATTTTGATGATGTCCGGACTCCATCTGAATTTCCTGTAATTAAAATACCAACTAGGCCTACGCCGGTGGCTGCACCTCATGGCCGAAATGTTTGAAACTTCTCCCCGCTGCTCGGACAATGGATGAAACTCGCAAAGCGACGCACAAATGATTTGTACACCTTCTTTGCTAACTAACACCCACATATAGTTGTAGTAAGGTTTTGACTTTATATGCAGTAAATGCAAGGTAAGTGCAAAAAAATGACTTAAATATAGCAGACAAGACCTGAAATGGGCCAGAAAATCAAACCTAGGGTATACCCGTGATTGTTTACTATGAATTTTTTTTCGAGGTGGAACGATGTAGTCACCGACGATTTGGAGTCCGAAGTGTCGCGTCTCCTTTTGGAAACTATGATCCTTCTTGTGAGATGCTCCGGTTTCGAAGGTGCGAGCACCAAAACTTGTGCCAAACTTTACCAAAAATTTTCCATGGGATCGTGAGAACACGCCACGGTGACACAATGATTTTCGTTATTTCCGGACTTTATATGCATTTCCTGTAATCAAAATACCAACAAGGCATGCGCCTCTGGCTGCACCCTGTGGCCGAACTGTTTGAAGTTTTTTCCCGTTTCTCGTACAATGAATGAAAACTCGCAAAGGGACACACAAATGATCTTGCTAACACCCACGTGTAGTTGCGACTATATATATATATACATCTAGGCTATTCTGTTTCACATAACAAAATATTATTCGGTTACTATTGTTGAACTGATGAATTCGGACGGTTGTGCTGATGTTGTCATTTGGTTGAACTGATCATTTTTATTAGAAGAGTAAATAAGAGCCCCTCCTGCTCGCTCCCCGTTCCGCCGGTCACTCCAGCCGTCGACCGACTACCCGCGACCGATCCCTCCACCCGCCCACCTCCCTCCCAGCAACCCAGGCTCCACCCTAGGCGCGGTGATGGCCACCGGCGGCGACATCGTCCACCAGGACGACGATGCGCCCAAGATCCCCGGCTGCTCCAACGACTTCATGCTCGTACGCCCCCTCTTCCTCCTCCCCGCCTCTCCCGAGTGAGTGGAGCGACCAGCCCCAGTTTGCGATTTCGAGCCCGTGGCCGGATGGCCGACGGTGCTCCGTTCTGGACGGGCGCGTGACCCCGGAGCCTGAGGAGTCACGCGCTTGCTCGATCCATGGATTACGGAGTTAGGTGGCGCAACTTTTCATTGTCGGGAATTCAATTAGCCGATCACAGTAGGTGCTCCGGCTTGGACTCTGGAGGAACACCGGCCAGCTCTGTTTTGGAGTTAGGTATTTTTTCTACTGTGAGCTGAGGAGATTCCGTTGCTAATTAATTATCCTGCAGTATGTTGTTACTGGTGGAGCTACTATAGTAGTATTTGATCAGGGGCTAATGGCAGTTACTTGCTACTGTATTTGACATGAGACTGAGCACCATACGAGCTATAAATGACAGCTCGTATTTTACGAAACTTTCATAGTAGGTGGGTAACAATATTTCACAAAAAGTTGTCAGATGCAAAACTTCCAAAGAGGCCAAAGATTTCAGTCCAACGTCTACGCAAAGCTATCAAAAATGTGAAACCTGGTCATGTTGAACGTTTTCTCAAATTCGCAACTGGTGAAGAGTAATTTGAAATACGGTGCGACCCTTCGTGCTGTTTTTCTGTCAGAAAAAATAAAGTACCCGTACTAATCTCTGTGTGGTGTTTGTACTAAGGAGGTATTTTTCACAGATTAATTTTGAATGGTTCCGAAAAAAAAAATACTTGAACTGATGGTCGTATGGATTTGTACTGAGCGTGTTTTCGCAGACTAGATTTTACTCTCTTTTTTTGGTATGGCTTTTCCTCGTAACTTTTCAATGGTTTAGGGTATCATAGTCCTCGAACTTGCATGGTTTATATCATTGAACTGAATGATATTTTTTCAAAAAGAAAATGTTTTGTGTGTTTCTCTTTTTGAACTCAATTTTTTTTTCAACGATGTTTTGGACTTCTCGCGTTTTGCGACTTGAACTTTTCCCATTTGAATTTCCATGGGTTTTTCTTTTGTTTGAGCTTTTTCCCAAACTTATCTGAGACGTCATGTTTGAACATACAACTTTTGTAGTTGTGAACTTTGTCGTTTTTTCCAGTTGTTAAGTTACTTTTTTCCTTCGAACTTTTACTGCTACAATTTTTTTGCAAATTTATTGTCCCCTTGAGTTAGAACTGATGCAATTCTTAATTTTTAATTTATGGTATTAGAGAGTTTGTACTTCTCAAAAAATAATCACTCGATGTTCTTTTAGTTTTAATTTTCTTTCTCATCCTTATCCTTACTGTCAATGTCATCACCATAGTACCTTTATGGTTTATATAGTTGAACGGACTTACATTTTTACCATTCCTTCTTTTAAAAACTTATGTTTTCTTCTCCAAAACTTCCTACCTGACGAGAATCCAAACTTATTTATTTTTTACATTTGTACTTCCAAGTGTCTTTAATGACGTTTTCACCTTTTTACTTTGTTTTACCTCATTAAACAGGCGCACAACACATTTGAAGAAACAAAATATGAATCTTTGAAGCACAAGGGGGATAACCATTGCACATGACTTCACGTGTGCCTTCATCATAGAAAAATAGACTGAATATTGCCAAGTTCTAAGGTTGAACAAATGAATCATACAGAATATTGTCAAAACCCCACATTTTTTCTCACTGAAACAAACTTCTGTACTTGCATACAACCCTCTTTGAACTTGGACGGCTCCTACTGCTCAACTTGGACGATGGCCAGTGCTCAACTCGAACGGAGGAGGTTGTCATTGCTTTTTAATCATGAATGCTTCTAAGGGCATCTACAATGGTAGACGCTTGCAACGACGCTAACAGTGCAAAGAATAAATATTACCGAATTTAAAAAGTGCCTAAGCGCCCTACGTTACAACGACAGGTGCTAATTGCATGCGTTAAATTGAACTACCTGGGCACTTCGCGTGGGAAGAAAAACAAGGAAGCGCCCGACGCACGGCCTTGCGTCGATGCTACCCATAGTGTAGGATTCTAGTGGTAACTGCCCAATCAACCAGGAATCCGATCCTGGCGCCCGTGC
This sequence comes from Thinopyrum elongatum, assembly GCA_011799875.1. Taxonomy (NCBI): domain Eukaryota; kingdom Viridiplantae; phylum Streptophyta; class Magnoliopsida; order Poales; family Poaceae; genus Thinopyrum; species Thinopyrum elongatum. Next base: position 446,832,403 of record CM022303.1, read on the forward strand.
TAAGCACCGGGCATTGTACATGCCCTAAAGACACTGTGGAATTGCTTCAAAACTGCTTTATACTTTTTAACATGAGTGTTTTCTCAGCCGGGCCAAGAAGCAATGCATACATCATATTTTTATTCTGCAAGAACGAAACACTCCAATAATTAACAACTAATCTATCAGTACATGCAGAACAATTTCATTTTTGAGAACAAACTTCCATTGACGTGTTAAACTCTGAATCTATATAGAGGATAGGATGGGTCTCAGGCTACTTAGAAAATCTATGAAAAACTGGCAATAGGACCAGCCTCAACATTTTCCACTTGTAAGATAAACATAAAATAGAAGTACTAGCACTGAACTAGTAGGACTACCTAAACATGGTATTTCCAGTTTGAGCAGAAGAATCTATAAAACCAGATTGCATGTCTAACCACAAACCAAGACTAACATGTACTATTTTGCTCAGTCTGGGATGGACTATCAGAATTTACAAAGCCACTTAATTACCTTGAGTGCACACATGATTTTTGGGGATTTCCTCAAGATTATGCACACTAAAGCATACGGGCTGAAAAGAACAGACAAGCTGAACTATAAACCAAAATAAATGGCCTCTGGGTTCCCCATATAGCAACTAAAACTCAGTACAACTACACCTTTTATTGCTGCACTACTACTTAAACAATGTAAATCAATAAAAAAACTGAACTAACAAACTTCTACTTAATATCATTTGTGCATGTCCATGGCGGCAGTGTGCAACTGTTGAGCATGTAGCTCATGTGCGGGATGCAAATGCCCTTAGTGGTGGACGCAAATGCTCGTGTGCTGGACGCAAGTTCACCATATATATGTCCCTGTATGAACTTACAGATTTCCATTTCTTTCTTTACACATATAAAAGTCAGTGCTTTTTTGTAGAATGAACACCTACTGTTTTTACCAATTGAACTATTAAAGCATTGAAAATTGAACTTTTATTGAGTTGTTTTACATAGCTAATAGTGGGCAAAGATAAAAATTATGAGTTTCCTTAAACATAACCAAAACAAGCATTTGAATTGGTTATGTACCTCCACTCAAAGAGAGCTTGGACTTGCTACTATTCTTTCTCTAACTGCCAACAGTAGATTGATGTCAAGCATTACAACAAGTCCCCGTCCCCCTTTGTGCTAAACAATCAGAATCATCACGCATAGGGAAGCACCAGCATCATTTCAAGCATTTTCAAGCAGAGTAAAAATACATCAATATTTCAGCAATTCAAGCTACAATTAACATTAGCAGGAATTCAAGTGAAAGAAGAGAGAGAGGAGAACATGAGAGACCTTAGCCGGAGCATAGTGGAGGTTGGGAAAGGAGGCAAACTCCTGAGCTGCGGTGTCGAACGACTCGACGCTGTGTCATTGAACGGCCCATGGTGGCAGCAGTGAACGATGTCGTTCCATCGTGTAGGGCCAGCACCGAGGTTAGCACGCAGAGGATCCTGCCTGCGGCGGCTCGTCGGACCTGAGTGGCGGCGAAGAGAACATGATGGCCCCACAATGTGGACCTGGGTGGCCGCGAAGAGGGCCGGGGTTGCGGACGAGCTCAGCGGGAATTCTCGGGGTGGCGGTGAACGGACATAGGTGGCGGAGGAGAATGACCTGGGGTGGTGGAGGTGAACGGCCTAGGGGCGACGGTGAATGGACATCGATGGCGAAGGTGAACAGCCTGCGCGTTGAGGCTGTGGAGGGCGACACCGGAAATGGGGTCGGGGCACAGAGCAAGTCGCCGGCGCTTCTCTGGGATTGGGGGCGCAGGGCTTCGGTCACCGGGGTTTGGGGCTACCGGAGTTGGGGTGCTGGGCTTGGGGGTGCCTGGGTCGGGGTCGTCAGGGCTGGCTGGCGCCGAGGCTGGGGGGGCACGGGTGCGTGGGTAGCAGGATGTGGGAGGTCAGGGAAGGGGCTGGGGGCATGGGGCGGGGCGAGGGGTGGCGGCACGACGTCGGTGCGAGGGGTGGCGACGCGCGGTGTCGGTGCGAGGGGTGGCGGCGCACGGCGACAGGGCAGGTGGTGGTGGCGCACTGTAGCAGGAGATGGGGATCGGGAAGGATGGACCTAGCTATTCTTTTTTCTTTTCGATCAGGCCGGTTCGAGCTGGTGGGCTGGGTCGGGGAGAGATGTCGCGCGTCGCTCCTTATAGGGCCGAGGGGTAACAGAATAGTCCAATCCTATATATATATATATATATATATATATATATATATATATATATATATATATGTATGTATATATATATGCATGGTAAATGCAAAAAATGACTCAAATATAGCAAACGAGATCTCAAATGCACCAGAAAATCGAACCTTAAGGTACAATGATGATTTCTTACCATGGAAAAAAATTCAAGGCGAAATTATGAACTCATGTTTTCATTCAAATGAAAATATGATGTTACTTCATGTAAATGTTTTCAAATAGCACACGGTCACAAAAGTCGTGTGCCTACTAAACCGTGGCCGGTATCCCCCCTGCTGCGCGCGTGATGCGATTCGTGTGTTCTGATTGGCCAGAACCCAAACCCCACGGATCGTACGTCTGCATCGTTGGATGCTCCCAGATCGAACGACAATTCTCATCCCTTTCGACAGCACATGCAGTTCCGGGTGTAATTTTATTTATATGCACAAAATTCATGTTAAATTCAAAAAATGTCTTAAATATAGCAAACGATACCTGAAATGCGCTAGAAAATCAAACCCGTGGTATAATTGTGATTGCGTATCGTGGAAATTATTATGAGGCCAAACGATGAAGTCACCGGCCACTGGAGTTTGAATTGACACGTCTCCTTTTAGAAACCATGATCCTTCTTGTGAGATGCTCCGGTTTCCAAGGAGCGATCATCAAAACTTGTGCCAAACTTTACCAAAATTTTTCCACGGGGTCGTGAGAGCACGCCAGGGCACACACCGATTTTGATGATGTCCGGACTCCATCTGAATTTCTTGTAATTAAAATACCAACTAGGCCTACGCCGGTGGCCACACCTCGCGGCCGAAATGTTTGAAACTTCTCTCCGCTTCTCAGACAATGGATGAAAACTCGCAAAGCGGCACTCAAATGATTTGTACACCTTCTTTGCTAACTAACACCCACATGTAGTTGTAGTAGGATTTTGATTTTATATGCACTAAATGCAAAAAAATTGACTTAAATATAGTAGACGAGACCTGAAATGGGCCATAAAATCAAACCTAGGGTATATCCGTGATTGTTTACTGTAAAAAAAATTCGAGGCGGAATGATGTAGTCACCGATGATTGGAGTCCGAAGTGCCGCGTCTCCTTTTGGAAACTATGATCCTTCTTGTGAGATGCTCTGATTTGGAAGGTGTGAGCATCAAAACTTGTGCCAAACTTTACAAAAAAAATTCCATGGGATCCTGAGAGCACACCACGGTGACACACCAATTTTCGTTATTTCCGGACTCTATATGCATTTCCTGTAATTGAAATACCAACAAGGCCTACGCCTCTGGCCGCACCCTGCGGCCGAACTGTTTGAAAATTTTCCCCGTTTCTTGGACAATGAATGAAAACTCGCAAATTGACACACAAATGATCTTGCTAACACCCACGTGTAGTTGCGACATGGTTATAGCAAACGAGATCTCAAATGCACCAGAAAATCGAACCATAGGGCACAATGGTCATTTCTTATCATGGAAAAAAATTCGAGGCGAAACATGAACTCATGTTTTCATTCAAACAAAAATATGTTGTTAGTCCATGTAAATGTTTTCAAATAGCACACGGTTCACTCACGAAAGCCGTGTGCCTACCAAACCGTGGCTGATGCCCCCTGCTGCGCACGCGATCCGAGTCATGTGTTCTGATTGGCTAGAACCCAAGCCCCATGGATCGTACGTCTGCACCGTTGGATGCTCCCAGATCGAATGGCAATCCTCATCCCTTTCATCAGCACATACAGTTCCGGCTAGGATTTGATTTATATGCCAAAATGCATGGTAAATGCCAAATATGGCTTAAATATAGCACACGAGACCTAAAAATGTGCCAGCAAATCAAACCCGTGGTATAATGGTGATTGCTTACCATGGAAAAAAATTAGAGGCGAAATGATGAACTCACGTCTTCATTTCAAACGAAATTATGCTGTTTGTGCACACGAGCGCTTAGAGGCAACCATTTGCATAGGCCTTTCCGCGCGGCGTCCGGGGATATTTTTTCACCCTTTCACCTAGGCCGCCAACACCCCCACCGCCCGCCCGCATTTCACTCAATTAGTCCACCCAATCTCCATCGCCAGCTCCCCCTCCCCCAGAATCACAGCAGAACCCTCTCTGGCACCAGCGTGCTCAACCCGGCCGTGTGCCTGCTCTTCGGTGTCAACCCTACCTCCACTGCTGTTCCCAACACGCGGCTGCCCGCACCTCGCCATCTTCGTTTGCTCGCCAGCCACCCTCGAGCATATCGATCCTGTAACCCTCGCCTCTCCTGTGGTCCTATCGGGTTTGCATTAAGAAACCTGTTAGTTACTGCTCTCCATCACGGTGAGGCATATTTCCTCGCAATCCCTCTTCCTATTTCATTCTGTATGTTCCCAAATTGGCTATAAAATAACAAAGAGCGTATATATGTTCATTATCTACCTTCCTAACTAGTACATATAAGCTGTATTTGTTCCAATAAGTTACTGTCGATTTACAGATCGTGGGCGCCTGAGTCACACAAACTTAACAAATTAGCTGTACATTTTCTAAATTATTGCATGGCATATTTAGACAGCTTGATACAAAGTTGTTAGCTTTATGCTTATCCTCCTTTTCTGAGTTTCACATGTGTTCTCTGTAGATGCCGAGTAGCAGCGACATCACTCATGCTTCAGGCGATGTATCTTCATCTGATTCCGACAACCCTAGGTCTTTAGCAGATGGTGAAGGATTAAGTAAAATGGAATGGGATAGAGCTGGAGCAATTACCCTTCCGGTCAGGACACGGAGGAATGCTCCAAGGAAGCCCACGCACCAGCCTAAAGGTATATATGAAGTAATCGACATCGATTTAAAGTCTTGGGCTCCAACTAAACCAGATAAAGCATGCACGAGGTTCAGGAGTGTGTGTGGATTTGTTGGCAGGGCAAGGCTCAACATTAATCTGCCGGGGTTTCGGAAGGCTGACACAAAAACACGGCAAAGGATAGTCCAGGAGATCATGGATCACTTCAACGTTCCAGAGCAGTGGAGAATGCAGGTGGAACACGCTGCACTGAAGAAGGCTAGGGATGCTTGGAGAAACTGGAAGCACGTGCTGTACAAGAAGTACTTGAGTGAAGGCAAGGACCCAATCCCCGCGTACCCCCAAATTACAAAGGCAGACTGTGCAGAATTCAAAAGGGTCAGGGCAACTACAGAGTTTGCTACAAAGAGTGCCAAGCAATCGGAACTTCAGAAGAGGAACACACACCCCCACCGTATGGGTGTGGCAGGATACTACGGCATGGAACCGATATGGGACTAGGAGGACAAAGAACCAGTAGCTGCGGGTGGGAAACCGGCCTTTAGTGAAATCAGGGGCGAACGCGCTAGAGACTACTTGCAGTGTCACAACCCTAGAAATTGATTGTAATTAGTTGCATCAGTATCCATGCATCATGTTTGAATCCAAAGGAATTTTGAAATGGGGATTGTTAAACCCTAGCATCAAATGAAATTCTACTAGGTTCAAATTTAAATGATTTCAATGAACCCAAAATGCCCTTCACAAAAGTTCAACATTTTTGAATTGGTATAGAACCTCTACCAAAAACAGTGCACACTTTTCTAGGTCATTTATGGATTTTTGGATTAAATCATAAGGTATTTGAATTTGGGCATTTAAATGCTATAATTATTTTAAATGCTCAAATAATTCTAGAAATGGTTGAGGGCCGGTGGGAAATATTTCAAAAGTGCCCACAATTTATCTCAGGATTTTCAGAAATGGTTTAGTATTATTACTAAATAAAAAACAGAAAAGCAAATTAGAAAACAGAAATAAAACAGAGAGAGAGTTTCACCTGGGCTTACCTATGGCCCAGCCGCTTGGCCCAGCCCACTACTGTAGTGGCCCAGCCCCAGCACCGCCTCTGTCAACCTCGTGCTAGAAGGCACGAGGGCGTGTGCCCGCGGTGCGCCAGCACATGCACGGCCACCGACGGCCACCTCCTGCTTGCCGCTTCGCCCTGGCCCTCCCTGGTGCAGCCATGCCACCCCCTCGACCCTCTCTCGCTCTCCCAGTGCCTTTCCCCACTCCTCTGGCTCTCTCCCTGATGTCTACTACACAACTTGTTCTTGTAGACTCGTGTTGGGCCTCCAAGCGCAGAGTTTTGTAGGACAGTAGCAAATTTCCCTCAAGTGGATGACCTAAGGTTTATCAATCCGTGGGAGGCGTAGGATGAAGATGGTCTCTCTCAAACAACCCTGCAACCAAATAATAAAAAGTCTCTTGTGTCCCCAACACACCAAATACAATGGTAAATTGTATAGGTGCACTAGTTCGGCGAAGAGATGGTGATACAAGTGTAGTAATGATAGTAGATATTGATTTTTGTAATAGGAACAATAAAAAACAGCAAGGTAGCAAGTAATAAAAGTGAGCACAAAACGGTATTGCAATGCTTGAAAATGAGGCCTAGGGTCCTTACTTTCGCTAGTGTAATCCCTCAACAATGCTAATATAATTGGATCATATAATCATCCCTCAACGTGCGATGAAGAATCACTCGAAAGTTCTTATCTAGCAGAGAACATAAGAAGAAATTGTTTGTAGGGTACGAAACCACCTCAAAGCTATTCTTTCCGATCAATCTATCCTAGAGTTCTTACTAAAATAACACCAAGCTATTCTTTCCGATCGATCTAACCAAGAGTTCGTACTAAAATAACACCATATGATACACATCAACCAACTCTAATGTCACCTAGATACTCCAATGTCACCGCGAGTATCCGTGAGTTGATTATGTGATATGCATGAAACAATTTCAGATTCATAATACTTAATCCAACACAAAGAACCTCAAAGAGTGCCCCAAGATTTCTACCGGAGAAACAAAGACGAGAATGTGCATCAACCCCTATGCATAGATTACCCCAATGTCACCTCGGGAATCCGCAAGTTGAGTGCCAAGACATAGATCAAGTGCTCTCAAATCCAACAAAGTATTCAATCCGATAAAAGTGAAATCTCAGAGGGAAAACTCAATTCATCACAACAAGATAGAGAGGGAAAAACACCATATGATCCAACTATATTAACAAAGCCCGCGATACATCAAGATCATGCCATCTCAAGAACACGAGAGAGAGAGATTAAACACATAGTTACTGGTACACACCCTCAGCCCCGAGGGTGGACTACTCCCTCCTCATCATGGTGGTCGCCGGGATGATGAAGATGGCCACCGGTGATGATTTCCCCCTCCAGCAAGGTGCCGGAATGGGGTATAGATTGGTTTTTCGTGGCTACAGAGGCTTGCGGCGGCGGAACTTCCGATCTGTCGACTCCCCTAGGGTTTCTGGAATATTTGGGGATTTATAGGCCGAAGAGGCGGTGCGGGAGGCCCCCGAGGTGGGCACAACCCACCAGGGCGCACTTGGGCCCCTGTGACGACCCCGGCTTAATCGTGCACTAACCATACACGCAAATGCACACGATCAAGCCTAGGACTCACTTGAAGATATCACAACACAACTCTAAAACATAAATAAAGTCATACAAGCTTAATATTACAAGCCAGGGCCTCGAGGGCTCGAATACATAGCTCGATGGCATACAAGTGTTAGCTGAAGCATCAAATATCTGAGTACAGATATATTACAAAAACAGAGATAGGCCTTTAAGAAGGCGGGGCAAAATAAAATACTACGATCGAAAGGCGTAGGCCTCCTGCCTAGGATCCTCCGAATCCTACTCCTGGTCGTCGGTTGGCTCCTCGTAGTAGTACTCGCCGGGAGGGTAGTAGTAGTAGCCGTAGTCGTCGACAGGGGCTGCTATCTCAGGGGCTCCGTCATCTGGTGGCGTCAATTGGATATGGGGAGAAAAAGAAAATAAAGCAAACGTGAGTACTCATCCGAAGTACTCAGCAAGCAAGGATCTACACTACATATGCAACATTTTCAAAGGGGGCTGTATATGTGGACTGGGCTGCAGAAATGCCAGAGTAGAGGGGAAAGCCTAGTCCTATCGAAGACTAGCATCTTCAATCATCTTCATCGGTCTTGCAGCATTAGAAGAGTGCAGATTACACAATGTAAAGTAGTAGTAGTGTATCATCAACCTCGGCCAGAGATCCTTTCTCGACTCCCTACGAGAAAGCAATCCCAGAGCCATACTATCCAGTTATCATCTCAAGTTCTAGTTGTACCGATCGGGATACAACTCCGAGTGTCCGTTACCGTAGGACAAGCTATCAATAGTTTAGTTCTTCCCTGCAGGGGTGCACCAACTTACCCACCACGCTCGCTTAACTCCGGCCGGACACACTTTTCTGGGTCATGCCCAGCCTCGGCCAAACGATACGCCGCAACCCGACCGAATACCTAACAGAGAGGTCAGCACGCCGGACTAAACCTATGCCCCCAGGGGTCTTGGGACATCGCCCCGGGAACTCCTGCACATTGCGAACGCGGCCGAGAGCAGACCTAGCAACCCCTTAATACAAGCGCAGTTGCGTAACCAGTCCAACTCGACGCGCGCCGCTCAGTCGCTGACGTCCACTAAGCTCCGGCTGAAGTATACGACGCAGAACGCCCATACTATGCCCACGTGATGGTGAGTGCTATCAGGCCAGAGGCCCCTCGGATCAAATATCCAAACCGCTAGTGTGTTGATAGTGCGGAAACGAGCAGAGACTCACGAAAGATGTGACCCCGTCGCCCCGTCTCGAGGACTTGCGGCAAGGGCGAGGAATGCCCGGCCACGCCTCGTGTTCAACCCTCGGGCACCATCCAGGTCCACCCGATTCCACATCACTCGCTAATAAGCTCGCGCGGGTACCCCTCAGGGCCGACCCGTCTTTGGTATCATGTTACAGTGTTCAGTCATAGTAACCAAAGTAGCCGTGTGTCTGACACCAAGGGGAACCCTGAGGAATCACCCTCGATGGGATCCCACTTGATGTTATCGTCAAGGTGAACGAAGGAGGAATCACCCTCGAGGTCCACTCTTGAGGAGTTGCGCGACGACGTCGTTATCGGGGGTGGTGTAGGAGGAATCACCCTCGCTGACCACACCCGATTAACTAACCTACAAGGTTATCATCAGAAGTGCTGACGAGGTATCACCCTCGGCACTCGATAGTAACCCAGTAGTGTCGGCAACTAAGGGGAAGTGACGTGCAGTGTCAGGATCTGGTCTTCAATCCCGTTGTTCGGGTCTTCTGATAATCCAGCGGGGCAGTCGGGATAAGTGGGGTCTCTAATGGTCTCTACCCAACCTATTCTAAGCAGTTTAGGATAATAGATAAGTATCAATAGCAGGTTACAAGTAAACAGGCTATGCAGCAGATATAGGATAATAGTAGCAGCAGTAACTTCTAATGCAAGCATAAGAGAGAAGAGAGTGGGCGATATCGGAATGCTCAAAAAGGGGGGTGCTTGCCTGCAAGCTCTGGGCAAGGTCATCAACAGTGTCATCGGGGACGTAGTCGTACTCCGGAGCTGCGTCTGCCTCGGGAGCTACGTCGACGTCGGAGTCTACCGAGAGAGAAGAGGGGGAAGAAACAGGTAAACATAATGCAAACAAATGCAACACGGGGTATGCTATGCTATGATGCAGTGCAGGGTTGCCTAACGATGCATCTAGGCCACTTTAGTTATTTTTAGGATTATCGTAGGATTTATTAACTGGTGTGTGTGCACTATTCATCTACCGAAATCGGGCTCGGAGTTACGAGTTCTCCTATGTAGGAGGTTCCGGCATGAAAACAGACGGCATGTACAGACTCGTCTCGTCGTTCTGAGCAACTTTCATGTTTTAAGTTTTTCAATCTGAGCTACAGTTTAAAAGTTATTAATTTTCAAAGGTTTAAATGATTTCCTGGAATTATTTTTATTTATTAATTCAACATTATCCAGAACAGTGATTGTGTGACGTCAGCATGACGCAGAGGTGACGTCAGCTGTCAACAGTGATGCTGACCTGGTCAAATCTGACCTGTGGGTCTAGTGGGACCCGCCTGTCATTGACTGGGTCCAGCCCAGTCAGCTGGTTGACTGGTCAACTGGGTCCAGTGGGACCCAGTGGTCAGTCTCTGTTAGTTCTAACATGGTTTTAAATTAACCTAATTAGCTAATCAGCTGGGTGGGGCCCAAATGTCAGTGAGAGTTAGTAGTCTAGTTAATTAACCCTAACACTAATCGCTACAGTACATGGGCCCCACATGTCAGTGAGTGTTTAAGGGCTAGTTAGTGGCTAAACCACCTGGTGAGTGGGCCCAGTCGGCGTCTCCGCGATGGCGCGCCGGCGGCGTGGTTCCGGCGACCACATGCGCGGCGGAGGACCTCGGTGGTGGTCGGATTCGCGTTAGGGACGACCAAAGCGCGTGATTTTGGGCGCGTTAGAATGGGACGACCGAGCCGCGTCCAACCGCGGCGGTGGCGTGGGCTGGATCGGCCGAAATCGAGTGCTACATCGACGCCGGCGGGCGGCACATTCGGGCAGAGCTCGGAATCGGCGCTACGGGGCATGAGGAGGTATGCGCGGGTGTGCGTTGAGCTTGTGGGGAGGAGCTGAGCACGCTCGCGTGCTCAGACGGCCATGACAGAGGCTGGAACGGTGGCGACATGCGATGCGGCGGAGCTGGGTTCGGGCGTAACGACAGCAGCGGCTGGAGCTCGAGATCGAGCTCGAACGGGGAGATGGAGGGGGGTTGGGGCTTACATAGGAGCGCACGAAGGCTCATCGGAGGTTTAGGAGCGCAGTGACGACGACCCTTGACGGAGAAGCGTCGGCGATCCAAGGAGGAAGACGGGCTCGACCCCGAGGCTACAGTGGCGTAGAGCTCGAGATCGGGGTCGGGGAGGTCGCAGAAGAGCTCGGCGGAGCTCGTGGACGAGCTGGCGAGATGCGGGGACGATGGTGGCCGCGAGATCGACGGTGAGTGGCGACGAGTGTTTCGGGTGAGGTGGGGGAACGAGAGAGAGAGAGAGGCGCACGGGGCGAATGGGTAGTGGCTAGGGTTCGGGGGAGGACGAGGGGGCTCGGGAAGGCACTTATCGGCATCGGGGACGGCGTGGATGGTCGACACCGCGACGACCATCGCCGTGTCAGCGTGGGCGCGCGACACCGCGCGATGAGGAGGAAGATGACCGCGGTGGGCTGGCGCTGTTGGGCTGGGCCGGCTACTGTTTCACTAAGGCCCAGCAGCTCAGTAGTTCTCAGGCCTTTTCTATTTCTTTAGCTTTTGTTTTCTGTTTTCTTTTGTTTCTTTAGTTTGCTAAAAGTGTGGGCTCATTATAGTTTTGTGAAATGTATGACTTAGCCCAAAAATTACAGTGCATCATTCTCTACCACCAAAAATTAGTTTGGGCAAAATATGGTTTCATTTGGATTTTTATTAAATGAAAAGGGATTAATTGGGTGCGGTTTGTCACTGTTTGAGGTTGTTAGAGTTACTTACCCAATCTCAATAAAGTTGGTTACAATTTTATCATGGCCTCTGAATTATTTCCTATTTAATGAACATTTTAGTTTCCCCTTGGAACAACTTTTGTTTTCACTTTAGTTTAAATTGAGATTTGATTTAGAAATTTGAAATGGGATAAGATGTAATAATGATCAAGCACTGTTAAGCAGGGTGACTTGGCATTATCAGTGGGAGGTTACCGTGGCTAATGGTGTAACACCCCCGGTGATTAGCAACAGTAATCACTTTTGATAATGACAAGTCAGCAAGGTTAACAGTGTCAAATCATCATTAGCATCATATTGCATTTCAACTCCTAACTCAAATTCAAATTTAAATGAAAGTGAAATATAAAAGTTGTCCAACCTAAAAACTAAAATGCTCATTAAATAACAAATATTGCAGAGGCTAGTCTAAAATTGAAACCAACAAATAATAAAATGTTTAGGTGGCACTAACATGATTAAAACAGCTAGGATTAATGCATATTAATTATTGTAAAATTTGTGGGAGCTCCAATTGTCTCCAAACTAATTTTTGGTAGTGTTAGGTAATGCCTAGTAATTACTGGAACAATTGCCATGTTCTATGAAAATCATTTTGAGGCCTAACTTTTTACTAAACGGGAAAGTAAGAATAGATAAAAAGGAAAAGAACAAAACAGAAAAACAAAAGAAAAGGGAAAGCAGAAACCCCCCTCCTCCTGGGCCGAATGGCCCAGCTAGCCAGGCCGGCCCAGCTGTTGGCCAGCCCACTGGCCCATCAGGCCCGCCCCCGCTCCCATATCCCCACTCCCTTATCCTCTCCCCCACGTAACCCTAACCCCCACGCACCGCTCCCCCCACTCGCGCCCCCACTCTTCCCCTCCCCCGATCCAGATCGGATCGGGGCACGCACGCATCAGCCTCGCACCCCCGACGCCGTGCCGCCTCCTCGCCGGCCTGCACCTCGTCACCGCGTCGCCGTCGTCCCTGACATCCTCCCCGCGCCCCGCTGCCACTCCCCTACCGGCCCCGTGAGCTCCCTCCCTTCCCTCTCTGTCCCGTGCGGCCGTCACCACGTCCGGGCCGCGCTCACCACGCCCGGCCGCGTCCCGCAGCTCCACGCCGCCGCGCTGCCCGCGCCGTGCTCGCGGCCACCATCGGCCCGCCCCGCGCCTGCTCGCTATGCCCCGCGCGTGCCTCGGCCTGCCTTTGGCCGCGCCCGAGCCCGCACGGTCTAGCGCTCGCACACCCACGCCCCTGCCCCCCACCGCGCCGCTCCTGCTCCGTCGCGGCCCTCCTGCGTCGCGCGCTCGCCCGCTCCCTTGCTGCCACCGTTACTCACCGCCGCAGCCGCCCCCCCCTTTGCTCCGCCTACCGCGGCCGTCGCCCGCGCTGGCTGCGCCCGCTCCGGCCATGGCTTCGCCGTGGCCACCGGCCCCCTGCTCCAGCCCCTGCTGGGTCCGCACGCACCTGGGCGTGCGCCTGCCCAGGCCGCGCCCTGCACGTGCCTGTGCGCGCCCACCCGCGCCAGCCATCGCCCGCGTCGCCCTGGGCCTCGCCCTGCTCCGCCCCGCGTCGCTTCCCTCCTGCGGCGAGACCGCGCGCCTGCGCCGATCTGTCGCTGCTCGCCGCTCCGCCGCGCCACCACTGCCTAAAGCTGCTGCTGCCCCGCGGCCGCGCGCCGTCGCCGTCCCGTCACCCCCTCCTCCGACCGCGCCGGCACCCCAGTCGGGTGCGCCCCTGCCGGCCACGCCCGCAGCGCCCATTCGGGCTGCGCCCGACGCCCGTTTCGCCCAGCGCCCGTTTGGCCCCCAGGGCCTATGACAGTGGGGGCCCACCCCCAGAACGTTTTAATAAAAAGAAAATAAAATTAAAAAATAATTAAAATAATTAATTAATTAGTTAATTAATTAGTTAATTAATTAGTTAATTAATCCTGATTAGGTTAATTTAATTAACTAATTAGTGTTAATTAAACAGTAATATAATTAGTTAACCCTAATTAATTTAACAGTCTATGACAGGTGGGACCCACCCTGTCAGGACGCCTGCTGACGTCAGCATGATGTCATGCTGACGTCATCGCAGCACTGTTTCGGATAATGTTGAATTAAATAATTAAATAAATTCCAGAAATTAATAAAAACTTTCGAAAATCATATTAAATAAACCGTAACTCCGATGAAAATACTTTATACATGAAACTTGCTCAGAATTCCGATACGAACCCGGATACGCCCTCCGTATTCCCGTCAGATGCCCGCAGCTATAAGAACATTGAACTTTTAGACCGGTTTCAGTAAATGAATAGTGCATGACCTTAATAAAATAAATCGAAATAAATTCCTAAATTAACTAAAACACTTAGGTAGGCAGTATATCACCCTAGCACTGCAATTAGACATGTCATGCATCCCCGTTGCACCATTGCGGTGTATTTATTATTCCATTCCCCCTCCGGACATCTGTCTGACAAATGTCCGGGACCGGGAATACTTTCCCGGATGGGCTCCCCCTTCCTCGGTACCGTGTAACCATACGTTAGATCACCCCTGGCACCGCGTATTGCCTTGTTGTATTTTGTGATACTTTGTTTGCTCTGTATTTACTGTTCCTTCCCCCCCTTCTATCCGTTAGACTTCGAGACTAACGCCACTGCTGCTGCCCCGATCGTCTACGGTGTTGTCGACCCGTCCTTCTCTGCCGGGCTTCCAGGCAAGCCCCCCCCTTGATCACTAGATATCGCCTATTCTCCTCTATACTGCTTGCATTAGAGTAGTGTAGCATGTTACTGCTTTCCGTTAATCCTATTCTGATGCATAGCCTGACATTGTTGCTACATCTGTTGATACCTTACCTGCAATCCTAAATACTTAATATAGGATGCTAGTTTATCATCATTGGCCCTACATTCTTGTCAGTCTGCCTTGCTATACTATCGGGCCGTGATCACTCGGGAGGTGATCACGGGTATATACTATACATATATACATACTATACAGATGGTGACTAAAGTCGGGTCGGCTCGAAGAGTACCCGCGAGTGATTCACGGATTGGGGGGGCTGAAAGGACCTTTGGCCTGACGGCCCTCTGTGTGGATCTTTGTGGCGGAGCGACAGGGCAGGTTGAGACCACCTAGGAGACAGGTGGGCCTGGCCCTGGACGGCGTCCGCGGTTACTTCAAATTAACATGCTTAACGAGATTGGGTATTTGATCTGAGTCTGGCTACGAGCCTATACGCGCTAACCACCACGCGGGAACAGTTATGGGTACTCGACGTCGTGGTATCAGCCGAAGCCTTCTAGACGTGAGCGACTGAGCGGCGCGCCGGGTTGGACCGCGTAAAGCAACTTCCTTTGTAATGGAGGTTGCTAGGTCTGCTCTCCGGCCGCCCACGCAACGTGCAGGTGTGCAATGGGCGATGGGCCCAGACCCCTGCGCACATAGGATTTAGACCGACGTGCTGACCTCTCTGTTAGGCCTAGGTAGGGCTGCGACGTGTTGATCTTCCGAGGCCGGGTATGACCCAGGAAAGTGTGCCCGGCCAGAGGGATCAAGCATGTTGGGTAATGTGGTGCACCCCTGCAGGGAAGTTTATCTATTCGAATAGCCGTGTCCCTCGGTAAAAGGACGACCCGGAGTTGTACCTCGACCTTATGACAACTAGAACCGGATACTTAATAAAACACACCCTTTCAAGTGCCAGATACAACCCGTTGATCGCTCTCTCACAGGGCGACGAGGAGAGGATCGTCGGGTAGGTTTATGCTATACGATGCTACTTGGTGAACTTACCATCTACCCTCTCCTACATGCTGCAAGATGGAGGCTGCCAGAAGCGTAGTCTTCGACAGGATTAGATATCCCCCCTCTTATTCTGGCTTTCTGCAGTTCAGTCCACTGTTATGGCCCTTTACACATATACCCATGCATATGTAGTGTAGCTCCTTGCTTGCGAGTACTTTGGATGAGTACTCACAGTTGCTTTGCTTCCCCCTTTTCCCCCTTTCTTTTCTTTCTGGTTGTCACAACCAGATGCCGGAGTTCAGGAGCCAAACGCCACTGTCGACGACGACCCCTACTACTCTGGAGGTGCCTACTACTACGTGCAGGCTGTCGACGACGACCAGGAGTAGTTTAGGAGGATCCCAGGCAGGAGGCTTGCGCCTCTTTCGATATGTATCCCAGTTTGTGCTAGCCATCTTATGGCAACTTGTTTAACTTATGTCTGTACTCAGATATTGTTGCTTCCGCTGACTCGTCTATGATCGAGCACTTGTATTCGAGCCCTCGAGGCCCCTGGCTTGTATTATGATGCTTGTATGACTTATTTTACTTTTAGAGTTGTGTTGTGATATCTTCCCGTGAGTCCCTGATCTTGATCATACACGTTTGCGTGTATGATTAGTGTACGATTGAATCGGGGGCGTCACAAGTTGGTATCAGAGCCAACTGCCTGTAGGATCCCCCTTTCCAACTCCTTGGTCGAAGTTGAGTCTAGAAACCGAAAACTATTTTACTAACTTGGCTGTGTGTCTTACGGGCCCACGTCGCCATTGGGTGGTATTAGGATCTTTTATTCCTCGTCTACACTCTGGGACTCTGATCTCTCTTCTATTCGGGTTAAAATGAATTTACTAACTCAAACATTAGGATCTCGTGATTACATCCACCCGGAGAGCCCGTTCATTCCAGATGATCGACTACTTCACCAGAAGATTTCGAAGATACCCTTCGATGTTTTCCCGAGACCTTTGTGCTCATCGCTTTTGAAATTCCTTACCACCGATATATCCTTATGTATAATTACATACACTTGCCATTCATACATTCAATCTAGTTGATCTTGTTATTACAAGATGCCCCGAACAACTTTTCGTTGTTCCGACAATCCTTTGAGCTTACTGCCTTGCAGTTCTTGCCTCATGAATACCCCCTACGGATAATTCCTCGCACTTACCGAGTATCCGTTCCTCCCCCTTTGTTCATATGATTCACAAGATGCATACAAATACTATTCGATCTTTCGAAAATCCTTAACAGCTTATTGCTCTGCAAATACTTGTCTGCTTGCATTATGGATGCTTTCCATACGACTGGCAATATTCATTAGTATCCTTTGACACCGTCATTTTCGTCTTATTGATTCAACATGAGTGCGAATGCACACATTCATCAGTTGATCCTTTCTAATTATCTTCCAGCTCAGACGTCCTTTTGAACATGAGCTGGTTCTCGACCAATCAAATTGTCATCGATTGTGCCCCTAAGCCTACTCGACTTACCCATGCTTAATCAGAGCCCTTGCTCCTGATCTCTTGATTTGGAAATTATAAATTCCCTTGCATTGAACTTTGAGTTAGTCAGTTGTTTCTATAATCTGATGCCTCTGCATACTTCTTCTTCCTCTGATTGAGTACCGTTACTCACATCAGCTCCGTTGTGGATCGCCCGATCCATTGTTGGATTGTTATCCGACAGTGTCTTTCATATTCAATCACCTTGTGAGTTCTTCCCCTGATACATGATGCATTTGATAAATTGTATCCTCTGCGTTCCCAACCATACTCTGCTTTCGAGCTTGTATAAATTACTCCTGAAGCGTTATATGTTCCTAAGATGCCCTATGGGATGAACATATACCTTCCCTAAACCGTGTGAACCCGAAAGTTTACACAAGACATTCTCTTCCGGTGTTTTACCAGATACATTTCAATTCCACAACTTCTTAGAAGACGAGAAGTGAATGAAATAATATGCATTGAAGAAGTGGGAGTCGACCTTGAGCTTTGTGTTCATGCCCATGGAAATGATGTAGACCGTCTCGGAAGCTTCTTGCAAAGTGATTTCCATCTGTATAATTCTTTTGGTATCCTTAAATTGAACCTTGTAGTTATGGACCCGACCATACTAACCTTATTCATTATATCTGAAAGGAAACCATTCCAGTGCCTCGTCTATTTTTGACGAGATTAAAGTATCCGCTATCGCAAGTCAACGACCCAGTTCAACTTCTATCATGTTCTACCTTTGAGTATTACCCCCTGGTATCCCGATGATATCATGGGACTGCAATACTTCTTATGAGTCTTCGTCAAGTATTCCTTCTCACTGATTCAGTATTCCACGGGTTTTGGGTTGTTTGTCAACTGAGAACATCGATAAGTGAATCGAATCCACCTTGTGATCCAATACTCCTAGTAATGTACTGCTGGGAAATTTAACTTTCAACTCATGTCATTCTTAGCCTAATCGGCTACATCGTTATCTTAACTATGCTACCTAGTACTGCTTCTCGGAGCACAATTTCGACGATGAGTTAAACTTACATCGATCGTCATCGTCATATCTTTTGCCTTGAACAGCAAGCTTGATTCCGAGTTTGTGTCGTACCATGGTTTCAATAGCCTTTCGCTTCATCATTCCTTTTGCTTGATGTCATCGATGATCGATTACATCTTCAAGAAGCCTCTCAACAAATGTGTCGGATCACCTTCAACACTTTGACTTCTTTCGAGATGTCAACTATGTTCATGTTGAGGAATACCCTCCTTGCCCTCGATGCTTTTTGTTATCATCGACAACACCCTGAACTTCTTTTCATCGCGAGCTTGTCCGTGTTATGGATGCAACTTGCTATCCTGTTTGCATTATATTCTACCTTGAAGTATTACTGTCCTTTATGCCGAGTATGTTGTGAGGATTGCTTCACCTCTTTGAAAATTCTTGGCATAGTGATACTTCTCACCTTCACCATTCTTTCTTGGTCCCCGTGTTGATTCTAACCGGGATACCGTCTAACAAGCGGTGCTGCTTGGATTCTGTACTTCTAGCAACCCTATTGCTTTGAATGTTAATGATCGACAGTTCGTTCTTAGACTGTTGATTATTGAATCATCACTCTAATATTGATCTTGCTGCCCAAGGTCGTATTTCGGTCACACCTTTCAACTAATGATTAATGGTGTATGTTTTCCTCGGGCATACAACATTATATCATTTGAATTGTCGTATGTCATCTCCTTGTTCACATAATTGTGGAGATCCATCTTGTGGAATTCTCGATGAATTGTCGCTGAGTCCATCAGCCACCTCCTCATCCTCTCCTTGGTTTAATGATGAACTATTGCTTCGGGAACCCGCTCCTATAGCTCATTTCCCGAGAATCTTACTATGTCATCTCGACAATTTGTGTTGCACCTTTTCTTCTCGGGCATCCTGAGTCTGAGGTATCCTGACACCAATCAGATCTGAATCTCGGTCAGACATAATATTTGGAACATAATTCCCGGAGTTATAATATTGGTCCTTTGATGACCCGGTTAGGTGATGTCATGCCTAGCACACCTGGCTGGAGGACTTAATAATATAGTTTCTTTCTTTTGCAAGAATAGCCATTCTTCCAGGAGGAAATTGTAAGACTTATTCTTGAGTTGTTCTTGATGGATCCCTTGTGTATCCAAAGCCTGACCTTTATCTGATAACCCTGTCGATGCTATCTCGAAGCATAACTATGGTACTCCGTACATCCTTAAGAACATTTGTGGCCCAATGCTAAATGTTTCTTGAACAGTTACCCAAACACCGTTGTATGGGTGCATATCATGATTCTTCTTACTCCTATTAACTAAATGGCCATGCCTTTGATCTCAGACACGTATATCATGCCCCGCTTAACCTTGGGAAGGATATACTCCTATCTACTTGTGTTTAAACACATTTTCCTTTCCATTGTTTTGTTTAATCTGATAAACATATTTTCCTTTCCATTGTTTTTTTAACCTTTCTTGTGATCTATATGATCTAAGCAGTAATATTTTCCTGCTTGTGCAAACACCTCAGTGTACAACTCTGCCAGTAAGACCCTGTTCCTATTGTTGATGACATTTCGGTAGCCGCCGATGAACGAGAACTTTGCCTATTTGGTCCGCCTCGTTCAACGAGCAGGAAAATGGTTCTCTTCGTCCCTCGCCCTTGGTACCAACATTGTTACCGACATAACTGACAGGTTATTCTCTAACATGCCTTGCTATCATGATTATGTAACATGATAGCGCCCTTCCTACTTTTAACCCACATGGTGGGCCCATAACCCACAGTTCCACAGGATCGAAACCTGACTCTCCTGTACACCCCCTGTTCCCAAGGTTGTTCCTCGCGCGTGGCCTCGTATGTAATTCATGAGCCACCTTCCGTGAGATCACCAATTCTGGTATTAAACATAATACTTATTCCCGTTGCTCTGAACCCCAGACATCGAACGATTGTCTATCCGCTTGAAACTTCATATGGTACCTTCTTACTTGGCTCTCGATGTGTTTCGTTTGTTCAACTCGAGAGATACTCATGTGTTCAATCCTGGGTTAACCCCAGATGGTTTTCCCTTATACCATTCTATCGTTGTAGAGCAGCCCCTCACCTATTCGTAAGTACGATGGAATTTCCGAAGAAAAGATGCCGACTTCCTCATGATGAGCTGAAGCAGAGAAATGAAGACATCAACGTAATGGGTCGACCACTTCGAGAAGAGCACCCAGGACCGAGAAGATCCGTTAGAGTTTCGTAACTATGACTCCCCCCCTACTCCCCCGCTTAAATTCTCGGGACGAGAATTCTTGATAGATGAGGAGAATTGTAACACCCCCGGTGATTAGCAACAGTAATCACTTTTGATAATGACAAGCCAGCAAGGTTAACAGTGTCAAATCATCATTAGCATCATATTGCATTTCAACTCCTAACTCAAATTCAAATTTAAATGAAAGTGAAATATAAAAGTTGTCCAACCTAAAAACTAAAATGCTCAGTAAATAACAAATATTGCAGAGGCTAGTCTAAAATTGAAACCAACAAATAATAAAATGTTTAGGTGGCACTAACATGATTAAAACAGCTAGGATTAATGCATATTAATTATTGTAAAATTTGTGGGAGCTCCAATTGTCTCCAAACTAATTTTTGGTAGTGTTAGGTAATGCCTAGTAATTACTGGAACAATTGCCATGTTCTATCAAAATCATTTTGAGGCCTAACTTTTTACTAAACGGGGAAGTAAGAATAGATAAAAAGGAAAAGAACAAAACAGAAAAACAAAAGAAAAGGGAAAGCAGAAACCCCCCTCCTCCTGGGCCGAATGGCCCAGCTGTTGGCCAGCCCACTGGCCCATCAGGCCCGCCCCCGCTCCCATATCCCCACTCCCTTATCCTCTCCCCCTCGTAACCTTAACCCCCACGCTCCACTCCCCCCCACTCGCGCCCCCACTCTTCCCCTCCCCCGATCTAGATCGGATCGGGGCACGCACGCATCGGCCTCGCAACCCCGACGCCGTGCCGCCTCCTCGCCGGCCTGCACCTCGTCACCGCGTCGCCGTCGTCCCTGACATCCTCCCCGCGCCCCGCTGCCACTCCCCTACCGGCCCCGTGAGCTCCATCCCTTCCCCTCTCTGTCCCGTGCGGCCGTCACCACGTCCGGGCCGCGCTCACCACGCCCGGCCGCGTCCCGCAGCTCCACGTCGGCGCGCTGCCCGCGCCGTGCTCGCGGCCACCATCGGCCCGCCCCGCGCCTGCTCGCTATGCCCCGTGCGCGCCTCGGCCTGCCCTTGGCCGCGCCCGAGCCCGCACGGTCTAGCGCTCGCACACCCACGCCCCTGCCCCCCCCACCGCGCCGCTCCTGCTCCGTCGCGGCCCTCCTGCGTCGCGCGCTCGCCCGCTCCGTTGCTGCCACCGTTACTCACCGCCGCAGCCGCCCCCCCTTTGCTCCGCCTACCACGGCCGTCGCCCGCGCTGGCTGCGCCCGCTCCGGCCATGGCTTCGCCGTGGCCACCGGCCCCCTGCTCCAGCCCCTGCTGGGTCCGCCCGCACCTGGGCGTGCGCCTGCCCAGGCCGCGCCCTGCACGCGCCTGTGCGCGCCCACCCGCGCCAGCCATCGCCCGCGTCGCCCTGGGCCTCGCCCTGCTCCGCCCCGCGTCGCTTCCCTCCTGCGGCGAGACCGCGCGCCTGCGCCGATCTGTCGCTGCTCGCCGCTCCGCCGCGCCACCACTGCCTAAAGCTGCTGTTGCCCCGTGGCCGCGCGCCGTCGCCGTCCCGTCACCCCGTCCTCCGACCGCGCCGGCGCCCCAGTCGGGTGCGCCCCTGCCGGCCACGCCCGCAGCGCCCATTTGGGCTGCGCCCGACGCCCGTTTCGCCCAGCGCCCGTTTGGCCCCCAGGGCCTATGACAGTGGGGGCCCACCCCCAGAACGTTTTAATAAATAGAAAATAAAATTTAAAAAATAATTAAAATAATTAATTAATTAGTTAATTAATTAGTTAATTAACTGATTAGGTTAATTTAACTAACTAATTAGTGTTAATTGAACAGTAATATAATTAGTTAACCCTAATTAATTTAACAGTTTATGACAGGTGGGACCCACCCTGTCAGGACGCCTGCTGACGTCAGCATGATGTCATGCTGACGTCATCGCAGCACTTTTTCGGATAATGTTGAATTAAATAATTAAATAAATTCTAGAAATTAATAAAAACTTTAGAAAATCATATTAAATAAACCGTAACTCCGATGAAAATACTTTATACATGAAACTTGCTCAGAATTCCGATACGAACCCGGATACGTCCTCCGTATTCCCGTCAGACGCCCGCAGCTATAAGAACATTGAACTTTTAGACCGGTTTCAGTAAATGAATAGTGCATGACCTTAATAAAATAAATCCAAATAAATTCCTAAATTAACTAAAACACTTAGGTAGGCAGTATATCACCCTAGCACTGCAATTAGACATGTCATGCATCCCCGTTGCACCATTGCAGTGTATTTATTATTCCATTTCCCCTTCGGACATCTGTCTGACAAATGTCCGGGACCGGGAATACTTTCCCGGATGGGCTCCCCCTTCCTCGGTACCGTGTAACCATACGTTAGATCACCCCTGGCACCGCGTATTGCCTTGTTGTATTTTGTGATACTTTGTTTGCTCTGTATTTTCTGTTCCTTCCCCCCTCTTCTATCCGTTAGACTTCGAGACTAACGCCACTGCTGCTGCCCCGATCGTCTACGGTGTTGACGACCCGTCCTTCTCTGCCGGGCTTCCAGGCAAGCCCCCCCTCCCTTGATCACCAGATATCGCCTATTCTCCTCTATACTGCTTGCATTAGAGTAGTGTAGCATGTTACTGCTTTCCGTTAATCCTATTCTGATGCATAGCCTGACATTGTTGCTACATCTGTTGATACCTTACCTGCAATCCTAAATACTTAGTATAGGATGCTAGTTTATCATCATTGGCCCTACATTCTTGTCAGTCTGCCTTGCTATACTATCGGGCCGTGATCACTCGGGAGGTGATCACGGGTATATACTATACATATATACATACTATACAGATGGTGACTAAAGTCAGGTCGGCTCGAAGAGTACCCGCGAGTGATTCACGGATTGGGGTGGCTGAAAGGACCTTTGTCCTGACGGCCCTCTGTGTGGATCTTTGTGGCGGAGCGACAGGGCAGGTTGAGACCACCTAGGAGACAGGTGGGCCTGGCCCTGGTCGGCATCCGCGGTTACTTCAAATTAACATGCTTAACGAGATTGGGTATTTGATCTGAGTCTGGCTACGAGCCTATACGCGCTAACCACCACGCGGGAACAGTTATGGGTACTCGACGTCGTGGTATCAGCCGAAGCCTCCTAGACGTCAGCGACTGAGCGGCGCGCGCCGGGTTGGACCGCGTAACGCAACTTCCTTTGTAATGGAGGTTGCTAGGTCTGCTCTCCGGCCGCCCACGCAACGTGCAGGTGTGCAATGGGCGATGGGCCCAGACCCCTGCGCGCATAGGATTTAGACCGGCGTGCTGACCTCTCTGTTAGGCCTAGGTAGGGCTGCGACGTGTTGATCTTCCGAGGCCGGGTATGACCCAGGAAAGTGTGCCCGGCCAGAGGGATCGAGCGTGTTGGGTAATGTGGTGCACCCCTGCAGGGAAGTTTATCTATTCGAATAGCCGTGTCCCTCGGTAAAAGGACGACCCGGAGTTGTACCTTGACCTTATGATAACCAGAACCGGATACTTAATAAAACACACCCTTTCAAGTGCCAGATACAACCCGGTGATCGCTCTCTCATAGGGCGACGAGGAGAGGATCGTCGGGTAGGTTTATGCTATACGATGCTACTTGGTGAACTTACCATCTACTCTCTCCTACATGCTGCAAGATGGAGGCTGCCAGAAGCGTAGTCTTCGACAGGATTAGATATCCCCCCTCTTATTCTGGCTTTCTGCAGTTCAGTCCACTGTTATGGCCCTTTACACATATACCCATGCATATGTAGTGTAGCTCCTTGCTTGCGAGTACTTTGGATGAGTACTCACGGTTGCTTTGCTTCCCCCTTTTCCCCCTTTCTTTTCTTTCTGGTTGTCACAACCAGATGCTGGAGTTCAGGAGCCAGACGCCACCGTCGACGACGACCCCTACTACTCTGGAGGTGCCTACTACTACCTGCAGGCTGTCGATGACGACCAGGAGTAGTTTAGGAGGATCCCAGGCAGGAGGCCTGCGCCTCTTTCGATATGTATCCCAGTTTGTGCTAGCCATCTTATGGCAACTTGTTTAACTTATGTCTCTACTCAGATATTGTTGCTTCCGCTGACTCGTCTATGATCGAGCACTTGTATTCGAGCCCTCGAGGCCCCTGGCTTGTATTATGATGCTTGTATGACTTATTTTACTTTTAGAGTTGTGTTGTGATATCTTCCCGTGAGTCCCTGATCTTGATCGTACATGTTTGCGTGTATGATTAGTGTACGATTGAATCGGGGGCGTCACAAATGGCATGGGGTGTTACAGCCCCCAGGCGCGCCCAGGTGGGTTGTGCCCCCTCGGGGCACCCCTCTAGTACTTCTTTGGCCCAAGTTGTGTTTTTTGGTCCATAAAAATTCTCCAAAAAGTTTCGTTGTGTTTAGACTCCGTTTGGTACTGATATTCTGCGAAGTAAAAAAACAAGCAAAAAACAGCAACTGGCACCGGGCACTATGTCAATAGGTTAGTCCCAAAAAAATGATATAAAGTCGCTATAAAATGATTGTAAAACATCCAAGAATGACAATATAACAGCATGGAACAAGCAAAAATTATAGATACGTTGGAGACGTATCAGCATCCCCAGGCTTAATTCCTACTCTTCCTCGAGTAGGTAAATGATAAAAACAGAATTTTTGATGTGGAATGCTGCCTAACATGTTCATCACATATTCTTTTCTTTTGTAGCATGGACATTTTGACTTTTATATGGTTCAAAGCAATACTAGTTTTGACATGAAGATTTTAATACTCAAACATATCAACAAGCAACCATGTCTTTCAAAATATCAACACTAAAGAAAGTTATCCCTAGCCCATCATGCTCAATCATTGATCCATTCATGAAACACACTCGCATATTAGCTACATCCAATGCTCAAGTACGATCATAGTGCCCCTTAGTTGGTGCTTTATAAGAGAAGATGGAGACTCAAATAAAAATTGCATAAAGTAAATAGAAAGGCCCTTCGCAGAGGGAAGTAGGGATTTGTAGAGGTGCCAGTGCTCAAAGCTTAAATTGAGAGATAAATTTTTTGAGAGGCATACTTTTCCCATCAACGAAAATGACCGAGTAATTCCCAACACTTTCCATGCTAGATATATCATAGGCGGTTCCTAAACAGAAAATAAAGTTTATTCCTTTTTCCACCATTCTTTCACAATCCATGGCTAGCCGTATCCACGGGTGCCTTCCATACCAACACTTCCCAAGGAATTTATTATTTGTCAACATAAAGTAAATTTCTTTTTCATTTTGGGACTGGGCATCCCTATTACCTTTTCCACACTCTCGTGCAATGACAAGTGAATAAACACTCATCTTGAGAATAACACATCTAGTATGGAAAATATTGGCCACCCCCTGCCGCTTCATGAGCGGTACGAGCACACAAAAAGGAAATTTATTTTGAAAATTAGAGATGGCACATACAAATTTGCTTAGAACGGCACGGGAATACCGCATATAGGTAGGTATGGTGGACTCATATGGCAAAACTGGGTTTAAAGATTTTGGATGCACAAGTAGTATTTCTACTTAGTACAAGTGGAGGCTAGCAAAAAGATTGAGAAGCAACCAACCAAGAAACAAAAAATCACATAAGCGAGCATTAAGCATAACTAACACCGAATAATGCACCACAAGTAGGATGTAATTTCATTGCATAACTATTGACTTTCGCGCTTACATAGGGAATCACAAACCTTAACACCAATATTCTTACTAAAGCATAATTACTCACCAACATGACTCACATATTACTATCTCCATATCTCAAAACTATTGCAAGGAATCCAACTTATCATATCCAATGATCTTCATGAAAGTTTTTATTATACCCCTCTTGAATATCCATTACTTTGGGACTAAATTTATATATTACCATTGATACTAACAAGCTCTCAAATAAATTTAAGTGAAGCACAAGAGCATAAGTATTTATTCAAAAATTTCAACTCTCAAAATAATCTAAGTGAAGCATGAGAGTAAATGACAAACTACTTCAAAAAGATATAAGTGAAGATCAAATGAGTAGTTAAGTAAGTAGGTAGCAATGTGAGGACTCTCTATTATTTAAAAGTTTCAGATCTAAGTATTTTATTGAAATAGCAAGCAAAACAAAATAAAATGACATTCTAAGAATAGCACACATCATGTGAAGAAGCAAAAACTTAGGCTCAACCGAGGCTAACCGATAATTGTTGATGAAGAAAGGTGGGATGCCTACCGGGGCATCCCCAAGCTTAGATGCTTGAGACTTCTTGAAATATTATCTTGGGATATCTTGGGCATCCCCAAGCTTGAGCTTTTGTGTCTCCTTAATTCCTTTTATAGCATGGTTTCCCTAAATCTTAAAAACTTCATCCTCACAAAACTCAACAAGAACTCGTGAGATAAGTTAGTATAAATCAATGCAACACCTTATCATTCTCTACTGTAACAAATCACTAAAATTATTATTTAACATTGCATACTAAATGCCTCTGCATATTTAATACTCCTATCCTCAAATAGAATCATTAAACAAGCAAACATATGCAAACAACGCAAACATAACAGCAATCTGTCTAAACAGGAGAGTCTGTAAAGAGTGCAATTTTACTCAAGCTTCCCTAACTCCAATTTTTTTGAAAATTTACTACACTGTAAAATTTATCATATCTTATTGTGCAAGAAATTTCAACATTTTATCACATTCTGACTTTTCTCAAGAATTCACGCAATAGCGTGGAACTTTCTGTTTTCAAACAGCAACACATAGACTTGCAAAATAAGCATGGCAAAGGCTATACTTGACATTTTTATTGAATTAAAAGATATAAAACATTATTCCAAATAACAGCAAGAAAATCCTAATAAAAGAAAATGATGCTCCAAGTAAAAAAATATCATGTGACGAATGAAAATGTAGCTCCAAGTGAGGTTACCGATAATGTTGGAGACGAAAGAGGGGATGCCTTCCGGGGCATCCCCAAGCTTAGTTACTTGGATATTCCTTGAATATTACCCTGGGGTGCCTTGTGCATCCCCAAGCTTAGGGTCTTGTCACTCCTTATTCTCCTCATATCAAGATCTCACCCAGAACTTAAAAACTTCAATCACACAAAACTTAACGGAACTTCGTGAGATGGGTTAGTATGATAAAACAAATCATTCACTTTGGTACTATCAATATAAAATTCATAATTTTTCTCACACAATGCCTACTGTACTCTACAATTTCCACAATTTATATTAAGCAATATAAGCCATAGAAACTATAAAACAAACAAACTATGCATTGAAAACAGAATCTGTCAAAAACAGAATAGTACATAAAGATCAGAATTTTAGTCATACTTATGCAACTCCAAAAATTCTGAAAATTTAGGAAAACGTAGGAAATTTATAGGTCAGTCATCTGTAAAACAATTGAGAGTTTTTAGGTGCTCCAGTGAATTTAAACAATTATCTTACTGGAAGCAAAAGTTTCTGTTTTTGCACAAAATCAAGTCAACTATCATCCATACTATCCCAAGGGCTTTACTTGGCACTTTATTGAAACAAAAGCTATAAAACATGATTAATACAGTATCCTAATCATGTGAACACATAAAAACAGTAGGGGTAAATATTGGGTTGTTTCCCAACAAGCGTTTTTCTTTATTGCCTTTTTAGCTAGGCATGATGATTTCAATGATGCTCACATAAAAGATAAGAATTGGAACACAAAGAGAGCATCATGAAGCATATGACTAGCACATTTAAGTCTAACCCACTTCCTATGCATAGGGATTTTGTGAGCAAACAACTTATGGGAACAAGAATCAACTAGCATAGGAAGGCAAAACAAGCAAAACTTCAAGATTTTCAGTGCATAGAGAGGAAACTTGATATTATTGCAATATGTAAAAGCATATGTTCCCCTATCATAATAATTTTCAGTAGCATCATGAATGAATTCAACAGTATAGGTATCACATAAAGCATTCTTTTCATGATCCACATGCATAATTTTTTTATTACTCTCCACATAAGCAAAATTATTCTCATGAATAGTAGTGGGAGCAAACTCAACAAAATAACTATCATGAGATACTTGATTGGCATAATCATATTAAGCATTAAAATCATGATGACAAGTTTCATTGTTATCATTATTCTTTATAGCATACATTTCATCACCATAATCATCATAGATAGGAACTTTGTTTTCATAATCAATTGAGACCTCTTCCAAAATAGTGGAATCATCATTAAATAAAGTCATGACCTCTCCAAATCCACTTTCATCAATATAATCATCATAAATAGGAGGCATGATTTTATCATAGTAAATATTCTCATCAAAAATTGGGGGACTAAAAATATCATCTTCATCAAACATAGCATCCCCAAGCTTGTAGCTTTGCATATCATTAACATCATGGATATTCAAAGAATTCATACTAACAACATTGCAATCATGCTCATCATTCATGGATTTTATGCCATTTTATTGAATTCTTCTTCTATCAATTGAGCACAATTTTTTGATCCATCATTTTCAAGAAAGACATGATAAAGACGAATAATATGAGGCCACCTCAATTCCATTTTTTTTGTAGTTTTCTTTTATAAACCAAACTAGTGATAAACAAGAAACAAAAAAGATTCAATTGTAAGATCTAAAGATATACCTTCAAGCACTCACCTCCCCGGCAACGGCGCCTGAAAAGATCTTGATGTCTACTACACAACTTGTTCTTGTAGACTCGTGTTGGGCCTCCAAGCACAGAGTTTTGTAGGACAGTAGCAAATTTCCCTCAAGTGGATGACCTAAGGTTTATCAATCCGTGGGAGGCGTAGGATGAAGATGGTCTCTCTCAAACAACCCTGCAACCAAATAATAAAAAGTCTCTTATGTCCCCAACACACCAAATACAATGGTAAATTGTATAGGTGCACTAGTTTGGTGAAGAGATGGTGATACAAGTGTAGTAATGATAGTAGATATTGATTTTTGTAATAGGAACAATAAAAAACAGCAAGGTAGCAAGTAACAAAAGTGAGCACAAACGGTATTGCAATGCTTGAAAATGAGGCCTAGGGTCTGTACTTTCGCTAGTGCAATATCTCAACAATGCTAATATAATTGGATCATATAACCATCCCTCAACGTGCGATGAAGAATCACTCCAAAGTTCTTATCTAGCGGAGAACATAAGAAGAAATTGTTTGTAGGGTACGAAACCACCTCAAAGCTATTCTTTCCGATCAATTTATCCTAGAGTTTGTACTAAAATAACACCAAGCTATTCTTTTCGATCAATCTAACCAAGAGTTCGTACTAAAATAACACCATATGATACACATCAACCAACTCTAATGTCACCTAGATACTCCAATGTCACCGCGAGTATCCGTTAGTTGATTATGTGATATGCCTGAAACAATTTCAGATTCATAATACTCAATCCAACACAAAGAACCTCAAAGAGTGCCCCAAGATTTCTACTGGAGAAACAAAGACGAGAACGTGCATCAACCCCGATGCATAAATTACCCCAATGTCACCTCAGGAATCCGTGAGTTGAGTGCCAAGACATAGATCAAGTGCTCTCAAATCCAACAAAGTATTCAATCAAATAAAAGTGAAATCTCAAAGGGAAAACTCAATTCATCACAACAAGATAGAGAGGGGAAAACACCATATGATCCAACTATATTAAGAAAGCCCGCGATACATCAAGATCGTGCCATCTCAAGAACACGAGAGAGAGAGAGAGAGAGAGAGAGAGATTAAACACATAGCTACTGGTACCGAGCCCTGAGGGTGGACTACTCCCTCCTCATCATGGTGGCCGCCGGGATGATGAAGATGGCCACCGGTGATGATTTCGCCCTCCGACAAGGTGCCGGAACGAGGTCTAGATTGGTTTTTCGTGGCTACAAAGGCTTGTGGCGGCGGAACTTCCGATTTGTCGACTCCCCTAGGGTTTTTGGAATATTTGGGGATTTATAGGGCGAAGAGGCGGTGCGGGAGGCCATCGAGGTGGGCACAACCCACCAGGGCGCGTCTGGGCCCCCAGGCGCGCCCAGGTGGGTTGTGCACCCCTCGGGGCACCCCTCTAGTACTTCTTTGGCCCAAGTTGTGTCTTCTGGTCCATACATATTCTCCAAAAAGTTTCACTGCGTTTGGACTCCGTTTGTTACTGATATTCTGCGAAGTAAAAAAACAAGCAAAAAACAGCAACTGGCACTGGGCACTATGTCAATAGGTTAGTCCCAAAAAATGATATAAAGTCGCTATAAAATTATTGTAAAACATCCAAGAATGATAATATAACAGCATGGAACAAGCAAAAATTATAGATACGTTGGAGAAGTATCACTCCCTCGCACCACCCGAGCGTCGCCGTTGCCGCCGCTCGCTGCTGCCGCGGCCAGTGCCACCACCTCGCCTCCTCAACACGTCCACGAGGTCCGTCTCCGTCGCCTACGCCTTCTCCCCCGAGTCAAGCGACGCCGGACGCCCCCAAACCCTGCCGACACCATCGTCTTCAACCTTCGGCTCCCCAGATCGCCGAAGTTGCTCCAACACCGTTCGGACTCCCTCGAGCCCACTGACCTGCTCATCATCTTCGCCGTGAGCCCCTGCCCCCTTCCCATCTCTTCCCGTCCTCTAATTTGCGTGCTAGCCGCCGCCCCACGAGCACCCGAAGCCATCGTCCGCCATGGCCGACGAGCTCCATGTTCCCGAGCCCCTCTGCTCCAACCAGATGCTCTGGCGTACTCCTGCTACCCCTTAGGTGCTCCCTAGCACCTCCGTTCGCTCGCCCTCGAGCTGCAGCACCGCGCCCGCGCATAGCCGAGCTCCGGCCGCCTTCGAGGTCGATGTCGTGCCCAACTCCGGCCACCTCGCGCCCCCTGCCACCGTTGGATGCACGCGAGCTCTAGCTCCTCATAGATGGGCTCGGCCGTCGATTTGGTCGCCGTAGGGCAAATCCCGAGCCCCTTCGCCGTCTCTGGCCTCGCCGGCGACGAGCCGTGGGTCAACTCCGATGAGTTTGACCCCGGTTGACTGGGATTTGACCCCCTTCGAGTCATTGATATGTGGGGCCACTCACTGGGTTAATTAGGTTAATTAACTGATTAGCACTAACAGCCACTATTAGCTATTTTAGTCACTAACACGCGGGTCCCACTGGTCAGGTTTGACCTGGACCGCGCCTGTTGACCGCTGACGTCACCCTGACATCATCCTCATGCAATAACTCATTTTCTGGATTTAGTTTAAATTATAATAGCGAGGAAAGTTCCAGAAAATGTTTAAAACTTCTAAAATTCATAGAAAATAAACCGTAGCTCAGAATGAAATAATTTATATATGAAAAATTATCAGAAAAATCCAAAGAATCTGTTTATGGCATTTTCATGCATGTTTGAACAACTTGAACCTGCTGATCAGGTCAAATCAATTAAAGGACATTTTAAATGCCTCCTTTGGAGTTTGAATTTGAATCTTTGATTCAAATGAACTTCAACTAACATGGTAGCATTTTGCATTAGCTCAAACACTAGCAAATTGCTATGTCATGATCATGCATCATACTATTGCATTGCATTGATTGTGTTCCCTCTTGTTGCCGGTGTTTGTCCCCTCTCAGTAGACGTTGTTCCGATGATGTGATCGATGACACTAATGAAGACACAATGCTATCTTCAGAAGTGCCAGGCAAGCAACACCCTTGATCACTCCGATACAAATCCACTCTCTCGCTCATGCTCTCTTTTACTGCATTAGGACAACAACGACTCAACTGTTACATGTTGTGGTAGCTGAACCCATTCCTCTGCATGACCTGTCTTTACCACAGTAAATAGTTAAAACCCACTAGCATGAGTAGGAGTTGTTTGAGCCATGATGTGCCTACTCATTTATGCTTGCTTGTTATGCCTGCTATTGCTTAGAGTTGTGTCAGGTCTGATTCATCGGGGATGAATTGGAATGTGGTCATCATGTCCTACTGTTGAGAGCTAAGTGTGTGAACATGATTTGGTAAAGGTAGCGGTGAGAGGCCATGTAGGAGTACATGGTGGGTTGTCTCATTGAAGCCGTCCTCGGGAACTGAGTTCCGTGTTTGTGATCCAAGACGGTTACTACCACACATTGGGCTCCGGGCACTCCAAGCTCTCTCGACTTATTAATCGCCTTGATCTCTATCCAGGAGTTGCAACTAGTTTCTGGTGTGTGTAGTATGCTGGAGGTCGTGCGCAGCGCTGACCTTAGGGGTGGGATGTGGTGCGACAGGCACGTGGCACGGTGTACCGAGGCACCCGTTTGGTGGGTTCAGGAACCCTGCACACATCGTTTGGGGCCGTAGTGGAAACCTCGGCCGGACTTCCTTGCGGATGGAACTCATATAGGCGATAAACCTGGACTAGAGTCTCGTGTGGTTAGTCAGGTCATGGCCGACACCCTCGCTGGGCTTCGGCTTGAAGGTTGCCGAGTACGTGTTGTGTAAACGGTGATAAGTTGTGAGAGCGTGTGTGAAGAAGTATACCCCTGCAGGGTTAATGATCTATTCAAATAGCCGCGTCCTTGGACATGGACTACTTAGAAAGCTTACATTGTTCATTGATAACTGGAAATGGATACTCTAAAATGTGCAAGATAAGCGTGAGTGCTATGGATGGCCTTCTCGTAGGGAGATGGGAGTGGATCCATAGTGGTGTATTGATATGGTGAATATGTGGACTCGTGTGTGATCTTCCACCTCAAAAGAGTTAACAGCAGTCGTAGTACAGGATAGCCACTGAGTCAAAGCTAGCTTGCTGCAGTTAAACTCCACAACCCCCTTATTGATACTGATGCATATGTAGTTAGTTTCGATGTAAGTCTTGCTGAGTACAATTGTACTCATGTTTGCTTCATTTATGTTTTTTGCAGAGAGACTTCGTTCTCACTAGTAGTTTCATGTGGGCTTCGACGATTAGCTTGGGAATCCCAGACAGAGGTCTGGTTCCTTTTGAGGGTCTTGTAGATAGACAGGTTTTCTAGCCTTCTTTCTTTTCAGATGTCTGTACTCAGACATGTTTATGCTTCCGCTTGGCTTGTATGACTTTGTGTGAAGGGTCATGAGACCCGTAGCTTGTAATAAATGCTATGATGGCTCTTCTGGGCCTTTCTCTATATGAGTTGTTGAGTTATGTTGTGATGCCATGTTGTACATCGCATACTTGCATGTTATGCGTACGTGTAATGTGTATTGCTATGTGTGGGATCCGACACCTAGTTGTTTATTCTTGGTAGCCTTCCTTATGGGGAAATGTCTCCTGGTGCTTCCACTGAGCCATGGTAGTTCGCTACTGCTCCGGAACACTTAGGTTGGCCGGCATGTATCCTTCTTTGTTCCCGTGTCTGTCCCTTCAGGGAAATGTCACGCGTTGTTCCTTTAAGTCCTTGTAGCTTGCTACGACTTGGGTTCATACATTGAGACCGACACGTTCACTGCTGGGTTACATATGCATGTCCCTGTAAGTTTGTGCCACCTTGGGTTTATGACTAGTCATGTTGACCCGGGTTCTTTGTCATATGGATGCTAGCAACACAGTCATATACATGAGCTAAAAGGCGCAAATGGTCCTGGCTAAGGTAAGGCTGCAGCCGTGGGAATACCGTGCGTGAGGCCGCAAAGTGATATGATGTGTTACATTCTAGATCGGTGTGACTTCGGATCGGGGTCCTGACAGCTTTGGTATCAGAGCCTGACTGCCTGTAGGATTACCAAACCAAACTGGTCAAAGTGGTGTCTAGAAATGCTTTAGTTATATAAGGGAATTGATTGTGGAAGGGAACATCTGGCTCTTTTTACTCCTTACCTTATGACCTTCTAATCTGAGTCACCCTCTTCTTTTCTACAGGGATTAAGAACTAAGCTTCTCATTTTTCCATCAGGATCATGTGTTACTAATCTGTAGACTTATAGGAATGATGGATTCAAGTCTCAGTTTAGTTTCTAGTACTTCCGTGTGTTAATAGTTGGTCTCAGAACTTTGATATTGTGATGTTGGGTGGTTATGACACCATTTTGCAGGATGTCTCAAATCTTTCTGAGCAATTACATCTGTTATGTTGTCCGAGTCATCCCAGGTTTCTAAATAGTCTGATGCATTTGCAAATCCCTTATTCACGTTCCTAATGTTCCTTTGGGCCATATTAAGCACACTAATCGGTGTGTTGAGGTACTCCATTGCCTCGACATATATGTTGAAGCTATTATTATGACACTAGGGTATCTTAGAGAACCACCTAGTAATCTAGCCATGTTTTGTGTTCCCAGTGTGATGATTCTGGCCATCATTCTCAAAAGCATCTCGTGATGCCATTTAGTTAGTAGGCATTCTATTCCTCGGTTCTTGAACCTAAGATTCACTCTACTTACCTCGTGTTGATAGCGTTTCTCGTTCCTTTAGGATATTAGTAACCCTTGTGATAGTCCTCGAGGTCCATGGTATATCATTCTTCCAGATACCATGAACCATCCTTGGCAGAAGTTCTTTGAACCGGAAGATCATAACAAGAGTGCTCTTGATGAGTTATCCATTATGGTTGTGACTCTGCCAGTCCTACCTTTCTGCATGGGTTATCTGGAAGAAATATGTTGAACTTGTTTGACATACTAATCTATGCATCCACAACTCAGAAAGTTATATGTTCCTTTGAGTTGTGCCTCTCCAGCTGTATTCCGATCATAGTCTATCCATTGGTAGTCCAGGGTATGTCATGCATTTGTCCATCGATGCCTATTATTCTTATGGTCCGTCAAGTCGTTCCATTTTAGAATGGCTTAGGAGAAACAAACTCCAGTACCTTATCCCTTTCTAGGATTGGGTCAATGTAGTTGTATTTTGCAGATCAAGAATGCCAATCTAGCTTCTAGTCCGTTACACCCTGGAGTATTACCGTCTTTACGTTAAGAGTGTCATGGGAATTGCACAACCTCTTA
Source organism: Thinopyrum elongatum (assembly GCA_011799875.1). Taxonomy (NCBI): domain Eukaryota; kingdom Viridiplantae; phylum Streptophyta; class Magnoliopsida; order Poales; family Poaceae; genus Thinopyrum; species Thinopyrum elongatum. Next base: position 446,867,595 of record CM022303.1, read on the forward strand.
TGAACTCTTGATGCAGTGAGACTTCTCGCCATCATCATTCATTCCTCGGTCCCTGTGTTGTTGCAACCGGGATACCGACAAATGAAATGTGAGGTGTGAAATCAATACTCCTAGCAACTCCGTTGCTTGGTAGTTAATGGACGATGCCTTCATTCTTAGCGCGACAGTTATTGAATCATCATTCTAAGATAGATTGTGCTACTTAGTCCATTTTCCTGGTGCACTCTTCGATCGATGAGTTAGGATTTTGTCAATCCCTTGCTCTTTTGATCATATCGTCTTGCCCTGAAAAGCAAGATTGTTCTCGAGCTTAATAACATATCAGTGGTTCGTGATTTTCCGAATATCTTCTCAAAAGTATTACCAGGTTGTTCCCTGACCGTTATGTTGAGTTCATGATCAAGTTGGTTATCCCTATAACCACCTTTTCTCCAAGAATCTGTGTTGGATACCCTTGAGCTAGTTGGCTAAGCTTAAACAACAACTTGGAGGGTTGGAAGATAAAAGCTGGCCTGACTTAGTTCATTCTGAAGGGATATCTTTGTGTGTGTGTGTGTGTTGAAGAAAGGTGATATCTTCATCGATTGATCCTCGTGATCAATTGTTGGGTCTATTGTCTTGTCCAAACTTTGATTGACTGTGGGCTATCCTCAAATCAAATCAGAATCAATGATGTTCGTAATGTTGTCTTACTCGTGGTTGATCCCTCGATCATACACCATTACATCTTTTGGTCTGACCAATGCTATCACCGTGTTCACTTAATTATGGAATTCCATCTATATGGAAGCCTGGATGGATTGTTGTTGAGCCCATTGACAACATTTTCATCTTGTCCATGGTTCATGTTGAACATCTAAGTTAGTGTTGGAAACTTTTGAAAGCATTTTCTTCGTGCTAGCTCATGAAGTTTATGTTTGATGGAAGAAGTGACTTCCTCTAATTCACATGCATATGATGCAAGTTGCCACCGTGAATTTGAGAAAGTTTGTTTTGCTTCCTCCAGAATCATCCCAAGTTAGTCAGGCATATGTGCGAAGTATTCTGTGGTATGGAGAATTGCAACCTTCATTCTATATGTATCCCTAGCACACCAAGCCACTGATTGATTTGTTCGAGGAGAAGAAGTTCCTTCTTAAGAGCTAATACGGACTTATGTAAGGACTTCGATATCCTCGATGATGGTTCCCCACCTGAACTCGGTAGTGTCTCGTTGTAAGACTACTATGTGGTCATGCTTGTTTGGGATAACATGTTCACATGTGCGTAGCAGAACCAGCTCATGTTTTGGAGCTTACTACTGTAGTTCATTTCCTGCGAATCTCGCAACATCATCTCGTCGATCTGTGTTGCAACCTTTCTCTTTCAGACATGCTGAGTCTGAAGCATCTTACCACCAACCAGATCTGAATCTGAGGCAGATATGATGGTTGGAATTCTCCCAAGATTTATGATGTAGGTTCCTGCAAGGTTGATGTTGGCAGACACACCTAGCTGGAAGATCTATTATTGTAGTATCTTGAATGAGCAATTTGTCCATCTTCTCCATGAGGATTTCGTGCGACTTATTCTAGAAGTTGTTCCTTAGGGATTCTTGTGCTCTTAGATTCTTCGATTATACTATAACCATTCAAACAATGGAATCACTCTCGACTATTAAGCTTTTCCCTAGTTACTAGAATCATTCCCGACATTTGCATTTTGTTCCTAGCTTGCACCCGCCATTGTGCCATTTTACCATGGGCTACCCTTCTCAGTAATTGCTGTTCAGGATCATCTTCAAAAGTGGGCTTACCATGGTTCCCATCCATCTCCGTTGGTTAAAAAAATATCCATTGTGTTGTCTTCAACAAGATAGCCCACATCATCCATTCTAGACTGAGTATGCCATTTCTTCGAACTCCTTCAAACGATTGTTTGCGAATTGCTTTGGGATGGTATAAAGAGTTCCAATGATCTATGTATCAAAAGTAATTCTTTTTGCCACTTAAGGGAATGATTCTACGAGTCACCTCTTCTAGAGTGCCCCGTTATGGAATCATGGCAATTATTTCATCGCTATCTTGAAACCATGCACCATCTTCTTCAGCGTGGAATTTTTGCCTACCCAATTGAACCCTTGTCATCTACCTCTTTCCATTGCTCCTGATGTGTGTTTTATGTCTCAACTCAAGAGATGTTCTTACGTCTCACTCGATGATTTGATCTTGAGTGCTCGATCTTCGAGGAGATCGATTCCTGTAGAGTTTCTTTCTGTCGTCATCGTGTCAGATGAAGATCTCGAAGGCAAAGACGTCAAGATCAATTTGAAGCAATGAATCAACATCTTTGACAAGGGCAATTGGATCATGAAGATCGTGTTAGCTTTGTGTCCCCTCTGCCTTCTTACCTCACGTCTTGAATCTCGGGACGAGATTCTTGTTTAGTGGGGGTGAGTTGTCACAGCCCTAGAAATTGATTGTAATTAGTTGCATCAGCATCCATGCATCATGTTTGAATTCAAAGGAATTTTGAAATGGGGATTGTTAAACCCTAGCATCAAATGAAATTCTACTAGGTTCAAATTTAAATGATTTCAATGAACCCAAAATGCCCTTCACAAAAGTTCAACATTTTTGAATTGGTCTAGAACCTCTGCCAAAAATGGTGCACACTTTTCTAGGTCATTTATGGATTTTTGGATTAAATCATAAGGTATTTGAATTTGGGCATTTAAATGCTATAATTATTTTAAATGCTCAAATAATTCTGGAAACAGTTGAGGGCTGTTGGGAAATATTTCTAAAGTGCCCACAATTTATCTCGGGATTTTCAGAAATGGTTTAGTATTATTACTAAATCAAAAACAGAAAAGCAAATTAGAAAAGAGAAATAAAACACAGAGAGGGTTTCACCTGGGCTTACTTGCAGCCCAGCCGCTTGGCCCAGCCCACTGCAGTAGTGGCCCAGCCCCAGCGCCGCCTCCTTCAACCTCGTGCCAGAAGGCATGAGGGCGTGTGCCCGCGGTGCACCAACACGCGCACGGCCACCGATGGCCACCTCCTGCTTGCCACTTCGCCCTGGCCCTCCCTGGTGCAGCCATGCTACCCCCTTGACCCTCTCTCGCTCTTCCAGTGCCTCTCCCCCCTCCTCTGGCTCTCTCCCTCACACCACCCGAGCGTCGCCGTTGCCGCCGCTCGCTGCTGCCGCAACCAGTGCCACCGTCTCGCCTCCTCAACACGTCCACGAGGTCCGTCTTCGTCGCCTACGCCTTCTCCACCGAGTCAAGCGACGCCGGACGCCCCCGAACGCTGCCGACGTCGTCGTCTTCAACCTTCGGCTCCTCAGATCACCGGAGATGCTCCGACATCGTCTGGCCTCCCCCGAGCCCACTAACCTGCTCATCATCTTCGCCGTGAGCCCCTGCCCCCTTCCCATCTCTTCCCGTCCTCTAATTTGCACGCTAGCCGCCGCCCCACGAGCACCCGAAGCCGTTGTCCGCCATGGCCGGCGAGCTCAATGCTCCCGAGCCCCTTCGCTCCAACCAGATGCTCCGTCATACTCCTGCTGCCCCTTAGGTGCTGCCTAGCACCTCCGTTCACTCGCCCTCGAGCTGCAGCACCGCGCCCATGCATAGCCGAGCTCCGGCCGTCGCCGAGGTCGATGTCGTGCCCAACTCCGGCCACCTCTTGCCCTCCCCCTGCCACCGTTGGATGCGCATGAGCTCCAGCTCCTCGTAGATGGGCTCGGCCATTGATTTGGTCGTCGTAGGGCAAATCCCGAGCCCCTCCGCCGTCTCTGGCCTCGCCGGCGACGAACCGTGGGTCAACTACGGTGAGTTTGACCCCGGTTGACTGGGATTTGACCCCCTTCGAGTCACTGACATGTGGGACCACTCACTGGATTAATTAGGTTAATTAACTTATTAGCACTAAAAGACACTATTAGCTAGTTTAGTCACTGACACGCGGGTCCCACTGGTCAGGTTTGACCTGGACCACGCCTGTTGACCGCTGACGTCACCCTGACGTCATCCTGACGCAATAAATCATTTTCTAGATTTAGTTTAAATTATAATAGCCAGGAAAATTCCAGAAAATGTTTAAAACTTCTAAGATTCATAGAAAATAAACCATAGCTCAGAATGAAATAATTTATATACGAAAAATTATGAGAAAAATCGAAAGTATTTGTTTATTGCATTTTCATGCATGTTTGAACAACTTGAAACTGTTGATCAGGTCAAATCAATTAAAGGGCATTTTAAATGCCTCCTTTGGAGTTTGAATTTGAATCTTTGATTCAAATGAACTTCAACTAACTTGGTAGCATTTTGCATTAGCTCAAACACTAGCATATTGCCATGTAATGATCATGCATCATACTGTTGCATTGAATTGATTGTGTTCCCTCTTGTTGCCGGTGTTTGTCCCCTCTCAGTAGGCGTTGTTCCGATGATGTGATCAATGACACTAATGAAGACACAATGCTATCTTCATAAGTGCCAGACAAGCAACCCCCCTTGATCACTCCGATACAAATTCACTCTCTCGCTCTTGCTCTCTTTTACTGCATTAGGACAACAATGATTCAACTGTTACATGTTGCGGTAGCTAAACCCATTCCTCTGCATGACTTTTCTTTGCCACAGTAAATAGTTAAAACCCACTAGCATGAGTAGGAGTTGCTTGAGCCATGATGTGCCTATTCATTTATGCTTGCTTGTTATGCCTACTATTGCTTAGAGTTGTGTCAGGTCTGATTTATCAGGGATGAATTGGAATGTGGTCATCATGTCCTACTGTTGAGAGCTAAGTGTGTGAACACGATTTGGTAAAGGTAGCGGTGAGAGGCCATGTAGGAATACATGGTGGGTTGTCTCATTGAAGCCGTCCTCAGGAACTGAGTTCCATGTTTGTGATCCAATACAGCTACTACCACACATTGGGCTACGGGCACTCCAAGCTCTCTCGACTTATTAATCTCCTTGATCTCCGTCCAGGAGTTGCAACTAGTTTCTGGTGTTTGTAGTATGTTGGAGGTCGTGCACAGCGCTGACCTTAGGGGTGGGCTGTGATGCGGCAGGCACATGGCACGGTGTACCGAGGCACTCATTTGGTGGGTTCGGGAACCCTGCACACATCGTTTGGGGTCGTAGTGGAAACCTCGGCCGGACTTCCTTGCGGATGGAACTCAAATAGGCGATAAACCTGGACTAGAGTCTTGTGTGGTTAGTCAGGTCGTGGCCGACACCCTCGTTGGGCTTCTGCATGAAGGTTGCCATGTACATGTCGTGTAAACGATGATAAGTGGTGAGAGCGTGTTTGAAGAAGTATACCCCTGCAGGGTTAATGATCTATTCGGATAGATGCGTCCTCGGATATGGACTACTTGGAAAGCTTACATTGTTCATAGATAACTGGAAGTGGATACTCTAAAATGCGCAAGATAAGCATGAGTGCTATGGACGACCTTCTCGTAGGGAGACGGGAGTGGATCCATAGTGGTGTATTGATATGGTGAATATGTGGACTCGTGTGCGATCTTCCACCTCAAAAGAGTTAACAACAGTCATAGTACAGGATAGCCACTGAGTCAAAGCTGGCTTGCTACAGTTAAACTCCACAACCCCCTTGTTGATACTGATGCATATGTAGTTAGTTTCGATGTAAGTCTTGCTGAGTACAATTGTACTCACGTTTGCTTCATTTATGTTTTTTGCCGAGAGACTTCGTTCTCACTAGTAGTTTCACGTGGGCTTCGACGATTAGCTTGGGAATCCCAGACAGAGGTCTGGTTCCTTTGGAGGGTCTTGTAGATAGACAGGTTTTCTAGCCTTCTTTCTTTTCAGATGTCTGTACTCAGACATGTTTATGCTTCCGCTTGGCTTGTATAACTTTGTGTGAAGGGTCATGAGACCCGCAGCTTGTAATAAATGCTATGATGGCTCTTCTTGGTCTTTCTCTGTATGAGTTGTTGAGTTATGTTGTGATGCCATGTTGTACAACGCATACTTGCATGTTACATGTACGTGTAACGTGTATTGCTATGTGTGGGATCCGACACCTAGTTGTTTATTCTTGGTAGCCTTCCTTATGGGGAAATGTGCCCTGGTGCTTCCACTGAGCCATGGTAGTTTGCTAATGCTCCGGAACACTTAGGTTGGCCGGCATGTATCCTTCTTTGTTCCTGTGTCTGTCCCTTCGGGGAAATGTCACGCGTTGTTCCTTTAAGTCCTTGTAGCTTGCTACGACTTGGGTTCATACATTGATGACCGACACATTCATTGCTGGGTTACGTATGCCTGTCCCTGTAAGTTTGTGCCACCTCGGGTTTACGACTAGTCATGTCGGCCCGGGTTCTCTGTCATATGGATGCTAGTGACACAGTCATATACATGAGCCAAAAGGCGCAAACGGTCCTGGGTAAGGTAAGGCTGCAGCCGTGGGAATACCATGCATGAGGCCGCAAAGTGATATGATGTGTTACATGCTAGATCGGTGTGACTTAGGATCGGGGTCCTGACATGCGGGCACATGCAAGGAGGCATGATGACGGAACTTATTACTTTGAAAACTCACATGACGAAAAACTGTATCGCGTGAGGTTAAAGGCTTCTGAGATCCCTGGAAGGTTCTACAGGAACTTAGGGCCATGTGACATTCTGTCTGATGCTCTGGAAACAAGAGAGCCCCCTGGCCGTGCAAGGGGTATATGTGTTAATGTCCCGAACAAGAGGGCTTTCACACTCAGCAAAGAAGAGAGGCTCAGCACGAAAAAAGCGAGGAGTGAATTGAAGCAGAATGAATTGTATGAAAGGTTGAGGAAGGACATGTATCCGACTGTTTGAAAGGAAATTAAGGAGTCAATGATGATGCAGAAGACTCTAACACTGATAGATAGCCAGCAGATGGGAGGGGAGGCGGGCACGGAGGATGCTGGTTATTGCGCGACAACACCGCACAAGAGTAGCTGTGCATCAGCTGACCCCAGCGACACTGAGACTATAGCTGCTCATGATGATGTTATATCTGATCTATCTGGAATGAAAGACAGACTGAAGGGTGTGCTTACACATTATGAAGGTACATTAAAATGTGCAACAACCTGGGTTTACCCACCCTTATTGGAAGAGGGCCTCTTGTTGGACAATGTGCCATTGAAGCCGGGCTGTGTGAAGTGCTACGTGACTGAAGTAAAGCCTGGATTCAATGAATTTTCCCTGAAGAATGTCCTAGGGGACATTGATGAGCATAGGACCTTGGGAGGAACGCTGTTACATCACATCCAGTGGCCACGAAAAGAAATAGACTTCATGGATGAGATCCCTGAAGCCCCGCCAAGAGCAACCAATGTCGCCCCTCAACCGGTGATGCTCTCCTTGCCACAACAGCTCTCACGTGCTTCCCCCAAGGAACCTAATACTCGTAATCCAACGGCTGATACATCAACCTGTGATCAGCCCGCCCGACTTTGTGCCGTACAAGCCATGTCATCATCCGCCCCAGAGCAGCTAGTGGCAAGGCCTACAACTGCTGAAGACGCACCACCGGTTCAGATGCCGACCGCTGAAGCAGCGAGGGGAGACCCAGCTGCACCACATGCTCAGCAGACCAACCTGGTGGAACGGACTACTAAGCAGTCTGATGCTTTGGAACCGCCTGCTAAGCAGTCTGTAGGTCCAGAACCGACTGCTCATCAGTCCGTCGATCCGCAGCCACGTGATCAGCATACCAATGCGTCAGCACTGCCTGCTCAGCAAACCAATGTGTTGGCACGGCCTCCTTAGCACACCGACAAGTTGGCACCACCTACACAGAAACCCGACATAGCTTCAACGCATGGTCAGCAGTCTGATGCCTCTGCTCCTACAGCCCAACAGTCCGTCACAGCAGCACCGCCAGCTCAGCAGTCCGGCATAGCTAAACCGTCTGCTAAGCAGTCCGTCGAAGCTTTACCGTCTGCTCCGCAGTCTGCCTTTCAGCCATCCAGACCTTGGACCAGAAGTGCTTTAAGTACCAAGAAGGAAGCGGGAAAAAAGGCTGCACCCGTGAGGAAGCGTGCCCCGAGAGCGAAGAGGAAAGAGAACGATTGCCTTTTACTTAAAGCACTCATCGCCCAAAACCAAATTAACAGCAAGTTGTTTGAATCAGAGAGTAATATTATTTCTGACGACATGAATGATGCAGAAATAGATTTGGTGCTTCCTAAAAATAAAGCAGACGTACTTGAAGCACGCAATTACGTCCATGGCCAGCCATTTCTTGTTGGTGAATACTTTGATGAGTGCAGCTCCAGTTGCCGCGAGTTACATAAATATTGCATGGATCAAATGTTAGCAGGTCAACATGTTCTGCTAGTCTGCTACAACAGAGATCATTTCCGACACGATCCTGGTTCCATCAGTGTGAATTTCGAGGACTTACATCTCTTCTTCAACTTCAACGAGCTCGATGCCACTCTTGTTAGATGCCTGATTTTGTAAGTACTTAACAAACTCTGATCAACTTCTCCATACAAGGTTGTAAATGATAAACAACTAACTGCATTTTATTCCTCTCAGGGGATTGAACGTGTAGAGAAGAAAAAGGGAGAGTGTGTATTTCATAGATCCTGCATTAGCAAATGGCACAACATTACATGGTAAGGATGAACGGGAGTGGGCCATTAACACGGTCGCCTGTATCTTCGAAAACATGTCCCATGCAAAATCATTTCTCTGGCCATATCATGAATGGTAAGTCAAATAAACAACCACGCATACACTGATTGCCTTTCAGATTTCGACATAATTCCTAAGTTCATGGCTTTCTTAATATGTAGCAACCACTGGATCTTGGTATTCATTGTCCCAAACAAGAACATAGTTTACTACATGGATTCTCTCAGAGAGTCAACAAACACTCAGGATCTAACGCATCTTTAGCAATTCATGGATAGGTATTGAATTCTATGATGTTGAAATTAATTTGCATTCATATCTGGTTCAATAATTGATGTTGTCAAAATTCATCTTTATTTGCAGTGTGCTCGCATTGTGGAAAACTAAACCAGGGAACCTGTTCAAGAGGGAACTACCTCTGCAGCAGGAGATCGTTTCTCCGGTAACACACCGAAATCCGTTATTTTCAGAAAATGTATCCAATAGTCTGCAAATACCTTTTCTTACGCTAGTCAAATGTTCAAGCTTCTAAATAAACCTCTTTCTATTTCTGTCCAAAGAAAAAAATAAATCTAACATCGGTTAGGTTGTTCCTAATAGGACAAATACATGACTAATTCTGTACAAAATATTTCAGTGTCCTCAGCAACAAGCAGGGACCAACCTTTGTGGATACTATGTTTGCAGACACATGATCTCCATCTACAAATCTGCTGATAATTGTGAAGATGCTCATGAATTAGTACCAGTAAGTCTATCTTAATTAATATCTTCTACTCCACTCATATGGCACATTCTGATCTTAAAAATACTGCAACTCATCTTAGAACCGAGGACCCCTGAACTGCTCCCCGCTGGTGAATTGCTGATGGTTTGGAGATTTATCGGTGACTTCTTCCTGAATCACTACATCAATCCCACCGGTGATAATGAAGATTTCAGCATGCCTTCTCCTGAAACATTGAGTAAGAGTTAGCCGCTAAACATATACGCATGGATCCATTGTTTTCCATCTGATGAGGTCTTTGTATTTCATACACTATGATTAATTATGCAATGCATATATATGTCGACAAATCATTGGAATTTAGCTACCATTTGTTCAATTGCAATTATTGCGAAATCTGATGAATGTTCTTCCAGTGGACACTATTTATTCGATTGCATATTGTGGCGAATTTGCCTTTTGCATGCTGATTCAAAAGGGATATTTTTGCTTTAACCTGGCAATTGCTCCGCACACGGTTCAGCTAAATGAGTGTGTGTGCGATCCACATCGGAAAGCATACGTTAATCGTTGCGGAAATGTCGGTGATACACAGTAGACCATAGACGATTTGTAGCACTACTACGTGTGCGTAGGGGCTCTGGAACCATTTGTGATACCACATTATCGCACACGAGAGCTCAAAGTAAACCGTGTCCATTGTAAAATACAATCCCAGTCGTAAATTTTTCAGGAAACGTGTGGGATCCCAAACGAAAAGCACACGTCACTCTTACCGCAACCGTCGGTGATACACAACAAATCACATATGGTCTGCAACACTTGTATGTGTGCGAAGGGGCTCCTGAACCGTTTGTGATAGAACATTATCGCACACGGTAATTGTTCGGAAACGTGTGCGATGGAGTCTTGCATGGCAGACGAGTTCCGCAGAAAACTCGTGTGCGATGGGGCACATATCTCACACACTTCACATGTTGGCCCGTGTGCCTTACATACTCTTTCCCAAACGGTTCATTACGACACACCGTTTGGTTTCACTATGTCATTAGAAACATTTAATCGCCGATCCCACACATGTGAAAGAATTTAGTGTGTGCTGCATCGCATACGATTACATTTGGCAAGGCCTCTGCATCATGGCTCCCTATCCCCGATGGTTTTTGGGTCATGTGGGAAGGACCCCCCTATCACACACACTCACTTGGCGACGGTTCAAAATGCCGTCGCGGAAAGGGGTTAAAAACCGTTTGTATAGCACCTCGCTGTACCAGTGTGGATATATGTGCCTAGATCTTTCCCCATCGCATGGTGCTTGCAAAAGAGAAAATAAAAAAAGAATAGAGAAGAACACTTTGACTCTTGCATAAAAATTAAATACATAAAAGAAAAAGATAGGCCATTCGCAGAGGGAAGCAGAGGTTGTCATGCGCTTTTTGGTTTTGTATGCACAATCTCTTTATGCAAAAGAACATCATGTTATATTTCCCCTTATGATAGCAACCTTTATTATGCAGTCTGTCGCTTTTATTACTTTGCCATCACAAGTTCGTACAATGCTTATTTTCCCTTACACCAAAAGATCAAACACATTTAGAAGCAATTTTTATTACCTTATGCATCGATGACAACTTACTTGAAGGATCTTACTCAATCCATTGGTAGGTATGGTGGACTAAAAAATGGATTTGGGTTAAAGGGTTTTGGATGCACACGTAGTATCTCTACTTAGTGCAGATTTTTGGCTAGCAAAGATATTGAGCAAGCACCACATGTTAGAGGATCTATGACAATATAACTTCTATGTGAATATGAACAAACATAAATCATTACGTTATCTTCCTTGTCCAATGTCAACAATTTGGCATAAATTTTTTAATGGGGGCTCACAATCATAAAAGATGTCCGAGATGGTATATTTGCATGTGAATCTTCTCCTTCCTTATTAATTCTTTCATGAATTGCACCATTGACCAATGCTATGTTTTCAACTTTTAATAATTTTTACCACTTGTACTTTTCCTTATGTGATGTCATTACTTACCATAAGATTAGCATATGATCTTTTTTTTATTTCCTTTATTTTGATTGAAACATAAAAGTAAAGAAGCAAAAACTCAAACTAATCTTTATTATATAACTCTCACTCGATTACATAGATAGATAGATCACGAAACTAGCACTCGAAAATAGATCATACTAAACTTTTATTCAACGAAATCATGAAATAACTAGGGATCGAACTAAGATAGGTAAAGGTAATAAAAGTGATGGAGATACGATACCTGTGCATCTCCCCCAAGCTTGGCACAAGGCAAGGGGAGTGCCCATACCCGTGTACTCAAGTCTCCTTCTTTGGTGATGGTGGTGTGGCATTCTTCTTCTCCAGCTTGCGTCTGAGGCTGAAATTTTCCTCCCTGAAATCATCATTCTCTTGATCAAGCTTTAATACCCTTTTGCATAATGCCACCTTGCTTTCCTGCAGAAAACAAGATGGGATAAATTGAACCTTAGATTTGTTTCCTCTGTCAGGGAGGCTTGACTTCTTGAATTCCACGTGCATATCTCCAGGTTGAGGTAATGGATCTTCATCTTCATCGGAGCTATCATCCCTTGTTTTCTCCATGTCGACGTCTTCCTCCTCATCCGTGGTCCAACCGTAATGATCCACCTCCCCATAGACATTGGGGTTTGCGATATAATCGGCGACGTAGCTCTCTCCCTCCGAATCTTGAGACGACATATTTCAGATCTGCCAGAAAAATAGCACGAAACAAGATCAGAGGATATTTCTGCGATGCAGTGGTCAATACGTCCGAGGGAGTATATAACAAATATTTTTTCTTGGGAAACAAGTATACTACAGGAAAACGGAGTCGGGAAGGTGCCCGAGGGGCCCACTACCCACCAGGGCACGCCAGGTGGGGCAGGCGCGCCCTGGTGCCTAGTGGGCACCTGGGTTGTCTTCCCGGTTTTTTTTTCTAATATTCCAAAACTGACAGAAAATATTTTTGCGAAATTTTCGGAGTCCCTTTACTTACTATATCACATACCTCTTCCTTTTCACAGTTCTGGAGTGTTCTGGAAGGTCTCTTTTATGTATTCCTCTGGTGTCATGGTTTGAATAATATTAGTTTCAACATTAATTGGTGTACCTCAGATATAGTGCTTAATTCTTTGTCCATTGACCACCTTCGGCATTATTGATCTTAATAGCTCCAGAGCGATAAACTTCTTTGATGATATATGGCCCTTCCCATTTGGAAAGAAGTTTTCCTTCAAAAAATCTAAAACGAGAATTGTACAATAGAACATATTCACCAACTTTGAATTCTCACTTTTGGATTCTTTTATCATGCCATCTCTTAACTTTTTCTATGAATAGTTTGGAATTTTCATAGGCTTTGGCTCTCCATTCATCTAGTGAGCTAATATCAAATAACCTCTTTTCACTGGCAAGTTTGAAATCATAGTTGAGTTCTTTAATTGCCCAATATGATTTGTGTTCTAACTCAAGAGGCAAGTGACAAGCTTTTCCATAAACCATTTTGTATGGAGACATACCCATAGGATTTTTATAAGCTATTCTATAGGCCCAAAGTGCATCATCAAGTTTCTTAGACCAATTCTTTCGGGTCCTATTGACAGTTTTTTGTAATATTAATTTTATTTCTCTGTTGCTAAGTTCAACTTGACCACTAGATTGAGGATGATAGGGTGATGCAATTATATGGTTGACATCATTTAGCAAGCAATTTACGGAAATCACCATGAATAAAATGTGAACCACCATCAGTCATTAAATATCTAGGGACTCTAAACCTCGAAAAAATAATTTCTTTCAGCATTTTAATGGAGGTGTTATGATCAGCACTGCTAGTTGGAATGGCTTCTACCCACTTAGTGACATAATCAACAACAACCAAAATATGTGTATACCCATTAGAGGAAGGAAAAGGTCTCATATAATCAAAGCCCCAAACATCAAATGGTTCAATAACAAGTGAATAATTCATAGGCATTTCCTGATGTCTACCAATATTACCAACTCGTTCACATTCATCACAAGATAAGACAAACTTACGGGCATCCTTGAAAAGAGTAGGCCAATAAAAACCAGATTGCAATACCTCATGTGCAGTTCTATCACCCGCATGATGCCCTCCATAAGCTTCGGAGTGACATTTCCATAGGATTTGTTCCTGGTCATGCTCAGGTATACAACATATAACAATACCATCTACTCCTTCTTTATAAAGATGTGGGTCATCCCAAAAGTAATGTCTTAAATCATAGAAGATTTTTTTTCTTTTGTTGGTATGTGAAACTAGGTGGTATAAATTTAGCAACAATATAATTAGCATAGTCAGCTTACCAAGGAGTATTATGAGAAGCATTTATGACAGCTAGTTGTTCATCAGGGAAACTATCATCAATAGGTAGTGGGTCATCAAGAGTATTTTCTAACCTAGACAAGTTATCAGCTACGGGGTTCTCAACTCCCTTCCTATTAGTGATATGTAAATCAAATTCTTGAAGCAAAAGAACCCACCGAATGAGTCTAGGTTTAGCATATTTCTTTTCCATAAGGTATTTAATAGCAGCATGATCGCTGTGAACAATTACTTTAGAATCAACAATGTAAGACCTGAATTTATCACAAGCAAACACAAGTGCTAAAAATTCTTTTTCAGTAGTAGCATAATTTCTTTGGGCACTATCTAGAGTTTTCCTAGCATAATGGATAACATTTAATTTTTTATCAACTCTTTGTCCTAGAACATCACCAACAGCATAATCACTAGCATCACACATAATTTCAAAAGGCAAGTTCCAATCAGGTGGTTGAACAATAGGTGCAAAAGTTAAAGCTTTCTTAAGTGTTTCAAAGGCTTCTACACAATCATCATAAAAAACAAATGGAACATCCTTTTGTAAAAGATTAGTAAGAGGCCTAGAAATTTTAGAGAAGTCTTTAATAAACCTCCTATAGAAACCAGCATGACCAAGGAAACTACGAATACCTTTAATGTCTTTAGGACATGGCATTTTCTCAATTGCATCGACCTTAGCTTTATCCACCTCAATACATCGTTCAGAAATTTTGTGCCCCGAGACAATACCTTCATTCACCATAAAGTGGCACTTTTCCTGTCACACCCTAATTTTTGGCCCTTTCTTTTTCATTTGATTTTCTGAGGATTTTGCTTGAGCTTTCTTTTTCTGTGGCTATGTGGTCTGGAAATTGGAGAAGATGACCTCTTCTTACTTTCCAGAGTGGCTTGTCATCCTCATATACATCCCAAGACCTTGCCATTTTCATCTTGACCCAACCCCAATATTATTTTTCTTGGGAATATTCCTTTTTCTGTTAAAGGAATAATCCTTTTTGCCCTAGGTTGTGAAGCAACCTATATTTCTATCACTCCCAAAATTCCCAAATAATTCTCATAAATTGTTTGGGTCATACCTTGCTCAAATATGTCAAAATCCTTCCTTGGCATCATCAAAGATAATTCACAAATATTCCTTTTCTCATTCTGCCATCAGTGGCTTTTTGAGAAGGAAGTGTCATTTATCTTTGCTTGATTGACCCCAAACTTTTTGGACACCTTTTCATGTCTATATCATTGCCTCATGCCAAAATTCAACTCAATTTTCCTAGTGAATATTCCTGAGCAATTTTTCAAAGTTCCTGTCTGAGGGAATTCTTTGTGAAGGAAGCACTAGCTAGGATAACCCAAATGAGTTGAAATTTTGCACACTCCTTCATGTGCTCATATAATCACCCTCCTCCAAGTTTCATCTCATTCCATTGATCTATGTGAGCCCAGGATCAATTCTTTGTTTCTGGTCAGATTTTCAGTTTATGAAGCAAGTATATTTTATGTTGCTTAAATGTTGCTAGAAATTTTCCAGGACCTTCTCCTACCCATATAACCTATCTCCACAATATTTGGGCTCATTTAATCTAGCCATTTTCCCTCAAGATTTTTCCCAAGATTCTGTCCAGAGAGGTGCTGTATGAAGGAAGTACCATTTTGGCTTGGCCAAATGGCATGAAATTTTTATGGCACTCTCCTATGACCAAATCATCATTCCATGCCCATTTTCAGCCCAAGGTATCACTCTTAGTGAGTGCTACTTCTTGTTTTTGCTTCTGGACCAGATTTTGCAGTTGCAAAGCAAGTGTATTAAATACTTGTCCAAATCCCTTCAAAATTCACAGGACTATAGTCCTTCCTATCCTAAACCTCCCTGACATCTAGTTTGCATCTTAACCTCACTCTGTTGATCACACCAGTGTGGTCAAGATTGCTACAGCAAACTTCAGAGGTCAATTCCCATCTAACCACATCATTTTTAATCGAGCTTTAAACTCAGTTGTAACCTACCCTGGTAGGACTCCACCCTAGACAACATTTGCCAGCCCATTGCGTCCTCTACTTGCCAGTTCACGCGGTGACCACCGCCCTGGCATTGCAGTAGACGCGCTCTGGCCGTCGTTTGCTTCGGGCCCCTCTCCTGCTCGACGTCTCAGCAAGCACGGGCGTGTCTCCCAGCTCACCCTCGCCATCCTCTTCTCCCCAGACCTTTCTCCCCCTCCTGCAGCTCGCTCGTTGGCGCTCGCCGCCGCGCGCCCACGGGCGCACAGTGGTCGGTTGGCTCTGTGCGCGCCCTGGCTGTTTCTCCCCCATGACCCTTGGTCCTCTCTACCCCCGTGAACCCTCCCCTGTTGCTCCGCGTCGCCTTCCGTCAAGCTCGCTGGCGTGTACATGCGTACGCGGCCATGGCTGAGCCACGGCCACGCGTCCGCGGTCATCCCCCTCGGCCACGGCTATAAATAGCCAGCCCCGCGGCACTCCAGGCTCACCAGCAGCCTCCCCACACTCCCAGCTCCCTCCCCAACCACTCGCCCGAGACCCGGAGCCCCTCCTCGCCTCCCATGGCCGCTGCGGCCGCCGCCCTCTCCGGCCAAAATTCGCGGCAACCGAGCCCTCCCTCTCCTCTTGGCCGTCACCAGAGCCTCCACTGCCACTCCCGAGCCACCCCAGCTCCATTCCTCCTTCTCCGGTGATCTCTAGCTGTGAGTCCTCCGGCGACTGAATCCCTCCTCTGCTGCGGGCATGGCCGTGCCCGCTCCAGAGCTCCTCGGTGGCCATCATCACCACCCACCAATGCGTCTTCTCCTCCTAAGCGTTTCGGTAGGTCACACGTTGCGAACGGCGGTCGGAGTCGCCGGCAGTCGCCGTCGAGGCAAGCACCTCCCTCGGCCAGGAGCGCGCTGTGCAGGAGGAAGAAGAAGGCCGGCCAGGCGGGCCCCCTCCCCGTGCGGCCCCACCTGGCAGTCACTCAGGCCCGGCCCCGCCACTGCCAACGTGGATAAGTGGAAGCGTACTTCTGAAAGTACGTTTTCCTGTGGAGTAAGCGTACTCTGCCTCTGCTTTAGCCGAAAATGCGTTTTCCCTGTTCTAAAGACGTAATCTGAGGAATGCGCTTTCTGATTTTCCAGCCGGGGGCCTGTTTGTAGAAGTTATTTTTACAGATTGATCCCTGAACTTCGTTTGGCTATAACTTTTTGCTCGTAACTCCGATCGAGGTGATTCCAACGCCCACGTCTTCGTCTCGTCGAGCCCGTCCTGTTCATACCATTTTCACTATGTGTTCACATTTTGAAAATGACCTTTATGCCCTTGCACCTAATCAGCCCCCTCCGAGGGAGAAACCTTTCCGGCGATTCCTTCCGCGATCTTTCCGCACATCTCCCCGGTGTATCCTTCATCCCCAGGCAAGCCACGACAACCACTTGCATGATAGTCATGCAGTAGCCATGGTTTTCTACTTGAACATTTAATAAGTGCTTGTTTGTCTGTAACTGCTATCACCGTTTCGGTTATGTTTATGGATCTGTGTTTATCTCCATGCTATGTTCATATGCACTTGGTTATCTTGTATTCTTGCTAGTATTACTTTGCATGACATGCTTGGTAGTAGTACATGCTGGTAGTAGTGATGTTAGTTCTAATACATGCTTATCGTCTGTTATCCAGTACCATTGCTAAGCATGTTTCGTTGCATCTAGTTGGTTACATGCTTACTTGGTAGTATTATTGATATGTTCTTGCTTGGTATTTAGTGTTGATGCTAGTGGTCATGTTATGCTATGAGTAGTGTTATACTTGTGATGTTCATGCTCGTCGGTATGCCCTGCTCATTCGGATATATGATTTATTGTGTTGATATGCTTGAGATTATGTTGCACCCCCATGCTTATGTTGATATCATGCTCATGCATTATAGTTGCATCATGTCAGTTTAATATGGCTCATCTAATTGCATTCAAGTTTAACCAGACTTAAATGAACTTGAACAACTGTTGGCTGGGTCATGGTGCCACCAAATCGAGCTGACTAGTGTAGCCACACTTGCCTTATGGGGGTCCTAACTGGGTCTATTGTCATGCCTCTCACCAGTGCCTCCAACGAGGGAAGGTTATGGGCGAGCGCTACCCTGATCAGGTAGGCGGACATAAGCCTTGTGTGCCCGTTGTTGTGATTGGTATACCATTGTCCCCATTTGGGACCGTTTATAGTTTTGCCACAACGGTGGCCGTTGGATGTCATGGGTTGACATCGGGGCCACCCAGGACTTAGCCCAAAGGGGAGTTTGTCAGAGTGGCTGGGAGAGTGTGATGGCAGTAGATCGGTTTTATCGGAACGCCGTTGGTCCACCCGAATGGGAGCACGAGGCCATGGGTTCCGTGGTGTGGGTACAGTGTGCTAACCTCTGTAGAGTGTGTGTTTAATCTATCGATAGCCGCGCCCGTGGATAAGGGCCCAGTTCATAGTCGGTCACACTGTGGGTCAACAGTAATAATAATAACTTGATTAATAACAACCCTGGTTCGATGATGAGAAAGAGATTGGTCGTGATCGAGAAAGGATCACGGAAGTATCATGGATACCGAAGTTGGTTGATCTTTATGTGATCGTGAGAGGATCACCGTGGTATCGAGGATACCGAGTTGTTGGATATTTGTGGTGTTATGCGAGAGTCAAGGGTAAAGGTCAAGCTCCTTGTGGTCATGTAATGATTACTACGGTATTGTAATACCAAGCTTGATTGGATCCTAAGATGATCGTGTGATGTCCGTGATGGTAAGCTGATGCATGTGATGGTTACGAGGTAACCCCGAGCAGAGTAAGTTGGTGCATGATAGTTGGAACATGCTGCATCCTAGTATCATCTTGTTCCTATCATGAGTAGCATGCCTTATGGTTCTAGTTGTGTGATGTTCCACATGCTTATGCTCATGCCATGCTTTTGTTGTTCTAGTGGTACCATGCTCATCTCTAATGCTTAACCTGTAAATGCCATGATGTTGTTTGTCTTGATTGCTATGAGCTTGCAAGTACATTCAATGTACTGACCTGGTGTGTCATGCCAGTTTGCAGGTCATGCCGGCTTTGATTGCTTGTTTGCCATGGATCCCTTGTTTGCGAGCTAGGATAAGCGTTCCAGCCAGAGTCCCTGCGGAGTGGAGTTCACCACCGTCACCGCTGTTCCACTGCTAGAGTTATTCCGCTACTTCGTGTTGTTCTGCTGCTTGCATGGAGCAACCATGGCAGGCGTAGTGTCACCTTGCCGATGTAATCCCCTTGTACCCATATAGATTGTAATAAATAGCTGATTTGTTCTATGCTAAGCAGTGCCGTATTCCAGAAGACTTCTCCTCGATCTCTGGGCTGGAATACGGGGCGTTCCGGTTTCTCTGAGCCGGGGTGCCACATTTCCCAATTCAAGACAAGATTAGTTTGTTCACATCTCTGTAAAACTCGATCAAGGTTGCTTAAGCAATCATCAAAAGAAGTTCCGTAAACGAAGAAATCATCCATGAAAAACTCAACAATCTTTTCACAAAAGTCAGAGAATATAGCAGTCATACATCTTTGAAAGGTAGCAGGTGCATTGCATAAACCAAAAGGCATACGTCTATAAGCATAAGTTCCAAAATGGCAAGTAAAAGTGGTTTTATCTTGATCAGGTTGTGATAGAGGTATTTGAGAGAAACCAGAATATCCATCAAGAAAGCAAAAGTGTGTGTGCTTAGATAGTCTTTCTAGCATTTGATCGATAAAATTCAAAGGGTAATGATCTTTTCTAGTGGCTTTATTTAATTTTCTAAAATCAATTACCATTCTATAGCCAGTCACAATTCTTTGCGGGATAAGTTCATTTTTATCATTAGGAACAACGGTAATACCTCCCTTTGTAGGGACACAATGAACAAGACTTACCCATCTACTATCAGCTATAGGATAAATTATACCTGCATCCAGAAGCTTTAGTATTTCAGTTCTTACCACTTCCTTCATCTTAGGATTTAATCGTCGTTGATGATCAACAATGGGGTTAGCATCAGGTTCCATATTAATCTTGTGCTGACAGAGAGTGGGACTAATGCCCTTTAGATCATCCAGAGTATATCCAATAGTAGCACGGTGCTTCCTCAGAGTTTTTAATAATCTTTTCTCTTCATGCTCTGTAAGTTAGCACTAATAATAACATGATATATCTTTTTCTCATCAAGATAAGCATATTTCAAAGTGTCAGGCAATTGCTTTAATTCAAACACAGGATCACCTTTAGTTGGAGGAGGTCCTCATATTTCAAATTGTGTTTAAGGATAGGTTGTTGTTCAAAGAATATTTTATCTATTTCATTTCTTTCATGCAACTACATATCATTTTCATGGTCTAGCAAATATTGTTCTAGTGGATCAGTAGGAGGTACGACAATAGAAGCAAGACCAATTATTTCATCCTTACTAGGCAAATCTTTATTGCGAGGTTGCCTACGAAACTTGGATAAATTAAACTCATGAGACACATCACCAAAGTTAACACTGACGGTTTCTTTCTTGCAATCTATCTTAGCATTAACAGTGTTCAAGAAAGGTCTATCAAAGATAATGGGACAAAAGTCATCTTGTGGGGAACCAAGAACTAGAAAATCAGTAGGGTATTTTATCTTCCCACACAAGACTTCAACATCTCTAACAATCCCAAGTGGTGTGATAGTATCTCTATTAGCAAGTTTAATAGTGACATCAATCTATTTCAGCGGGTGTTATATCATTCATAATTTCTTGGTAAAGAGTAAAAGGAATAGCACTAACACTAGCACCCATATCACTTAAGCCATGATAACAATGATCTTCTATTTTAACTGAGATAACGGGCATGCCAACAACAGGTTTATTTTTATCTTTAGTATTGGGTTTAAAAATTCTAGCAGCTTTAGCACAGAAGTAAATAACATGCCCATCAATATTATCGACCAAGAGATCTTTATAAATAGCAATACTAGGTTCTACCTTAATTTGTTCAAAGGGTCTATGTGCTCTAATATCACTTTTGTTAACCACGGTTGAAACCTTAGCATGTTCCTTTATTCTAACAGGGAAAGGTGGTTTTTCAATATAAGCAGTAGGAACAACAGGATCAACATTGTAAATGATAGTTTCATCTTTAACTATAACCGGTTCTTTAATTTCTTCTTTAATAGGGGGATGATATTTAAACCACTTCTCTTTAGGGATATCAACATGAGTAGCAAATGATTCACAAAAAGAGGCTACTATCTCAGAGTCAAGTCCATATTTAGTGCCAAACTTGTGAAAAGCATCGGTATTCATAAAAGATTTAACACAATCAAACTCAAGCTTAATACCTAACTCTTTACCTTCGTCGAGTTCCCAATCTTCAGAGTTGCATTTAATTCTTTCCAAAAGGTCCCACCTGAATTCAATAGTCTTTTTCATAAAAGAACTAGTACAAGAAGTATCGAGCATGGATTGAGCATTACGAGAAAGCCGAGCATAAAAATTCTGAATAATAATTTCTCTCGAGAGCTCATGATTGGGGCATGAATATAACATTGACTTAATCTTCCCCCAAGCTAGAGCGATACTTTCTCCTTCACGAGGCCAAAAATTATATATATAATTCCGATCACGATGAACTAGATGCATAGGATAATTTTTTTGGTGAAATTCCAATTTCAATTGATTCCAATTCCAAGCTCCAATATCATCACATATCCTATACCATGTCAACGCTTTTCCCCCAAAAGATAAATGGAAATCCTTCTTCTTAACTTCATCTCTGGGTAAACCTGCAAGCTTAAACAATCCGCAAATTTCATCCACATGTATCAAATGCATATTAGGATATTTCGTTACATCTCCTGCATAAGGTTTAGCTAGCAGTTGTTCTATCATGCCCGAAGGAATTTCATAGCTAATATTTTTAGTAGGTGCAGTAGCTTGAGGGGCAACTCTTTGTGTTTCCGGTCGAGGTGAGGATACCGTGAGCAAACCACTCAAAGGATTGTTTTCCATAGTAACAAGTGATAGTAAATTTCAGCATGTTATATAAATTTTTCCTTACCGATTTCCACTTACCAAGAGCGCTTCACTCCCCAGCAACAATGCTAGAAAAGAGTCTTGATGACCTACAAGTATAGGGGATCAATCATAGTCCTTTCAATAGTAAGAGTGTCGAACCCAACGAGGAGCAGAAGGAAATGACAAGTGGTTTTCAACAAGGTAATTTCTGCAAGCACTGAAATTGTCGGTAAAAGGTAGTTTGATAGCAAGATAATTTATAGCAAGTAACAAGTAGCAATAGTAACAATAAGTGCAGCAAGGTAGCCCAATCCTTTTTGTAGCAAAGGACAGGCCGGAACGATCTCAGATAATAAGTAAACGTTCTCGAGGACACACGGGAATTTCATCTAGTCACTTTAATCATGTTGGTTTGATTCACATTCGCTACTTTGATAATTTGATATGTGGGTGGACCGGTGCTTGGGTGCTGTTCTTACTTGAACAAGACTCCCACTTATGATTAACCCCTCTCACAAGCATCCGCAACTATGAAAGAAGAATTAAGATAAAATCTAACCATGGCAATAAACATATGGATCCAAATCAGCCCCTTACGGAATAGCGCATAAACTAGGGTTTAAGCTTCTGTCACTCTAGCAACCCATCATCTAATAACTACTCCACGATGCATTCCCTTAGGCCCGAATATGGTGAAGTGTCATGTAGTGGACGTTCACATAACACCACTAAGGGAATCACAACATACATATCATCAAAATATCGAACACATATCAAATTCACATGATTAGTTGCAACATGACTTCTCCCGTGTCCTCAAGAACAAAAGTAACTACTCACACAACATGTTCATGCTCAAGATCAGAGGAGTAATAAATATCATAATGGATCTGAACATATAATCTTCCACCAAATAAACCGGCTAGCATCAACTACAAGATGTAATCAACACTACTAGTCATCCACAGGTACCAATCTCAGGTTTTGATACAAAGATTGAACACAAGAGATGAACTAGGGTTTGAGATGAGATGGTGTTGTCGAAGATGTTGATGAAGATTGGCCTCCCAAAGATGAGAGGGTTGTTGGTGATGACGATGGCTTCGATTTCCCCCCTCGGGGAGGGAAGTTCCCTCGGCGGAATCGCTCTGCCGGAGGGCAAAAGTGCTCCTATCCAAGTTCTGCCTCGAGACGGTGGTGCTCCGTCCTGAAAGTCCTCTCGTTATTTTTTCTAGGTTAAAAGACCTCATATACTAGAAGATAGGCACCGAAGGTGGGCCTGGGCCCCCACTACCCACCAGGGCATGCCTGGAGGGGGTGGCGTGCCCTGGTGCCTAGTAGGCACCTGGGTGGCCCCCTCCGGTAGTTATTTTCTCCAGTATTTTTTATATATTCCAAAATAATTCTCCATAAAATTTCAGCTCATTTGGAGATGTGCAGAATAGGTATCTCTGACATAGTTTTTTCAAGTCCAGAATTCCAGCTGCCGGTATTCTCCCTCTTTGTGTAAACCTTGCATATTATGAGAGAAAAGGCATTCGAATTACTCCACAAAGTGTTATATTGCATAAAAACACTATAAATAATAGTAGGAAATCATGATGCAAAATGGACGTATCAATGCTCGCTTAAAGCCCTCGACATCCGCATCAAACTCATTTGATCCAAATGTCATTCATGATGCGGATGATTCGAGAGAACCCCTTGCATCTCCGGCTCGCACTCAAGTTCCCAAGTACAATGCCATGGAACCCTTTTACTCACCCCAACCCTTGCAACACCATCGCATTAATCCTGTTGGGCCTCCACCCCCTTTGAAAGCTAATGCATTTGCTAAATGGAAGCTAGATATGGAGTCTCATATTCGCAGTGCTTCAACTCAACTACGGTGGATTGTGGTCAATGGATTCAATCCCAAGGACCCGATGAATCTCACTCCAAGAGAAGCGGTTGATGATCAGCTCAATGCAACCACCCACAACATGTTGCGCACCACGGTGACCGATAACTATGCTGACTCCATTGCTCTCCTTAAGACCGCCAAGGAAATTTGGGATTGCCTTGAGGAAGCTCTCGAAGGTGATGAAGCAATTCGAAGATCTCGGTTGGCTTTGCTCAAGCAAGAAGTCAATCTCTTTGTGAGGAATGATGGTGAGTCCGTGGAAGAGGTTTACCGAAGGTTGAAGTCCCTTGTGCTCAACTTGAGAACCTTTGGGTGCACTTGGGAAAATGATGATTTCATCAAGGACAAGTTCATAGATGCTATGGTTCTCACGAAACATACCACGGTCATGATGATACATCAACATCCGGATTATCACAAGTTGACCGCGCTCAAGTTATCTCCACTTTATCCACTCATGTTCTTTTGGAGACCAAGTCCAAGAAGACCTTTGCAATTGCTCAAGCAACCAAGAACTCCAATCTTGCCTTGAAGGCCAAGAAAGTGGTTAGTCAACCTTCAAGGGATGAAGAAGTGATTGAAGAGGCATGTGAGGAAGATGTTGGCACTTCATGCCCGGCAAATGACTTTGCGGAAGACTTGGCTCTCTTTGTCAAAAAGTACTCCGGGACCATGTCAAACAAAGGGAAGAATCTTCAAGGAAGATCGTTTGGACGAAGGAAATGCTACAATTGTGATAGCCCAAGACACTTTGTGCATGATTGTCCGTATGAGAGACGTGAAGACAAATCCGAGAAGATTGTGCTCAAGAAGAAGAAGTTCACTAAGTTCACAAAGAGGAAAGATGGCAAGGCTCTAGTCCATGAAGAATACATGTCCGGAGATGAAGATGACGGTGATGATGATCAAGTGGGCACGGCCGCCATTGCCATGCATGCCATGCTACTTCTTGAGCTTGCGTTGATTTTCCCTTGAAGAGGAAAGGGTGATGCAGCAAAGTAGAGATAAGTATTTCCCTTAGTTAAGAACCAAGGTATCAATCCAGTAGGAGGTACAAGCAAGTCCTCAATAGATGCACCTGCACAAACTAACAAACACTTGCACATAACGCGAAAAAGGGGTTGTCAATCCCTTCGCGGTCACTAGCAAGAGTGAGATCTAATAGAGATAGATATAAAAGATAAGTAAAAGGCAAAATAAATTAAATATAAATAAATTGCAGCAGGGTATTTTTGGGTTTTTGGTTTTATAGATCTGAAAATATATGATGAGAAATAGACCTGGGGGCCATAGTTTTCACTAGAGGCTTCTCTCTTGAAAGGAACACATACGGTGGGTGAACAAATTACTGTTGAGCAATTGATAGAAAAGCGCAAAGTTATGAAGATATCCAAGGCAATGATCATGAATATAGGCATCACATCCGTGACAAGTAGACCGACTCCTGCCTGCATCTACTACTATTACTCCACACATCGACCGCTATCCAGCATGCATCTAGTGAATTAAGTTAACAAGAATGGAGTAACGCCATAAGCAAGATGACATGATGTAGAGGGATAGATCCAATCAATATGGTAAAACCCCCATCTTTTTATCCTTAATGGCAATAATACAAATACGTGCCTCGCTACCCCTACTGTCATTGGGTGAGGACACCGCAAGATTGAACCCATCACAAAGCACCTCTCCCATTGCAAGAAAAACTAATCTAGTTGGCCAAGCCAAATCAATAGATTGGAGAGAAATACAAAGCTATCTTAATCATGCATAAAAGAGTTCAGAGAAGACTCACACAATATTCATAGATAATCTAATCATAAATCCACAATTCATCGGATCTCAACAAATGCACCGCAAAAGAAGATTACATCGAATAGAACTCCAAGAACATCGAGGAGAACATTGTATTGAAGATCAAAGAGAAAGAAGAAGCCATCTAGCTACTAGCTATGGACCCATAGGTCTGTGGTAAACTACTCACACATCATCGGAAGGGCAGCAACATTGGTGTAGAGGCCCTCCGTGATAGAATCCGCCTCCGGCAGAGTGCCGGAAAAGGCCCCAAGATGGGATCTCACGAGAACAGAAGCTTGCGGCGGCGGAAAAGTATTTTTGGTGTGCCCTCTGGTATACGGGGAATATTTGAGTATTTATGGAGCCATGATTAGGGTTAGGAGAACTACGAGGGCGCCCACAAGCCTAGGCCCCCCTGGGGCGCGCCCCTAGGGCTTGTGGGCTCCTCGTGGGTCTTCTGGACTCCTCCCGAAGCTTCCTAGGTGTCTTACGGTCCAAGAAAAATCATCGTAAAGTTTTATTCCATTTGGACCCCGTTTGGTATTGATTTTCTGTAAAAGACAAAAACAAGGAAAAAACAAAAACTGGCACTGGGCACTAGGTTAATAGGTTAGTCCCAAAAAATGATATAAAATAGCATATTAATGCATATAAAACATCCAAGATGGATAATATAATAGCATGGAACAATAAAAAATTATAGATACGTTGGAGATGTATCAAGCATCCCCAAGCTTAATTCCTGCTCGTCCTCGAGTAGGTAAATGATAAAAACAGAATTTTTGATGTGAAATGCTACCTAACATATTTATCGATGTAATTTTTCTTATTGTGGCATGAATGTTCAGATCCATAAGATTCAAAACAAAAGTTTAATATTGACATAAAAACAATAGTACTTCAAGCATACTAATAAGGCAATCATGTCTTCTCAAAATATCATGGCTAAAGAAAGTTATCCCTACAAAATCATATAATCTTGTCATGCATGCTCATCTCAACATAGTTGTTCCCTCTTCATGCATGCTCATCTCAGCACCCTGATACGTCTCCGTCGTATCTATAATTTTTGATTGTTTCATGCCAATATTATACAACTTTCACATATTTTTGGCAACTTTTTATATGATTTATTGGACTAACCTATTGATCCAGTGCCCAGTGCCAGTTCCTGTTTTTTGCATGTTTTTTGTATCACGAAAAATCCATATCAAACGAAGTCCAAACGCGATAAAAATTTACGGAGAATTATTTTGGAATTTATGTGATTTTTGGGAGGTGGAATCAACGCAAACGGGGGCCCACAGTGCCCACAACCCACCAGCGCGCGGCCCAGGCCCCAGGCGCTCCCTGGTGTCTTGTGCCCTCCTCGAACATCGGTTGGAGGCCTTCTTCTGGTGCAAGAAAGATAATTTATGAAAAAAAATCATGTTAAAACCTCAGCGCAATCGGAGTTACGGATCTCCGGGAATATAAGAAACGGTGAAGGGCCAGATCTGGGGGACGCGAAACAGAAGAGAACAGAGAGGGAGATCCAATCTCGGAGGGGCTCCTGCCCCTCCGCCGCCATGGAGGCCATGGACCAGAGGGGGAACTCTCCTCCCATCTAGGGGGAGGCCAAGGAAGAAGAAGAAGGAGGGGGGCTCTCTCCCCCTCTCTCCCTGTGGCGCCGGAGTGCCGCCGGGGCTAGGATCATGACGGCGATCTACATCAACAATCTTGCTACCGTCAACACCAACTCTCTCCCCCTCTATGCAGCGGTGTAACACCTCTCTTCCCCGCTGTAATATCTACTTAAACATGGTGCTCAACTACATATATTATTTCCCAATGATATTTGGCTATCCTATGATGTTTGAGTAGATCCGTTTTGTCCTATGGGCTAATCGTGATCTTGGTTGGTATGATTGTATATTTTATTAATGGTGCTGTCCTACGGTGCCCTCCGCCTCGCGCAAACGTGAGGGATCCTCGCTGTAGGGTGTTGCAATATGTTCATGGTTTGCTTATTGTCGGTGTTGTGGGGGTGACAGCAGCCTAAACGCGGATAAGTGGGTTATGGCGTATGGGAGTAAAGAGGACTTGATACTTAATGCTATGGTTGGGTTTCACGACCTTAATGATCTTTAGTAGTTGCGGATGCTTGCTAGATTTCCAATCATAAGTGCATATGATCCAAGTAGAGAAAGTATGTTAGCTCATGCCTCTCCCTCATATAAAATTACAAGAATGATTACCGGTACTTGTTATCGATTACCTAGGGACAAATGACTTTCTTGTTGACAAAAGTTATCTACTTTTATTACCTTGCAACTTATTCATAGTTTTATTCTCGCAAAGTACTTCTAGTTTTATTCTTGCAAAATAGTTTCATACTTGTTTTAGGTAAAGCAAATGTTAATTTTGCGTAGAGTTGTATCGGTGGTCGATAGAACTTGAGGGAATATTTGTTCTGCCTTTAGCTCCTCGTTGGGTTCGACGCACTTATTTATCGAAGAAGCTACAAACGATCCCCTATACTTGTGGGTTATCAAGACCTTTTTTTGGCGCCGTTGCCGGGGAGCTATAGCGTGGGGTGAATATTCTCGTGTGTGCTTGTTTGATTTATCACTAAGTAGATTTTTATTTTGTGTTCTTGTTTTCTATCTTTAGTTATGGGTAGGAAACGTAAAATACCAAAAAATTAGTTGTACCTACTAAACCAATGGTGGAAGAACCACCCAAAATCTATTATACTACTGAAGCTTTCTATTTGGATCATCTTCGGTCCATTTGTGCTCGTGCTGAAAACCCAACTAGCTTAGTTGAGGGAAAATCATTAGATGAGCATGCTTGTTTTGTGCAACACTGTTTATCTCAAAAAGAGAAACTTTTACTACATCAAATTAATACTATGCAATGCTATGCTTGGAATTTATGTGAAATACATGATTTTACTTGTTGTTCTGAAGACCCTAAGAAACACCTTCCTTATCAATGTGAGTTTAGGGATAATGGAATTTAGCTTCTTATGCCAAGGGTGTTTATAATTATTATGATATTGAACAAATTGAAGAATTTGTTGCTTTTAAGGGTGCTTATGAAATTGCTTCTTTGATTGAAAAGTATGATGCTACTCTTTACAAATCTGAAAAAATTTCCATACTTAAATATTGCTATGAAAATTATTCTTCTAATGCTTATATTAAACCATATATTGAGGACTTCTCCGCTATCCAAGAAGAGACTAATATTTTGCGGGAGTCTATGGAAGAAGAAATTGATGAAACTGTGAGCTCCTTTGATGAAAAAGATGATGAGGAGAGTGAAGAACAAGCGGAGGAAGAGCGGATTGATCACCCGTGCCCACCTTCTAATGAGAGTAACTCTTCAACTCATACATTGTTTAATGTCCCTTCGTTCTTACCGAAGGATGAATGCTATGATAATTGCTATGATCCCGTTGATTCTTTTGAAATATCCCTTTTTGATGAACTTGATGCTTGCTATGCTTGTGGCCTAGATGCCAATATGAATTATGCTTATGGAGATGAACTTGCTATAGTTCCTTATGTTGAGAATTAAATTGTTGCTATTGCACCCACACATGATAGTCCTATTATCTTTTTGAATTCTCCAAACTACACTATATCGGAGAAGTTTGCACTTATTAAGGATTATGTTGATGGGTTGCCTTTTACTGCTACACATGATGATTTTGATGAATATAATATGCATGTGCTTGCTGCTCCTACTTGCAATTATTATGAGAGAGGAACTATATCTCCACCTCTCTATGTTTCCAACACGATAAAATTGCAAGAAACTGATTATGCTATGTATTGGCCTTTACTTGACGTGCATGAATTGTTCTTGTATGACATGCCGATGCATAGGAAGAGAGTTAGACTTCGTCATTGCATGATTTATGTTGCTTTGTGCTCACTACTAAATGCCAAATCATTGTTAATTAAAACTGGCTTTGATATACCTTGGGATCCGGGTGAATCCATTACTTGAGCACTTTATGCCTAGCTTAATGGCTTTAAAGAAAGCGCTGCCAGGGAGACAATCCGGAAGTTTTAGAGAGTCATTTTATTCTGTTGAGTGCTTTTATAAAGTTTAAAAACAAAAAAAAATATAGAGGGGAACCTTAAAACTTCACAAAAAGAGAAGCGATTGAAAGGTGATGCATTGGAGAAGTGAGGGTCGACCTTGAACACTTGTGTTCATGCTCATGGAAACAATGTAGAAATTTTCATGAATATTCTCACAAAAATAATTATCCCCTTGTACAAATCCATTGTATTATAAAAATAATGTGCCAAGATTTGCCTTTAGGATGATTAGATTGCTTGTTGGTATGTGCGGTGCAGAAACAGAAACTTTGGCTGTAGTGTGTGATTTTACATTTTTTACTCGAATGTCAAAAGGTTCTGAAACTTTTTGCACAGTTTTTATGTACAAATTTTTTATTTTTTCCTAATTTTTCAGATTTTTTGTAGTATCACAAGTATGGTAGGTGTTCAGATTGCTACAGACTATCCTGTTTAAGACAGATTCTGTTTTTGATGCATTGTTTTGCTTGTTTTGATGAAACTACCGATTCTATCGGTGGTATAAGCCATGGAAAAGTTATATTAAATTAGCTGAAATGCAAAAACAAAATATTAATTGGTTTGAAACAGTACTTAAAGTAGTGATTTGCATTATTATACTAATGGATTTCACCAGTTTTCTAATGAGTTTTGTGTGGATGAAGTGATCAAAGATCGAGGAGGTCTCAATATGAGGAGAAGGAGGAGAGGCAAGAGCTCAAGATTGGGGATGCCCAAGGCACCCCAAGTAAATATTCAAGGAGACTCAAGCGTCTAAGCTTGGGGATGCCCCGGAAGGCATCCCATCTTTCTTCAACAAGTACCGATATGTTTTCATCTTCATTTCGTTCATGTGATATGTGTGAATCTTGGAGCGTCTTTTGTGTTTAGTTTTCATTTTTATTTTATGCACCATGCTGGTATGAGATAGTCCATGGTTGATTTATAGAATGCTCATTGCACTTCACTTATATCTTTTGAGTATGGCTTTATAGAATGCTTCATGTGCTTCACTTATATCATTTGAAGTTTGGATTGCCTGTTTCTCTTCACACAGAAAACCGTTATTTGTAGAATGCTCTTTTGCTTCACTTATATTTGTTAGAGCATGGTCTTTTGTAGAAAGAATTAAACTTTCTTGCTTCACTTATACCTATTTAGAGAGTCAACAGGAATTGGTCAATTGCATGGTTAGTCATAAAATCCTACATAAAACTTATGGATCACTGAATATGATATGTTTGATTCCTTGCAATAGTTTTGCGATATAGAGATGGAATATGTGGGAGGTACTAGTAAATGGTTGTGGTTAGTAAGAATATTGGTGTTAAGGTTTGTGATTCCCGAAGCATGCACGTATAGTCTCTCGTTATGCTATGAAGTTGGAGCATGATTTATTATTGATTGTCTTCCTTATGAGTGGCGGTCGGGGACGAGCGATGGTATTTTCCTACCAATCTATCCCCCTAGGGGTATGCGTAGTAGTACTTTGCTTCGAGGGCTAATAAACTTTTGCAATAAGTATATGAGTTCTTTATGATTAATGTGAGTCCATGGATTATACGCACTCTTACCTTTCCGCAATTTGCTAGCCTCTACGGTACCGTGCATTGCCCTTTCTCACCTCGAGACGTGGTGCAAAATTCGCCGGTGCATCCAAACCCCGTGATATGATACGCTCTATCACACATAAGCCTTATTATATCTTCCTCAAAACAGCCACCATACCTACCTATTATGGCCTTTCCATAGCCATTCCGAGATATATTGCCATGCAACTTCCACCGCTTCCGTTTTGATGACTTGAGCATTCATTGTCATATTGCTTTGCATGATCATATAGTTGACATAGTATTTGTGGCTCAGCCACCGTTCATCATTTTTCATACATGTTACGCTAGATCATTGCACATCCTGGTACACTGCCAGAGGCATTCATATAGAGTCATACTTTGTTATAGGTATCGAGTTGTAATTTTTATTTCTTTTGAGTTATAAGTAAATAGAAGTGTGATGATCATCTATTTTCATTATTAGAGCATTGCCCCAGTGAGGAAAGGATGATGGCGACTATGATTCCCCCACAAGTTGGGATGAGACTCCGGACAAAGAGAGAAAAAAATATAAAAAAGAAAAAAAGAAAAAAAGAGAAAAAGAAAAAAAGAGAGAAGGGGCATGCTAGTCCCACACTTGTGCTTCAAAGTAGCACCATGTTTTTCATATAGAGAGTCTCCTATGTTGTCACTTTCATATACTAGTGGGAATTTTTTATTATAGGATTAGATGCACACCCACTTAGTTTTCATATTGAGCTTTCATACACTTATAGCTCTTAGTGCATTCGTTGCATGGCAATCCCTACTCCTCACGTTGATATCAATTGATGGGCATCTCGATAGCTCGTTGATTATCCGCGTTGATGTGAGACTTTCTTACTTTTTTGTCTTCTCTATATTTACCCCTATCATCATACTCTATTCCACCCGTAGTGCTATATCCATGGCTTGCGCTCATGTATTGCGTGAGGGTTGAAAAAGCTGAAGCGCGTTAAAAAGTATGAACCAATTGCTCGGCTTGTCATCGGGGTTGTGCATGATAAATACTTTGTGTTAAGAAGACAGAGCATGGCAAGACTATATGATTTTGTAGGGATAGCTTTCTTTAGCGTTGATACTTTGAAAGACATGATTGTTTGTTGGGATGCCCGAGTATTGATGTCTTTATGTGAAATTATAAACTATTGCTTTGAATCACTTATGTCTTAATATTCATGCCATGACTAGATATATGATCAAGTTTATGCTAGGTAGCATTCCACATCAATTTTTTTTATCATTTACCTACTCGAGGACGAGCTGGAATTAAGCTTGGGGATGCTGATACGTCTCCGTCGTATCTATAATTTTTGATTGTTTCATGCCAATATTATACAACTTTCACATATTTTGGCAACTTTTTATATGATTTATTGGACTAACCTATTGATCCAGTGCCCAGTGCCAGTTCCTGTTTTTGCATGTTTTTTGTATCACAGAAAATCCATATCAAACGAAGTCCAAACGTGATAAAAATTTACGGAGAATTATTTTGGAATTTATGTGATTTTTGGGAGGTGGAATCAACGCAAACGGGGGCCCATAGTGCCCACAACCCACCAGGGCGCGCCCTGGTGTCTTGTGCCCTCCTCAAACGTCGGTTGGAGCCCTTCTTCTGGCGCAAGAAAGATAATTTATGGAAAAAAATCATGTTAAAATCTCAGCGTAATCAGAGTTACGGATCTCCGGGAATATAAGAAACGGTGAAGAGCCAGATCTGAGGGACGCGAAACAGAAGAGAACAGAGAGGGAGATCCAATCTCGGAGGGGCTCCTGCCCCTCCGCCGCCATGGAGGCAATGGACCAGAGGGGGAACTCTCCTCCCATCTAGGGGGGAGGCCAAGTAAGAAGAAGAAGGAGGGGGCTCTCTCCCCCTCTCTCCCGGTGGCGCCGGAGTGCCGCCGGGGCTAGGATCGTGACGGTGATCTACATCAACAATCTTGCTACCGTCAACACCAACTCTCTCCCCCTCTATGCAGCGGTGTAACACCTCTCTTCCCCGCTGTAATCTCTACTTAAACATGGTGCTCAACTCCATATATTATTTCTCAATGATATTTGGCTATCCTATGATGTTTGAGTAGATCCGTTTTGTCCTATGGGCTAATTGTGATCTTGGTTGGTATGATTGTATATTTTATTTATGGTGCTGTCCTACAGTGCCCTCCGTCTCGCGCAAATGTGAGGTATCCTCGCTGTAGGGTGTTGCAATATGTTCATGGTTTGCTTATTGTCGGTGTTGCGGGGGTGACAGCAGCCTAAACGCGGATAAGTGGGTTATGGCGTATGGGAGTAAAGAGGACTTGATACTTAGTGCTATGGTTGGGTTTCACGACCTTAATGATCTTTAGTAGTTGCGGATGCTTGCTAGAGTTCCAATCATAAGTGCATATGATCCAAGTAGAGAAAGTATGTTAGCTCATGCCTCTCCCTCATATAAAATTACAAGAATGATTACCGGTACTTGTTATCGATTACCTAGGGACAAATGACTTTCTTGTTGACAAAAGTTATCTACTTTTATTACCTTGCAATTTATTCATAGTTTTATTCTCACAAAGTACTTCTAGTTTTATTCTTGCAAAATAGTTTCATACTTGTTTTAGGTAAAGCAAACGTTAAGTGTGCGTAGAGTTGTATCGGTGGTCGATACAACTTGAGGGAATATTTGTTCTGCCTTTAGCTCCTCGTTGGGTTTGACACTCTTATTTGTCGAAGAAGGCTACAAACAATCCCCTATACTTGTGGGTTATCACACCCCTCTTCATGCATGCTCTCCATGCTCCTAGTGTATTTGTGTTAACCTTGTGTGGACTCATGTACCCTTCATGCACCCTGCCAAGCACGCAAAAGTGGGTCGAGAAGGGAACTTTTGCTCCCATGCACCCTTCATACACCCTACCTAACACAGATTCGTGCTTCATATGGTTCATGTTCCGTGGAGTACTGTAGCACCGTACTCTCCGTGCGCTGTAGACCTAGTTCTATTGACATTGATCTCATCATTCATTCTCGATCGGACAGTCAAAAAAGGGCATGTTACATTACTGTTCATAGTTGACATGCGCACAACATCATTTTTTATCGTCATATCTTACTACACTAGCAACAAGATTATAGTACTACTGACATATGAACCACTGCAGATGCCCTAGTAGTAGGAGTATTGTGTAAGTTCAAGTGGCTGCCGTGTTTCGCACTCCTCCGTCGTAAGAGTGGAAACGCTTATTGTAATCATTTTTTTCAGAAACATTGGACACGCTCTACTGCGCGGATCCTCCTCGATGGTCGTCAGGAACCTTGATACTCACTTTTGCCGATGTGTGGGACAGCTAGCATCGGGGTCCACTTGCCATGTGTCTTGGGAACGGATCTGACAGTAGAGGTAGGGGGTACGTAAGAGAGGGTAGAGCCCAGCTACGGCGAGATTGTACACTCGGATTTACGAGTTCAGGCCCCTCTCGGAGGAGGTAAAAGCCCTATGTCTCGGTGCTGCGGGAGCTTTGTTTCTTGGAGTGTTGAGTTACAGGGGGTGCGAACCCTTGTGTAGAAGGAGAGGGGCGGCTTATATAGAATCCGCTGGCCCCTCGTAGCCCTCCGTTACGCAAGGGTTCAATGAGAAGGTAAATACGAGAACGTTACTGGTAACGCCCGTAATGAATGATCTTTATAGCGATGGATTGATCGCCTGACCGTTGCCATCCAGGGGTGGCTCTAGGTCTTCTATACTCCGAGTGAAACCTTGTACTCCGAGTGAATAACGACGGTCGAGTGGGGGTGGAGTTAACCGAGTGGATCTTCTGTCGAGTGACTTGCACGCTGTGTCATTCCAGTCGATATCCCCTTTCTAACTTTGTAGATCTTGAATTCTTCGCGTAGTGTCCTTGGGTAGGGTACCCTGATCAGGTCTAAGACCCTACCCTAGGTACATGTCATCGTCATTAGCCTCCGAATGGATCGAGGTTCGAGTGAGGAGGGATTGGAGCTGATTTCGACCCGACTCAATGTCTCGGAGACATTTTTAAGGGTCTGAAGGTATGCGAGCTGCTTAATCCTCTGTCAGTCGCCTTGATCGATTATGGCTTCTTGAATGTCTGAGTGAAACAAGCAGCAGAACATCGACCCGACTGAATATGGATATCTCTGATGCAATCGATTGATTCGCTGGATCCGGATTTCACGGGATTCGAAAATTTGGAGAAGCGCGCGGGCCGGGCGCAGCGCGGTAAGTGCAGCAAGTGGGGAGGGACTCCTCAATCTTCGTGCCCCTTTATCGCCATGTATCGAGCGGGCGTCGGTTGCGGGATGCGCTGAGATTGCGTTGGCCCATAGGTCAGTCACTCGGACATGAAGGTATAAAGGACAACGCGACCGAGGCGTGCAACAGTACTCTCTACTTTTCCCCTCTCCCTCCTGCCTCTCCGCCCCATCCGCCCCTGCGCTACGCCGCCCCGCTCGGCTCCGTCGACCACCGTGGAGATGGCGAAGGACAAGACGGCGAAGCTGGAGCGCGCGAAGAAGGTGGCGAAGGGGAAAAAAGCGTCGACCTCTCGGGCTGCGTTGCCACCCGGATGGATCCAGGGGGATTGGCTGCCCTTGATGTTCACGAAGGAAGATCTCGAGGGGCTCGCCGTCGACGGCCAGCTGGTTCCCGGATCTTGGAGGTTGCCGGAGGGGGAGACCGAGCCTGCGCTGCGTGAGGAAGAGCGGGTTCTTCTTCTCACCCACGTGAAGAGAGGTTTTTCTTTGCCCCCTCATCCATTCTTCCAAGGTTTCTTGAATTTCTTCGGTGCATAGATCCACCACTTTCCTCCAAACACCATATCGTATCTTGTTGCCTTTGTTTCGATGTGTGAAAACTTCTTGGGATGCCATCCGCATTGGGGGCTATTTAAACACATTTTCACTTGTCGATCTCAGTCGGTTAAGAAAGCCAATCCGACCGATGAGAAAAACCCACGTGATCCAGATGTGTGGGGGTTTAGGTGTCCAGATGAGAGGTAGAAGTGCCTTCCCTTCCATGACTTTTCCCGAGTCAGTTAGGGGTTGGCAATTGACCTGGTTTTCCGACTCCTGGTATGTCGATTGGCCTTCCCCCTTTTTCGCTGGAGAGACTCAGCGGCGCTCGCTCGTTGACTGTGGAAGAGGAGGAGAAGGCTGAGGTGGCTATCTTGGTTGAAGCAGTAGTTGAGCTGATCCGGGGCGGAGTGACAAGATTGGATCTATTGGAGGTGTTCCTGAGTCAACGCATCTAGCCTCTGCAGGCACGCGACCACCCCATGTGGCTGTATTCAGGTGCAGACGACACCGCTCGGACCCATCCAGAAGAAGTCAGTGAGAAGACCGTGGCGCAGTGGCTTAGGAGCATCACCGGAGCCTGTGACAACCCGCATGGATTCAAACAGATTCTGCCTTTCGACGCCGAGCACCTCCTAGGAGAGGTGAGACATAACTTGTCGAGTGTATTGTCTTTGTTTTCAATATGTCATCGACTGATTTCAAAATATGTGACTTGCAGGCATTCACGAAGATGTACTCACCCATGCCGAATGGGGAACAACCCACTACAGGAGTGGAAAGCAAGGGTGGGAGTGTTGACATTGATTATGCTGACGATAGTGAAGACGACAGTGACGACTCTGATGACAGCGAAGAAGTCGAGTCACCACCATGCACCGAGCGTCGTACCAAGCAGACTCAAGATCCGGCGGCCAGCCACGGCAAGGCTGTGGTGTCAAGTGTCAGGAACCCGAAGCACACTCGGACGCCAACTCCAGACCCGACTGAGAAAACTGCCAAGCAAGCCAAGACTGTTCCACCTAAGCCTCAGAAGGCCCTGCCCAGGATAAAGGTTACTGTGCCCATTGCTTCAACGTGAGTGCTTCTTCTTTTTCACTTTCTATCTTATTGCTGCAGGCCTTCATGTTTTTGTTGACCGAGTGAGAATTGTGCCAGAGCTGCTACTTTGGTGATGCCACCTATGCAAGTTGATGAGGAGCACACGGAGGCGGACACTGCGGATGCGGCCACTTCTCGGCGAGGTACGCCAAGCTTTTACTCTGTTTAGCTTCAGTGGTTGACTCGACAACCGAATGAGCTGCCCTTGTCGAGTGACTGCAGTGCCAATAGACATCATCCATCTCGCTGATGACGATGAAGATGAGCCTCAGAAGAGCGCAGGTGATGCAGGTACAACCTCAGCAGCTCCCCGAGGCCTAGCTCGAAGAGTGCCGTCGAGCCGAACACCTCATGCACCACCTGCAGCTGCACCTCAGGAGCCTGGTGGTTCGTCTGGCATTGGTACCATCACTACTGCTCCACCATTAGCTACTTCGCCTTTGGTGTCAACTCTTCCAGCTTCGGGACCTACTGGCCAATCTCAAGTGCCAATCCTTCCGACTGCGCCACCGACTCCCGCGTCGACTGTGTTCACTCTGCACCACGTCCCTAAAGATCAAACTGGGGCCCACAAGGAAGCCATGATTCAAGTTGGTCTTATGATGCAGCGTTTGAAGGAAGTGTATGAAAGCAGCAAGTTGGCTTATGATGCCAGCACGGCTTTCCAGGCAAATGTTTGAGTAAGTGTGATCGTAAGTTGATTTCTGATTGGGTTTACTCCGTCTTGATTCTGTACACCCACTGGGTGTTTTTTTATGTAGAATACCGGCATTCACTTTGTAGTTCTTCGGTCTGTAGTTCTTCCACTCGGACCGGTCAGGCCGTGTTGAGTGGGAAATTGATCCAGTGGGGGCACGCTGAGTGCACCCACTGGGTGTAGTCCCCGAGACCGCCGTCGACTGTCTGATTCAGTGGGGGTCTTAGAATGCTTTTTTTTGCAACTCTTCTACTCGGACCGGTCAGGCCGTGTCGAGCAGAAACAGATCCAGTGGGGGCACGCTGAGTACACCCACTGGGTGTAGTCCCCGAGACCGCCGTCGAATGTCTGATTCGGCGGGGGTCTTAGTGAACTCTTTTTTTTTGACTCCTCACTCGGGTCAGTCGGGCTGAAGCCGAGTGGAAATGGGTCCAGTGGGGGCACGCTGAGTGCACCCACTGGGTGTAGTCCCCGAGACCACCGTCGAATGTTTGATTCGGTGGGGGTCTTAGAATTGTTTGTTTGTAGCAATTGGATTTGCCCTTCTCCACTCGGAAGTGGAAGAATATTTGAAACTTTTTATCATCGTCGACTGAATTGCTTCTTTGTTGTCCTTAGAAAACTTGTGAGCTCGGGACCCAGTATGCTGCTCTGGAGAAGGAGAAGATCCAACTTTAGCTGGACTTGGAACTGGCGAAGAGGAACTTGGAAAGGGCTCAGACAGAGGCAAAGACCCTAGGAGGTAAACCTCGTCGACTCAGTGCACTGTTATTCTTTCCTTCCGCCCTTTGAGCCGGGTAGTTTCACTCGAACAGATGTGCGTAGTGAAAATCGTCAACTACAAGCGCGACTCGGGAATGTTATTTCTTTAGACACCATGAAGCAGGCTTTAAAAAAGAAGGACGAGGAACTGGCAGGAGCTCAGAAGGTGGCTAAGGAGAAGACTGAAGTCGCTGAGGCAAAGCTAGCTTCGGTCAGAAAGTTGGAGGAAGAGAATGCGTCTCTGAAAACTGATGTAGAAGAGGTGAAGAAGGAAGCTGCCCAGCTTAAGGAAGAGAAGATCGCCCTGACTGACAAGGTGAACCAGCTTACCCAAAAGAGGGACAAACTGGAAGAATACTTGGGGAGTCTTGCGAAGAAAATGTACATCATGCTTGAAGGTATTTTTCTTCGTCCGAGTGAATTCTCGAGAGCCCCGAAAACAATGTCGCTGCTAACTCATTCTTTCCTCTTTGTGCAGAATTCTGCCAAAATTTTGAGCAAGAGACAGACCGAATTGAAACAGGTCTGGACCCCACTAAGTCACTCGTCAAGGATGCTGCTGCTATGAACATACTGCGACTTGAGGCTCGACTCGCCAGTGTCTTGGGGTACATCGCCCGGTTGAAGGTTGCGCTGACAAGAATAGACAAAGAACTGTGGCCAGAGGATATGCTTCAGAATGACCTCGAGTCGCTGATGACTCGGCTCAATGAGATCCCTGGTCGAGTGCAAGCATGGAAGAAATCAGCTGCTCGTTGCGGAGGCGATGTGGTGCTCTCACTTGTTCGTGTCCATTGTAAGGAGGTCAAGGAAGACAAGCTGAAGGCTCTTCAGGTGGCAAATATGAAGAAGCTCCAGTTTGAAGACTCCATGGAGACTTTCATCGATGCAGCCACTCGGATCGCCGATGGTATTGACCTGGACCTCTTTGTCGAGCCAGCGAGTCCCCCCGGCGCATGAAGAAAAACTTTATGATTCAGACTTATTTGCCTCGGAATGCCGAGTGATCCTGTAACCGTTAAACTCGTGCCCGAGTACTTTTATCTGCTTTTGTGAACTTGAAGTTACAAATTTTATCCGCACGTTGCTTTCCGAGCGAACGGTTTCTTAAACTTAGGCGAGGACTGGCTCGCGGCTAAGCCCCCGAGTGAGAGGGATGCTCTCACTCGGAGAAGTTTCTTAACTTAGGCGAGGACTGGCTCGCGGCTAAGCCCCCAAGTGAGAGGGATGCTCTCACTCAGAGAAGTTTTTTAACTTAGGCGAGGACTGGCTCGCGGCTAAGCCCCCGAGTGGGAGGGATGCTCTCACTCGGAGAAGTTTTTAAACTTAGGCAAGGACTGGCTCGCCGCTAAGCCCTCGAGTCAGAGGAATGCTCTCACTTGAAGAAGTCTTTTAAACTTAGGCGAGGACTGGCTCGCGGCTAAGCCCCCGAGTGAGAGGGATGCTCTCACTCGAAGAAGTCTTTTAAACTTGGGTGAGGACTGGCTCGTGGCTAAGCCCCTGAGTGAGAGGGATGCTCTCACTCGGAGAAGTTTTTTAACTTAGGCGAGGACTGGCTCGCCGCTAAGCCCCCGAGTGGGAGGGATGCTCTCACTCGGAGATTTTTTTTAAACTTAGGCGAGGACTGGCTCGTGGCTAAGTCCCCGAGTGAGAGGGATGCTCTCACTCGGAGAAGTTTTTTAAACTTAGGCGAGGACTGGCTCGCGGCTAAGTCCCTAAGTGAGAGGGATGCTCTCACTCGGAGAAGTTTTTTAACTTAGGCAAGGACTGACTCGCGGCTAAGCCCCCAAGTGGGAGGGATGCTCTCACTCGGAGAAGTTTTTTAACTTAGGCGAGGACTGGCTCGCGGCTAAGCCCCTGAGTGGGAGGGATGCTCTCACTCGGAGAAGTTTTTTAACTTAGGCGAGGACTGGCTCGCGGCTAAGCCCCCGAGTGGGAGGGATGCTCTCACTCGGAGAAGTTTTTTAACTTAGGCGAGGACTGGCTCGCGGCTAAGCCCCCGAGTGAGAGGGATGCTCTCAATCGGAGTAGTTTTTTAACTTAGGAGAGGGCTGACTCGCGGCTAAGCCCCCGAGTGGGAGGGATGCTCTCACTCGGAGTAGTTTTTTAACTTAGGTGAAAACAGGTTCGCGGCTAAGTCACCCACTGGGGGTTTTGAACATGCGCTTATGCGAGAGAAATCGTCATGGGACTGCAGGAGTCATGTCTTGATAAACAATCTAAAAGTACTCTTATTACATCTCGACATTCCGATTGCTAGGTATAAAATCGACGAAGAAGATCTGCATTCCAGGAGCGCGGCTCGTCGATCTTCTTCGTGAGGTTGTAGAGGTGGTAGACCCCGTTGTGTAGCACCTTGGTGATGATGAAGGGGCCTTCCCATGTGGGGGCAAGTTTGTGTGGTCGCTGCTGATCCACTCGGAGCACGAGATCTCCTTCTTGAAACGCTCGACCTTTGACATTCCTGGCATGGAATTGATGAAGGTCTTGTTGATAAACAGTCGACCGTATCAGGGCCATTTCTCGTTCTTCTTCCAAAAGGTCGACGGCGTCCTGCCATGCCTGTTCAGCCTCAGCCTCTGAGTAGAGTTCCACTTGGGGCGAATTGTGGAAAAGATCACTAGGCAGCACGGTTTCGGCCCCATACACCATGAAGAAAGGGGTCCGGTCAGTGGACCGGTTAGGAGTCGTCCTTAAACCCCACAGAACAGACGGCAGTTCAGTTACCCAGGCTCCAGCTGCATGCTCGAGATCACGCATGAGTCATGGCTTTAACCCCTGAAGGATCAGACCATTCGCCCTCTCAGCTTGGACATTCGACTGCGGGTGCGCAACGGATGCGTAATCCACCCGAGTGCCTTGGGAAGCGCAAAACTCTCGGAATTCTTCCGAATCAAAGTTCGAGCCGTTGTCCGTGATAATGCTATGTGGGACTCCATAGCTAAATATCAACCCTTTCAAGAACTTAATGGTTGTTCTCGAATCTAACTTCTTAATAGGCTTGGCTTCAATCCACTTGGTGAATTTGTCGACTGCTACAAGCAAATGAGTGAAACCGCTTCTGCCGGTCCTGAGTGGTCCAACCATGTCCAATCCCCACACAACAAATGGCCAGACAATTGGTATGGTCTTCAAGGCAGACGCGGGCTTATGGGACGTGTTCGCGTAGAACTGGCATCCTTCGCAATGTTGAATGATCTCCTTAGTAGCTTCATTGGCACGCGGCCAATAAAATCCAGCTCGGTATGCTTTGGCCACAATTATCCGAGAGGACGCATGATGACCACAGGTCCCTGAGTGGATCTCTTCCAAAATCAGTCGACCCTCTTCTAGAGAAATACATCGTTGAGCTACGCCAGTGACACTCTCTCTGTAAAGCTGTCCATTTATCACTATGAAAGCTTTGGATCTGCGAACAATCTGACGTGCCTCGACTTCATCCTCTGGGAGTTCTTGCCTGAGCAAATATGCAATGTACGGCATTGTCCAGTCAGGGGTAATCACCAGAATCTCCATAACCAAGTCAATGACTGCAGGGATCTCTATTTCAGTCGGATCAGTAGGACTTATCGCTTGGGGAGGCTCTTCAATGAAAGGATCCTCCTGCACCGACGGGGAATGGAGGTGCTCAAGAAACACATTGCTGGGGATAGGTTTCCTAGTGGAACCGATTTTTGCCAGATCGTCCACTGCTTGATTTTTGATTCGGGGAATGTGGTGAAGCTCCAAGCCCTCGAACTTTTTCTCTAGCTTCCTCACTGTATTGCAGTATCCTGTCATAGCAGGGTTTCTGACATCCCACTCCTTCATTACTTGATTGACCACCAAATCTGAGTCACCATAGACCATCAGGCGACGGACGCCGAGCGAGATGGCCATATGCAACCCGTAGAGGAGTGCTTCGTACTCGGCTTCGTTATTGGAGGAGTCGAAGTGAAACTGGAGGACATAACCGAGCCGATCACCTCTTGGAGACACCAGGACCACTCCGGCACCGGAACCATTCAGCATCTTAGATCCATCGAAGAACATAGTCCAGTGCTCCGAGTGAATCTGAGTCGGCTGTTGCTGTTCTATCCACTCGGCCAAAAAATCTGCGAGTGCTTGAGACTTGATCGCCTTCTTCGCTTCAAACTTAATGTCAAAAGGGAGAAGCTCGATGCCCCATTTAGCCACTCGACCAGTTGCATCCCGATTGTTCATGATTTCAGACAATGGGGAATCACTGACGACTGAGACCGAGTGTTCTTGAAAATAATGTGCAACTTTCTTCGCAGTCAGGTAAATGCC
Source organism: Thinopyrum elongatum (assembly GCA_011799875.1). Lineage (NCBI taxonomy): Eukaryota > Viridiplantae > Streptophyta > Magnoliopsida > Poales > Poaceae > Thinopyrum > Thinopyrum elongatum. The sequence goes on from CM022303.1 coordinate 446,910,390, forward strand.
ATAGACAAGCTTCTGATAGTGAGGATACCTCTGCTTGGACGGAGTCAGGACTTCAGAAATGTAATATACTGGTTGTTGCACTTTATAAGCCTTGCCTTCTTCCTCTCGTTCCACTATGAGTACCGTACTGACGACTTGGCCAGTGGCAGCTATGTACAAAAGCAGAGGTTCTTTGCTGTTCAGAGCAGCAAGCACCGGCTAGGTGGAGAGCAGTGCTTTGAGCTCAACAAACGCTGCTTCTGCTTCTGGAGTCCACTCAAACATGTCAGATTTCTTCATCAGTTGGTACAGGGGCAATGCTTTTTCTCTGAGGCGAGAAATGAATCGACTGAGAGCTGCAAGACAACCTGCAAGCTTTTGGACATCGTGTACGCGCACGGGTCGCTTCATTCGGACAATTACACTGATTTTCTTGGGATTGGCATCTATTCCTTGCTCGGAAACGAGAAAACCGAGTAACTTGCCTCTTGGCACTCCGTAGGTGCACTTGGACGGGTTCAGCTTGATGCCGTATCTTCACAGGTTGGCAAAGGTTTTAGCAAGATCAGTCAGCAGGTCGGAACCTTTGCGTGACTTGACCACGATATCATCCATGTAAGCCTCGACATTCCGACTAATCTGAGTGAGCAGGCGCTTTTGAATCATGCGCATGAATGTGGCGCCAGCATTTTTGAGACCGAACGGCATGGTGACATAGCAAAAACACCCGAAAGGGGTGATGAAGGTAGTCTTTATTTCATCTGGCCCATACAGTCGGATTTGATGGTACCCGGAGTACGCATCAAGAAAAGACAAACGCTCGCATCCCGCAGTCGAATCAACTATTTGATCGATACGGGGGAGCGGAAAATGGTCTTTCGGGCAGGCCCGATTAATATGCTTGAAATCGATGCACATGCGGAGTTACTTAACCTTCTTGGGGACCATGACGATGTTGGCGAGCCACTCGGAGTGGTATATCTTGCGTATGAACTCAGCTGACAGGAGCCGAGCCACTTCCTCACCAATCGCCTTCCTCTTCTCCGCAACAGAGCGACGGAGATGCTCTTTGACAGGTTAAGCCTTCAAGTCGACTCGCAAATGGTGCTCAACCAGTTCCCTGGGTACACCTGGCATGTCGGATGGTTTCCATGCAAAGATGTCCCTGTTCTCACGGCGGAACTAGATGAGCGCGGCTTCCTATTTGTTGTCGAGTGTCATTGAGATATTGGTCGGAGCGGCTGTGGGATCTTCCAGGTGAATGTGAACTTGCTTCGTCTCTCCCGCCGACTGAAAAGCAGACTCAGAAGATGGCTTCTTAGAGTGGAGCAAATCACTCAGATCGGCATTCTTCTTGTGCTCTTCCAATTCCGCTACTGCCATCTGCTCATCAGCAATTTTGGATCCCTTTTGAAGACATTACTCTGCTCTCTGCCTATTTCCAGTGATGGTGATCACGCCCATGGGTCCGGGCATCTTCAGCTTAAGGTACACATAACATGGACATGCCATGAAGCGAGCATAAGCTGGTCGGTCCAGAATAGCATGATAGGCACTGTGAAAATCCACCACTTCAAACGTCAACTTTTCCTTCCGAAAATTCTTCGAGTCACCAAAAACCACATCCAAAGCAATCTGACCGAGTGACCTTGCCTTTTTCCCTGGGATGACTCCGTGAAACTGCATATTGCTCTCACTGAGTTGGGACATCAGAATGCCCATCCCCTTGAGAGTTTCAACATAGAGAATGTTCAAACCACTGCCGCCATCCATAAGAACTTTGCGTAACCGAGTGCCTCCTACGACAGGATCCACTACCAGAGCTTGCCGCCCAGGGGTAGCAACATGAGCTGGGTGGTCCGACTAGTCGAAGGTAATGGGAGTCTTTGACCACTTGAGGTATGTTGTAGTCGCCGGAGCAACCATGTTCACCTCACGGTTGATGACTTTCAGTCGACTTTTGCTCTCAACATCAGCAAAAATCATCAGAGTGGCATTGACCTTTGGGTAATCTTCTGTGTTTTCTCCATCATCATCTTTGTCAGAGCCTTTCTCACTCGGTTGACCTTCACAGAACTGCTGAATAAGGAGTCTGCACTGTCAAGTGGTATGCTTGGGTAAAATCAGGTTACCCTCCTCGTCTTTCTTCGTGTGGATGGCACACGGTAGATCCAGGACGTCTTGGCCCAACTGATCCTTCATCTTTTTGGGTATCCACTGCCCCTTGGGCTTCCCTTTGAACTTGCCTTGAGCAGTCACTACTGCTGCTTCTGTTTGACCAGCGGCCTCAGCTTTGTGCTTCTGCTTCCGACTGGGATTTCCGCCCCCGGCGTCAGGGTCTACAGCCTTTCCCTTGCCACTACGGAGTCGGTCCTCATCTTCGCCATTCGCGTACCGAGTGGCTATCTCCATCATTCGGTTTAAGGTCAAGGTCCCCGACCGACCAAATTTCAGGATGAGCTCCCTGTACTGGACACCTTCCTTGAAGGCGCAAACTGCTTGGTGCTCCGAAACATTCTCCACCACATGGTGAAGTGTGGTCCAACGCTGGATATAATCCCTCAAGGTTTCACTCGGCTTCTGGACGCAGTGCGGCAATTCAGTCAGTCCAGCCGGTCGCTTGCAAGTGCCCTCGAATGTTTTGATAAACACTCGGGCCAAATCTTCCCAAATGCTAGCAGGAGCCAACTGGTTCAACCACGCTCGGGCCAATCCTTTGAGCATCAAGGGCAGGTGTTTCATGGCAACATTGTCGTTGCCTCCACCAATCTGTACAGCCACTCGGTAATCCTCCAACCACGTGTCGGGCTTTGACTCACCAATGAATTTGTTCACGCCCGTGGCCAATCTGAAATTGGGCGGTATCTTAGCGGCTCGTATGGCCCTGCTAAAACACTCGGGCCCTGAAACAAAAAAACCATTTCCAGTCGGACGATCTCTATCCAGACCCTCTCGGTGAGCCCTGCCCCTGTCGACTAGGCCCTACACGAGGACTGACCTTGCATCAAACCCAGGCTCTCGGGGGTTGACTGGATTTCTCCACTTGTCATCGAATGGGAACCTGTCATCTTACCGTAGGGGCACGTATGAACCATCCCTCGGAGGGGGCGTAGGCACTCGACGGCGATCATCACGGTGATGCTGAGGGACAAACTGTCCGTGGCCTCGATCCAGGTACTGGTCCTGGCGATAACCACGATCTTCACGCCGCGGAGGTGATCTTGGTCTGTGAGCAAACTGGACCATGTCCGCTCTGACAGGCCTGCGGTGGATCCTATTACGCGACTGAGAAACAGCCGAATTCTGCTCTCCTGCTGCTCTGAGCACTACAAAAAAAATACACTTCCGTGATGATACGTGTTTGTCATAGTAGGTCACGTTTTCTATCATGCATGTACATCCATAACGATTTTATGACAGAATCAAGATAGTCATACCTGTGTTGTCGTAGAAGTGTTCCATGACATTACCAAAATTATCATCATGGAAGTGTCCACTTCCATGACGATAAATCACGCGTCATAGAAGTGCTTTCGTCAAGGGTAACCGACACATGGCATCCACCATAACGGGTCGCCGTTAAGCTATCGGGTTCCTGTTTGGATCCGATAACCCATTAATAGCCCGGACCAATGGGGATTTTCCACGTGTAAAATTCTCAATGGCCAGAGGAACCACGTGTCGGCTCACCGTTGGGACAGATGTCATCCACTCATTGGACCGCAGGTGCCTATGATACTTCGACACGTGGCACAGCCCAACAGAGGCCCATTCCGATGAAAAGGCTGGCCCATTTGACTTGGTCAAAAGGTAGCGGGCCGGCCCACGGAAAGCCTGTTAACGGCTTGTTCGCATATAGCCCATTTACAGCCCGCTAACTCACGGCCCGTTATGGCCTATCCGAATTGGGACCAGTAGCGTCATTTGGGTCGTCCAATATGATTCCAGCCCATTGTAACTTCTGGGTCCAATATGATTCCAGCCCATTGTAACTTCCGGCCCATGTATGGCCCATGACGTCTTTTGGCCCATATGAGGCCCTTTGTAACTCTAGGCGCATTAAAGGCCCGAGGTGAAACTGGCCCATAATGAGCAGTGTATCACTTTATACCATTAATGGCCCATTATTCCGTAGGCCATCTCTAGCTCGTGTTACCTTTCGGCCTTCTAAGTGCCCATTTATTCTTGGGCTAATTTCCAGAATTCGGTTACTTACGGTCCATTACTGGCCTGTTCCGCTTGTGGGCCAAATTCGGCCCGTGGTTACAGTCGGCCCGATTGTGGCTTGTTAACCCGTTGGGCTATTTTCATAGCGTCATCAAATATGGCCTGTTAATGGCCCATTATGGTCGGGCCATAAACAGACGATTTCCACTCTAGCCTGTTTTCGGCCCATTTTGCGGACCGTTATTGGTCCATGAATAGTACGGCCCATGTGTGGCCAAACGATTATTCGGCCCGTAGAAGGCCCATCGATTATACAACCCATAGAAGGCCCATGGATCCTACGGCCCGTAGAAGGTCCATGGATCCTACGGCCCGTAAGAGGCCCATGGTCACTACAGCAGGTAGCAGGACCATGGTTACAACGGTCCGTGTTTTGCCATGGTTATTGTGGCCTAGTTATAAAAATAGGTTATTGTGGCCACTAGAAAAACACGGAAAAAGAACTACAGTGACTACAAGCAAACAACTAAACAAGACAATAAGGAAATAAATAAACAAGCAACTAACGCTAGGCTATTACGGCTATTACACATATTACATCCACTGAGCATCAAAGTTCGCCACCAGTGCAAATATAGGGAACAAAGCAGCATATTACATACACTAGCCGTCTAAATTGGCCACCAGTGCAAATAAACGCGGCAGCAAAACAAGTCCATAACTGAAACAACTTCAAAAGAGCTCAAGAAATGTTATCATGGGTATCCACCATGCTGGCAATAAGCTTAGCAAGCTTATTAGCTTTCTCCTGTTTGGCACTAAAACCCTCCAACGCTTGCTGTTGCACCAGAAAGTATGCATCTGAATTCTCCAGGGACTTCCGTAGTCCTTCGGCTTCTTGTCGCAGCACAGCTAATCGATGTCTTTCAGCTTGTAGTTGAGACTCAAGAAATCGAACTGATTCAGATAGTGAGTTCGAATAGCTTATGCCAGCGGTAGTGGCCAGTAACTCGAACACGACACCAAGACAGGACTTTGGGGTTGTCTCACTATCTTCAAGATAGTTTTCCTTAGCTGTTTTATCAGCTTTGTTGGAGACCAACAAGGATGTCTCACTATCCTGAACCTTATATACATTACTTCCTTTACCATTGCTTAATAAGGCACTCTTCCCCAATATTCTGTCAGTATTCTAAAAGAAGAAACAAGCATACACATCACAGGTTTAGCATGTAGTATATGAAACTCATTTCGGTGAACCAGTTCATTAGTAAGGTGGACAAGATTAAACTACCAAGCCTTATATTGCCAAGTAGTACATAATAAAAGCATCAAACAAACATATATCTATGTCCTATGGTCACTGCATTGTCTTGCCAAATCAAAATAGAGACACGGTTCAAATCATATTAGTTCAAGACAAAGCAGCATTGAAAGAATACAAAGCATGGGAAACTACACGGCACAACAAGATTTCAGATGGGTACCACGGGTCTACATGTACAACAACACTATTGGCTCTGTTGTGATGCTAGTAATGTGCATGATATGAGAAGTCAACTGTATACACAATTGAAATTGAAATCAACAGAGCTATTTATAAGAGCAAACCTGTTAAAGAAACATGCTTATACATACCTGTTGTGCCATTGGAGTTTCGATTGGATCCTTCAATTTAAAAATAAGTTTGTATGAGTAAATACAGTGATACAAGAGCAAAGCAGTATGCACGATAGCAATGGAATCTTAAATGAGAACAGTTGTTCTTCAGGTTTAAGCACTTGTTCTACACGAACAGAGTACAGTAAGACGTAGGCATATAGTACTTAAAAATAAAAAATGAGCTCATAGACCTTACCACATTCTTGGTTCGGGACCAGTACAGAACAAGGAGTTCCCAGTCATCGTCCCGTAAATGTGTGTCAGGAGAACGTAAGGGAATTTGATGAGTTTCTTTGCCAGTGAAGTACGTTTTCTTCAGGTAATTCTGATACTGCCACCAAGCATTCTTGAAGATAGCAGAGATATTAGCACAGGTTACCTCATCCTGAGTTTCCAAATCGGTCCTTCTCTATAGAGAAAAATGGGAAAATTTGTTGTATTATAACCATCATGGAGGTAGAATGTATGGGACAAAGCAAAGTAATTGCCATGAATAACATTACTTACACATAACTCTTGGACGAACACCTGCAACTGGCATTTTCCTTCATCTTCCGTATAATATTTCCATGATGGGAAGATACGCACATAGGATTTAACAACATCAAATGTGATAGATGCTAAACTACGAATGGCTGGTTGTGCTTCCTCCACAGGAATAGGTGTACTAACTGGTGAAGTTGGGGTTCACTGTGGTAGTACTGGTGCTTTGGGAACTGGAGCTGCCTTACTAACTGCTCTTGTTTGGGAGCTGTGTGGTGGAGATGGTGTTGTGTCAACAGGAACTGGGTTACTATTTGCTGGGGTTGGGGTTAGATTGGGTGAAGCTGGTTCTCTGTCCATCGCAGTAGGGGTACAATCTGCGAGAGTCTGGGTTATGTGTGGTAGGGCTGGTTCTCGTGCATGTACAACTGGGGTGCTATCTCCACCAAGAGGTAGCACTGTTTTATTTGAAGATCGTGTTTTTACTCTGCTAGATACTGCCATCACCCGCTCCAATTCAAATGGCTGATAAACAGGAAACATAGTTGAATGTACAGACCTTGTATGAGAGACAGATGCAATAAATAGTGTGGAAAAAAGAGGGCATGAAATAGTTGACATGTATATTGTTTAACTAAAAAGGATAGCATGACATAATTTCACATATATGATGTCTATCTAAACTGGATAGCATAGCATGACATAATTCAAAGATATGATGACTAACTAAACAGGATGGCATGAGATAATTATATGATGTCTTTAGTAAACAGGTTCGCATGACATAATTCACATACATGTTATCTAAGTAATCAGGATCGCATGATTTAATTCACCTATGTGATTTATATACTAAGCAGAGGGCATTCGCATATATGATGTCTGAACTAAGAACATGGTGTTGAATATTGTGTATATGATGTCTAAACTATGCAATGCAAGACACCATATGCATGATATGAGCAGTATAACCGTGCCAAGTTAGGGCATACACCTCGGTGGGGGAATATGACTGGTCATCTATCTCTGAATCCATCTCTGTGGAGCTATCGGGACCCAGCAAGAGATCTGCTTCGATAGGTAGAACTGTCTGCTCTGAAGACCTTGTTTTCACTCCAGATTTTTCCATCACCCACTCAAATGGCTGATTCACAGGAAGAGTAGTTTAATGTACAAACATTGTCGACAAATGGAAATGTAATGAAGAAAAGGATTGGCAAGATATCATTCAAATATATGATGCCTGGTTAAACAGGATGGCATTGCATATTTCACATATATTATGGCTGGCTAAAAGAGATGAGACTGCATAATTCTCATATATGATATAGTAACTAAACAGGTGGCATTATAGAACATGTCTAAACTAAGCAGATGACATATATGATGTCGAAAGTAGGCACTGCAAGGCAACATATGCATGATATGACCAACATCATCATGCCAAGTTAGAGCAAACACCTTGGGGGGGGGGGGGTAAATAGGAGTGGTCAGCTGCATCTAAATCCGCCTCAGAACAGATATCTTCCTATGGATTACAATCTGGAGAGGGGGGGGGGAGGCTTTGCCATTGAACCCACCATGGAGCGATGTCTGCATGACATTGTATTGCCGCGCAAAACTCTTCGCTTTTTCTCAACATGTTCAGCATGACTGTGTACAATATCTGACATGCATACGAAAAAAATATAGTGAGATTATGTAAGGAGAGCATGCAGAAATCTAGAGTGATGGTAACAACCAGTGGATGGATCCAAATATAATGATAGCAGGCTGATGATAGCTTTAATTTAATAAAAAGACAGATGATGATTGCTTTACTATTTGTTTCCCACCCAAGATGAACAACATAGGCATACCCTAGGTGAACCAGATAATAGGCAGAGATACTATTCATTGCTGCCTCAATATGTGCCCCACAAGTAATTTTAAAACTCAAGTTTGAACATTAATTTGGACCTGACTTGGAGTCTAAGAGGTGAACAGGACAATAAAGTAGCAGGTCCACATGGATGTTTTGCTCCATTCCTTTCAACAAAATGCATGAATAATTGAATAGTAGAGTGCCATAGGAAAATTTCCTATTGCTATGTTTTTCCTTCACTTTTTCCTTTGAACCAAAATAGCCCTAATGGATCGACATGAATGTAGAGTAATAAGTGATGCAACAAGTGTACAACCTCTTTGCCGTAGCCGTGTCGACCTCAGCATCATTGGGTTGGTCGCTGAAGAAGTTGCGGTAGAGGTGGCTAACGGAGGTGTGGAGGAAGATCTGAGGAATCTGTAGACGGCGTCCAGGGCACTGCTCTATTTGTGATGGATGGTTCCATCGTTGGAGTAGCTCCGGCGAGCCGTAAGACGTCGAGGCTGAAGCAGTACAAGACAGACATCATTAATCTCAAGTGGGATTCTAATAGCATCTCCAATAGATGATGTAAAATACATTACCAAAAAGTGATAGATGTAAAATTTACATCACCAAAAAACACCTGACTACAACAGATGAGGTAAAAACTGTTGACTCTGAACTTAACTGTCGAAACTGAAATTTACTGTGGAATCTCAATGTTACTGTCGAAACTGAACGCACTGGTAGCAAAGAGGCACTTCACATGTAGTTTAGGCGGCTCGAGCACTAGTAGTAGAGAAACAGTGATCTAAATCAGCAGGCAATCGACGGGGAACACAGTAGCAGATAGCAGCCGGAGTAGCAGTGCCTGGAGGAGCAGTGTGAACTAGAGCCAAACCAGCAACTCGTGTAGCTGCAGCAGCCCGTGTACCAGCATCAGCAGCGTGAGCGAGAGCAAGAGCAGAGCAGCAGCACGAGCGAGGGGGAGAGCAGAGCAGCAGCGCGACCGAGCGAGAGACGGAGCAGCAGCTGCGCGAGCGAGCGAGAGCTGGAGCAGCAGCAGCAGCGCGAGCGAGAGCCAGAGCAGCAGCAGCAGCAGATCCGGTTGGTATGGACGCCACCACCAAAGGGGCCTCGCACTGGGGGAGAGCCGCCGTGGAGATGTCGCCCGCGATGCCGGCTTCGAGGTAGCCGCGCCATGGGGGTGCGGGATGGAGCACCGTCGGCGTCGGGGGGTCGAGTTAAGGAGAAGGTGTGATTCGATGAGTGTACAACCTCTTTGGTGGCGCCGAGTAGGCCTCGGTTTCGTCCGAGGAGTCGGTGAGGATGCTTCTATTCCGATGGAGTAGGTTAAGGCGGCGCTATGGGGGTGGATCAACCGCGATAGACGAGGCGATCGTCGGAGCAACTCCTTGGAGGTGGAGGACGGGGCGACTGAACCGGCGGGACGACGAGATCGACGACGGATCCTCATCCGGGGAGGTGGATGAGGGACGTCGGGCTGTTGCGGCTGGGCAGTGATACGTCTCCAACGTATCTATAATTTTTTATTGTTCCATGCTATTATATTATCTGTTTTGGATGTTTTATATGCATTAATATGCTATTTTATATTATTTTTGGGACTAACTTATTAACCTAGAGCCCAGTGCAAGTTTCAGTTTTTTTCCTTGTTTTTGAGCTTCACAGAAAAGGAATATGAAACGGAGTCCAAACGGAATAAAACTTCACGATGATTTTTCTTGGACCAAAAGACACCCAGGGGACTTGGAGTGCAAGTCAGAAGAGCCACGAGGCGGCAACAAGGGTGGAGGGCGCGCCCCCTAGCTTGTGGGCCCCTCGGTGGCCCCCTGACCTAGATCTTCCTCCTATATATTCACATATATTCCAGAACCACCAGAAGCATCCATGAAAACACTTTTCCATCACCGCAACCTTCTGTTCCCATGAAATCCCATCTTGGGGCCTTTCCGGCATCCTGCCGGAGGGGGATTCAATCACGGAGGGCATCTACATCAACTCTATTGCCCTTCCGATGAAGCGTGAGTAGTTTACCTCAGACCTACGGGTCCATAGCTAGTAGCTAGATGGCTTCTTCTCTCTCTTTGACTCTCAATACCATGTTCTCCTTGATGTTCTTGGAGATCTATCCGATGTAATCTTCTTTTGCGGTGTGTTTGTCGAGATCCGATGAATTGTGGATTTATGATCAGCTTATCTATGAATATTATTTGAATCTTCTCTGAATTCTTATATGCATGATTTGATATCTTTGTATTTCTCTTCAAACTATTGGTTTGGTTTGGCCAACTAGATTGGTTTTTCTTGTAATGGGAGAGGTGCTTAGCTTTGGGTTCAATCTTGTGTGATTTCACCCAGTGACAAAGTAGGGGTAGCGAGACACGTATTGAATTGTTGCCATCGAGGATAAAAAGATGGGGTTTTCATCATATTGCTTGAGTTTATTCCTCTACATCATGTCATCTTACTTAAGGCGTTACTCCGTTCTTTATGAACTTAATACTCTAGATGCATGTTGGATAGTGGTCGATGTGTGGAGTAATAGTAGTAGATGCAGGCAGGAGTCGGTCTACTTGACACGGACGTGATGCCTATATTGAATAATCATTGCCTTGGATATCGTCATAACTTTGCGCTTTTCTATCAATTGCTCGACAGTAATTTGTTCACCCATCATATTATTTGCCTTCATGAGAGAAGCCTCTAGTGAAACCTATGGCCCCCGGGTCTATTTTCCATCATATTAGTTTCCGATCTACTATTTTGCAATCTTTTATTTTCAGATCTATAAACCAAAAAACCCAAAAATATTTTATCTTTTGTTTAGTTTTATCTATCTCTAACAGATCTCACCTTTGCAAGTGACCGTGAAGGGATTGACAACCCCTTTATCGCGTTGGGTGCAAGTGTTTGATTGTTTGTGTAGGTGCATCTATTGGGGACTTGCGCATTTCTCCTACTGGATTGATACCTTGGTTCTCAACTGAGGGAAATACTTATCTCTACTGTGCTGCATCACCCTTTCCTCTTCAAGGGAAAAACCAACGCAAGCTCAAGAAGTAGCAGGAAGAATTTCTGGCATCGTTGTCGGGGAGATCTGCGTCAAGCCTACCAAGTACTCATCATAAAATCTCATCTCTTGCATTACATTATTCGCCATTTGCCTCTCATTTTCCTCTCCCCCACTTCTTAAACGATTTTCAAAAAGATTTGCCTTTTTATTCGCCCTTCTTCCGTATGCCTTTTTGCTCGTTTGCTATCTTTGCTTGTGTTGCCATGTGCCTTCTATTTGCTTGCATCTTTTCTTGCTAAAAATCTTTTGATATGGATCCACTTAAAGTTTTCTACTTGGATCATCTTCGATCCATATGTGCTCGTGCTGAAACCCCGACTAGTTTAGTTGAGGGAACATCTTTAGATGAGCATGCTCATTTTGTGCGTCATCGTTTGTCTGAAAAAGGAAGACTCTTATGGAATTAAATAAATTGCTTGCTATGTTATGCTTGGAATCTTTGTGAACTTTGTGATTTTACTTGTTGCTATAAGAACCCTAAAAAACATCTTCCCTACCTATGTGAGTTTAATGATAATGAAATCTTATCTTCTTATGAAAAGGGTATTTATAGTTACTATGATGTCGAACAAATTGAAGAATTTGTTGCTTTTAAGGGTGCTTATGAAGTTGCTTCTTTGATTGAAAAGTATGATATTACTCTCTACAAATCTGAAAATTTTGACATACTTAAATATTGTTATGAAAACTATGCTCATAATGCCTATGCTAAGGAATTTATTGAGAGAATGACCGTTGCTTTGGAAGAAAATAATGATATGCATGAAACTATAGATAATTATGATTCCGATGATTTGATTAAAATATCCCTTGATGAACATGATGCTTGCCATTCTTATGGCCATGATGCCAATATTTATGGAGATAAATTTGCTATTGTTCCTTATGTTAAACATGAGATTATTGCTATTGCACCCATACTTGATAGTTCCTTGAATCAAAAGCATGATTGCAATGATGTTATTATAAATTCTATTAGTGTCAATTGTGCTAATAATATGCAAAACCCCAAGCTTGGGGATGCTAGTTTTGCTATGTCCGCTACTTATTGCAATGATCATGATTGGGGTGATAATGCTTCTTATGATCTTGAAAATTTATTTAAGCGTTATGATGAATATGTTTGCTATAATATTGAAAGTGGGTTTGAAAGAGTGTCAACTCTAGGAATTAATGATCCCACTACTTTGGAGATTGATCGATCGTATGAAATTTTTGATAGAAGTGGGCTTGGAGAAGTAATGACTTTATTTTATGTTGATTCCACTATTTTCGAAGAGTGTCAACTTTGCATGCATGAGGATCATAAAGAGAAAATTTTATGTGATAGCTATATTGTTGAATTTGATTATGATCCTACATGTAATTATTATGAGAGAGGAAAATATGGTTGTGGAAATCTTCATGTTACTAAATTACCTCTCGTTAGGTTGAGTTTGCTATTGTCTCTTTCTTCTTCTTTGCATATGCTAGGATTTGCTTGCCTTGATAATTTTTATGCCTATAAGATGCCTATGCATAGGAAGTATGTCAGACTTAGATGTGTTTTTCACGTACTTTATGATTCTCTCTTTGTGCTTCAATTCTTGTCTTTCATGTGAGCATCATCGAAATTTCAATGCCTAGCTAAAAGGCTTTAAAGACAAGCGCTTGTTGGGAGACAACCCAATATTTTTCTTTTTTATTTTTAAAATTTTTCATCTAGCCTCTGGTTAGATGTGTTTTGGTGTTTTAATTAGTGTTTGTGCCAAGTAAGACCTTTGGGATGGCTTACGGTGATAGTTGATTTGATCTTGCTGAAAAACAGAAACTTTTGCGTCCAGTCACAGAATTTTACTAATTCACTGGAGCGTCAAAAAACCCTGAATTTTTTACACAAGATTGATATACAAATTTCCTCAGTGTTCCTAATGTTTCATAATTTTTGGAGTTACATAAGTATTATAACAATTGGGATCTTCGCAGACTGTTCTGTTTTTGACAAATTCTGTCTTCTATGTGTTGTTTGCTTATTTTGATGAATCTATGGGTAGTATCAGGGGGTATGAACCATGGAGAAGTTGGAATACAGTAGATATTACACCAACATAAATAAATAATGAGTTAACAACAGTACCAAACATGGTGATTTATTTTATTATACTAACGGATCTCATGAGTTTTCTTTGGAGTTTTGTGTTGTGAAGTTTTCAAGTTTTGGGTAAAGATTTGATGGACTATGGAATAAGGAGTGGCAAGAGCCTAAGCTTGGGGATTCCCAAGGCACCCCAAGGTAATATTCAAGGACAACCAAGAGCCTAAGCTTGGGGATGCCCCGGAAGGCATCCCCTCTTTCGTCTTCGTCTATCGGTAACTTTACTTGAGGCTATATTTTTATTCACCACATGATATGTGTTTTGCTTGGAGCATCTTGTATGATATGAGTCTTTACTTTTTAATTTGCCACAATCATCCTTGCTGTACACACCTTTTGAGAGGGACACGCATGAATCATGATTTATTAGAATACTCTATGTGCTTCACTTATATCTTTTGAGCTAGGCAATTTTGCTCTAGTGCTTCACTTATATCTTTTTAGAGCACGGCGGTGGTTTTATTTTATAGAAATTGTTGAAATCTCTTGCTTCACTTATATTATTTTGAGAGTCTCTTTAAACAGCATGGTAATTTGCTTTGGTTATGAATTTAGTCCTAATATGATGGGCATCCAAGAGGGATATAATAAAAACTTTCATATAAAGTGCATTGAATACTATGAGAAGTTTGATTCCTTATGATTGTTTTGAGATATGAGGATGGTGACATTAGAGTCATGCTAGTGAGTAATTGTGGATTGTAGAAATACTTGTGTTGAAGTTTGTAATTCCCGTAGCATGCACGTATGGTGAACCGTTATGTAACGAAGTTGGAGCATGATTTATTTATTGATTGTCTTCCTTATGAGTGGCGGTCGGGGACGAGCGATGGTCTTTTCCTACCAATCTATCCCCCTAGGAGCATGTGCATAGTACTTTGTTTCGATGACTAATAGATTTTTGCAATAAGTATGTGAGTTCTTTATGACTAATGTTGAGTCCATGGATTATACGCACTCTCACCCTTCCACCATTGCTAGCCTCTCTAGTACCACGCAAATTTTGCCGGTACCTTACACCTACCTTTTACCTTCCTCAAAACAGCCACCATACCTACCTACTATGGCATTTCCATAGCCATTGCGAGATATATTGCCATGCAACGTTCCACCGTTCCGTTTTATTATGACACGCTCCTTCATTGTCATATTGCTTTGCATGATCATGTAGTTGACATCGTGTTTGTGGCAAAGCCACTTTTTCATACTTATACATGTCACTCTTGAATCATTGCACATCCCGGTACACCACCGGAGGCATTCATATAGAGTCATATTTTGTTCTAAGTATCGAGTTGTAATTCTTGAATTGTAAGTAAATAAAAGTGTGGTGATCTTCATTATTAGAGCATTGCCCCATGTGAGGAAAAATAAAATACGCCAAAGAAGCCAACAAAAAAAAGAGGCCAAAGAAGCCAAACAAAAAAACGAGAAAAAAATGAGAGAAAAGAGAGAAGGGGCAATGTTACTATCCTTTTTCCACACTTGTGCTTCAAAGTAGCACCATGATCTTCATGATAGAGAGTCTCCTATGTTATCACTTTCATATACTAGTGGGAATTTTTCATTATAGAACTTGTCTTGTATATTCCAATGATGGGCTTCCTCAAATTGCCCTAGGTCTTCGTGAGCAAGCGAGTTGGATGCACACCCACTTAGTTTCTTTTTGAGCTTTCATAAACTTATAGCTCTAGTGCATCCGTTGCATGGCAATCCCTACTCACTCACATTGATATCTATTGATGGGCATCTCCATAGCCCGTTGATACGCCTAGTTGATGTGAGACTTGATAACCCACAAGTATAGGGGATCAGTTGTAGCCTTTCTCGATAAATAAGAGTGTCGAACCCAACGAGGAGCTAAAGGTAGAACAAATATTCCCTCAAGTTCTATCGACCACCGATACAACTCTACGCACGCTTAACGTTCGCTTTACCTAGAACAAGTATGAAACTAGAAGTACTTTGTAGGTGTGATAGGATAGGTTTGCAAGATAATAAAGAGCATGTAAATAAAAGCTAGGGGATGTTTAGATAAAGACACAACTAAGTTAGTTTTAGTAGAGAGCTTTTTGTCACAAGAAAGTTATTTGTCCCTAGGCAATCGATAACTAGATCGGTAATCATTATTGCAATTTTATATGAGGGAGAGGCATAAGCTAACATACTTTCTCTTCTTGGATCATATGCACTTATGATTGGAACTCTAGCAAGCATCCGCAACTACTAAAGATCATTAAGGTAAAACCCAACCATAGCATTAAAGTATCATGTCCTCTTTATTCCCATACGCCATAACCCACTTATCCGTGTTTGTGTTTCTATCACTCACGCAACGCAGACAATAAGCAAACCATGAACATATTGCAAACCCTACAGCGGGGATTCCTCATGCTTGTGCGACACAGAGAGCACCATAGGACAGCATCAATAATAAAACATGCAACTCAAACCAATCACGATCATCAATCAACCCATAGGACAAAACGGATCTACTCAAACATCATAGGATAGCCATACATCATTGGGAAATAATATATACCGTTGAGCACCATGTTTAAGTAGAGATTACAGCGGGGAGAAGAGGTGTTACACTGCTGCATAGAGGAGGAGAGAGTTGGTGATGACGGCGGCGAAGTTGTTGGTGTAGATTGCGGTCACGATGATGGCCCCGGCGGCGTTCCGGCGCCACCGGGAGAGAGGGGGAGAGAGCCCCCCTTCTTCTTCTTCCTTGACCTTCCCCCTAGATGGGAGAAGGTTTTCCCCTCTGGTCCTTGGCTTCCATGGCGGCGGAGGCGCGGGAGCCCCTCTGAGATTGGATCTCTCTCTCTCTGTTTCCTTCTGTTTCTGCGCTCCTAGATTCTGCCCTTTCACCGTTTCTTAAATTGCCGGAGATCCGTAACTCCGATTGGGCTGAAATTTTAACACAATTTTTATCCGGATATTAGCTTTCTTGCGCCAGAAGAAGGGCACCAACTGCCTTACGGGGTGACCACAAGGACCAGGGGCGCGCCCTCCGTCCTTGTGGGCCCCTCGGGCATCGTCTCGCGTTGATTCTTTTTCCCAAAAATCACATATATTCCAAAAAAAATCTCCGTAAGTTTTTATCCCGTTTGGACTCCGTTTGATATGGATTTTCTGTGAAACAAAAAACATGCAACAAACAGGAACTGGCACTGGGCACTAGATCAATATGTTAGTCCCAAAAAATAGTATAAAAAGTTGCCAAAAGTATATAAAAGTTGTAGAATATTGGCATGGAACAATCAAAAATTATAGATACGATGGAGACGTATCAGCATCCCCAAGCTTAATTCCTGCTCGTCCTCGAGTAGGTAAATGATAAAAAAGATATTTTTTGATGTGGAATGCTACCTAGCATAATCTTGATCACATAATCTAATCATGGCATGAATATTAAGACACGAGTGATTCAAGGCAATAGTCTATCGTTTGATATTAAGACAATAATACTTCAAGCATACTAATAAAGCAATCATGTATTTTCAAAATAACATGGCCAAAGAAAGTTATCCCTACAAAATCATATAGTCTGGCTATGCTCCATCTTCATCACACAAAGTATTTCATCATGCACAACCCCGATGACAAGCTAAGCAATTGTTTCATACTTTTAATGTTCTCAAGCCTTTTCAACTTTCATGCAATACATGAGCGTGAGCCATGGATATAGCACTATAGGTGGAATAGAATATGATGGTGGAGGTTGTGTGGAGAAGACAAAAAAGGAGAAAGTCTCACATTGATGCGGCTAATCAACGGGCTATGGAGATGCCCATCAATTGGTGTCAATGCGAGGAGTAGGGATTGCCATGCAACGAATGCACTAGAGCTATTAGTGTATGAAAGCGCAAATTGAAACTAAGTGGGTGTGCATCCAACTTGCTTGCTCATGAAGACCTCAGGCATTTGAGGAAGCCCATCATGGGAATATACAAGCCAAGTTCTATAATGAAAATTTTCACTAGTATATGAAAGTGATAACTCAAGAGACTCTCTATATGAAGAACATGGTGCTACTCTGAAGCACAAGTGTGGTAAAAGGATAGTAGCATTGCCCCTTCTCTGTTTTTCTCTCAATTTTTTTTTGTTGGGCCCTCTCTTTTTTTGGCCTTTTTTTATTTTTTTATTTTTTTTATCTTTCGTCCGGAGTCTCATCCCGACTTGTGGGGGAATCATAGTCTCCATCATCCTTTCCTCACTGGGACAATGCTCTAATAATGATGATCATCACACTTCATTTACTTACAACTCAATATTATAACTCGATATCTAGAACAATATGACTCTATATGGATGCCTCTGGCAGTATACCAGGATGTGCAATGATCTAGCATAGCAAAGATATCAAAAAACGGACAAGCCATGAAAATATCATGCTAGCTATCTTACGATCATGCAAAGCAATATGACAATGAATGCTCAAGTCATGTATGTGATGATGATGGAAGTTGCATGGCAATATATCTCGGAATGGCTATGGAAATGCCATAATAGGTAGGTATGGTGCCTGTTTTGAGGAAGATATAAGGAGGCTTACGTGTGACAGAGCGTATCATATCACGGGGTTTGGATGCACCGGCGAAGTTTGCACCAACTCTCGAGGTGAGAAAGGGCAATGCACGGTACCGAAGAGGCTAGCAATGATGGAAGGGTGAGAGTGCGTATAATCCATGGACTCAACATTAGTCATAAAGAACTCACATACTTATTGCAAAAGTCTATTAGCTATCAAAACAAAGTACTACGCGCATGCTCCTAGGGGGATAGATTGGTAGGAAAAGACCATCGCTCGTCCCCGACCGCCACTCATAAGGAAGACAATCAATAAATAAATCATGCTCAGACTTCATCACATAACGGTTCACCATACGTGCATGCTACGGGAATCACAAACTTCAAAACAAGTATTTCTACAATCCACAATTACCCACTAGCATGACTCTAATATCACCATCTTTATATCACAAAACTATTGCAAGGAATCAAACATATCATATTCAGTGGTCTACAAGTTTTATGTAGGATTTTATGACTAACCATGTGAATGACCAATTCCTGTCAACTCTCTAAATAGATATAAGTGAAGCAAGAGAGTTTAATTCTTTCTACAAAAGATATTCCCACACTCTAACAAATATAAGTGAAGCAAAAGATCATTCTACAAATGGCGGTTTTCTATGTGTAGGGAAACAGTCAATCCAAACTTCAAATGATATAAGTGAAGCACATGAAGCATTCTATAAAGCCATACTCAAAAGATATAAGTGAAGTGCAAAGAGCATTCTATAAATCAACCAAGGACTATCTCATACCAGCATGGTGCATTTATTAAAAGAAAAATAAAAATCACACGACGCTCCAAGATTTACGCATATCATGTGACGAATAAAAATATAGCTCCAAGTAAAATTACCGATGATCGTTAGAAGAAAGAGGGGATGCCTTCCGGGGCATCCCCAAGCTTAGTTGCTTGGGAGTCCTTGAATATTACCTTGGGGTGCCTCGGGCATCCCCAAGCTTAGGCTCTTGCCACTCCTTATTCCTTCATCCATCGTGATCTCACCCAAAACTTGAAAACTTCAATCACACAAAACTTAATAAAACCCTCGTGAGATCCGTTAGTATAATAAAACAAATCACCACTTTAAGTACTGTTGCAAACTCATTCATATTTTATTTTTGCATTGTAGCTACTGTATTATAACTTTTCCATGGCTTATACCACCGATGCAATCGATAGTTTCATCAAAACGAGCAAAATAATGCATCAAAAACAGAATCTGTCAAAAACAGGACAGTCTGTAGAAATCTGAAAATCTACCATACTTATGTAACTCCAAAAATTATGAAAATTAGGACAAAATAAAAAATTTGTATATATGTACTTTGCAAAACATTTCAGAAGTGTTTGACTTTCCAGTAAAAAATGTAAAATCACGCACTACAGCCAAAGTTTCTGTTTTTGCACCGCACATGCCAAACAAGCAATCTAATCATCCTAAAGGCAAATCTTGGCACATTATTTTTATAATACAATGTATTTATACAAGGGGATAATTATTTTTGTTGAAAAGTTTCTGTAATCAAGGTTCACAAAGTTTCCATGGGCATGAACAAAGTTCAAGGCGAGCTCCCATTTTAACAATGCTCGTCTTTCTCACTTTCACTTTTCTTTTTGAAAAAGTTTTAGGTTCCCCTCTTTATTTTTTTGTTTTTAAACTTTATAAAAGCACTCAACAGAAATAAATGACTCTCTAAAACTTCTGGGTTGTCTCCCTGGTAGTGCTTTCTTTAAAGCCATTAAGCTAGGCATATAGTGCTCAAGTAATGGATCCACCCGGATCCCAAGGTATATCAAAGCCAATTTTAATTAACAATGATTTGTATTTTAGTAGTGAGCACAAAGCAACATATATCATGCAACAATGAAGTCTAAATCTCTTCCTATGCATTGGCATGTCATAAAAGAACAATTCATGCACACAAAGTAAAGGCCAATGCATAGTATAAACAGTTTCTTGCAATTTTATCGTATTGAAAACATGGAGAGGCGGAGATGTAGTTCCTCTCTCATAATAATTGCAAGTAGGAGAAGCAAGCACATGCATATTATATTTATCAAAATCATCATGTGCAATAGTAGAACGCAACCCATCAATATAGTCCTTAATAAGCGCAAACTTCTCCGATAAAGTGTAGTTGGGAGAATTCAAAAAGATAATAGGACTATCATGCGTGGGTACAATAGCAATGATTTCATTCTTAACATAATTAACTATAGCAAGTTCATCTCCATAAGCATAATTCATATTGGCATCATGGCCACAAGCATAGCAAGCATCAAGTTCATCAAAAAGGGATATTTCAAATGAATCAAAGGGATCATAGCAATTATCATAGCAATCATCCTTTGGTAAGCACGAAGGGAAATTAAACAATGTATGAGTTGAAGAGTTACTCTCATTAGAAGGTGGGCACGGGTAGCTAATCCGCTCTTCCTCTTTTTGTTCTTCACTCTCCTCGTCATCTTTTTCATCTAATGAGCTCACAGTGTCATCAATTTCTTCTTCCATAGTTTCCTGCAAAATATTAGTCTCTTCTTGGACAACAGAGACTTTCTCAATAAATGCATCAATATCGGCATTGTATTCATAATTCTCATAGCAATATTTAAGTATAGCAAAATTTTCAGGTCTGTAAACAGCATCATCAAGATTTTCACACTTTTCAAACAAAGATTCAATTTCATAAGCACCCTTAAAAGCAACGAATTCTTCTATTCGTTCCACATCATAGTAATCATATATACCATTAGCATAAGAAGCCAAGGTTTTATTATCATTAAATTTACATGAAAAGGGAAGGTGTGGAGCCTTCATCCTAGAGCAACAAGTATAATCATATCTCAAGCATAGTTCCCGAGCATAGCAATGCAACATATGAATTTGATCCCATAACAGTTTCCCTTTTTTATTCAAGCGATAATCCCTAAAGTATTCACATTGATCCAACGTGTCTCCCATTATATAATTGAATGGGGTTTTCTCAGGATTATTAAAGTAGTGCATAATATCTTTCACATAATGAGCATCGAGGGTTTTAGGAGGTTCCCCATCTCCATGAGTAGCAAGTACACCTAATTTTTTTGGTATTTTGTGTTCCATATCCATAACTAAAGATAGAGAACAACTTAGAACAGCAAATAAAATCTACTTAGTCATAAAACAAACAAGCACACACGAGAATATTCACCTCACGCTATTGCTCCCCGGCAACGGCGCCAGAAAAAGGTCTTGATAACCCACAAGTATAGGGGATCAGTTGTAGCCTTTCTCGATAAATAAGAGTGTTGAACCCAATGAGGAGCTAAAGGTAGAACAAATATTCCCTCAAGTTCTATCGACCACCGATACAACTCTACGCACGCTTAACGTTCGCTTTACCTAGAACAAGTATGAAACTAGAAGTACTTTGTAGGTGTGATAGGATAGGTTTGCAAGATAATAAAGAGCATGTAAATAAAATCTAGGGGCTGTTTAGATAAAGACACAACTAAGTTAGTTTTAGTAGAGAGCTTTTTGTCACAAGAAAGTTATTTGTCGCTAGGCAATCGATAACTAGACTGGTAATCATTATTGCAATTTTATGTGAGGGAGAGGCATAAGCTAACATACTTTCTCTTCTTGGATCATATGCACTTATGATTGGAACTCTAGCAAGCATCCGCAACTACTAAAGATCATTAAGGTAAAACCCAACCATAGCATTAAAGTATCAAGTCCTCTTTATTCCCATACGCCATAACCCACTTATCCGTGTTTGTGTTTCTATCACTCACGCAACACAGACAATAAGCAAACCATGAACATATTGCAAACCCTACAGCGGGGATCCCTCATGCTTGTGCAACACGGAGAGCACCATTGGACAGCACCAATAATAAAACATGCAACTCAAACCAATCACGATCATCAATCAACCCATAGGACAAAACGGATCTACTCAAACATCATAGGATAGCCATACATCATTGGGAAATAATATATAGCATTGAGCACCATGTTTAAGTAGAGATTACAGCGGGGAGAAGAGGTGTTACACTACTACATAGAGGGGGAGAGAGTTGGTGATGATGGCGGTGAAGTTGTTGGTGTAGATTGCGGTCACGATGATGGCCCCGACGGCGTTCCGGCGCCATTGGGAGAGAGGGGGAGAGAGCCCCCCTTCTTCTTCTTCCTTGACCTTCCCCCTAGATGGCAGAAGGGTTTCCCCTCTGGTCCTTGGCTTCCATGGCAGCGGAGGGGCGGGAGCCCCTCCGAGATTGGATCTCTCTCTCTGTTTCCTTCTGTTTATGCGCTCCCAGATTCTGCCCTTTCACCGTTTCTTAAATTGCCGGAGATCTGTAACTCCGATTGGGCTGAAATTTTAACATGATTTTTATCCAGATATTAGCTTTCTTGCGCCAGAAGAAGGGTACCAACCGCCTTACAGGGTGACCACAAGGACCAGGGGCGCGCCCTCCGTCCTTGTGGGCCCCTCGGGCATCGTCTCGCGTTTATTCTTTTTCCCAGAAATCACATATATTCCAAAAAAAATCTCCGTAAGTTTTTATCCCATTTGGACTCCATTTGATATGGATTTTCTGCAAAACAAAAAACATGCAACAAACAGGAACTGGCACTGGGCACTGGATCAATATGTTAGTCCCAAAAAATTGTATAAAAAGTTGCCAAAAGTATATAAAAGTTGTAGAATATTGGCATGGAACAATAAAAAATTATAGATACGATGGAGACGTATCAAGACTATCTCCTTCTTTTTGTCTTCTCCACAACCACCATATTCTATTCCACCTATAGTGCTATGTCCATGGCTCACGCTCATGTATTGCGTGAAAGTTGAAAAGGTTTGAGAACATCAAAAGTATGAAACAATTGCTTGGCTTGTCATCGGGGTTGTGCATGATTTGAATACTTTGTGTGATGAAGATGCAGCATAGCCAGACTATATGATTTTGTAGGGATAACTTTCTTTAGCCATGTTATTTTGAGAAGACATGATTGCTTTATTAGTACGCTTGAAGTATTATCGTTTTTATGTCAATATTAAACTTTTGTTTTGAATCTTATGGATCTGAACATTCATGCCACAATAAAGAAAATTACATGGATAAATATGCTAGGTAGCATTCCACATCAAAAATTCTGTTTTTATCATTTACCTACTCGAGGATGAGCAGCAATTAAGCTTGGGGATGCTTGATACGTCTCCAATGTATCAGTAATTTTTTATTGTTCCATGCTATTATATTATCTGTTTTGGATGTTTTATAAGCATTAATATTCTATTTGATATTATTTTTGGGACTAACTTATTAACCTAGAGCCCAGTGCCAGTTTCTATTTTTTTCCTTGTTTTTGAGCTTCGCAGAAAAGGAATACTAAACGGAGTCCGAACGGAATAAAACTTCACGATGATTTTTCTTGGACCAGAAGACACCCAGGGGACTTGGAGTGCAAGTCAGAAGAGCCACGAGGCAGCGACAAGTGTGGAGGGCGCGCCCCCCTGGCTTGTGGGCCCCTCGGTGACCCCCTGACCTAGATCTTCCTCCTATATATTCACATATATTCCAAAACCACCAGAAGCATCCACGAAAACACTTTTCCACCGCCGCAACCTTCTGTTCCCATGAGATCCCATCTTGGGGTCTTTCCGGCATCCTGCCGGAGGGGGATTCGATCACGGAGGGCATCTACATCAACTCTATTGCCCTTCCGATGAAGCGTGAGTAGTTTACCTTAGACCTACGGGTCCATAGCTAGTAATGGCATCTTTCTCTCTCTTTGATTCTCAATACCATGTTCTCCTTGATGTTCTTGGAGATCTATCCGATGTAATCTTCTTTTGCGGTGTGTTTGTCGAGGTCCGAGGAATTGTGGATTTATGATTAGCTTATCTATGAATATTATTTGAATCTTCTCTGAATTCTTATATGCATGATTTGATATCTTTGTATTTCTCTTCGAACTATCGGTTTGGTTTGGCCAACTAGATTGGTTTTTCTTGCAATGGGAGAGGTGCTTAGCTTTGGGTTCAATCTTGCGTGATTTCACCCAGTGACAAAGTAGGGGTAGTGAGACATGTATTGAATTGTTGCCATCGAGGATAAAAAAATGGGGTTTTCATCATATTGCTTGAGTTTATTCCTCTACATCATGTCATCTTACTTAAGGCGTTACTCCGTTCTTTATGAACTTAATACTATAGATGCATGCTGGATAGCGGTTGATGTGTGGAGTAATAGTAGTAGATGCAGGCAGGAGTCGGTCTACTTGACACGGACGTGATGCCTATATTGCATAATCATTGCCTTGGATATCGTCATAACTTTGCGCT
This sequence comes from Thinopyrum elongatum, assembly GCA_011799875.1. Lineage (NCBI taxonomy): Eukaryota > Viridiplantae > Streptophyta > Magnoliopsida > Poales > Poaceae > Thinopyrum > Thinopyrum elongatum. The sequence goes on from CM022303.1 coordinate 446,934,678, forward strand.
TTTCTATCAATTGCTCGACAGTAATTTGTTCACCCACCGTATTATTTGCCTTCATGAGAGAAGCCTCTAGTGAAACCTATGGCCCCCGGGTCTATTTTCCATCATATTAGTTTCTGATCTACTATTTTGCAATCTTTTATTTTCAGATCTATAAACCAAAAAACCCAAAAATATTTTATCTTTTGTTTAGTTTTATCTATCTCTATCAGATCTCACCTTTGCAAGTGACCGTGAAGGGATTGACAACCCCTTTATCACGTTGGGTGCAAGTGTTTGATTGTTTGTGTAGGTGCATCTATTGGGGACTTGCGCGTTTCTCCTACTGGATTGATACCTTGGTTCTTAACTGAGGGAAATACTTATCTCTACTGTGCTGCATCACCCTTTCCTATTCAAGGAAAAAACCAATTCAAGCTCAAGAAGTAGCAGGCAGCGGTGGGGTGGCGGACGCAGGAGGGTGGGGTTTCGCGGCTGGAGCAGAGAGGTTATGGCGGCCTGGGATTTCGAATGGGGATTTCGAATGGCGAAAAGGAGGTGATGGAAGGGGGGAACCATGACTTAGGGTCGCACTTGTCCAAAATGTAGGGTGTGTTACAAAAGTGCCCCCACCGATTTGAACTAACGGCCCTTTCGGCTCAGGGTTAGAAGGGGGATTTCACGTGTCGGGATTTGGCAGCTGGAGGGAGTTTTCGTGTGCGTTGTAATTTCGGGATAGCAAGGCGCGGGTTGTGAAGGCGCGAGTTTTGGGAGCACGATATCTGAATTTTCGGGATATAACAAGGCGCGGGTTGAATTTTAGGGACAAGCCTAATGTGTAATATTGTACATACCAAATCAATTCGCACTTCCCTCAACGAAAAAAACAAAAAAAAATAAAACTATTCGCACCACACAAAGAGAGAGTCTTGTCCCGTTTTACTGTACAAATGCTATTCAAAGCTATGAATCCATGTTATGTCCAATTAAATTTTTTCGCTGGCTGTATAATGCATGTAACCTACTCATACCAACATTTTAGTGCATTCCAAATGTCTATACTACCGCTGCAATTCGAACTAAATTTGAATTCATTTCTCTATTTGAATAAGAATCTATAATCATGATTGTTGCCAGCTTAAACCATCATTCGTGTATTATCTTAACAACACACCACATGATTACTATAGAGATAAATATGAACTATGTGTACTATATGTACTCGAATTTGAAATTTTGAATACACTTGATGTTGATTCCAAATAATAGTACATTTGATGTAGTAACTAGATCTTCATAATCTAAACCATGTTTCATATGTACACTGTGTTTATCACACAAAGTATAGTGCCCCGCCACCTACATTATGACATGTATTTAGCCCTGAGCTGCAAAAGCCACACATTATCACAAATTCAAATAAATGTTCTATATATTATATGTAGTATAACATGTTCATAACCACACCATGTGTATCACCATTATATATATTCATGCATGCATCGGTTTAAAACACTATGATATATTCTTCAAATATCCAAATCCACTTTTATAATGAATTATGATCTCTATTCGTCTTTTACACCCACACAATCCTCTTATCTTTGTAGCTAGTGCTAACTTTCTCTCGTGCATGCACACGCCCGCCTCCCTCTCACCCTCCCTCGGCATTCTCTAGCTCCATCGCGCACATTCGTCTTTTCACTTTAGGTCGTTCACCCACGGTGTGTGTAGGCCCCCCAGCTCCTTCTTTCCAGCACACACCGATCAATATGCCTCTCTAGCCAGGTGTGCCTACCACAAACACAAACTTTCCCTCTTCTCTTCTCACCGTCCATGCCTCACTCCCGCCCCTCTTTTCATCGATCTCGTACTTGCACACTCCTTCCCCCTCGATATAGTATGCCTCTCGCACCACCTCCTAGCTGCATCCCTCTCTCTCTATCCTTCTCTCTGGCCCTTATTTGCTTCTAACACATACATGCATGTATACCGATCGATCTCCCTACATATACCTAGGTCGACTATAACTCTTTTTCCCCACGCATCGATCGACGTACCTCACAAGTTATGTCTCTCCCTTTCTCCGACAAATGACGATTGATCTTCCTATGTAGTTATGTCTGCTTACCACAGCCATATCATCCCCCCTCATCATTCGTGCATGCCTCCTGACCCGTCTCTCACACGCACGTGCACAGACAGGCAGGCATCCCCTCTCTTATTGATATTGCAGGCATGCCCTCCGTTTGTCTAGCAGGCCTCTCCCACCATTTGTGAGAAGCAACTCCACCACCAACCCCTCTGACACTCTAGCTCTGTCTCTCTCCCAACCTTATTCCTCTCCTACACATATGCATGGATGCCGATCGATCTCCCTCAATACATAAGGTAGGTCTCTCTCCTCCTCCACACATATACTAGCCATTGTACCTCTATAGTTAGGTCTCTACCCCCCCCCCCCAACACACACCGATAGTCGAGCGTTGTAGGTAGGTATCCATGCCACAGAGACAAACTGCACCTGTCCCCTCTCACATTCCAGTATCCCAGCCACCCTATATCTTTGACGTGGGCACACACAAATTCGATGGCACTCTTTATCGATCGCGCGCACACACACACACACACATCATCCCTCTCTTCGATTCTGTGGATACCTCACACCAATGATACCTCCACTCTCTTCTCGTGGATCGCCCCCTCTATATATATAATATATCCAGGCCTCTGTTTCACACACATTGCATACGTTACATTTTTTGATTGAAATATCATCGACACATATTCCCTGTCTATCTCTCACGCCCCCTCCCCAAAACACTCACGAACCCACACACTATATCTCTCTACGTTTGTATCTCTCTCACACAAACCCACGTAGGTGGTGTACGTACACGAAGAGAATAGGTGCACGTACTCACGCTTCGTGCCCAGCCACACCCGCGCGGGTACACGGTGGAGCTCATTTATGTATGAAATGGCAGCCCACGTGCTAATTTGAGCGCGTGTAGCGGTTGTTTACCTACGGAGGTCGTGTACCACGCGTGCACGAAACAAAGTTCGACTTGATGCGTTGGCGCGTTATTTTTAAATAAAGTTATATTGCTCAATGGCACGTACACAGAATATAAAATGTTTTTTATGGAGAAAAAGGTAGTACGCTCCACTATATACAATGGAGCCTACCTGCCGGGCTTTGTCTCTCTTCAGAGTATCTCACACAAGGCGGCGATGGCCTCTCTCTCTCTCTCTCACCATTGGTCACTGATCCGGCCGCATCCCGTCTACCGGCGAAAAGGGAGGATGTGCATCATTTCTCTGTTTGACGGCACCAAGGCAGCATGTCCTGATCTGCAGTACCTGCCATTCTCTCTGACCAAGCTCCGGCGCGGTAGGGCCTACGCCACTTGCTCGCTGTCGCAGTATGGGCAGATCCCGCCCGCCGCCGCCCTCCTAGTTACATCCCGCCGACCCCCAGGTATCCCCTCCGGCCTTGCTCCACTGCCCATCTTCCCATGTCGCTGCATGTGGAAAATCTTGCATGTGGATCTTCCCTAGTTCTTTGCCCAAAACGTAGCTCGTCCGGCGTACTTTCCATATTGCAATCTCGTCCTCACACCATTTTAGATAAACACAACCGTGCTGTTATCTTCCCTTAGGACAAGGAATATGCTTCTTTTTTGTCGTCGTACGTGTCACCAACTGTTATTGGCCAGTAAGTATTTCCTTTCTACCTCTTTTTTGCAAACAGGGCTATCCATTTCACCTCGTTGCTATTGCGACCTTTTGGTGAACTGCACAAATCACTTTTTTCTTAAGAGTGTTTTGTGCAGTTCTAGTAAAATGTCACACGGGCAACGTCTCTACATTTCAGTGCGACTGCACAAAGGGAGATTGGTTTTGCTCTATCCTCCTCATCCAACTCCGAGCCTAATCTTCTCCAACTATCTGCTTAATCTTCTCCTACTAGTTAGTCTTAAGAGAGACTGCAAAGGTGACCGGCTTCTATTTGTGTGTTTATTGTTTCATCAACAATCCTCTATTATTGTAATCACACTTAATATCTTTGGAACAGGGATGCTCAGCTCTATTTTAGTGGAACTGCACAAAATGATCGGAATGTTGCATGCTCCTGACAGCTACCTTTTTTACCAACATGCCTTGTTGATTTAGATAGAGCTGGGGGGAAGTTGCTGCCAATGAAAGCATGGATCAATTTTAATTTAACACCTTCTCACAACTTTGTCTTCAGTTGTGATGTAAATATTAGCTCTGATTTGCTAATCATTGAGATGCATTAGCAAGGAAGTTAGTTTTTTATTTTTTCTGTTGGGGATATTATTACTGGGCGTAAACCGGCCAGGAGAGGTCGGGTTATCCCCATAGTGAGTTATTTGTATTTGAAGCCCATGAAGACAAGGAGTATGGCGCTTTATGAAGGCCCAGGGCCCAAAGGCGGATTAAGGGCTTGTAGGTGTAAACCGCCATATTATATATAACTTGTAAGATAAGAAAAGAGTAGAGACCGAGCCGGACACGTTTATGAGCCGACCTCGGGATTCTGTAAACCGACGGGCATCAACCCATGTATATAAGGGGACGACCCGGCGGCGGTTTGAAGGGACAACAACTCGAGAGCCAGGCATAGCAGATTCGCTCCCTGGTCATCGAAACCCTAGCAATTCCACAACAACTAGATTAGGCCTTTACCTTCACCGCAAGGGGCCGAACCAGTATAAACTCTCTGCGTCCCTTGTCCACTTTAACCCCTTTAAGCTAACCCGTCGCGATGGCTCCACGACTAAGTCCTTCCTCTAGGACATCTGCCGTGATAAGGCCACGACAGTTGGCGCCCACCGTGGGGCTATCGCACGATGGTTTCGAGTTCTTAGAGGGCAGCTTCGAAGGACTCAAGGGATATGTTGTGGGCCGGATGACCAAAAGTCGTCGCGGCAAGCTCTACATCGACGACGCAGGCTGGGGCCCCGAGGCCGGCTCGATTGAGTACGGGTACCGGGTCCCCTTCGGCGGCATTCACGTGTTCATTGGCAGGATTGGCGAACCGGGCCCTGAGCCAGACATCTGCACCGACATCATCGAAATGGCTCAGCGTGCGAGGTCTGCCCGGGTTAAGCCTGTCATGAAGCATTCCTTCGTGGGAGTCATCCACGGAGTGGAATCTGAAGATGGATCGGAGTATGATGGCGAAACCATTGTTTATTCCGGTGATGAGTCATCTACTGGGGAGACCGAGTCATTGTACCAGCTACAAGATGGCTGGTTTGGTGGTTGTTCCGATGGCGACAGTATTCCGGACTCTCTCGACCCGCCAAGCCGGGTTGCGATCTTCATGGCCGGTACGCAGTCAGCGCCACAATCTTCGACCGCTGCGGCGATGATCTCCGGTTCAGCAGCGGCGACGGCCGCTGGGGCAGTAGGCCCTACGCCATCACCGGCTCAGGCTCTGTCCGATTTATTCGACACCTTGGCAGCACTGTTAGCGGCCGAAGTCCGCCCGGCAGATCAGGAGCGGCACAACGCAGAAGTGGCGAAGGTGAAGGATCAGATAGCCCAAGCCAAGGTGGATTTGGCAGCTGAAAACACTAGGATGGCTGCAGAGCGGGCCGAGTTAGAGGCACAGGCCTATCGGCTTACGTTGGATTAGAACGCGTCCAATGATGTAATGAGGAGAAGGTACCGGTCTCACCTGCCTCCGGTTTACGAAGCCAGGAATCTCTTCAATACGCCAGGGGCCGGAACTAGCAACCAGCCAGTGGTAAACCGGGTAGAAGCGCCCGGAACGGGGACGCCGGTTCAGCCGCGCACAATGGATCCGCCTCTTCAGAATAACCCATCCCAGCATGTGCCCACGCCTCAGGGTCATTACTCCAACCCCTTGGATAACATAGTCGTGGCCACTTCATGATTGGCAGCCCTTCCGGTCGATGGTGAGTCCCTTGTAGCGATGGAGACGCGACGGGCTAGGGAGCTCCTTCAGACAGCTTTGACTCAGCAACAGGCTTATTCGTACAGTCGCGAGAGGATTCATTCCACCCCCCGCCCAAGCCGGAGTTACAGCAGGCATGTTGATGAACCGGCTGTGTCTAGCAGTGCCCGCAATTGTAATCCGCTACGAGGCCATAACCCGGCGGGTGGCGGTGTTGATGCTCAGGATGTGGTGGACCGTGCTAGGACACGTCGAGAGGCTGAGTTAGCAGCACAGAACGCGGCCCGTCAGCTTACTCCGGTTCGTCCAACAACTCCGGTGGAACCAGGGGTTACCTCCAGCTCTTTGGGGGTGCCATGTCTCGTCCCAGCATTACGCAATGTACGGCTGCCCAAGGACTTCAAGGGCCCACGTAAAGTGCCGAATTACACTGCTGATTTATCCCCCGAGTCGTGGGTGGAGAGTTATGAAATGGCGATGGAGATGCTGGACGTAGATGATGCGGCATGTGCTAAGTACTTCACCATGATGTTGGAAGGGACAGCTCGCACTTGGTTGAAAAATCTACCAGCTAACTCCATTGGGTCATGGGCCGAGCTAAGAGCCCGGTTTATTCAGAATTTCAAAGACACGTGCAAGCAGCCCATGTCAATTGTGGATTTAGCTGCCTGTGTCCAGGAGGAAGGAGAATCAACAACCTATTGGGTGCGCCGGGTTTCAGAGATTTTGCATTCATCGGACCGCATCAACGCTGATACGGCCGTTTTGACGTTGGAAGGCAATTGCCGGTTTACGCCTCTTAAGTTGAAGCTGGGACGGCTCAAACGCCATTGCAATGACATGGGCACGCTTATGGCAGCAATGGTGAAATACGCCGACTCTGATAGTACCAAGGACCCTGAATCTGATGATGACAAGACAGGAAAGGGAAAGAAGGGTGGCAGCACCAAAGGGCAGCAGCATAACTCGGCGGGGCATGGAAACAGCGGTAAACATAAAGCGGATAACAGTTCAGATTTTGTAGCTAAAACCAACGCGCAGGGTAATGGTCAGCGTCGGAAGGGTAAACCGCCCTCGTGTGGAAGAGAACCAAGTCCCAATCCGAAGCGCCTGAATTACCTGTTGAACCAGCCCTGCCCAAAGCACGGATCGCGGGACAAGCCGGCCACGCACCTCTGGAAGGATTGTTATATTATGCGAGAATTCAAAGATTCAGATTTTTTCCGGAATGATAATGGACCGGCTGGCGGTTCAGGCCCCGGGTCTCATGGGCCGGGTTATGGTAGAGGCAGTTCCGGTTCAGGGTTCCATGGTAATCAAAGTGGACATGGCAATCAAGGCAATCAAGGCAACCAAGGTGGTTATAATCATCAGGGGAACCAACAGCAGCAGCAGTAGTCGGGTTACCAGAGCAACCCGAAGCAGTTAAACAGTGGACAGTACCATGTCTTAACCACTAGCCTATGCAAGCGCGATCAGAAGCTTCATAAAAGGGCAGTGAACTCCGTTGAACCGGCGGTGCCCCGTTACTTACGCTGGTCTGAACAGCCCATTGTGTGGAGTCGAGAGGATCATCCACCTCGGGTTGATAATCCGGGTCATCTGGCGTTGGTGGTGGCACCTCAGGTGGGAGGTTACAAGTTCACTAAAGTACTCATGGATGGGGGGAGTAGTATCAATATCCTTTATTACGAAACCTTCCGTCGCATGGGGTTAACAGATAAAAATCTTAAACCGTCCAGCACGGTCTTCCATGGTGTGGTACCTGGTAAATCGGCGTATCCGGTCGGTAAGATGGCTCTGGAGGTTGCTTTTGGTGATGAGCATGATTCAAGATCAGAAACATTGACCTTTGAAGTGGTGAAAATCAAGAGCCCGTATCATGCCCTGTTTGGGCGGCCGGCTTATGGTAAATTCATGGCGAGGCCCTGTTATGTTTATCTGCAGCTCAAGATGCCGGGTCATAAGGGGACCATCACGGTACATGGGAGTCGTAAGATCGCTTTGGAATGTGAAGAAGGTGATGCGGCTTATGCGGAGTCGGTTTGTGCAACAGAGGAGTTGAAGTTTTACAAAGACAATGTTGATCCGGCAGATATGACTTCCTTGAAGAAGCCAACTACAGAGCATGATCCGGCCTTGAAGTTTAAGTCGGCTGATGAGACTAAGCTGGTTGATTTTGTTCCTGGCGATTCATCCCAGCAGTTCAGCATCAGCGCTACCTTGGATCTGAAATAGGAAAGCGCGCTCATCGAGTTCATCCGTGAGAACCGAGACATCTTTGCGTGGAAGCCTTCTGACATGCCAGGTGTACCGAGGGAACTCGCTGAGCACACTCTTAATGTTGATCCCAAGTTTAAACCGGTCAAGCAGTTTCTCCGCCGATTCAATGAAGAAAGACGCAAGGCTATTGGTGAGGAAGTGGCCAGGCTCTTGGCAGCTGGCTTTATTGTGGAGGTATTTCATCCTGAGTGGTTGGCTAATCCGGTGCTAGTACTTAAGAAAAACGGCACTTGGCGTATGTGTGTGGACTACACAGATTTGAACAAGGCTTGTCCAGCGGATCCTTTTGCCCTCCCTCGTATTGATCAAATCATTGATGCTACGGCGGGTTGCGAGTATTTGAGTTTTCTGGATGCGTATTCTGGCTACCATCAGATCAAAATGGCAGTTAAGGACCAGGAGAAGACAGCTTTCATAACTCCCTTTGGAGCCTTCTGCTATGTGTCTATGCCCTTTGGGCTAAATAGTGCCCAGGCGACTTATCAGCGCTGTGTGTAGAACTGTCTTCACGATCAGATCGGCCGCAATGTTCATGCTTATGTGGATGATATTGTGGTGAAATCTAGAGAGAAGAAGACATTGATAGATGACTTGAAGGAGACCTTTGATAACCTCCGGGTTTATAAGATGATGCTTAATCCGGCCAAATGTGTCTTTGGTGTACCGGCAGGCAAGCTTTTGGGCTTTCTGGTGTCTAGCAGGGGCATTGAAGCTAATCCGGAGAAAATCAAGGCCATAACTTCTTTGGCTAAACCGAAGTGCATCAATGATGTTCAACGCTTGGCAGGCCGGATTGCAGCCTTGAGCCGGTTTATCAGTCACCTCGGGGAGAAGGCTATCCCTTTATATCAGATGCTGAAGAAGACGGACAATTTCGTCTGGAGCGACGCCGCCAATGAAGCGTTTGAGGATTTAAAGCGGCAGCTAGCCGAGCCGCCTGTCCTTGCTGCTCCTGTTGATAAAGAGCCTTTGCTGTTATATGTGGCTGCCAATGCCCGGGTAGTTAGCGTGGCTATTGTGGTGGAGCGCAAGGAGACCGGAAAGGAGTATCCGGTTCAACGGCCGGTTTATTACATCAGTGAGGTACTTATTGAGTCTAAGCAAAGGTACCCACATTGGCAGAAGCTGGTGTATGGAGTTTTTATGGCAAGCCGGAAGCTTAAGCAATATTTCCAGGGTCATCCCATCACTGTGGTCAGCTCTGCTCCTTTGGGGGAAATAATCCGGAACAGGGAAGCGACTGGCCGGATTGCCAAGTGGGCCATTGAGCTTGGACCTCACGAGTTAAATTATGTGCCTCGGACGGCAATCAAATCACAAGCATTGGTGGATTTCATCAATGATTGGACAGAGTTACAGGCGCCAGAAGAGAAGCCGGATCATACTTATTGGACTATTCATTTTGATGGGTCCAGGCAATTGGAGGGCTCGGGGGCTGGAGTCGTATTAACTTCCCCACGAGGTGATAAGTTTTGTTATGTTCTCCGTTTAATGTTCCCTTGCACTAACAATGCAGCTGAATATGAGGCCTTACTACACGGTCTCCGGATGGCTAAGGAGATGAATTTGAGCCGGGTTAAGTGCTTCGGTGACTCAGACCTGGTGGCTCAACAAGTATCTGGTACTTGGGATTCTAGGGATCCGCTCATGGCTGCATATCGTCGAGAGGTGGATATTGTTGCAGGTCACTTCAAAGGCTATCAGGTTGATCATGTGGACCGGCGGAAGAATGAAGCGGAGGACGCTTTAAGCCGTTTGGGTTCCCAGCGTAAGCCGGTTCCACCCAACGTCTTTTTGGATGTGCTGCATAATCCGTCGGTTAAACTTCCCACAGAGGAGGATCTGGTTGTTCCTGATCCGGAGGCTCAATTGGTGGCAGCACTTCATGTTATTCCGGATTGGACCGTCCCGTATCTGGCGTACATGAACCGGGGCGAGTTACCAGAGGATGAGACTTTGGCCAGACAGATAATCCGGCGATCCAAGTCAATGACTATTGTCAATGGCGAATTACATCACTGCAGTGTAACAGGGGCGTTTCAACGTTGTGTATCTCCGGAAGAGGGTTGTGAGATCCTGCGTGAGATCCACGAAGGGGATTGTGGTCACCATGCCGGTTCAAAGTCCTTGGTAGCTAAAGCTTTTCGTCATGGTTTCTATTGGCTGACGGCTCATGCTGATGCGGAAGACTTGGTGAAAAAGTGCGATGGTTGTCAGAAGTTTTCACGCCGAGCTCATGTTCCAGCCCAGGAATTGAGGATGATTCCAATTACTTGGCCGTTTGCAACTTGGGGGCTAGATATGGTTGGGCCCTTTAAGAGATCCAAGGACAAGAAGACCCACCTTTTGGTGGCGGTTGATAAGTTCACTAAGTGGGTGGAGGCAGAGCCAGTCAGTAAGTGTGATGCAGCTACGGCGGTTCAATTCATCAAGAAGGTGATTTTCCGGTTTGGCTTTCCACACAGCATTATAACTGATAATGGTACTAATCTGTCCAAAGGGGCTATGAAAGAGTTCTGTCAGCGTGAGCACATCCGGCTTGACGTATCTTCAGTGGCTCACCCCCAATCTAATGGTCAAGCAGAGAGAGCCAATTAGGAGATCTTGAGAGGCATCAAGCCCCGGCTTATGGTTCCTTTGCAACGGACGCCGGGTTGTTGGGTGGAGGAGTTACCTTCTGTGTTATGGAGCATCAATACCACGCCCAACAGGTCTACGGGTTACACACCTTTCTTCATGGTCTACGGAGCAGAGGCGGTTTTCCGAAAGAGCATGGATGGCAAGACACACGAAACAAAAGCTAAAAGCTCAGAGCATTGTACAATTTTATGTTGCTGGAAAATTATTTGTATAGTACATCAATTATGTAAACAAATGCTGGAAGCTTGATAGCATTGCCAGAAGCCTCTTCAGCATCCGGGTCCATGTGCCATGCACCAAATTATACTCCCTTCGTTCCTAAATATTTGTCTTTTTAGAAATTTCAAATGGACTACCACATACAGATGTATATAGACATATTTTAGAGTGTAGATCACTCATTTTGCTTCGTATGTAGTCACTCGTTGAAATCTCTAGAAAGACAAATATTTAAGAACGGAGGGAGTAGTGCACAACCGCATGGGAGACTCAGCCCGGTTGTTGCGCCGCACTAATAGTGAGTAATGAGCGGTCAAATCATAAGCCCCACCTTTCCCACTGTAAGTTGCTCGGAAGAAGCAACCATCAATACGCTCTTCTTTGAATCCACTCATACTACTCCCTCCGTCACTGTTTATAGAGCGCGCTTCAACAATCTCTGTTCATCCATGAGTTACTGTTCATCCAGCCCTCCACTGGCAATTGTTCAACCAGCCCTCCACGGGGTACTGCTCATCCACCCCCAACCAGCTCAACTGTGGCGGCCTCCTCTCGGGGTCCTGTTCATCCAGCGGCAACGGTCTACTACTACTACCACGGGTCCTGTTCATCCAACCCCCACCAGGAACTACTCATCCAACCCCAACCACGTACGTCTCGACTCGTTCAACCAACCCCCACGTTCACTGTTCATCAACAGGCAGCAGGTTCGATCGGCTTCAGTTAGCAGCAGTAGCGAAGGAATCCCTCAATCGGGTTCAGTTAACAGCCAGGGATCGATCGATCGCTCGGGTTCAGTAACGTAGCTAGTGCAATCGCTCGGGTTCAGTAAGCGTACGCCTCGCTCGGGCTCAGTTAGAGCCCAACGCCTCCCACACACGCACGTACGTATACAAGAGAAAACGTGCAAACCTCCGTGCATCGCTCGGCCCCGACCACCCACCGTAACCGGGAACTCCTCGATATTTTCCTCGCCCTCGCTTCTACCATGATTTTTCCGTAATGGACGGCCCAAAGAATGTCATGCAGCTGCGTCTCCGGCCCGCCCAGGACGGAAAGCCCATTTTCTGTCATGATTTTTTGTCATAGAAGTAGGAGCCCACCACATCTATGATGATACCGGGTTTTGTCACAATTATCATCATAGAAGTGTCATAAGCATGACAGAAAAAAATTGTTCAGCCCAAAATGTCACGGATGTGTCTTTTTTTGTAGTGGAGCAGCATGCGAATCTGCTCGAGGCCCCTTCCGACCTCAGATCAGGACGGCTGGATTGAGTCTGCGATCCGAGCGGCTGCTGCAACATTCTGGATCGGAGTGTGGAATACCTGGAACTCATCTCGGGATCCAGTCGGGAATAATTGCTGTTGTCGTTGATTGGGATTTGGAGGCTGTTGGTGAGCGCGGTCATCGAGTGACCTCCTGAGATCTTCCAGACGCGCGCGCTCAGCCAGAGTGGCTATGCGCGCGGCCTCCAAAGCCTGGGCCTCGGCAGTCTCCCCAGCGATGGGGGTCTAGAGGAACTGCTCGTTCCGACGTTGCGGCTCTTCTCTTTGCTCCGCAGTGAGGGCCTGATGGTAGTACTCGTCGTCGCCGTGCGACGGGCCGCCGCTTTTGCCCCCGCCACGGGGAAATCCAGGTGGGTTACGCTGGGAGCCAACCACAAAGACTTCCGCCGCCAGGTCATTACTTTTGCACTCGGATAGCGTATCCGAGTGACCAGATGATAGATCAAACAAGCCATGAAGGGACTCATCGGGCTCGATTGCCGCAATCTGAGGAGAGGATGACTGACGGGCCACCGCATGCTTCACCCACCACTGGAGCCGCGAGCAACCGGATCGCTTGCGACGGCGAGCAGCGGGGAGGGAAGACACCGCCGGAGCCGACCGATACTGAGTCAACGGCTGCCGCAAGAGAACACCGCAGGCACTCACACGGAAGTGCACCGCCTCATGAATAGGGAGCGCCTCAACGTCGAGGGGGGCTTCTTGGAGCCAGGCCGAATCGTCGGCGATGAAACTGAGTGCGCCGAGACGAATCTCACGACCCAGAGACAGTCCGCCGCCGGAAACCATGTCGAAGGAGTTCAAAGAATCGCAACCTCGCCGGAAGTCGCTTAGACGCCTGCCCCACGGTGGGCGCCAACTGTCGTGGGAACGGATCTGACAGTAGAGGTAGGGGTACGTAAGAGAGGGCAGAGCCCAGCTACGGCGAGATTGTACACTCGGATTTACGAGTTCAGGCCCCTCTCGCAGGAGGTAAAAGCCCTACGTCTCGGTGCTGCGGGAGCTTTGTTTCTTGGAGTGTTGAGTTACAGGGGGTGCGAACCCTTGTGCAGGAGGAGAGGGGCGGCTAATATAGAGTCTGCTGGCCCCTCGTAGCCCTCCGTTATGCAAGGGTTCAATGAGAAGGTAAAGACGAGAACGTTACTGGTAACGCCCGTAATGAATGATCTTTATAGCGATGGATTGATCGCATGACCGTTGCCATCCAGGGGTGGCTCTAGATTTTCTATACTCTGAGTGAAACCTTGTACTCCGAGTGAATAACGATGGTCGAGTGGGGGTGGAGTTAACCTAGTGGATCATCTGTCGAGTGACTTGCACGCTGTGTCATTCCAGTCGGTATCCCCTTTCTAACTTTGTCGATCTTGGATTCTTCGCGTAGTGTCCTTGTGTAGGGTACCCTGATCAGGTCTAGGACCCTACCCTAGGTACATGTCATCGCCACCATGCACTAAATTACTCCGTACTAGAGTGCACAACTGCACGGTAGACTACACCGGTCGAAGCGCCGCAGTAATGCCCAATGAGCCGTCAAATGACAAAAACCCCACCTTTCCAGCAGTAAGTTGGACGGACAAAGCAACCATCATTTCACTCTTCTCCCTCATCTTCCTCTCTTGAAGAAAACCCCAACTCGCTTCTCCCTCATTTTGTTCCTCATTTCTTCAAGAAAACTCCGACGCGCTTCTGCCATTGTTATTCTCTCCCAAAGAAGGAAAGGTGAGCGCATCAATGCTATTGCTTCTGGCCAAGGCCCGGTCTTGCAACCCTGGGACCGATCCTAACTCCCTCTCTATTCTTCTTTTGGGTTTGTGATTATAGATTCTTTTCTTTTATTTCTATTTGACATTTTCTTGATGGACCCTGGAGCATCGGCCGAAGTGATGTTTATGGCTCTGGTCAAAACCGTCGAGGCTTAGGGTACGAAGAAGCGCAGGCACCCCGCCAAGACTACCATAGACAAGCTCAAGGCCATCGCCCTGTCCAAGCTCCCCTCTCCGGGATCCCTCGTTAAGCCAGTCCAGGTAATATCTCTTCTTGACGATCTTTTTGGTGATCCTGATCGTGCTTTTTCATCTAACATGCAGTACTAGTACTAGTACTAGCAGTACAACTTTCTGGGTGATCTTACATGTGATTTTTGTGTGCCAAATGACGGTTCTAAATGGATCTTTTGACCAAAACATGCGAGAGGTCGACATACATATGATTTTTGCACATAACACTAATTTCTTATAGATTACTTTCAACTACTTTATGAACAACATCAATGCTAGCTGTAGGAAATGCACGATTTTAGCTCTCATGCCTAGTAGCCTTAGCAACTTGTGTTATGGATATTGCAAGTAATCCCTCTGTTCACAAATATAAGATGTTCTAAATTTTTTGTGCATCTCATATAGACATATTCTAGTGTCTTTGTTCACTCATTTTTGTGCATATATGTAGTCTTATATGGAGTAGAATATCGAAAAACATCTTATATTTCTGAACGGAGGTAGTAATAAAATATTTGGTTTTTGTTTGAATTAGAACCAGGTCCCCGGTGGATATTAAGTTCTCAAAGTCATGCCGTGTGAACTGGAAGACCTGAGGATGTGTTCTACTACCAAACTATCTAGCTGTTGTGTCCTTGTCGCCATGTGTCGTGAACAAGTGTTTTCCTGTAGCATTGTTGTCAGGCGTGTTCTCGAGGGTGTACTTCACCACAACAATTTCCTAGTTGTGCCTTCGATTACGAAGGGTGTGGTTCTTGTAAAGCTTCCCTGTTAGGTTCTCCAAGGTTGACGAGACGGCGAAGGTGCCGGTAGACATCTCTCACGAAGTCCATGGCCTAGTCAGTTATGTGTGGTACATCCCATAGGTCGGTGGCAAGAAATAGTCAGCAGAGTTTAATTAGTGCAACTTTGCTTGTCTGTAGTAAGTACTACAAATGTTCATACTTGATTTGTGTGTGTGAACCCTGTATTGTTTAGTATTGTCGCTTTTGTTGTGTGGTGAGTCCTGAGAACAGTCTATGTTAATGTTTGTCCACTCAATTCAGTCTGTATATTTTAAAGTATCCAGATCATATTTTTTGTGAGGACGGGTTATCAATTATGGTTACACTCCAATATCTGTATGCATTGCAGGGTTTATCGCACCCACCAGGATTTCCAGTCCCATGGATGTTCACTCCAAACGAGTTGTCACGACCTTTAGAACTTGAACATAGTGATATCCTGGTAAGGATTCACTCGTGTCACATCAAGTAAATCTTATTGATTTATTGTCATGTTTTCTTACTTTTGCTGCAATTTTATGATGCAGGTTTTGCTATGTCACATTCGTTACAGCATAAACCGTTTGGTTTCCTCTATGATGGTTATTTTAGTAAGTTTCACTTCTTATGACATGTCAGTAACGAAGGCACTGTCCATAACTTATATTACTGGACACAATTGGATCAGTATGTTGTCTGAGTACAATCTGAAGCCCTGTGATGAACTGTAGTTTGTTTTAACAAACATGCCACAATTAGTCCTTCTCACGTTCAAAAGAAGTGAAGAAAAAGACTGGATCCAGGTCACGGAGCCTAGTGAAGTTAGAGAGCTGAAGTATGAAATCATAGCAGACCACAGACGATCGTTGTTGTCCCGCACATCGGTACCACCTTCAGCATCGGATCGAGCACCGGCACCTGCTCTGACGGCACTGGCTCTAGCACTGACAGCGGCAACAGCTCAGTCTGATCCACCAGAGGATTCGGCACCGACTGCGTCAGCGGATCAGGCTGATCTACCGGAGGATCGGGCACCGACACGGGCACCTGCTTCGACACCGGCACCAGCTCCACAAGGAGCACCATCTCCGGCAGCAGCAACGGCACTACCAGTCGCACCGACACGGGCACCAGCAACGGCTCCGGCACCTGGACCAACACTTGAAGTTGCACTTGCATCTACTCCGGCCCATGCAGCGGCAACGAAACCAGCACTTGCACCGGCAACAGACTGGGCTGCAGTTCGCACTGCATATACCAAAGTCCTTACAAAAACTGACATCTCCACCTTCTTGCTAAGCATTGGCAGCCCAAGTGCTTCATTCTTTTTTCTTTCCATGTTGTTTCACATGATTCGCTGTGTTGATCTAATTGTTTGTGTATGTCTTCTTGTTTGCAAACAGAGAATTCCTAGAGCAACGAGGGAGTCATTCAATAATCCGGGCGACCGTGGCCAAGTTTCTCTTACCATGTGCGGCCTTGGTGTGAATGAACCTGCTCAATATACCATAAGTACAAAGGATGGTCGCATGATGATTGATGCTAAAGGATGGTCAAGGTTCAAAACTCTATCAAATCTTGTGGTTGGGGATGATGTCAAAATCGAACTTTCTCGACAAGGAGAGCTGGTCCTAATCAACTTTGAAATTCTTCAATAGCAGCACGCAAATGCCGAACTGATCTATCCTCCGACAAGTTTTGATGTAATAATATGGCATGGTGATACAAGTGTCCTGTGTGTATAAGTAGTACGACAGTATTATTTATCACGTAGGATATCGTGAAAGAATTGCAACTCTGATTGCTGGTTAGGAACTATCGTTCAATTTCATTCTAACAGATGTCGTGCTTTATTTAATTTTCTGTATTCGCCTTGCGACAGCATCTAAAACCAGCGCCGTACCGATCGCTTGCAATATTTACCGGATGAAATGCGCTGAGTTAGAACACATGGGCCCCCAAACATGCAGGCCCACCGGCCTGTGGCCCAAACTCCAGACTCGTCAGCCTATCTGAGTATTTTATTCTCATCTGAACCCCATATTATGTTATATATATTCCCCTTGATTTTTCTTATGTATAAAGTTGTGATATAAAAGATTTTTATATTTCTTTACAGAGGTAGTATCTCTCTATCAAAAATATATTTATGTGTAACTAGTTACTCCTTCCTTTGTACTTACTTTCGCTGATATGCGGGGCATCCGGCAACGGGGTCTACGCGCCATGCACCAAATTAGAGTGCACAACTGCACGGTAGACTCACCCAGGTCGTCGCGCTGCAGTAATACCCAATGAGCCGTCAAATCACAAAACCCCCACCTTTCCAGGAGTAGCAGTAAGCTGGACGGACGAAGCAGCAATATTTCACTGGGCCTGAATCCCCTTCTCCCTCGTCTGCTTGTTCAGAGAAAACCTCCTCTCGGCGATTGCTTAGGGTTTTCTCATGCAGAACCAGGTACGAATTCTTCATCCATCCCCGATAAATCCTAGTCCCTTGGTCTCCTATAATCCTAGGATGGCAGTCGCCGCTGTTGATGCATTTTTCTTCCTACTGAATCTAGTGTGTTTTATTTGAAGTGCCCAAAGTGCAAGAACCCTACAGGTTTCTGCGCCCTCGGTGAGACGCCACACTTGTTCCTTCTCATCCTAACACAGGATTTTAAAATGTGCATAGTATGTTCCTACAATCCTCTTTTCTATCTGGGAGGGTTGGGGTTTTTGAACATGTTGTCGACTAATTTGGAAATTTGGATTGTTATATTTGGATAAAAGGTACTAGTACCATGGTTAACACTGACCTGAAAGAGGAAATTATTTCTAGATCTGGACAGCGAATAAACTGTGTTCTCATATTATTTCTCCTGCAGTGCATCCCTTGCTCTGCCAGAACACATGTACTCGAGATGGTCGGCCTTGCCATAACTGAATACACCAGTTTAATGGTCACGTTGAAGGCACGCCATGGATATAAGTTCCCGGTTGGGTTCATGAACCAAGAAGATCGCTGCTTTTTTATGGCCGAACTTGGATAAGCTTTCTCAAGTGTTACGGACTGAAAGTTGGCACATGAATGTTGATGGAAATAGCAGAGCCTGGTCTCATCTTGACTGTGACCTTCCACCCCGACGTCGTTCCAGTAGTTCATCCATGTTAGTTTTGTATCTAGTTCTTGCATGTTGCCTCGATTACTTCTTAATCCACCTATTCTGTCTAACTAATTACAATTTGACTTTACAAGTAGCAACAATTTGTGATTCCCTTCTCTCACGAAGATGCTACTTCTAACTAATATTTCTTATAATTGGTGGCACGTGTAGGTTATTACAAAGTTCAGGACACTACCCGTTTGTTATTTGATAAGAACTCAACTATTACTGATGGCACTGAAGTTGACTGGGACGACATCCACCAGTTCCTACACTTTATTGATCGTCTTGAGGTCCTTGTGGGGTGTTTCAATGGTGGAAGGCCATGTGGGATATGTGTGCCACTGGTGCACATGTTGAACAGGTCCAACTGTGTCAAGGAACTTATGTTACGAGCTGTTTTCTGTTATATATGTTGTTCATAAACTCTTGCTTATACACAGTTTTACAGTTGTGATCTTCTTAAAACAGAAACTGCTAGTTTTATTGTTCCTATACAGATGCCTGACCATGGTCGGGTCAAACTTGCGCTTGGTCACAACATGATGTTTATGTCGACCAACTCCATTTCCCTTGGAGGTGAAAAGATACTTATTCATGGGTGGTCTCAAATAATGAAGGCCCGTCCATCTTGGAGAATAGGACAGAAGGTTATGCTCATGCTTTTCCATGGCTCTGAAGCGAATATCCTATTTATTGACCACATTGCGAGATGAAGCCGCTTTCATAAGGTGGCGCCTAGGCCTTGTCCTGGGGCTTGGTGGCCTCACCCTTAGTTAACTGTAGGCAAAGTAGCACTGTTCGAGGCGTGCTTTGTATGGTTGAACCTATATAAGTACTCATACTGCTTTCAACTATGGTTGTTAAGTGCCCCTGCTGGTTTCAGTTACGGTTGTTAAGTACTCCTGCTTCTTTTACAGTCTATCGTGTTTCTTCAGTCTCCTCTTCGTCCAGCCGCCAAAACCAAACCAGCGCCATCGGGGCCGCCTGCTCCCGCCTCCCACGGCTGGCTGCGCCTCAGCGCACACATCGCCGCCCCACCGTCTCCTAAATCGTTAACGCCGATGTCAGCCCCACCCCGCACCCGAACCAGTCAACCCTTGTACTCCCCTTCACCCACGACTTCACCGCCGCATCTTCCTCGGCTCCTGTTTGTTCCCGTCTGAGGCCTCATCATCGTCCTCCGCATGCTTTGGTACACTCGCCGCGGCGCCGCCATCTCGTGTTGTCAACATGGTCAACAAACAAGAGGAATCGGGAGAGGACTGTACTTGGAGAGAATGACAGTAGGGACCCACCATGTCCATGGTCGTACGCAAGAAAGTTCCTCATTTTTTGTTATATACTCCATTGTCAGCGCATAGAAAAATAAAATGCTTCCTCCTAGTGGTTTACTAACATATGGGACCCACGACATTGTCAGCGTATAGTCAATAGACAAGAGAACAGCACAAGAGCGGCTGACACCTGGGACGTAGCTGCTCGAGCAATATTTTTTTGTTATTGTTGACATGGAGCAGGGTTTCAACTAGGCTGTGGCCCGTCTAGCCCGGGCTTCAATCTTACATTCACCACATGACCAGCCCAGCTATTTTTTCTTTGTGAAAATGGCTAGCCAGTTTATTTTTTCTGAAGAATACCCATTCCAGGCTTACCCAACCCAGGCCTACTTTGTTTTCTCAGCCCTGCGGGGCTGCAACTCTTTCAAGATGGCTGCAAATCTTAAAAGTAATATGAAATGGGCTGTAAATATAAAAAACACATGACAAATTGGCAATTACTTTCAAATTTCTGAATTTTTTCACATTTTCATATTCCAATTTCATTGGGCTTTAACCTAATTTAAATATATCTTCAAAGTACTTTAAATCTGGCTCGACATTTCGGTATTAAAAATAGTTTGGACCCCACCAAAATATGCAAAATTTCGTTTAAATTTTTAACCCTGGCCCTGGCCAACAAAAAGAAACGGACTGCAATAAATTGCATAAGAAGTTGCAAATGAGCTGTAAATTATTAAAAAATAGGAAATGGGCTGACTTGTGGGCCTATTAAGTTGACGCGTATGCAAGATTTTTTTACTTATTAATACGTCAACAAACGATTCTAGCAGAAGTGATCATTGGATGTCAATCCAATGACCGTCGTGCTTCTTCAATCTCTGATCTTCTTGCTCCAGCCGCCAAATCCATTGCCGGCGGGACCGCGTGCTCCCGCCTCCCGTGGCCGGCTGTACTGCCGTGCAGGCCTCACTGCCCCTACTACTCCCACCGCTGGCCAGGCCATCCCTTTGCTCACCCACATCCCTCCACTACTGTGGCTTTGCCGCCTCCGGGTCATTCCCTTCCTGGGTCTCGCCGTCGTCCACCGCGTCGGTGTTCTTGGCACGGCATGGTCAACATTGTGAACAAATGGCAACATCAGAAGAGGGATGTATGTGGAGAGGCTAACAGTTGGGACCCACATGGTCCACGGCCGCACGCAAGCAAGTACCTCCTTATTACGCCAAAAAAAAGAATCCTCCCCATGATAGCTGGGACCCACCAGCTATATCTTCGCACGGAAGGAAGTGCCTCCTTATTAAGCAAAAAATAACGATTGCTCCCCATGATAGCTGGGGCCCACCAGATTTGGAGGCTGACTTGTGGCCCTACTAAGTTGACGCATATGCAGGGCTTTGTCAATTTAGTCAACAAACGATTCTATCACCAGTGACCGTTGGATTATTAACATCCAACGGTCGTCCTGCTTCTTCAACCTCTGATTTTCTTGCTCCAGCCGTCCAAACCACCACGTGCTACTGCCTCCTGTGGCCGGCTGTGCTGCCGCGCAGACCTCACCGCCCCCTCCTACTCCCACCGCTAGTCAGGCCATCCCTCTACTCACCCACACCCCGTGTTATTCTGCGGCTACGGCAGCCTCACACCGCAGCCGAACCAGTCAACCCTCGTACTACCCTCCGCGTGTTCCCAGGCTCCGCGTTGTTCCCTACCTCACCATCATCCACCGCTTGGGTGCTGTCCGCGCGGCGTGGTCAACATGGTCAATGAACGACAGCCATCGGAAGAGGACTATACGCGGTGAGGCTGGCAGCTGGACCCACCAGCTACATCTTC
Source organism: Thinopyrum elongatum (assembly GCA_011799875.1). Classification (NCBI taxonomy): domain Eukaryota; kingdom Viridiplantae; phylum Streptophyta; class Magnoliopsida; order Poales; family Poaceae; genus Thinopyrum; species Thinopyrum elongatum. The sequence continues at coordinate 446,956,061 of CM022303.1, forward strand.
GCACGCAAGGAAGTGCCTCCTTATTACGCACAAAAAAATGAATCCTCCCCCTGACAGGTCGGATCCACCATCAATAACTTCACACGCAAGGAAGTGCCTCCTTATCCTCCCTGACAGCTAGGACCCACCCGGTCGAAGCGTACGTAGCATTGTCATTCTGGTCGCGAACGTGTACGTACATACTGCTCGATCGGTCTCTCTGCAGCGATGAACCGTGGCCGAGTAAGGAGCGGCACATGTCGTAGTAGAGGCGCGGACGTAGCATGTCACGCAGTCCCGTCTATATATATTGTGTACACGTGCGTACAGCCATGTTGCAAGAAAGTAAATACGGCTACATATGTACATACGGGCGGGGTCTCGAACGCGTACTCGCGCATACGTACGGCTAGGGCTCGTGTACATGGAGAGGCAATGGCGTCCTGTTCATCGGCAGCCAACCGGCTGGGTCCGAACAGAGGAAACAGCGTCGTGTTCATCGGGAGGCAACCGACTGGGTCGGAATATGTCCTGTTCATTGGGAGCCAACCGGCTTGGACAGAACAGTCGAAACGAGGTCTAGCGTACCGCAGAACGGAGGAAACGGCCTTCTGTTCAAGTGCGTACGGTCGAAATGGGGTCTTGTTGATCGGGAGGGGTGTGGCATACGGCAAAATGGAGGAAACGAACTTGTGTTGGAGCGCCTACGGTCGAAACGGGGTCCTGTTGATGGGGAGGGGTGTGGCGTGCCGCAAAACGAGACTCCACGGGCTACTGTTTATCCACCGTCTACCGCCTCGCTCCAGCCTCCACGGGCTACTGTTCATCCACCGCCGACTTCCTCCAGCCTCCACCTGCTATTGTTCATCCATCGCGACCTTCCTCCTGCCTCCACCAGCTATTGTTCATCCACAGGCTACTGTTCATCCAGTCTCCACATGCTACTATTCAACCAACCCTCCACGGGGTCCTGTTCATCCACCCCCAACCGGCTCGGGTGTGGCGGCCTCCTCGATCGGGGTCCTATTCATCCAGTGGCAACGGCTTACTACCACGGGGTCCTGTTCATCCAACCCCCACCGGGAACTGTTCTTCCAACCCCAACAACGGTCATTGTTCATGAAGAGGCAGGTTCGATCGGCTTCAGTTAGCAGCAGTAGCAAAGGAATCGCTCAGGTTCAATTAACAGCCAAGGGATCGATCGCTCGGGTTCAGTAACGTAGCTAGTGCAATCACTCGGGTTCAGTAAGAGAAAGCCTCGCTCGGGTTCAGTTAGAGCCCAATGCCTCGCACACACGCACATACGTGTACGAGAGAAACGCGCAAACCTCCGTGCATCGCTCGGCCCCGACCACCCACCATAACCGGGAACTACACGAAATTTTCCTCGCTCTCGCTTCTACCACGATTTTTTCCGTCATGGACGGCCCAAAGAATGTCATGCAGGTGCGTCCCCGGACCGCCCAGGACAAAAAGCCCATTTTCTATCATGGTTTTTTGTCATTGAAGTAAGAGTCCACCACATCTATGATGATATGTGGTTTTGTCACAATTATCGTCATAGATGTGTCATAAGCATGATAGAAAAAAAATTCATTCGGGCCAAAAGTGTCACGGATGTGACTTTTTATAGTGCTCGGAGACACCACTCTCCAAAAGGTAATAGACGGTGTGTTGATGGTGAACTCCTTGCTCTTGTCCTTCAAATTATAGTCTCCCCAACACTCAACTCTCTCTCTCTCTCTCAGATTTGGCTATGGTGGAAAGATGATTTGAGTGGAAAGCAACTTGGGGAAGGCTAGAAATCAAGATTCTTGTGGTAGGATTGGAGTGTCTTGATCTCAACACATGAGTAGGTGGTTCTCTCTCAGAAAATTTAGGGTGGAAGTGTAGGCATGTTCTGATGGCCCTCTCACAAATGGAGAAGGGGGTGGAGGGGTATATATAGCCTCCACACAAAATCCAACCGTTACACACATTTGACTCTTCTCGGTGGGACCGAATGGTTAAACTCGGTAGCACCGATCTATTAAAAATGTGAACGTTAGGAATCTCGGTGGGACCGATTGGAACAACTCGGTGGGACCGATGTGCTAGGGCTTAGGGCAAACCACATCTCGGTGGCGCCGATTGCATCAAGTCGGTGAGACCGAAGTGAAGCAATAAGGCAACAGAGAGTTGGTCAAGCCAACTCGGTGAGACCGATTGCATAACTCAGTGAGACTGAAATAAATGCAACAAGTCACAGAGTGTTGGCAAGGCCATCTCGGTATGACCGAGATTTGTATCGGTGAGACCGAATTGCTAGGGTTTCTGGCAGTCGCTATGTCATATGAACTCGGTGGCTTCGGATAGAAAGAATCGGTAGGGCCTGATGCGGCTTGAGACTGCATCGGTATTTCCCCAAAGAGGAAGGGATGATGCAGTACAACTACGGTAGGTATTTCCCTCAGTTATGAAATATCAATCCAGTACGAGAACCAAGCAACACTATGTAAATGGTACCTGCACACAAAGAACTAATCCTCGCAACCCAACACGTAAGAGGGGTTGTCAATCCCTCCTCGGTAAAAAGATAGATTGTTTTGTATGTGTTTGGATAAATAGATCTGAATAAAAAGCGAAATAAAAGATGCAAATAAAAGTGCAGCAAAGTATTTTTGGTTTTTTGGAATAATAGATCTGAAAACAAATGCGATGAAAAATAGATCGGAAAGCAATATGATAAAAGATAGACCCGGGGGCCGTAGATTTCACTAGTGGCTTCTCTCGACAAAATAGCATACGGCGGGCAAACAAATTACTGTTGGGCAATTGATAGAAGATCAAATAATTATGACGATATCCAAGGCAATGATCAATATATAGTCATCACATCCAAGATTAGTAGACCGACTCCTGCCTGCATCTACTACTATTACTTCACACATCGACCGCTATCCAACATGCATCTAGTGTATTAAGTTCATGGAGAAACGGAGTAATGCAATAAGAACGATGACATGATGTAGACAAGATCTATTCATGTAGGAATAGACCCCATCTTGTTATCCTTAATAGCAAACATACATGCGTGCCTCGCTGCCCCTTCTGTCACTTGGAGAGGACACCGCAAAATCGAACCCATCACAAAGCACCTCTTCCCATGGCAAGAAAAATCGATCTAGTCAGCCTAACTAAACCAAAGATTCAAAGAAGAAATACGAGGCTATAAATAATCATGTATATAAGATATCAAAGAAACTCAAATAATATTCATGGATATAGATCTGATCATAAACTCCAAGTTCATCGGATCCCAACAAACACACTGCAAAAAGAGTTACATCAAATAGATCTGCAAGTGACCATTGTATTGAGAAGCAAAAAGAGAGAAGAAGCCATCTAGCTACTGCCTACGGACCCTTAGGTCTATGGTGGACTACTCACGCATCATCGGAGAGGCACCAATGAGGATGATGAACCCCTCCGTGATGGTGTTAGATTGGATCTCGTGGTTCTGGAACTTGCGGCGGCTGGAATTGTGTTTCGTCGACTCCCCTAGGGTTTCTTGAATATTTGGGTATTTATAGAGCTGAGAGGTGGTGGAGGAGACCTCCATGGGTCCCACAAACCACCTGGGTGCGCCTGGGCTCCTGGGCGCGCCTAGGTGTCTTGTGGTCCCCACGGGGATCCTCTCTGGTCCTTCCTTGGCTCCCAAGTTTTCTTCTGGTCCAAAAAAAATCTCCAAAAAGTTTCGCTGCATTTGGACTCCGTATGGTACTGATATTCTATGAAGTAAAAAACAAGCAAAAAACAACAACTGGCACTGGGCACTATGTGAATAGGTTAGTCCCAAAAAATGATATAAAGTTTCTATAAAATGATTGTAAAACATCCAAGAATGATAATATAACAACATGGAACAATAAAAAATTATAGATACATTGGAGACGTATCAACATCCCCAAGCTTAATTCCTGCTCGTCCTCGAGTAGGTAAATGATAAAAACAGAATTTTTTATGTGGAATGCTGCCTAACATGTTCATCACATATTCTTTTCTTTTGTAGCATGGACATTTGGACTTTTAGATGGTTCAAAGTAATAGTCTATATTTGACATGATAACTTCAATACTCAAGCATATCAACAAGCAACCATGTCTTTCAAAATATCAACACTAAAGAAAGTTATCCCTAGCCCACCATGCTCAATCATTGATCCATTCATGAAACACACTCGTATATTAGCTACATCCAATGCACAAGTATGATAGTAGTGCTCCCTAGTTGGTGCTTTATAAGAGAAGATGAAGACTCAAATAAAAATAAAAATTGCATAAAGGAAATAGATAAGCCCTTCGCAAAGGGAAGTAGGGATTTGTAAAGGTGCCAAAGCTCAAAGCTTAAATTGAGAGATAATTTTTTTTGAGAGGCATGCTTTTCCCATCAACGAAAACGACAGATAATTCCCAACACTTTCCATGCTAGATATATCATAGGCGGTTCCCAAACAGAAAATAAAGTTTATTCCTTTTTCCATCATACTTTCACACTCCATGGCTAGCCGTATCCATGGGTACCGTCCATACCAACACTTTCCAAGTAATTTATTATTTGACAACATAAGGTAAATTTATTTTTCATTTCGGGACTGGGCATCCCTATTACCGCCATACTCTCATGCAATGACAAGTGAATAAACACTCATCTTGAGAATAACACATTTAGCATGGAAAATATTGGCCACCCCCTGCCGCTTCATGAGAGATACGGGCACACAAAAAGGAAATTAATTTTGAAAAATTAGAGTTGGCACATACAAATTTGCTTAGAACGGCACAGAAATACCGCATATAGGTAGGTATGGTGGACTCATATGGCAAAACTGGGTTTAAAGATTTTGGATGCACAAGTAGTATTTCTACTTAGTACAAGTGGAGGCTAGCAAAAAGATTGAGAAGCAACCAACCAAGAAACAAAAATTCACATAAGCGAGCATTGAGCATAACTAACACCGAATAATGCACCACAAGTAGGATGTAATTTCATTGCATAACTATTGACTTTCGTGCTTGCATAGGGAATCACAAACCTTAACACCAATATTCTTACTAAAGCATAATTACTCACCAACATGACTCATTTATTACTATCATTATATCTCAAAACTATTACAAAGAATCAAGTTTATTTTGTACAATGATCATCATGAAAGTTTTTATTATATCCCTCTTGAATATCTATCACTTTGGGACTAGTTCATATGTTGCAATTGCTTTTGACAAGCTCAAATAAATTTAAGTGAAGAACATGAGCATAAAAATTTCATCTCTCAAAATAATATAAGTGAAAGATGAGAGAATTTCTTCAAAAATTTACTAACTCTCAAATAAATCTAAGTGAAGCATGAGAGTATTTCTACAAAAATATTAAAGCACACCGTGCTCAAAAAGATATAAGTGAAGTACTAGAGCAATTCCATAGCTCAAAAAAACTAAGTGAAGCATATAGAGCAATTCTAACAAATCAAAGCATAATTTTGGCTCTCTCAAATAGGTGTGTCCAACAAGGATACTTGTGAAAAAATAGAAAAGAAAACAAGCAAAGACTCATATAATACAAGACACTCCAAGCAAAACTCATGATATGTGACGAATAAAAATATAACTCCAAGTAAAATACCGATGGTCGTTAGAACAAAGAGGGGATGCCTTCCGAGGCATCCCCAAGCTTAGTTGCTTGGTTCTCCTTGAATATTAACTTGGAGTGCCATGGGGCATCCCCAAGATTAGGCTCTTGACACTCCTTATTCCTTCATCCATCGTGATCTCACCCAAAACTTGAAAACTTCAATCACACAAAACTCAACAAAACCTTCGTGAGATCCGCTAGTATAAGAAAACCAATATTTACTTTAAGTACTGTTGCAAACCCATTCAAATTTTTTTATTGCATTATATCTACTGTATTCTAACTTTGCCATGGCTTATACCCCCCGATACAATCCATAGATTCATCAAAATAAGCACACAATGCAAAGAAAATAGAATCTATCAAAAACAAAACAGTCAGTAAAGATGTGAATTGTTCTCATACTTATCTAACTCCAAAAATTCTAAAAAAATTAGGACAATAGAGTAAATTTGTATATAAATCTTGTGGAAAATATTCAGAAGTTTTCGTCGCTTCTGTGAATTTAAACAATTATGTTACTGGACGCAAAAGTTTCTGTTTTCAACAGGATCAAATCAACTATCACCAAAGCTATCCCAAAGGCTTTACTTGGCACAAAAACTAAATAAAACATAAAAAAACACAATCATAACAGAGGCATAATTGTGCAAACACTCAAGAACAGAAAGAAAAAAGGTAAAAATAAATTTTATTCATTGGGTTGCCTCCCAACAAGCGCTTTTCTTTAAAGCCTCTTAGCTAGGCATTGATAATTTTGATGATGCTCGCATGAAAGACAAGAAATGAAACACAAAGAGAGCATCATAATACATTTGATAAACACATTTAAGTCTAACATACTTCCGATGCATAGGTATTTTATAAGCAAACAAATTATCAAGACAAGAAATATATAGGATATGCAAGGAAGAAGAAAGAAACAATAGCAATCTCAACATAACGAGAGGTAAATTAGTAACATGAAAATTTCTACAACCATATTTTCCTCTCTCATAATAATTACATGTAGGATCATAATCAAATTCAACAATATAGCTATCATATAAAATTTTCTCTTCATGATCCACATGCATAAAAGTTTTATAATCTTCCAAGATAGTGGGATTAACATCAACTAAAGTCATGACCTCTCCAAACCCACTTTCATAAAAAAAATCATAAGATTGAACACTCTCCAAATATGTGGGATTTTTTTACCTAAAGTTGACGCTCTTCCAAACCAACTATCAATATTATTGCAAACATTATTATCAATATCATATTCATCATGAGGCTTAAATAAATTTTCAAGATCATAAGAAGAATCACCCCAATCATGATCATTGCAATAAGTAGTGGAGATAGCAAAATTAGCATCCCCAAGCTTGGGGTTTTGCATATTATTAGCACAATTGACATTAATAGAATTTATAGTAAAATCATTGCAATCATGCTTTTCATTCAAGGAGCTATTATGAATCACTTCATAAATTATTTCATCACAATTTTCAGATTCACGAATCTCAAGCAAAACTTCATAAAGATAATCTAGTGCACTCAACTCACTAGCAATTGGTTCATCATGATTGGATCTTTTTAAAAGATTAGCAAGTGGATGGGGATCCATATCAATAGATTTTTAGCAAGCGAAGATGCAAGCATATAGAAGGCACATGGCAACACAAGCAAACAAAAGATCAAACAAGAAAAAGGCAAAAAAAATGCGAATAAAAAGGCAAATATTTGTGAAGTGGGGGAGATGAAAACGAGAGGCAAATGGCAAATAATGTAAATTGCAAGGAGTTGAGATTTGTGATTAGGAACCTGATAGATGGTGATGATGTCTCCCCGGCAACGGCGCCAGAAATTGGCAAGTTGACGGGGGACTATCTTGACTTCATCCTCCCCGGCAAACGTACCTGCACACAAAGAACAAATCCTCGCAACCCAACGCGTAAGAGGGGTTGTCAATCCCTCCTTGGTAAAAAGATAGATTGTTTTGTATGTGTTTGGATAAATAGATCTGAATAAAAAGCGAAATAAAAGATGCAAATAAAAAGTGCAGCAAAGTATTTTTGGGTTTTTGGAATAATAGATCTGAAAACAAATGCGATGAAAAATAGATCGGAAAGCAATATGATAAAAGATAGACCCGGGGGCCGTAGATTTCACTAGTGGCTTCTCTCGACAAAATAGCATACGGTGGGTAAACAAATTACTGTTGGGCAATTGATAGAAGATCAAATAATTATGACGATATCCAAGGCAATGATCAATATATAGGCATCACGTCCAAGATTAGTAGACCGACTCCTGCCTGCATCTACTACTATTACTCCACACATCGACCGCTATCCAGCATGCATCTAGTGTATTAAGTTCATGGAGAAACGGAGTAATGCAATAAGAACGATGACATGATGTAGACAAGATCTATTCATGTAGGAATAGACCCCATCTTGTTTTCCGTAATAGCAACGATACATGCGTGCCTTGCTGCCCCTTATGTCACTGAGAGAGGACACCGCAAGATCGAACCCATCACAAAGCACCTCTTCCCATGGCAAGAAAAATCGATCTAGTCGGCCTAACTAAACCAAAGATTCGAAGAAGAAATACGAGGCTATAAATAATCATGCATATAAGAGATCAAAGAAATTCAAATAATATTCATGGATATAGATCTGATCATAAACTCAAAGTTCATCGGATCCCAACAAACACACCGCAAAAAGAGTTACATCAAATAGATCTCCAAGAGACCATTGTATTGAGAAGCAAAAAGAGAGAAGAAGCCATCTAGCTACTGCCTATGGACCCTTAGGTCTATGGTGGACTACTCACGCATCATCGGAGAGGCACCAATGAGGATGATGAACCCATCCGTGACGGTGTTAGATTGGATCTCGTGGTTCTGGAACTTGCGGCGGCTGGAATTGTGTTTCGTCGACTCCCCTTGGGTTTCTAGAATATTTGGGTATTTATAGAGCTGAGAGGCGGTGGAGGAGATCTCCGTGGGGCCCACAACCCACTTGGGCGTGCTTGGGCTCCTGGGCGCGCCCAGGTTTCTTGTGGTCCCCACGGGGATCCTCTCTGGTCCTTCCTTGGCTCCCAAGTTTTCTTCTGGTCCAAAAAAAATCTCCAAAAAGTTTCGCTGCATTTGGACTCCATTTGGTACTGATATTCTGCGAAGTAAAAAACAAGCAAAAAACAACAACTGGCACCGGACACTATGTCAATAGGTTAGTCCCAAAACATGATATAAAGTTGCTATAAAATGATCGTGAAACATCCAAGAATGATAATATAACAGCATGGAGCAATCAAAAATTATAGATACGTTGGAGACGTATCAGGGCCGAGTTGGAGTTTAGGGTTTTGGACATATTTGGACGGAGAAAGTGGCTGAGGGTTTTGGAGCAATAGCACTAAGCATTTCAGGAAGCAAGCCATTAAGCAACACCTCATCCCCTTTTAATAGTATTGGCTTTCCTATGGACTCAATGTGATCTTGGATCACTAAAATAAAGATGAAGAGTCTTGAGCTTTTGCCAATATTTGTCCTTAGCATTTTGAGGGGTCCACATCTCTAGTCCATGCCATGCCATTCATTGAACTTCCTGAAATATTTATCTTGAATGGATATTAGTTGAATGAGCTATATGTTATTATGAATTACCAAAACCACCCGGGGATTAGTTGCACTTTCAATCTCACCCTTTTTGGTAATATGACAACATATAGATCAAAGCTTCGGCAAATGACAAAATGAATGAAATACATCATCGCTTTGAGAAGTATGTGATAAGCAAGAGCTCGCCCTAAATTTGTGCATATTTGAAATTTGCGTTTGAATGCAAATGCGCAATCGGTTAGGATCATGGGTCACTCTTCGATGTCACATACATCTTGGTGGAGTGCACAAAATGGTAAGAGTGAAATAACATGCACACATCACCAAATACATAAGTGAATGATCACACACAAGTAATTATAGAGATAAGCATGAAACACACATTAAGCATAGTATGATCAATAACACAACCACACAAAGTATCTCACGAGCATAAATCGATAAGTAGCACAAACCAAACGGACGAAGTAGCAACTGGCAATAAAAACCAACGAGCAAAAGAACGAGACACACTCTCTCTCTTGAAGCCTATGATCTATACATTTTCTCCCCCTTTGGCAACAAGTTAGCAAAAAGCTTGAAAAAATATAGTGCTATACGACACTCTAGGCACGATCTCCGGGAGCTCCTGAAGGGGTCTTCTGGCTTGTTGCTCCGGTGTGCGTATATGGCGTTGAGAGAACTGATTCTGCAAATGCCTCGGCTGATGTCTGTTGAGCTGGTGGTGTTGACACTGGAGGTGGCACTATAGCAGTGGCGGCAGGTGCAGAGTGTGTTGTCCTGGTGTCTGCTACTGGCACAGTTGAAGATCTAGGTGCCCTCAGCACTGTCTGAAACCTCTCAGTGGTAGTGTCCTCATTGCCATCTTCAGCATCATCTCTCAGCTTCTCCACAATAGATTGTATCTCTGTGACCGTGACATCAAGATTATACATTTTGTCTTCCACTATCCGCTCTAAGCTCTCCTAGTTCTTGGCTAAGTTGGCCAGACTTCACTCAATCCTCAGTGTTGCTTCCAACAGATATGTCAACTGGTCTTGCTTTGATTTGAGATTGACTGCATTGGGTGCATTTGCTGCCTCTGATGCTTTTGCTGCCTCTGCCTTCTATTGAGCCTCAACTAAAGTTGGATGTGAAGCATCCATCACCACTTCATTATCTTCAAACTCTGGCTGAAGAGGAAGATGCTCTCTGTCAAGTAGATATGTATCTGTACCAACCTTGGAGTTAATAAGCATCCGAATGTGTGGTGCATATCCACATGACCTCTTCTGGTCGGTAGCTGCCCTCTTGATTGTTTCAACAAGCAGGCTCATGACTTTGATCTTTTGTGGAATATCAAACAAGTGGAACAGGTTGATGGAGTGGCCATGAATCATCCTCTCATCTCTAGATTTGAGCAACAGAGTGTGCCTCAAAATGTAGTTTATGGTGGCCAAACCAGCAAGCAGATAGTATATGGATCCAAACTTGTGTGTATCCAAAGCCTCATCAGGAATGGTCTTGTACATATGTGTCATAGTGTTATGATCCATCCTGGGCTTGCCGTAGACATCAATGTCATTTTCTTCTTCCTCTGGAGCATTCATGAGAGTAGCCCACTCAGAAATAGATGACTGGTATCTTGTGCCCTCAGTCATCCACACAATTCTTCCATCCGGATAAAAGTGTGCTGTGGAGTAAAACTGCATCACCATCTCATCATTCCAATTTGTAATCTTTTGTCCAACAAAAGCATCAACTCCTGTAAGCCTGAAACTCTCATGAACATGGGGGAAGTAATCTTCATTTGCATCTATGTACTTCCAGTCCACCCATTTCATGTTGCTTATGATGGGCTTCTTGTCAAGCAGCACTGTCTCATAAAAATCTTGTTGTTCTCGGGTATGGAAACGATAGTCACAAGTTGTTCTTCTCCTTGCAGAATAGGGATCACTTTTCCTCCAATCTCTCAGACCTTTGTCCTTTTGGAGCTTCATATTTTCAGCAATTGGATGTCCATCATCATGATCTGGAATCTTTGGCTTCAACTTCCTGAGCACTGGTGGCTCTTCATCCTCTTAGACTTCTGGCACTGGGGCCTTGTTCTTTTCAGCAGCTGGGATGTTCCTAGTTGATCTCTTAGGTGCAGGAACTGGAGCTTTGGGCTTGGACTTGGAGGGAGCAACACTTGTCTTAATGGCATCTGCCATGAGCTTTTGAGACTTGGCAGGGGGTGCAACTGGTTCCTCTTCCTCCTCTTCTTCATCATCCACCATCATAGATGGTCTGCCAATCACTCTGGCAATGGTATTATTCACTCTCACTTTCCTCTTTTTTCTTTCCAGCAGCAGCTTCTTCTTCTTTTGTTTGCTCAAGAGTGAAAGTCATAGTCTCTTGTGTAGACTTTCTGGCCTTAGACATTGGAACTCTCTTTGCAGGGGCTTTCTTCTTGAGACCTGACTTAGTAGCAGCTGCAGTGCCATACTCTTTCTTTAGCACTTTCTTCTTTGAGGTTACTTCCTCATCAACAACAAAATCCTCATCCTCACTTTCTGAGGTTCTCTTCTTCCTTTGTCTTGTGGCAGCTTTAGGCAGATTGCTTGGAGTGCTTCTGCTGCCCTCATCATAGCTCCCACTAGTGCTTGTGCCCTCACTGAGATTAACCTCTTCCTCTGACTTATTATGGCTGTCACTTGCATCAGACATCTTGCAAACAGACCCTATGAGTAGTTAGGCACGGGCAGGGTGGATGAGCATCACAAAAAAATAGATGGTTTTTCAAACAACTTGAATCAAAACTTTAGTTTTAGTTTTCTGCAGAAAGCATTTCGGAGCTACCGATATGAAAATCTCGGTTACACCGAAGCATTAACAGAGTCTAAACACACAAGATCGGTCAGATTGAGTTGCGTTACGGTGACTCCGAGATTCTAGGGTTTCACTAAGGTTTTGCTTTCGGTCTCACCGATTAGTACATTTCGGTGGCACCGAGTTGTACTTAGTGCAATGGCCAGGGCCAATCGGTGGGACCGAAAGGTTCATTTCGGTCGGTCCGAGATGAGCTCGGCGGAAACCTAACCCTAAAAATTTTCATTGAATCTAATCTAATGGAGTTTTTCTATGGATAAAATGATCTCATACGTGGCAAGAAACTAGGCATTATCCTTGTGCATAGAATCGGAAGGGGATAGCACAAAGAGATCGAATCATCCCCTAGTTCGGTGACGATCTTCTACAACGACAACGGCGGTGGAGATTCCCGTTGACGGCGATGGAGACCTGCGGCGAAGGCGAACAAGCGAAGATAGCGACGATCCAGAGACCAAGGGGGCGGCAGCAATGGGGCATGGGCACGAGTGGTTTGAAGTGATTTTCAACCGTACAGGTCCGCTGAATATATACCCATGTGTTGTCGGTGGCACCGAATGGAATGTTCCGGTGGCATTGAGATGCAAAACTGCGTGCAGTTATTGCAACCCGGTGGGACCTTGTCATTCTAATCGGTATCACTGAGATGAAAACCTAGATCTGTCTAATGCTTTCGGTGGGACCGAGTTTGAGTTGTTGGTCTGACCGAAATGCATAAGAAGGTTTTGGAAAGCAGCCCTTTACGGATCGGTGGATCCGAGTGCTCCTCACCCGGAGGGTCCGAAAAAGACTTGTTCAATTTTTGTGATGTAGCATGAATAGAGTTTGAGACAAGAAGAGCATAGATAGCTAGAGAAGGTTCTTAGGCATTCTTGTCCATCCATTTGGCCAATAAAAACCAAGACAATCAAAACAACAAATGGATGTCCTCGAATGGAGAAATTATGCAACCAACATGCTCACACAATAAGATAGCAAATGAAACATGTGTCAAAGCATGCACAAACAGTTCTAGCATCTATCAAGCAATTGGCGATGACTAGGTCATCTATATATGAGTATATTGACTTAGGAGTCAAATGAGAACATTTGATCATAGGTCATACTCATCGTTTAAGCACAAGTGGGGTTACCACTTTTACATAAAGCATTAAAATGTTCACACCATTAGAGTTGCTTTAGCTCAATTTTTAGAGCAAACACTACTGCAGGATGCTGCTAATGTGATACTACAATCATAGACCCTTCGACGAAACTGTGTGCGATGCATTAATCACAAACGGTGATGTAATAAAACCATCAAAAAAGGTGCAAAACGTTTGCGATGGCGGATACATCAAACACGGTTTAGGTTTTAGTTGCGTGTGCGATGCGGGGCATACGTTTCACTCGAATGAACTATTTATGATGAGGCAGAACAACATAAACGAGTAGCCAGATGAAGGTGTGTGCGATATATGGCATACAGTTCACTCGGATTAACTGTTTGTGATTAGGCAACACAACAAAAGCTGTCAGCCAGATCAAGGTGTCTGTGATTGACGGCATACACTTCACACGGATGAACTGTTTGCGATTAGGCAACACAACAGAAATGGTCAGCTAGATCAAGGTGTCTGTGATTGATGGCATACACTTCACACGGATGAACTGTTTGCGATTAGCCACAACAAACAGAAACAGTTAGACAGATCAATGTGTGTGCACTAGACGGGCACACATTCTAATTAAAAGAAGCGTGCACGATGGTAATAACGAGCGCGCATGGTTGATGACCCACAAGTATATGGGATCAATTGTAGCCTTTTCGATAAGTAAGAGTGTCGAACCCAACGAGGAGCAGAAGGAAATGATAAGTGGTTTTCAGCAAGGTAATGTCTGCAAGTATTGAAATTGTAAGTAGCAGAGTAGTTTGATAGCAAGATAATTTGTAACGAGCAAGTAACGGTAGTAGTAATAAAAGTGCAGCAAGGTAGCCCAATCCTTTTGAGGCAAAGGACAGGCCAAAAAGGTCTCTTATAATAAGCAAAGCGTTCTTGAGGGTACACGGGAATTTCATCTAGTCACTTTCATCATGTTGGTTCGATTCGTGTAGGATCGAAAGTAGGTCTAGAGGGGGGGGTGATTAGACTACTTAACCAAATAAAAATCTAGCCTTTTCCCAAATTTTAAGTCTTGGCAGATTTTAACAACTTAGCACAAGCCAAGCAAACAACCTACACATGCAATTCTAAGAGTATAGCAGCGGAATGTAAATCATTGCATATGAAGGTAAAGGGAGGGGTTTGGAGAGGCAAACTCAATGTAGACACGGAGATTTTTGGCGTGGTTCCGATAGGTGGTGCTATCGTACATCCATGTTGATGGAGACTTCAACCCACGAAGGGTAACGGTTGCGCGAGTCCACGGAGGGCTCCACCCACGAAGGGTCCACGAAGAAGCAACCTTGTCTATCCCACCATGGCCATCGCCCACGAAGGACTTGCCTCACTTGGGTAGATCTTCACGAAGTAGGCGATCTCCTTGCCCTTACAAACTCCTTGGTTCAACTCCACAATCTTGACGGAGGCTCCCAAGTGACACCTAACCAATCTAGGAGACACCACTCTCCAAAAGGTAATAGATGGTGTGTTGGTGATGAACTCCTTGCTCTTGTGCTTCAAATGATAGTCTCCCCAACACTCAACTCTCTCTCACAGATTTGGCTATGGTGGAAAGATGATTTGAGTGGAAAGCAACTTGGGGAAGGCTAGAGATCAAGATTCTTGTGGTTGGATTGGAATGTCTTGGTCTCAACACATGAGTAGGTGGTTCTCTCTCAGAAAATGAGTAGTGGAAGTGTAGGCATGTTCTGATGGCTCTCTCTCTCTCTGATGGAGAGGAGGCTAGAGGGGTATATATAGCCTCCACACAAAATCTAACCGTTACACACAAATGAGCCAACTCGGTCAGACCGAATTGGTAAACTCGGTGAGACCGATCCAGTCAAAAATGTGAACGTTAGGCTTTTCGGTGGGACCGACATGATCAACTCGGTGGGACCGATGAGCTAGGGTTAGGGCAAAACTTGACCTCGGTTTGACCGATTACTTCAACTCGGTGAGACCGATTTCAGTAATAAGCAAACAGAGAGTTGGTCAGGCAAACTCGGTGGGACCGATCACTCCTTTCGGTGAGACCGAAACGTTACAAAAGGGAAATAGAGAGTTTGCATTGCGAACTCGGTGGGACCGATCGCTCATCTCGGTGAGACCGAAACGTTACGAAGGGAAACGGAGAGTTTACAATCCTATCTCGGTGAGACCGAGATCCCTATCGGTTAGACCGAACTGATTAGGGTTTCTGGCTATGGCTATGTCAAGTGAACTCGGTGGCACCGGATAGATCAAATCGGTGGGGCCGAGTTTGACTTTAGGTTTAGGACATATTTGGATATGAGAAGATGGTTGAGGGCTGTGGAGCATATCACTAAGTATTTTGAGCAAGTAGACCATATAGCAACACCTCATCCCCTTTTAATAGTATTGGATTTTCCTATGGACTCAATGTGATCTTGGATCACTAAAATAGAAATGTAGAGTCTTGAGCTTTTGCCAATATTTGTCCTTAGCATTTTGAGGGGTCCACATCTCTAGTCCATGCCATGCCAATCATTGAACTATCTGAAATAATCATCTTGAAAAGTTATTAGTTCAATGAGCTATATGTTGTTATGAATTACCAAAACCACCCAGGGATTAGTTGCACTTTCAATCTCCCCCTTTTTGGTAATTGATGACAACATATAGATCAAAGCTTCGACAAATGATAATAAGAATGAAACATATCGTCGCTTTGAGAAGTATGTGATAAGCAAGAGCTCCCCCTAAATTTGTGCATTATTTATGATTTTCTTTTGAATGAAAATGCACAATCGATTAGGATCATGGGTTACTCTTCCATGTCACATACATCTTGGTGGAGCGCTCAAAATGATAAAGTATGGATCTCATGCACTTATCACCAAGACAAATATGATTGATCATACACAAATTATAAGATAACATCATTCAAGCACACATATTTAAGCAAAATATGATCAATCACATGATCATAAGAGGTATCTCACAAGCACTAATAAGTAGCAAACAAACGACCAAATAAGTAGCAAGAGAGACAAATAAAGCAAAACACTCTCTCTCTCGAAGGCTATGATCTATACACTTTCTCCCCCTTTGGCAACAAGTTACCAAAAAAGCTTGAAAATGCATAGTGCTATAGGCACTCTAAGAACGATCTCCAGGAGCTCCGGAGTGCGAAGATGGCGTGGAGAGAATAGCATCTGCAAAGACTTCAGCTGATGTCTGAGGAACTGGAGGGGTTGCCACTGGAGGGGCAACTGAGGCTGTGGCTGCAGGTGCAGAAGTTGTGGCCCTGGTGTCAGTGACTGGCACAGCTGCTGACCTTTGTGCTCTAGGCACCCTCTGATAAGCATCTGTGGTAGATCTTCCTCTCCTCTCCTCTGCTTCTTCCTGTAGTTGCTCAACTGCAGTCTGAATCTCTGTGACCTTCAAGTCTAGATCATAAAACTTAGTTTCAATGATTCTCTCAAGACTTTCTTGGTTTTGAGTCAGGGTGGTTAATCCTTTCTCAATCCTCACTATGGCTTCAAGTAGATAGCTGAGCTGGTCTTGCTTGGTCTTGAGATTTGCAACTGAGGCATCTGGAATCTTTGAAGCTTTTTCCGCCTTTGCCTTCTCTCTCTTCTCCTGTGACTCAACAGAAGTAGGATGTGAAGCATCCATGACAACTGTGTTATCCTCAAAATCTGGCATCAGGGGAAGGTGATCTTTATCTAGCAGATATGTGCCTGTGCCCACCTTGGAGTTGATGAGCATCTGAATGTGTGGGGCATAGCCACATGATCTCTTCTGGTCAGCTGCAGTTCTCTTGATGGTTTCAACTATCAAGGACATCACCTTGAATTTCTCTGGCACATCAAACATGTGTAGCAAGTTGATGGAGTGCCCTCTGATCATCCTGTGATCTCCAGACTTGGGCAACAAAGTGTGCCTCAGGATAGTGTTGATTGTTGGCAGCCCTGACAGCAGATAATAAACAGAGCCAAACTTGTGTGTATCCAAGGCTTCATTTGGTATCTCCTTGTACATGTGTGCCATGGAGTTGTGGCCTTTCCTAGGCTTGGCATAGACATCAGTGTCATCCTCAGCCTCTTCAGGAGCATGGATCAGCTTGGCCACTCAGCAATGGTAGACTGGTACCTTGTACCCTCTGTCATCCAGACAATCTTGCCATCTGGGTAGAAATGGGATGTGGAATAGAACTGCATCACCATATCATCATTCCATTTGGTCAATTTCTGACCCACAAACTTGTCAACTCCATTCATTTTGAAGCTCTCATGAACTCCAGGAAAGTGATCGTCATTATTGTCAATGAACTCCCAATCAACCCATCTCATATCACTGACTATGGGCTTCTTGTCCAGGAGGACTGTCTCATAGAAGTCCTGTTGTTCCTTAGTGTGGAACCTGTAATCCACAGCAGTCCTTCTCCTTGTTGCATAGGGATCTGATTGCCTCCATAGTCTGAGACCTGCATCCTTCCTTTCTTTCATGTTCTCAGCAACAGGATGGTTGTCATCATGATTAGGTATCTTGGGCTTGAGCTTTCTGAGCACTTGGGGCTCTTCTTCTTCTTCAACTTCAGGCACTGGGGCCTTGTTCTTCTCTGCAGCAGGAATGTTTCTTGTACTTCTCTTAGGTGCAGTCTGCTTTGGAGCTGTCTTGGGAGCAGTCTTGGGCTTGGATGGGGCAGCCCCTGACTTGATTGCATCTCCCATGAGCTTCTGTGCCTTAGGTGGAGGTGCAGCAGCCTCCTCCTCTTCATCATCTTCATTAGATTCCTCCATCATAGAAGGCTTTCCAACAACTCTAGCCATGGTCTTCTTGACCCTTTCCTTTCTCTTCTTGCCTCCAGCAGCCTCTTCTTCCTCTGCCTAGTAGCAGCCTTAGGAAGATTGCTGGCTGTGCTCCTGCTTCCATCATCATAGCTGCTTGAGGGACTAGTGCCCTCACTGAGATTTTGGTGCTCTTTTGACTTGTTCTGGCTGTCACTCTGGTCTGACATAGCTGAAACTGACCCTGTGAATAGATGGATTGAGATAGAGTAGATGAGCATCACAAAGTGCAGCTATTTTGGCAAAAGGAATGACTCAAAAACTTAATTTTAGTTTTCTGCAGAAAGCATTTTGGAGCTACCGATATGACAAACTCGGTGACACTGAAGCAACTTTAGAGTCTAAACATGTGAAATCGGTCAGACCGAGACACAGTTCGGTGACTCTGAGATGCTAGGGTTTCACTGAGAAAGTAAACTTGGTCACACCGATTTGTACACTTCGGTCAGACTGAGTAGTACATGTGCAATGGCCTGGGCCAAATCGGTGAGACCGAATCTTTCAAATCGGTTGGTCCGAGATGAGTTCGGGGGAAACCTAACCCTAAGTTTTTGGATCAAAACTAATCTAGAGGAAGTTTTGACTGGATAGAACTATTTCAATCGTGGCAAGAATCATGGCATTGAACTTTGTGCTAAGAATCGGAGTGAGGAAAGCACAAAGGGTCGAGTTCATACCCTAACTTGGTGATGAACCCGCTACGGCGACGACGGCAGTGAGGATTCCTGTCGACGGTGGAGAAGACCAGCGGCAGGAGGTCGCGGGCGATGAGGAGACGATCCGGAGACCACGAGTCGGCAGAGCTAGACAGGCGCGGACGAAGAGGTTTGGAGGAATTTCCAAATTTTCAACCCGGGTATATATATCCAGACCCTGTCGGTGTGACCGAGTGGAACAACTCGGTGGCACCGAGATGCAGAATCGCAAGTGGTTGCTGCAACTCGGTGTGACTGAATGGTTCAAATCGGTTGCACCGAGATTAAAACCTAGATCAACTTAATGAACTCGGTATGACCGAAAGGGATGGATCGGTCAGACCGAAATACACTAAGAGGTTTTGGAAGTTTAAGTCTATGACGAATCGGTGGCTCTGAGTGCTCCTCACCCGGAGGGTCCGAATATGACTTGGTCAAACTTTGTGATGTAGCATGAATAGAGTTTGAGACGAGAAAAGCATAGATAGCTAGAGGGAGTACTTAGGCATTCTTGTCCATCCATTTGGCAGAAGAAAAGCCAATCAATCAAAGCAACAAATGGATGTCCTTGAATGAGAAAAATATGCAACCAACATGCTCACACAATAAGATAGCAAATGAAATATGTGGCAAAGCATGCACAAACACTCTAGCATCTATCAAGCAATTTTGCAATGACTAGGTCATCTATATATGAGTATATTGACTTAGGAGTCAAATGAGAACATTTGATCATAGGTCATACTCATCGTTTAAGCACAAGTGGGGTTACCACTTTTACATAAAGCATTGTTGTGTTCACACCATTAGAGTTGCTTTAGCTCAATTCTTAGAGTAAAGCTCCCCCTAGATGCGATATCCCCCCTATGAGGGATGAACTAACCTTGGGTTTTGTCGATGATGACTTTATGTAGGTGTTGAAGATGTGGATGCTCAATGTCGATGTAGATCATTTGGAGCAATCCTTTGGAGTGAGTTACACTTTCAATACCTACATGGGTTAGTCCCACAAGGAACATGCAAGAATATCCATAGACATAGAGTGAAGTTCACACATATGACGATGTCCATGAAAGCATTAGGTTACCTTGTCCCTTGTCTTACCAACAAGAGGGTTTGTGACTCCTTGAACTAGTGCAAGATGTGGAAGTTGTTTGCACTTGTTCCTGCCAAAATGAATACGAGTGAAGTATGTTGGCGGAGTCACCCTCAAGAACTCTCTAGTTCTTCTTCTTCAGGATCCACATCATCTTGATGGGAATCCTTGGAGTTGTAGTCGTACTTGATGAAGTAGAACTTAATGTAGTCTTGGGAACCCACTTGACCAAGGCCTTAGGAGCTTCTTCAAATGCATCAATCTCCTCTTGAAGCTTGTCCTTGCCTTTTAGCTTGTGGTCTTGTGGTGGAAGATCTTCTTGAGCTTGTGTTCCCTTGAAAGAAGTGGGGTCATACTTCTCTTGTTGAGGAACAAACTTCGTCTTGGGGTATTGATCTTCTTCCCACTCAACTCCATTGGCATTGAACTTGCGTTCAAAACCAACACCTTGATTCTTCCGGTGCCTTCCTTGCTTGCGTATAATTTCCTCAAATTGCTTACTTCCGGCAAGGCTCTTGTAAACACCTTTCTCTATAATTCCCTTCAATAAGCTATTTTCTTGCTCAAGTGTAACTTGGCTAAGAGAATCATTAGTGGAATCAAGAGAACTACTAGAAGCAACAATATTGGATTTAACATGATTATTGTTACTACTAGACGAAGAATCTTTCTTACTCTTGTTGCTAAATTTTACTTGAGGCATGTAAGTAGACAAGAGTAAACACTTGGCAATGTAAGAAGAACTTTTCTTACGAAGATCATCATTGATTGCTTTTAAGAACTCATGCTCTTGCTCTAGATTGAGCTTTTCAAAGCGTAGCTTCTCATGAGTCTTTAAAAGCTCTTGATGATCTTCTAAGGTAGTTTCATGAGCTAACTTAAGAGTGTTTAGTTCTTTAGTTAGACGCTCAATCTCCTTCTTAACATTGTCATTCGTTTCATCTTGATTAGCATGATTAAGAGCAATTTCATCATAGTTTTCATCACTAGAATTGTCAACAAGTAAATCATCATCACCTAGCAAGTCATCCTCATCACTATTGAAATCAACATACTCGGAGTGTGATACCTTGGGGCCTTTAGCCATGAAGCATCTTCCAATCCCTTCATTTGGTGAATCAAATATGTCGTAGGAGTTGGATGACACAAGTGCAAGACCGGCAACACCTTCATCTTGAGTATATTCGGAGTCGGAGTGATAACTTCTCTCGGAGTAGTTGTCGGAGTCGGAACCGGATACCCATTCACCAACATGGGCTTGATGTCTTCATCTTGTGTAGCTCTTTGATGACTTGTCCTTCCTTTCTGAATCCTTGCTTCTGCGAGAGGGTCTTCGTTCATAACGATCATCTCTACTCCTTCTCTCTCTCGGAGGTGATTCTTCTCTTTTGCTTCTCCTTTTAGGTGAGTCTTCTCTTCTCTTGTAGGGAGCCGTACATTCACTAGAGTAATGTACGGGTCTTCCACAATTGTAGCAATTGCGATCATGACTGGAAGATCTTTTGTCATTGTAGGACCCTGACTTGTGACTTCTTTCTTTGCTTCTACTCTTATAGAACTTGTTGAAGTTCTTCACCATTAGGCTCAATTCTTCATTGAAGACTTGTTTCTCACTTGATGATGTAGGAGCATCACATGAAGCTTTGTAAGCACCACTAGACTTGTTGTGAAGCTCTTCTTTATCCTTGAGTGACATCTCATGAGCAACAATTCTACCAATGACTTCCGTTGGCTTGAGATCTTTGTAATTGGGCATCATTTGGATCAATGTACACACGGTATCATACTTTCCATCCAAGGCTCTTAGGATCTTCATGATGATGAATTTGTTGGTCATCTCTTCACTTCCTAAGCCGGCAATATCATTTGTGATGAGAGCAAGCCTAGAGTACATTTCAGCGACACCTTCGCCATCCTTCATTTTGAACTTGTCAAGTTGACTTTGAAGCACATCCAATTTGGATTCCTTGACGGACTCGGTACCTTCGTGCATATCAATCAAAGTATCCCAAATTTCCTTTGCATTCTCAAGGCGGCTGATTTTGTTGAATTCTTCGGGGCACAATCCGTTGAAGAGGATATCGCAAGCTTGAGCATTGTATTGCAACATCTTCAATTCTTCCGCGGTTGCTTCATGATTCGGTTCTCTTCCATCAAAGAATTCACCTTGCAAGCCAATACACACAATAGCCCAAACGATGGGGTTATGTCCAAGAATATGCATTTTCATCTTATGCTTCCAACTAGCAAAATTAGTACCATCAAAGTAAGGACCTCTACGGTGGTAATTTCCCTCGCTAAAATCCATACTCTCCTAGGTTGTAAAACCAAGGCTATGATCACCAAAGCTATGGAAATCAAGGCAAATGGAGACCAAAGCTCTGATACCACTTGTAGGATCGAAAGTAGGTCTAGAGGGGGGGTGATTAGACTACTTGACCAAATAAAAATCTAGCCTTTTCCCAAATTTTAAGTCTTGGCAGATTTTAACAACTTAGCACAAGTCAAGCAAACAACCTACACATGCAATTCTAAGAGTATAGCAGCGGAATGTAAATCATTGCATATGAAGGTAAAGGGAGGGGTTTGGAGAGGCAACCGCAATGTAGACACGAAGATTTTTGGCGTGGTTCAGATAGGTGGTGCTATCGTACATCCACGTTGATGGAGACTTCAACCCACGAAGGGTAACGGTTGCGCGAGTCCACGGAGGGCTCCACCCACGAAGGGTCCACGAAGAAGCAACCTTGTCTATCCCACCATGGCCATCGCCCACAAAGGACTTACCTCGCTCGGGTAGATCTTCACGAAGTAGGCGATCTCCTTGCCCTTACAAACTCCTTGGTTCAACTCCACAATCTTGACGGAGGCTCCCAAGTGACACCTAATCAATCTAGGAGACACCACTCTCCAAAAGGTAATAGATGGTGTGTTGGTGATGAACTCCTTGCTCTTGTGCTTCAAATGATAGTCTCCCCAACACTCAACTCTCTCTCACAGATTTGGCTATGGTGGAAAGATGATTTGAGTGGAAAGCAACTTGGGGAAGGCTAGAGATCAAGATTCTTGTGGTTGGATTGGAATGTCTTGGTCTCAACACATGAGTAGGTGGTTCTCTCTCAGAAAATGAGTAGTGGAAGTGTAGGCACGTTCTGATGGCTCTCTCTCTAATGGAGAGGAGGGTGGAGGGGTATATATAGCCTCCACACAAAATCTAACTATTACACACAAATGAGCCAACTTGGTCAGACCGAATTGGTAAACTCGGTGAGACCGATCCAGTCAAAAATGTGAACGTTAGGCTTTTCGATGGGACCGACATGATCAACTCGGTGGGACCGATGAGCTAGGGTTAGGGCAAAACTTGATCTCGGTTTGACCGATTACTTCAACTCGGTGAGACCGATTTCAGTAATAAGCAAACAGAGAGTTGGTCAGGAAAACTCGGTGGGACCGATCGCTCCTTTCGGTGAGACCGAAACGTTATGAAAGGGAAACAGAGAGTTTGCATCGCGAACTCGGTGGGACCGATCGCTCATCTCGGTGAGACCGAAACATTACGAAGGGAAACAGAGAGTTTGCAATCCTATCTCGGTGAGACCGAGATCCCTATCGGTTAGACCGAACTGATTAGGGTTTCTGGCTATGGCTATGTTAAGTGAACTCGGTGGCGCCGGATAGATCAAATCGGTGGGGCCGAGTTTGACTTTCGGTTTAGGACATATTTGGATATGAGAAGATGGTTGAGGGCTGTGGAGCATATCACTAAGCATTTTGAGCAAGTAGACCATATAGCAACACCTCATCCCCTTTTAATAGTATTGGCTTTTCCTATGGACTCAATGTGATCTTGGATCACTAAAATAGAAATGTAGAGTCTTGAGCTTTTGCCAATATTTGTCCTTAGCATTTTGAGGGGTCCACATCTCTAGTCCATGCCATGCCAATCAATGAACTATCTGAAATAATCATCTTGAAAAGTTATTAGTTCAATGAGCTATATGTTGTTATGAATTACCAAAACCACCCAGGGATTAGTTGCACTTTCAATTCGTGTTCGCTACTTTGATAATTTGATATGTGGGTGGACCGGTGCTTAGGTGCTGTTCTTACTTGAACAAAACTCCTACTTATGATTAACCCCCTCGCAAGCATCCGCAACTACGAGAAAAGTATTAAGAATAAATTCTAACTATAGCATTAAACTTTTGGATCCAATCGGTCCCTTACGGAATAGCGCATAAACTAGGGTTTAAGCTTCTGTCACTCTCGCAACCCATCATCTAATAACTACTCCACAATGCATTCCCTTAGGCCCAAATATGGTGAAGTGTCATGTAGTCGACGTTCACATGACACCACTAAGGGAATCACAACACACATACTATCAAAATATCGAACACATATCAAGTTCACATGATTACTTGCAACATGATTTCTCCCGTGACCTCAAGAACAAAAGTAACTACTCACAAATGATAATCATGCTCAAGATCAGAGGGGTATTAAATAGCATATTGGATCTGAGCATATAATCTTCCACCAAATAAACCATATAGTAATCAACTACAAGATGTAATCAACACTACTAGTCACCCACAAGCACCAATCTATAGTTTCGGTACAAAGATTGAACACAAGAGATGAACTAGGGTTTGAGAAGAGATGGTGCTGTTGAAGATGTTGATGGAGATTGCCCTCCCCAAGATGGGAGAGTTGTTGGTGATGATGATGACGATGATTTCCCCCTCCGGGAGGGAAGTTCCCCCGGTGGAATCGCTCCGCCGGAGGGCAAAAGTGCTCCTGCCCAAGTTCCGCCTCGAGACGGCGGCGCTCCGTCCCGAAAGTTCTCTCCTGATTTTTTCTAGGTCAAAATGACTTATATACCAGAAGATGGGCACCGGAGGTGGGCCGAGGGGAGCACAACCCACCAGGTGGGCCCCCTCTGGTACTTATTGGCTCCAATATTCCTCATTTATTCCATAAAAAATCTCCGTGAAGTTTCAGCTCATTTGGAGTTGTGCAGAATAGGTAGCCTGACATAGCTTTTTCAGGTCCAGATTTCCAGCTGCCGGAATTCTCCCTCTTTGTGTATACCTTGCATATTATGAGAGAAAAGGCATTAGAATTACTCCAAAAAGCATTATTATGCATAAAAACATCATAAATAATAGTAGGAAAACATGATGCAAAATGGACGTATCAACGGTTGATGGAACAAGACGTGTGTTGGCATCGCTTATTGCGGTGCACCCTATGGTGCAAACGCCACGTACGCGGTCGAGAACGCGTGCCCACGTTATGCCATCCGGGAATAGTGCCGCACTTTGAAATTAGAACCGTCAATAAATTTTGAGCTTGCGTCCCGTCACATTCCAAATTACTACCATGCTATATTTAATTGCAAACATGTTCACACCAATCAAAACCTAAATGGTTTCCACTTAGGAGCGTATTAGTACTCATTTATAAATACTAGCTACTCCAAGATGACTGCACATTCCTCCTCAACTCCCCATCCACAAAAACAAACAAGTCTTTCATCGTCGTTCCCTTGCATCTGCCATGGCCCGCATGAGTTCTGGGTCGAGAGATTACTACCAGGGAGAGGCGAGCATGGAAGCGGAAGCACGAGAGATGTCCCGCCTCGCCGAGAAAGCGGCCGACATGTCCCGCCGCACCACCGTAGCAACACAGAGGTCCCGCCGCGCCGCCGAAGCAACACAGAAGTCCCGTCGTGTCGTCGATGTAGCAGACTGGTTCGGCCGCGCTGCGGAAGCAGCAGAGATGTTCCGCCGCGTCGCGAATGCAACAGAGAGGTCCTCCCACGCCGCGGCGGCCTGGGAAAATGTCTCACGGGCAGGCGAGGACTCTCACAGGTGCATGCGCGCTATGCTCGATGACCTGATAGGTCGGATCTCCGGCTGGATGAAGCTACAAGACGAGATGAATGCCTCATTTGAAAATGCTACCGGCGTCATCCGGGGACTAGGGGAGGACAAGGCGAAGCTCCGCACAGAGTGCGACCTGCTGAGGGCGAAGATCGCCGAAAGAGCGAAGGAGAATGAGGAGACCACTGCCTTGTTGAAGAGGATGGGCGTCATCGTCAAGAAACTTATGGACGAGAATGCCATGCTCCGCATCGAGCGCGAAAGGCTGGTGGAGGAATCTGTGGATGCTGCCAAGCAGCGTATTGAGGACATGAAAGAGATCATCGCCGCTCGCCGTGAGAACTAGTCTTCATGGCCTGCAGCGCATCAAGAAAGTAGAGATCAGCGAGCTAGGTCGTTGTCTCCGTCTTCCTTCTTCTTTTGCCCTTGTGTATTTCGGGCGTTGCCGCATGTGGCTTTTTTAATTATCTTCCTAAATATGTAAGATAATTATTATCCACTATCATCATCCTTATATATTCATCAGTCTTCTATAAGTCGCAGTCGATGCTATATAGGTCCGTCAGATCTTACATCAAGATCCGTGCAAAATTTTCTTTTCAGATTTTCTTTTCTCTCTCTTAAATCTCAGTCGAGTGAGACATAGCCATGCCATTAAACAAGGGCTCGGGCACCATTAATGGAGACGTTGGGAGAGAGTTGGGCGGCGGATGAGGTCAAAGGGCTCTCCTCCCAATAAGCACGCGCATGGATCTGATCGCACGCCTCCTGTACTCAAATAGCTACCCCGCACAACACCTCCTAGCCAATAAAAAGAGGGGACGCGTGGCGGCACGTAAATGGTAAGTAGAACGCCCACGGTTTCAATAATACTTGTGTTTCCGATTGTAACGTGACAACACTTGTTCCAAAATGACTTTGTTGATTGTTAATGTGTGCGCCTTCGCAAATCGGACAAAAAATTTACCACAACATGTTGGTGCCATGCCATGACACCATGCCAAGTTTCATGATTTTCAGGCGAGTTTTGGATTTACGGGAATTTTAAAACCAAGTTTCTCGATGTTTCTAGCAGAGCCACGACGCCCAGATATTTGAATTCCATTCCCATTTCTTGCATGGGACCTAGAAATTTGCCCAAGTACACATAAATGATTTTTCAACCAACTTTGGCGCACTGGAGCATGTGCTTGTAGTTCAAATTTGAATTATGTGCATTAAATGCCTGGAAACTCAATTAATATAAAAAAGGCCAAACGACCCCGGAATAATTCCAAAATTTAGCATGAAACTCCTATTGGTCTAAGCTACCTCTGTAAAAAAAAATCAAGGCGGGAGAAGGCAGTGTATGTCGTTTCGCACACAAAGGTGACACGTCCCCTCTCGGGACCACGAGCCTTCTTGAGAGAAGCTCCGGTTTGCAAGAAGCTTATATCAAAGCTTGTCCCAATTCGGCCAAAAAAATTACCACAGTATGTTGGTGCCATGCCATGACACCATGCCAAGTTTCGTGATTTTCATGCGTGTTTTGGATTTACAGGAATTAAAAAACCAAGTTTCTCAATGTTTCCGCCCGAGCCACGACGCCCAGATGTTTGAATTTCATTCCCATTTCTTGCATGGGACCTAGAAATTCACCCAAGGACACACATGTGATTTTTCAACCAACTTTGGTGCATTGGAGCATGTGCTTGTAGTTCAAATTTGAATTATGCACACTAAATGCCCAGAAACTCAATTAATGTATAAAAAAGGCCAAACGAACCCAGAATAATTCCAAATTTTAACACGACACTCATATAGTACTATGTTGCCTCTGTAAAAAAATCAAGGGGGGAGGCAGCGAATATCGTTTCGCACACAAAGGTGACACGTTCCCTCTCGGAACCACGAGCCTTCTTGAGAGAAGCTCCGGTTTGCAAGAAGCTTATACCAAAACTTGTCCCAATTCGGCCAATTTTTTTACCACAACATGTTGGTGCCATGAAATGACACCATGCCAAGTTTCATGATTTTCAGACGAGTTTTGGATTTACAGGAATTTAAAAACCAAGTTTCTCAATGTTCCCAGCCGAGCCACGATGCCCAGATGTTTGAATTTCATTCCCATTTATTGCATGGGACCTAGAAATTCACCCAAGGACACACATGTGATTTTTCAACCAACCTTGGTGCACTGGAGCATGTGCTTATAGTTCAAATTTGAATTACGCACACTAAATGCCCAGAAACTCAATTAATGCATAAAAAGGCCAACCAAACCTGGAATAAATCCAAATTTTAACACGACACTCATATAGTTCTATGTTGGCTCTGTAAAAAAATCAAGAGGGGGGGCAGCGTATGTTGTTTCGCACACAAAGGTGACACGTTCCCTCTCGGAACCACGAGCCTTCTTCAGAGAAGCTCTGGTTTGCAAGAAGCTTATACCAAAACTTGTCCCAATTCGGCCAAATTTTTTACCACAGCATGTTGGTGCCATGAAATGACACCATGCCAAGTTTCATGATTTTCAGGCGAGTTTTGGATTTACAGGAATTTAAAAACCAAGTTTCTCAATGTTCCCGGTCGAGCCATGACGCCCAGATGTTTGAATTTCATTCCCATTTCTTGCATGGGACCTAGAAATTCACCCAAGGACACACATGTGATTTTTCAACCAACCTTGGTGCACTGGAGCATGTGCTTGTAGTTCAAATTTGAATTATGTACACTAAATGCCCAGAAACTCAATTAATTCATAAAAAAGGCCAACCGAACCCGGAATAAATCCAAATTTTAACACGACACTCATATAGTTGCATGTTCACTTTACGTAAATGTTCTAGCAATTCAAACACCAACCTTTCCCTCCGTAACACCATTTTGTCTTTCAAAATAGAATGAAAAAATCAGGTATACCACAAATAGTTTACTAGCAAGAATCGTGTGGGATGCGATATAAAATATCTTGGCACACCGTCTTGTCTAGCTTACGTAGGAAGCTTCTTCATCTACAGTCCACCGCCCGCGCTTGAACCACACTTGCGCGCCAGTTTCTTGCGGCACCGAGCGAAATTTTTCTGCCACCGCGGAAATATATATCTCCCCGCCCCCCCCCCCCCACCAAAAGCCACATTTCCACTATTCCTCCTTGATTTCCAAGTTCAAACCTTCACTGTTGCTTACTGGAAGCGCCGCCTCCTGCTACTTCTTGAGCTTGCGTTGGTTTTTCCCTTGAAGAGGAAAGGGTGATGCAGCAAAGTAGAGATAAGTATTTCCCGCAGTTAAGAACCAAGGTATCAATCCAGTAGGAGATACACGCAAGTCTCCAATCTATGCACCTGCACAAACAATCAAACACTTGCATCCAACGCGATAAAGGGGTTGTCAATCCCTTCATGGTCACTTGCAAAGGTGACATCTGATAGAGATAGATATAAAAGCTTACTAAAACGTAAAACAAAATAAAAGTAAATAAATTGCAGCAAGGTATTTTTGAGTTTTTTGGTTTATAGATCTGAAAATATATGATGGAAAATAGACCCGGGGGCCATAGGTTTCACTAGAGGCTTCTCTCTTGAAGGCAAATAATACGGTGGGTGACAAATTACTGTCGAGCAATTGATAGAAAAGCACAAAGTTATGACGATATCCAAGGCAATGATTATGAATATAGGCATCATGTCCATGTCAAGTAGACCGAAACGATTCTGCATCTACTACTATTACTCCACACATCGACCGCTATCCAGCATGCATATAGAGTATTAAGTTCATAAGACAGAGTAACGCCTTAAGTAAGATGACATGATGTAGAGGGATAAACTCAAGCAATATGATAAAAAAAACCATCTTTTTACCCTTGATGGCAACAATACAATACGTGCCTCGCCACCCCTACTTTGTCACTTGGTGAGGACACCGCAAGATTGAACCCAAAACTAAGCACCTCTCCCATTGCAAGAACAACCAATCAAGTTGGCCAAACCAAACCGATAATTCAAAGAGAAATACAAAGATATCAAATCATACATATAAGAATTCAGAGATGATTCAAATAATATTCATAGATAAACTGATCATAAATCCACAATTCATCGGATCTCGACAAACACACCGCAAAAGAATATTACATCGGATAGATCTCTAAGAACAATGAGGAGAACATGGTATTGAGGATCAAAGAGAGAGAAGAAGCCATCTATTCCCTCCGTTCCTAAATATAAGTCTTTGTAGACATTCTACTATGAACCACATACGGATGTATATAGATGCATTTTAAGTATAGATTCATTCATTTTGCTTCGTATGTAGTCCACCTAGTGGAATCTCTACAAAGACTTATATTTAGGAACGGAGGGAGTAGCTACTATCTATGGACCCGTAGGTCTGTGGTAAACTACTCACGCTTCATCGGAAGAGCAATAGAGTTGATGTAGAAGCCCTCTGTGATCGAATCCCCCTCCGGCAGGATGTCGGAAAAGGCCCCAAGATGGGATCTCACAGGTACAGAAGGTTACGGCGGCGGAAAAGTATTTTTGTGGACGTTTTTGGTGGTTTGGGAATATTCCTGAATTTATAGGCCAAAGATTAGGGTTGGAGGACTCCCATGGGGACCACAAGCCAGGGGCGCCCCCCTAGGGCATGCCCTGAGGGCTTGTGGAGCCCTCGGGACTCTTCTGCCTTCCTCTCCAAGTCCTACGTGTGTCTTCTGGTTCAAGAAAAATCATCACGAAAGTTTTATTCCGTTTGGACTCCGTTTGGTATTCCTTTTCTGTAAAACTCAAAAACAAGGAAAAAACAGAAACTGGCACTGGGCTCTAGGTTAATAAGTTAGTCCTAAAAATAATATAAAATAGCATATTAATGCATATAAAACATCCAAAACAGATAATATAATAGCATGGAACAATAAAAAATTATAGATACGTTGGAGACGTATCAAGCATCCCCAAGCTTAATTCCTGCTCGTCCTCGAGTAGGTAAATGATAAAAATAGATTTTTTGATGTGGAATGCTGCCTAACAGATTTATCCATGTAATTTTATTTATTGTGGCATGAATATTCAGATCCATAAGATTCAAAACAAAAGTTTAATATTGACATAAAAACAATAATACTTCAAGCATACTAATAAAGCAATCATGTCTTCTCAAAATAAGATGGCCAAAGAAAGTTATCCCTACAAAATCATATAGTCTGGCTATGCTCCATCTTCATCACACAAAGTATTAAATCATGCACAACCCCGATGACAAGCTAAGCAATTGTTTCATACTTTTGATGTTCTCAAACTTTTTCAACTTTCACGCAATACATGAGCGTGAGCCATGGATATAGCACTATAGGCGGAATAGAATATGGTGGTTGTGGAGAAGACAGAAAGAAGGAGATAGTCTCACATCAACTAGGCATATCAACGGACTATGGAGATGCCCATCAATAGATATCAATGTGAGTGAGTAGGGATTGCCATGCAACGAATGCACTAGAGCTATAAGTTTATGAAAGCTCAAAAAGAAACTAAGTGGGTGTGCATCCAACTCGCTTGCTCATGAAGACCTAGGGCAATTTGAGGAAGCCCATCATTGGAATATACAAGCCAAGTTCTATAATGAAAAATTCCCACTAGTATATGAAAGTGACAACATAGGAGACTCTCTATCATGAAGATCATGGTGCTATTTTGAAGCACAAGTGTGGTAAAAGGATAGTAGCATTGCCCCTTCTCTCTTTTCTCTCATTTTTTTTCTTCTCATTTTTTTTTGTTTGGGCTTCTTTTGGCCTCTTTTATTTTTTGTAAAGTCCGGAGACACATCCCAACTTGTGAGGGAATCATAGATTCCATCATCCTTTCCTCACATGGGACAATGCTCTAATAATGATGATCATCACACTTTTATTTACTTACAACTCAAGAATTACAACTCGATTCTAGAACAAAAATATGACTCTATATGAATGCCTCCGGCAGTGTACCGGGATGTTCAATGATCAAGAGAGACATGTATAAAAAATATGAACGGTGGCCTTGCCACAAATACTATGTCAACTACATGATCATGCAAAGCAATATGACAATGATGGAGCGTGTCATAATAAATGGAACGGTGGAAGTTGCATGGCAATATATCTCGGAATGGCTATGAAAATGCCATATTAGGTAGGTATGGTGGCTGTTTTGAGGAAGGGTATATGGTGGGTGTAGTGCACCGGCGAAAGTTGCGCGGTACTAGAGAGGCTAGCAATGGTGGAAGGGTGAGAGTGCGTATAATCCATGGACTCAACATTAGTCATAAAGAACTCACATACTTATTGCCAAAGTCTATTAGCTATCGAAACAAAGTACTACACGCATGCTCCTAGGGGGATAGATTGGTAGGAAAAGACCATCGCTCATCCGCGACCGCCACTCATAAGGAAGACAATCAATAAATAAATCATGCTCCGACTTCATCACATAACGGTTCACCATACGTGCATGCTACAGGAATCACAAACTTTAACACAAGTATTTCTACCAATCCACAATTACTCACTAGCATGACTCTAATATCACCATCTTTATATCTCAAAACAATCATAAGGAATCAAACTTCTCATAGTATTCAATGCTCTTTATATGAAAGTTTTTATTATATCCCTCTTGGATGCCCATCATATTAGGACTAAATTCATAACCTAAGCAAATTACCATGCTGTTTAGAGAGACTCTCAAAGTAATATAAGTGAAGCATGAAAGTTCAACAATTTCTATAAAATAAAGCCACCGCCGTGCTCTAAAAAGATATAAGTGAAGCACTAGAGCAAAATTGCCTAACTCAAAAGATATAAGTGAAGCACATAGAGTATTCTAATAAATTCACGATTTATGTGTGTCCCTCTCAAAAGGTGTGTACAGCAAGGATGATTGTGGCAAACCAAAAATCAAAGACTCATATCATACAAGACACTCCAAGCAAAACACATATCATGTGGTGAATAAAAATATAGCCTCAAGTAAATTTACCGATAGATGAAGATGAAAGAGGGGATACCATCTGGGGCATCTGAAAGGATCGAGAAGAGGTGTCTAGAGGGGGGGTGATTAGACCCTCAACAAACAAAGGTGGCAAATTTTAATTTCTTCTAGTTAAGGTGGAGTTTTAGCACAAGTTTAAGCATTTACAATACATATCAAGCAAGCATGGCAAGAGTATATGAGCAGCGGAAAGTAAAGCATGCAACTTGCAAGAATGTAAAGGGATGGGATTGGAGTGTGCAAACGCAATTGGAGACACGGATATTTTTGGCGTGGTTCCGATAGGTGGTGCTATCGTACATCCACGTTGGTGGAGACTTCAACCCATGAAGGGTAACGATTGCGTGAGTCCACGCAGGGCTCCACCCACGAAGGGTCCACGAAGAAGCAACCTTGTCTATCCCACCATGGCCATCGCCCACGAAGGACTTGCCTCACTAGGGTAGATCTTCACGAAGTAGGCGATCTCCTTGCCCGTACAAACTCCTTGGTTCAACTCCACAATCTTGACGGAGGCTCCCAAGTGACACATAACCAATCTAGGAGACACCACTCTCCAAAAGGTAATAGATGGTGTGTTGATGATGAACTCCTTACTCTTGTGCTTCAAATGATAGTCTCCCCAACACTCAACTCTCTCTCACATATTTGGATTTGGTGGAAAGATGATTTGAGTGGAAAGCAACTTGGGGAAGGCTAGAGATCAAGATTCTTGTGGTTGGATTGGAATATCTTGGTCTCAACACATGAGTAGGTGGTTCTCTCTCAGAAAATGAATGCTGGAAGTGTAGGCACGTTCTGATGGCTCTCTCCACGAATGGAGAATGGGTGGAGGGGTATATATAGCCTCCACAAAAAATCTAACCGTTACACACAATTTACCAAACTCGGTGGGACCGAATACTAAAACTCGGTCAAACCGATATGGTTCAAAATGTGAACGTTAGAGTTTTTGATGGGACCGACATGATCAACTAGGTGGGACCAATGTGCTAGGGTTAGGGTAAAACCTCAACTCGGTTTGACCGATTACACAAACTCGGTGAGACCGATTTTGGTAATAAGCAAAACAAAGAGTTGGTCAAGCAAACTCGGTGGGACCGATTGCATATCTCGGTAGGACCAAAATGATTGCAACAGGCAACAAAGAGTTTACAAGCCCATCTCGGTGAGACCGAGATCCCATCGGTGAGACCGAACTGATTAGGGTTTCTGGCAGTGGCTATGTCAAGTGAACTCGGTAGCGCCGGATAGATCAAATCGGTGGGGCCGAGTTTGACTTTAGGTTTAGGACAAATGTGAAAATGAGAAAGTGGTTGAGGGCTTTTGGAGCATATCACTAAGCATTTTGAGCAAGCAAGCCATTAAGCAACACCTCATCCCCTTTTAATAGTATTGGCCTTTCCTATGGACTCAATGTGATCTTGGATCACTAAAATGAAAAATGTAGAGTCTTGAGCTTTTGCCAACATGTGTCCTTAGCATCTTGAAGGGGTTCCACATCCTCTTGTCCATGCCACGCCTTTGTTGAACTCTCTAAAATATACTAGATAGAAGTATTAGTCCAACAAGAGATATGTTGACATTAATTACCAAAATCACCCAGGGAGCACTTGTGATTTCAATCTCCCCCTTTTTGGTAATTGATGACAACATACATCAAAGCTTTTAGATAAAGATATAGACAATAGCAAGTAAAGCTTTGGAAAGACATGCAACATGCATAGGCTCCCCCTACATGTATGCAATCATGTAAATATAGAATATAAGACCATGTGAATGCATAAGCATGACAGGGTAAGCAATGAGTTACATGTATCTTGGCTATATGCATCAGAGCAAATGATGTGAATATTGGAAGTGTACCTCAATGTTCATGATTCCTTCTTGCAAACAATATGTACATCAGCAAGAGATCATCATGCACATGAGTGTGGTGCACATACTTACCTTGCGGTCATGAGCTGGCTTTGGAAGAGATGAACCTGAGTAAACAAGGTTAGATAACACAGGAATATCTACTAAGCAAAGCAGGAACAGTAAACCACAAGAGTACCAAGATTGGGATGACATGTAGTGAGTGAGTACTTAGTACTCTATTTGTATATTGGCATGTCCCCAAAGAGTAATGAATTCAAAGATTTTCTTCCCTTGGAAATGAGCTCTCTCTCCCCCTGAATCTTATATATTAGATAATGGGAGAAGATAGGGAAAATAAAATCAGAGCAAAACAAAATCAGAGTAAAACAATCATAACAAACATAACACATACTAACATGTATTTCCCCTCTTGAAGACATGTGACTTCTCTCCTCTATGGAAAATAAGCATCTGGAGAAGCTTAAGGTGTGCATTCTCTCTTATGTGATAAGCTTTGATGTGCTCTCTCTCCCCATTTGACATCAATTTCCAAGAAGGGATCTTATGGAGCATGAGTCAAGTAGGTTTGGTCCTTGAGTCACAGTACAAAGCAACATGTAATATAAGATGCTGGTAGAGGACAAGAATCATCGAGCGGAGCTGGAACAAATATGCAGGATGCAAATGGCAAAGTGTTTTCTCAGTATTGAATTCGGTTACTCCGAGTTGTTTGCTTCGGTGGCACCGAGTTGTTTCGGTTTGGCCGAGAAGAACAAATCGGTGAGGCCGATTTCAACACAGAGAGAAAACAATTGTCATCTCAGCTCACTTAGGCAAATAAGATCTCACAAAGATTTGCAAGGAATTAACTGAAAGATTTGCAATGAATTGGATGCAGGGAATGCAGAACATAACAGAGAAAAGGAAAGAAATCTAGATGAAGTTTTTTTTTTGAAATATGTATGCAAGAAACAAATGCAAGAACATAGAAAAGCACAAGAGAACTTCATCTAGAGTTGGTCGGCGACAAAGTCACCTATGTTAGAGTATATTGACTGAGGAGCCAAGTGAGAACACTTGATCATAGGTCATACTCATCGTTTAAGCTCAAAATGGGGTTGCCATTTTTCATTTAAGCATTTTGATGTATTCACATCTTGTTGAGCTGCTTTGACCCATGACTTGGGGTAAAGCTTCTCTAAGATGGAATAACATACCTTGGGTGGTGGTGTTGATCTTGATCATGTAGTTGAACTTGTGTGGGTTACTCAAGGTTGATGTAGCTCATCAAGAGTTGGGAGCACCACTTGTAGTTTGAGTTCATCTACCTACATGGGTTAGTCTTGCAAGGAAGAGCACTTGTGTATCCAAAATGACAAGCATGAGGTTTGATACCAAATGAAATTTGATATATAGAGATTGTCAAAGGATATGTTGAAGGGTTTCGTGCTTCCTTGTCTTCAATCACCAATTTGTAGAAACTTGGTGATGTAGAGATTGCTCAAGATATGATTGAGTTGCAATCTCATAGATTTAGATTCATCCAAGTACCTACAGGGGTTAGATAACATGCAAGAGTACAAATATAGATCCAAGACATATGATCATCATCATAAGAGAAATATCAAGGATTAGTCAAAGGCTCATGCCTTGCATGTATCCAAATGGAGTTTCTACTCCAAGTTTGAAGCATCAATGATGTTCAATTCACCTCTCAAACGGCAAAATACTTTCTTATCAAGCGGTTTGGTGAATATATCCGCCAATTGCTTATCGGTACGAACATGCTTAAGATCAATGTCTCCTTTAGCAACATGATCTCGAATGAAATGATGACGAACTTCAATATGCTTAGTTCGAGAATGTTGCACGGGATTGTGAGCAATCTTAATAGCACTCTCATTATCACAAAGCAATGGAACATGTTTCACATGAATCCCATAATCTTTAAGAGTTTGGGTCATCCAAAGTAATTGAGCACAACATGAACCAGCGGCAATATATTCCGCTTCGACGGTGGATAAGGATACCGAGTTTTGTTTCTTGGAAGACCAAGACACAAGAGATCTACAAGAAATTGACAAGTACCCGAAGTGGACTTTCTATCAACCTTGTCTCCGGCATAGTCCGAATCGGAGTAGCCAACAAGATCAAAAGAAGACCTCTTAGGATACCAAATGACAAAATTTGGTGTATGAATTAAGTATCTCACTATCCTTTTCACAACCTTAAGATGACTTTCTTTGGGGGGCGCTTGATATCGTGCACACATGCACACACTAAGCATAATATTGGGACGGGAGGCACATAGATATAACAATGAACCGATCATAGAGCGGTAAACCTTTTGATCAACTGGTTCGCCATCCTTGGTCAAGTCACGATGTCCACTAGTAGGCATGGGAGTAGTCATACCTTTGCATTCTTGCATGTTGAAATTCTTGAATAAGTCCTTGGTGTACTTTGTTTGAGAGACAAACGTACCCTCCTTAGTTTGCTTGATTTGCAAACCAAGAAAGAACTTGAGTTCACTCATCATAGACATCTCAAACTTCTCCGACATTAGCCTTCCAAACTTTTCACTAAAATGAGGGTTAGTCGAACCAAATATGATATCATCCACATAAATTTGGCACACAAATAATTCACCATTAACCCTTTTCGTAAAAAGTGTTGAATCAATTTTTCCAATCTCAAAGCCTTTTTCAATAAGGAACTTGGTCAAGCATTTGTACCACGCTCTAGAAGCTTGCTTAAGACCATAAAGAGCTTTGTGAAGTTTGTAAACATGATTAGGTTTCTTAGGATTGACAAAGCCGGGAGGTTGTTTGACATAAACTTCCTCCTCAATTTCACCATTAAGAAAAGCACTTTTGATGTCCATTTGGTACAAGGTAATATCATGATGATTTGCATAGGCAAGTAAGATTCGTATGGACTCAAGTCTAGCAACGGGGGCATATGTCTCACCATAGTCCATACCTTCGACTTGAGTGTATCCTTGGGCGACGAGATGTGCTTTGTTGTGAATGACTTGTCCATCTTCATCTTGCTTGTTGCGAAACACCCATTTGGTACCGATGAAGTTGTGGTTGTTGTCGGGCTTCTCAACCAATGTCCAAA
Organism: Thinopyrum elongatum; assembly: GCA_011799875.1. Classification (NCBI taxonomy): domain Eukaryota; kingdom Viridiplantae; phylum Streptophyta; class Magnoliopsida; order Poales; family Poaceae; genus Thinopyrum; species Thinopyrum elongatum. Next base: position 446,993,807 of record CM022303.1, read on the forward strand.
CTTGGTTCCTCTCAAAGTTGTGTAGCTCTTCGTGCATGGCATTTATCCAATCCGGATCTTCTAGAGCATCTTCAACCTTCATTGGTTCAATACTAGAGATAAATGAGTAATGCTCACAAAAGTTAGCTAAGCGTGTTTTAGAGCGTGTAATTCTCCCGGTTTGGATATCGTCATAGATTTGTTCGACGGGATGATCTCTTGAGACTCTTGCTCTAACTCGTGAGAGCTTTTGCTTAGGTCGGGGTGGAATATCCTCTTCCACATCGTGTTCTTCCTCTTGGCCTTCTTCGTTGTTGATGTTGTCGTTCTCTTGTTGAGGTGGAGAAGGAGGTTGATGAGGTTCATCTTGGTGTACATCCTCGTTTTCTTCATCTTGGCATGTCCCACTTGTGGATGCCTCCGTGTCAACTCTTGGTTCACCTTGTCATGAGGTAGAGGCTTCCACTTGGACGGACGAGGTACTCTCCTTCACCTCCGTTGGACGGATCTTGCCAATAGACAAGTCTTGGATTGCTTCCGAAGGGTCTTTGTCTCCTACGTCAATTGGCAATTGCTCTACTTGCGAGCCGTTAGATTCATCAAACTTCACATCTACCATCTCTTCAACCTTTCGGGTGAAATTGTTGTAGACACGGTAACTGTGAGAGTTTGAGCCATAACCGAGTAGGAAACCCTCATGAGATTTAGGAGCAAATTTAGAGCGACGATGCTTATCAAGAATATAGCACTTTGAGCCGAATGCTCGAAAGTATCCAACTTGGGGTTTGTTACCGGTGAGAAGTTCATATGCCGTCTTGCCGAGTAGCTTGTGAAGATATAGACGATTTGTTGCATGACAAGCTATCTCAACCGCTTCCGCCCAAAAGTGTTTTGGCGTCTTGTACTCATCAAGCATCGTTCTTGCCATTTCAATGAGCATCCGGTTCTTCCTCTCAACAACTCCATTTTGTTGAGGTGTGTACGTAGCCGAGAACTCATGTGAAATCCCTTCTTTGTCAAGAAAGGTGTCCACATTGGCGTTCTTGAACTCCGTTCCGTTGTCGCTGCGAACCTTCTTGATCTTCACTTCAAATTGATTTGGGCCTTCCTAGCGAAGTTCTTGAAGATCTTTTGGACCTGCGATTTATCATCAAGAAAGACACACCCACGTAAATCTTGAAAAATCATCGACTATGACTAAACCAAAAGAATTTCCACCGAGACTTTTATAGGCGTTTGGACCAAAAAGATCCATATGAAGTAGCTCGAGCGGTCTTCTTGTGGTCATGATGCTCTTCATGGGGTGGCTTCCTCCAACCTGTTTTCCTGCTTGACAAGCACTGCACAATCTATCCTTGTCAAATATAACATCTTTCACTCCAAGGATATGATCACCTTTAATAAGCTTATCAAGATTTCGCATGCCCACATGACCTAACCTTCTATGCCACAACCAGCCTTTAGAAGATTTAGCAATTAAGCAAGTTCTAGGTTGAGCCTTTTTAGTGAAATCAACAATGTATAGATCACCTCTACGTATGCCGATAAAGACCATTTTATGATTATCTCTTCGAAACACTTGGCAATCTACTTCATTGAATAGGACATTGAAACCGAAATCGGCTAGTCTAGATACAGAGAGTAAATTATAGCCAAGAGATTCAATGAGCATGACATTTTGTATGGAGCTATCATGTGAGATGGCCACCTTACCAAGGCCAACCACCTTACCCTTTGAGTTATCACCAAAAGTGACATACTTTCGAGGGCCGTCGTTTTCAGCGAGCTCACGAAACATATCCTTGTCTCCGGTCATGTGATCGGTACATCCACTATCAAGAACCCATTCCTTTCCTCCAGCCATGTAGCCGCAAAGATTAGCCTTAAGACCAAAGTGTCTCATAGACTCATCGAGACCAAAGTCACTATCATCATCCTCATCATAGTATCCATGTTCAACATCGTCTTGTGATTGATCATTACCTAGAGAGAGTGATTCATTAGCTTTATGACCATGACAATGTTCATCTTTATGAATTCTAATGACTTCGGAAATGATATTGCTAATAATTCCAACATCTCCTTTGGCACGCATAAGGTCACGAATCTCAAATAGACAATCACCAAACTTAGGATCATTAGGACTCATCTTATTTAAAGCAATGGACTTATGAAGAATCTCATCTAAGTTTTTTAAGGAGTAGTTTGGAAATCTTTCCTCAAGAAATCTCCATATGGTATAGGCACAATCAAGAGTAGGCAAGCGACCTATCAAGTTTCTAGGCAATCCTCTAGTGATAAGATTGACAGTTCTAAGATTGCGAATCATGTCAATAGATTCATCAGGGGTAGGATGCAAAGGATCAACAAGGGGCGCACAAGGGCTAGTAATGTACTTGTTCAAGTGATATTCATTGAAAATCTCAAGCATCTCATTTTTCCATTCATGAAAGAACTCTCCATCAAGTATAGGCACTCTACGTCTAAGACTCCCCAACGTAGACTCATCCATCTTCCTCCAATGGTGATTAAACCAAAGCAATGGAGACCAAAGCTCTGATACCAATTGAAAGGATCGAGAAGAGGTGTCTAGAGGGGGGATGATTAGACCCTCAACAAACAAAGGTTGCAAATTTTAATTTCTTCAAGTTAAGGTGGAGTTTTAGCACAAGTTTAAGCATTCACAATACATATCAAGCAAGCATGGTGAGAGTATATGAGCAGCGGAAAGTAAAGCATGCAACTTGCAAGAATGTAAAGGGATGGGATTGGAGTGTGCAAACGCAATTGGAGACACGGAGATTTTTGGCGTGGTTCCGATAGGTGGTGCTATCGTACATCCATGTTGGTGGAGACTTCAACCCACGAAGGGTAACGGTTGCGCGAGTCCACAGAGGGCTCCACCCACGAAGGGTCCACGAAGAAGCAACCTTGTCTATCCCACCATGGCCATCGCCCACGAAGGATTTACCTCACTAGGGTAGATCTTCACGAAGTAGGCGATCTCCTTGCCCGTACAAACTCCTTGGTTCAACTCCACAATCTTGACGGAGGCTCCCAAGTGACACCTAACCAATCTAGGAGACACCACTCTCCAAAAGGTAATAGATGGTGTGTTGATGATGAACTCCTTGCTCTTGTGCTTCAAATGATAGTCTCCCCAACACTCAACTCTCTCTCACATATTTGGATTTGGTGGAAAGATGATTTGAGTGGAAAGCAACTTGGGGAAGGCTAGAGATCAAGATTCTTGTGGTTGGATTGGAATATGTTGGTCTCAACACATGAGTAGGTGGTTCTCTCTCAGAATAAGTGGACTGGGCTGCAGAAATGCCAGAATAGAGAGAAGGCCTGGTCCTATCGAAGACTAGCATCTTCAAACATCTTCACAAGCCACCATCTTGCAGCAATAGAAGAGAGTAGAATAGCATTTTATTAAGCAAACATGTTGAAGTAAGCCTAGAGATCCTTCCTCGACTCCCTGCGAGAAAGCGATCCCGAAGCTTCAATTAAGTAACAAGTATCCAGTTCAAGTAGCAGATCGGGATACACAAACTGAGCGTCCTTTACCGTAGGACCGGCTATCGATAGATTATTCTTCCCTGCATGGGTGCACTACTGTTACCCAACACGCTCGATCACCTCTGGCCGGACACACTTGCTGGGTAATGCCCAGCCTCGGGAGATCAACACGAAGCAGTGCCCTACCTAGGCTCAGCAGAGAGGTTAGCACGCCAGACTAACCTATGCACCCAGAGGTCTTGGGCCATCGCCCTGGGCACCCTGCGCGTTGCGAGACTGGCCGGGGTGCAGGCGCGACACTAAACTCATCAGTGAAGTATCCAGCCCATTCCCGACAATCAGCCCGCACGGTGAACCGTGACGTCTGAAGAGATTTCGGGAGAAACGCACATCGCAGAGGGCCCCATAACCATTATCCCACGTGGTGGTAGTGCGTAAAGGGCACGACGACCCACTCAGATCAAACACCCAAATCCGATACGCTGATTTAGTAACACGCGGAGACGATCAGAGTTTCTGAAGCTCCGCCACAATATCATACTCGAGTGCCCTTCCGGCACACCCGACATCATAGATCCCCAGCGGGTACCCATCAAGGTCGACCCGCCTGTAACAAGGGTCAAAGTAACCGTGTGGTCATAACATCAAGGGGGGAAACCCCGAGGAATCACCCTTGGTGGATTCCACTCGATGAAATCATCAGGGTGAATGTATGAGGCATCACCCTCAAGGTGCACACTGAGGGGTTGCACGACAGAGTCGTATCAGAAGTGGAGAAGGAGGAATCACCCTCGATGACCACGACCGAACAGCTACACTGCAGAGTATTCATCAGGAGTGTGATACGAGGTATCACCCTCGGCACTCGAGAATAACTATGCAGAGTCGTACAACTAAGGGGGGTGAGGTGATGTGTCGGTCTCTGATCGACGATCACATTGATCGAGTCATCGATGATCAAGTAGGGGCAACAAGGGTAAGGTGGTGGGGGTCACTGATGGTTCACTACCAACCTATACTAAATAGTTTAACATAGGCATGTAAGGTAACAAGAAACAGGTTACAAAAGCAGGCTATGCATCAGAATAGGAGCAAACATTAACAGTAGCAAAATCTAATGCAAGCAGGAGAAATGGAATGGGCGATATCTAGATGCTCAAGGGGGGGGCTTGCCTGGTTGCTCTGGCAAGAAAGAGGGGTCGTCAACGGGCTGCTCGTCTGGAGCGTAGTCGTACTCAGCTGCAACGGCGTCAGTCTCGGCGTCTACCGGAGAAGAAGAGGGGGAGAGAAACAATAAATCCACGGCAAAAATGCAAACAATATGTATGACATGTCTAAATTATATGCAGAGGTGTTCTACTGCCTAACTAAATGATTTAGTTAATTTAGGAATTTATTTGGATTTATTTAATTAAAGTTGGGCACTATTCATTTATTAAAATCGGTCTAAAAGTTTCATGTTTATCTAGCTAGGGGCATCTGACAGGATTACGGAGGGCGTATTTAGATTCGTATCGAAATTCTGAGCAACTTTCATGTAGAAAGTATTTTCATCTGAGCTACGGTTTATTTTATACGATTTTCTAAAGTTTTAAATCAATTTTATAATTAACAGAATTAAATTAATATAAATGATTTATGACATCAGCATGACGTCAGCAGTCAACAGGGCGTTGACTGGGTCAATCTGACGTGTGGGTCCCGGTTGTCATTGACTGTTTAGTTTAATTAGGGTTTAATTAAGCTAATTACAAATTAATTAGACTAACTAATTAATTTGTTTAATTAAACAGAATTAATTAACTTAATTAATTAATTATTTTTACTAATTTTATTTTCTCTTTTTTTTAAACCGTTCTGGGGCTGGGCCCCACTTGTCATTGGCCCCTAGGGCCAAACGGGCGCGGGCGAACGGGTTACGGGGCGGGCGACGCCAGACGCCAGGCGCCCGGGGCGCGGCGGGGTGAGGCCACCGCGGCAGGGCGGGGCAAGGGGCAGGAGTAGGGCACAGGCGAGGTGCGGGCGTGCGCACGCGTGTGGGCGCGAGCGGGAGCGGTCGGAGCGGGCGGTGAGCGCGCGCGAGCGCTGACGCAGAGCGGCCAAGACGCGCACGGGCGCGGGCGAGCAGGCGCAGGTGTGCGGGAGCGAGGTGAGGCGCGCGCGCGGGGGAGGAGGAGGCCAGGGGCGGGCGCTAGGCGGGGCAAACTGCGGCGGACGGCGGCGACAGAGAGGAGGCGGAGGCGCGGCGACGAGCTCGCGGGAAAGAGGGAGGAGGCGCTCATGTTCGTCGTGAGAGGAGGGCAGCGAGGCTCGAGGAGGCCGTTCGGGGAGGAGGACGAGGAGGCGGCGGCGGGCGTCAGTGCCCTGATCCGATCTGGATCGGGGGGGACTGGGGAGCGGGGTGGGGGTTAGGGTTTCGGTGGCTCGGGTGCGAGGCCATATAGGCCAGGCGGGATGGGCCGGCCGGCTGGGCTGGGCCGTGGCCCACTTGGGCCGGGGGGGTTTTTGTTTTTCTTTTCATTTTGTTTTATTTCTTTTTGTCTTTTTCTTTTTATTTATTTTCTCTTATTTTCTGTTTTGCAAATAGTTAGGCCACAAAATGACTTTAGCAAAATATGTGACTTGTACCATTAAATGCTATGTATTATCTACTACTGCTAAAAATTGGTTTGGAGACAAATGGAGTTCAGACAAATTTTGTATTAAATAAAATATATTAAACCTTGCTGTTTTGGTACTGTTAGAGTCACCTAATTAATTTATTAATTGTTGGTTACAATTTTAGAATGGTCTCTGGAATATTTGTTATTTAATGAACATTTTAGTTTCTGCTTTGAATAACTTTTATTTCCCACTTTGATTTAATTCGAAGTTTGAACTAGGAGTTGAAATGCAATATGATGCAAATGATGATTATGCACTGTCAACCTAGCTGACTTGTCATTATCAAAAGTGATTACTGTGGCTAATGACATGGGGTGTTACAATTCTCCTCATCTAACAAGAATTCTCGTCCCGAGAATTAAGAGGAAGACTGAAAGAAAGCGGGGTATTCTTCACGTAGACGATCCTCGCGTTCCCAAGTGGCTTCATCTTCAGAATGATTCGACCACTGAACTTTGAGGAATTTGATTGACTTTTGACGAGTCCGGTGTTCAGCTTGATCAAGAATACGGATGGGATATTCTAGATAAGATAGATCTTCCTGCAATTCAAGCATTTCATGATCCACAGCTTGAATAGGATCCTTGAAGCAGCGACGGAGTTGGGATACATGAAAGACATCATGCACTTGAGAAAGATTGGGCGGCAATTGCAATTGATATGCCACTTCTCCTCGACGGGCAAGAATACGGAACGGGCCAATGTAGCGAGGAGCTAACTTGCCTTTGATTCCGAATCGATGAGTGCCTTTCAACGGAGTGATGCGGAGGTAAGCTTGCTCGCCAGGTTGATAGACCATTTCCTGGTGCTTTCGGTCATAGTTGCTTTTCTGACGAGACTAAGCAGTTTTCAAATGTTCACGGACAATGCGGACTTGTTCTTCAGCTTGCTGAGTAATGTCCGGTCCGACGAGTGAGCGTTCCCTAGTTTCTGACCAATTCAGAGGGGTTTGACACTTACGTCCGTATAGAACTTCAAACGGTGCCATCTTCAAACTAGCTTGATAGCTATTGTTGTAAGAGAATTCGGCATACGGGAGAGATTCCTCCCACTTCTTACCGAAGGAGATGACGCAAGCTTGAAGCATATCTTCGAGCACTTGATTAACTCGTTCGACTTGACCCTGAGACTGAGGGTGGAAAGCGGTGCTGAAGGACAGATGAGTTCCCATAGCTTCTTGGAAACTTGCCCAGAATCTTGAGGTAAAGAGACTGCCACGATCAGAACTGATCTCCAACGAAATACCGTGGAGTGACACAATTCGGGAAACATACAAGTCTGCTAACTGACTAGCAGTGATTGTCTCCTTAACTGGCAGAAAGTGAGAAACCTTTGAGAATCGGTCAATGACGACAAAGATAGCATCATGACCCTTCTGAGATCTAGGAAAACCAGTAATGAAATCCATTTGGACCTTGTCCCATTTCCATTCAGGAATATCAAGTGGTTGCAGAGTTCCGGCAGGCCTTTGATGTTCTGCTTTAATGCGGCGGCAAACATCACACTCAGAAACATAACGAGCAATGTCTCGCTTCATATTAGGCCACCAGTATCTCTGACAAATGTCACGGTACATCTTTGTGCTACCAGGATGAATGGACAGAGGAGTGTCATGGGCTTCTTTCATAACGTGTTCCCTCTCATCCTTGAACTTGGGTACGAAGAGACGGCGTTGGAAGAATAGGATCCCATCCTTATCAAGATGGAATTCCGACGGCTTTCCTTTTTTGAGGTATCGCTTAATCCTTTCAACTTCAGAGTCATACCGTTGCATAGTCTTAATGCTGTGTTCTAAATCTGGTTCAACAACCAGGGTATTGAGATAACCCTGTGGAACAATATGGAGGTTCAATTTGCGAAGCTCTTCATGGAGAAGAGGTTGCGTTTCCTGAACCATATGGTTGCTGCAATAAGCCTTGCGACTCAAAGCATCGGCCATTACATTAGCCTTGCCAGGGGTATATGAGATATTCATATCATAATCGGCAATTGTCTCGAGCCATCTTTGTTGACGAAGGTTCAGATCTGGTTGAGTATATAGATACTTCAAACTTTGATGATCCATGTATATCTCGCAACGGTTACCGAGAAGGTAATGTCGCCATAGCTTCAGGGCATAAATAACCGCAGAAAGTTCAAGATCATGCACTGGATAATTTTCTTCATGAGGACGCAATTGTCGAGAGGCATAAGCAATCACTTTACGCTCTTGCATTAGGACACAGCCTAATCCTTGACGAGATGCATCACAGTATATCACGAAATCCTTTTGGGAATCCGGGGGTGCTAGCACTGGGGCAGATGTTAACTTATCCTTTAGTGTCAGAAAGCTTTCTTGACATTTTTCTGTCCACTCAAATTTAACACCTTTGTGCAGCAGATTCGTCAATGGTTTTGCAATCTTGGAAAAGTTCTCAATGAATCGACGACAATAACTAGCGAGTCCGAGAAAACTTCTGACTAGCTTGACATTCTTCGGGGGAGTCCAGTCAAGAATAGCCTGAACTCGTTCGGGGTTAACAGCAATGCCATTCTTGGAAATCACATGACCAAGATAGGTCACTTCAGATAACCAGAACTCACACTTGGAGAATTTAGCATACAACTGATGTTCTCGTAGCTTCTCCAATACAAGCCAAAGATGTTCAACATGTTCTTCTTCATTCTTGGAATATATTAGGATATCATCCAAATAAACCATGAAGAACTTGTCGAGGTAATCCATGAAGATATAGTTCATCAACCGGGAGAAGGTTGCTGGAGCATTTGTTAAGCCAAATGACATGACAGTGTACTCATAAGAGCCATATCGAGTAACAAAGGCAGTCTTCAGAATATCCTCTTCGCGAACACGGCTCTGATGATAACCCAACCTCAAGTCGAGTTTCGAGAAGACAGAGGATCCAGCAAGTTGATCATAAAGATCATTGATCCGGGGGAGTGGGTATTTATTCTGGATTGTGGCTTGATTAATGGGCCGGTAATCCTGAACCAATCGGTTAGTTCCATCCTTCTTCCTAACGAAGAGTGAAGGTGCTCCCCAAGCAGAGGAACTGGGGCGTATGAAACCTTTCTTAAGTGACTTGTCGATTTCTTCCTTAAGCTCGAGAAGGTGGTGCGGGGGCATCTTATAAGGACGCTTCGCAATAGGGGTAGTGCCAGGCTTCAAGTCGATGACAAACTCGACAGCCCTAACCGGGGGTATTTCTGGAAGTTCTTCCGGAAAGACGTCTGGAAAATCTCGAATGACAGGAACATTCTCGATCCCTTCCAGAGGTGAGGCGTTCAAGGCATTCAGAGCATATATCTAAGCTTCAGCATCCCGTGTAATGCGGGCGGTATAATTCACTATCTCGTCGGAGGGGTGAAGAAGTTGGACGACTTTAGTGGCACAATTGATCGAAGCAATGTGAGCTTTCAACCAATCCATTCTGAGTATGAGGTCTATGGTGGAAGACTTCAAGACGATGGGTGAGGCAAGGAATTCCAACCCTTTAATTTCGACGGTAACGTCAGGTGCTATCACGTCAGCATGACAATGACCTCCGGGAGTTTTAACGACTAACGGAGTATGCATCTTCTCATACCGAATGCCATGCATGAATGCAAATTTTCCAGAGATGAATGAATGTGATGCTCCTGAATCAAATAAAACAGAAGCAGGTACTGAGTTAACGAGAAGGGTACCCATCACAGTAGCAGGTTGATCCTGGACTTCTTCAATATCAATGTTGTAAGCGTGTCCACGACCATGTGCAGCAGACCCAGTATTATAGTTGCGGGCCTGATTGTTGCCACGACCATTGCCACGGCCAGTATGAGGAAAAGCCAACTGATTCTGAGTCTGGCGGCAGTCCTTAGCAAGGTGACCTGGTTTGCGGCACTTGAAGCACAGACCATCTTCAGGACGAAGAGGAGCATTGTGTTGAATAGCTTGAGCTCTTGGCTGCCTTGGTGGTGGAGGAGGCAGACATGGTGCAGCATAGTTGTTCTTTGGCGCAGGGGCATTTGGACGGAACACGTTGTTGGGAATCCAGACTCGACGCTTCTGTGCTGAGCCCGAAGATGAGCCAGCATCATGATAGCGCTTCTGCGAGTCCTTGTGCTTCATCTGAGCGGTCTCAACCAGAATAGCCTTGTTCACAAGAGTAGAAAAGTCATTGAAGTCTTGAGCAGCAAGGGCAAGCTCGAGGTCTGGGTGGAGTCCATTACGGAACTTCTCTTGTCTACGGGCATCTGTAGCGATGTCTTCTTCAGCATAGCGGGACAGGTCAAGGAATTCCCGCTGATAAGCTTCGACGGTCTTGTTGCCCTGGGTGAGGTTGCGGAACTGGGTATTCATTCGTTCCATAATTCCCTGAGGAATATAACGGGCACGGAAAGCAGCCTGGAACTCATACCAGGTAACGACTGTTCCAGCGGGAAGTGTACGCTTGTGGGTGTCCCACCATTGAGCAGCGGGACCCTTTAGGAAAAAGGCCGCGAAGGTGACGAAGTTGGCAGGGGCGACATTAGCAGACTCCATCTCGTGAGTGATGCCGCGGAGCCAGTCATCAGCATCCAGTGGCTTGTCAGAGTTGCGGAACTGAGTGGGGTTAAGTCGCATAAACTCTGTCAAAGTTATTGAAGGAGGGTTCTGGTTCTGGTTGTTCTGATGCGGAAACTGAGCCATGATCCCAGTCATGAACTGGCGGTTGAGCTCGAATTGTTGCATCATAGCTACCATATAGTCTGGCGGTGGTGGGCGTTCAGGGGCACGACCACGACAACCTGGTCTAACCATCCTGCTAAGTATCAACAGGGGGTAGTTTAGTAAAAGCAATTGTGAGTGTTTAGAGACAAGCATGATGTAACTCGACCACAATTAAGCAGTGTAACAGATACATAATAGTAGTCAATTAAGACATACAGATCCATACACAGAGTCGGGTACATGCGGACAGCATAACAGCGCAAATTTAGAACTAGACATACTAGGCGGCGCGCAGGCACGCGGTAAGGAAGTACACAACGAGACATAGCAAAGGCTACATCAATGTCGGGGAAAACCACTAAAACGGGGTAACTGCGAGTGCGGACGATGAATGGCCGTCGCGGAAGGATCCTGCGCTCCATGTGCACTCTGATGCAGAACCCGGTCTCGAGCTGTAAGAAGAGATCCACGTGCAGGTGTGTGACCTCCAACAGCAGGCCAATCAATACCAACATACATCTGAGTCCTGCGCGGATAAAGGATGTGCTCCGGATGTATCCCTGCATGAACAGCGGGTAGCAACTGCGTCATAGCATCATGGAGACGTGCTCGAGTGGCAACCAACTCGACGGCAAGAGCCCGAACAGTGCGATCCAGAGCCTGAGTGCACTGAATCAGAACGCGCGGGTCGTAGCGACGAGGCTTGTACGGGGCACAGATAGTTGTGTAGTATCCAGTAGCATCTCCAGCAGGGGCATAAGGAATGTATCGGAACTCAGAGGCATCCAAGATATCGCTGAACTCTCCTCGGAGACGTGCGACAACAGAGTAGGCGGCATCATGGACTGCCATCTCAATCGTCACGCCGATACCGTGGAAAAGGTGCAGCTCAGTGTCTGAGTCATCTTGCTGATCATAGATACGAACATCAGCATGGTACTGCTCCTGGTTGAACTCGCAGTAATCCTCGTAGACCATGTACTCGGGGTACCAGCGGTAGCCAAGTCTGGTCAGGAGGGCGATCAGGACAGCTGGAAACCCAGGGGCATCACGAGCCCAAGTGCGAAGCACAAGCTGTGTCGTAGGACATGGTGGAAATAAACGATCCATCTAAAATAGAGGAAATTCAGGTTTGTCAAACGACAATGAGAAGTATAATACAACTCGGAGAGAAAGGTTAAACAAAACAATGGAAAGGAAAATGATTATCAGACTAATCAGATCAATGGTAAGGAGGTAAGCACAGATATCCAGCTCTCCGGGTAGACGGATTTACGAGATCCTAAGTGTCGGCGTTAGTAAAATTTATTTAACCCGAATAGAAGAGAGATCAGAGTCCCAGAGTATAGACGAGGAATAAAAGATCCTAATACCACCCAGTTGGCGATGTGGGCCCGTAAGCCACACAGCCAAGTTAGTAAATTAGTTTTTCGATGTCTAGACTCAACTTCGGCCAAGGAATTGGATGGGGGCTTCCTACAGGCAGTTGGCTCTGATACCAACTTGTGACGCCCCCGACTCAATCGTGCACTAATCATACACGCAAACGTGCACGATCAAGCATAGGGACTCACGGGAAGATATCACAACACAACTCTAACACAAATAAACGGAGATCCACAATATTACAGACCAGGGATCACGAGGATCCGAATACATAAGTCAGTTGTACAAATATTATCTGGGTACAAACATAGTTAGACAAGGTTTTTGCCTTAAGAAGGCTAGCACAAACAACGACTCTAGATCGAAAGGCGAAGGCCTCCTGCCTGGGAGCCTCCGAACCTACTCCTGGTCGGCTGGCTCGATCCAGTAGTACGTGCCGTCTGGACCCTCCTGGTAGTAAGCTCCTGCTGGGATGTCTGACTCCGGGGCTCCATCGTCTGATGTATCATCAAAGTGGGGTATGGGGAAAAGAAGTAACAAAGCAACCGTGAGTACTCATCCAAAGTACTCAGCAAGCAAGGATCTACACTACATATGCAACATTATCAAAGGGGAAAGGATGTATATGTGGACTGGGCTACAGAAACGCCAGAATAGAGAGAAGGCCTAGTCCTATCGAAGACTAGCATCTTCAAACATCTTCACAAGCCACCATCTTGCAGCAATAGAAGAGAGTAGAATAGCATTTTATTAAGCAAACATGTTGAAGTAAGCCTAGAGATCCTTCCTCGACTCCCTGCGAGAAAGCGATCCCGAAGCTTCAATTAAGTAACAAGTATCCAGTTCAAGTAGCAGATCGGGATACACAAACTGAGCATCCTTTACCGTAGGATCGGCTATCGATAGATTATTCTTCCCTGCAGGGGTGCACTACTGTTACCCAACACGCTCGATCACCTCTGGCCGAACACACTTGCTGGGTAATGCCCGGCCTTGGGAGATCAACACGAAGCAGCGCCCTACCTAGGCTCAGCAGAGAGGTCAGCACGCCGGACTAACCTATGCACCAAGAGGTCTTGGGCCATCGCCCTGGGCACCCTGCGCGTTGCGAGACTGGCCGGGGTGCAGGCGCGACACTGAACTCGTCAGTGAAGTATCCAGCCCATTCCCGACAATCAGCCCGCATGGTGAACCGTGACGTCTGAAGAGCTTTCGGGAGAAACGTACATCGCAGAGGGCCCCATAACCATTATCCCGCGTGGTGGTAGTGCGTAAAGGGCACGCCGACCCACTCAGATCAAACACCCAAATCCGATAGGCTGATTTAGTAACACGCGGAGACGATCAGAGTTTCTGAAGCTCCGCCACAATATCACACTCGAGTGCCCTTCTGGCACACCCGACATCATAGATCCCCAGCAGGTACCCATCAGGGTCGACCCGCCTGTAACAAGGGTCAAAGTAACCGTGTGGTCATAACATCAAGGGGGGAAACCCCGAGGAATCACCCTCGGTGGATTCCACTCAATGAAATCATCAGGGTGAACGTATGAGGCATCACCCTCGAGGTTCACACTGAGGGGTTGCACGACAGAGTCGTATCGGAAGTGGAGAAGGAGGAATCACCCTCGATGACCACGACCGAACAGCTACACTGCAGAGTATTCATCAGGAGTGCGATATGAGGTATCACCCTCGGCACTCGAGAGTAACTATGCAGAGTCATACAACTAAGGGGGGGTGAGGTGATGTGTCGGTCTCTGGTCGACGATCACATTGATCGAGTCGTCGATGATCAAGTAGGGGCAACAAGGGTAAGGTGGTGGGGGTCACTGATGGTTCACTACCAACCTATACTAAACAGTTTAACATAGGCAGGTAATGTAACAATAAACATGTTACAAAAGCAGGCTATGCATCAGAATAGGAGCAAACATTAACAGTAGCAAAATCTAATGCAAGCAGGAGAAATGGAATGGGCGATATCTAGATGCTCAAGGGGGGGGGCTTGCCTGGTTGCTCTGGCAAGAAAGAGGGGCCGTCAACGGGCTGCTCGTCTGGAGCGTAGTCGTACTCAGCTACAACGGTGTCGGTCTCGGCGTCTACCGGAGAAGAAGAGGGGGAGAGAAACAATAAATCCACGGCAAAAATGCAAACAATATGTATGACATGCCTAAATTATATGCAGAGGTGTTCTACTGCCTAACTAAATGATTTAGTTAATTTAGGAATTTATTTGGATTTATTTAATTAAATTTGGGCACTATTTATTTATTAAAATCGGTCTAAAAGTTCCATGTTTATCTAGCTAGGGGCATCTGACAGGATTACGGAGGGCGTATTCAGATTCGTATCGAAATTCTGAGCAACTTTCATGTAGAAAGTATTTTCATCTGAGCTACGGTTTATTTTATACGATTTTCTAAAGTTTTAAATCAATTTTATAATTAACAGAATTAAATTAATATAAATGATTTATGATGTCACCATGACGTCAGCAGTCAACAGGGCGTTGACTGGGTCAATCTGATGTGTGGGTCCCGGTTGTCATTGACTGTTTAGTTTAATCAGGGTTTAATTAAGCTAATTACAGATTAATTAGAGTAATGAATTAATTAGTTTAATTAAACAGAATTAATTAATTAACTTAATTAATTATTAATTATTTTTACTAATTTCATTTTCTCTTTTTTTTAAACCGTTCTGGGGCTGGGCCCCACTTGTCATTGGCCCCTAGGGCCAAACGGGCGCGGGCGAACGGGTTACGGGGCGGGCGGCGCCAGGCGCCCGACAGGGCAGCCTCGGGCACGCGGGCGACGGCCGCCGGGGCGCGGCAGGGTGAGGCCACCGCAGCAGGGCGGGGCAAGGGGCAGGAGCAGGGCGCGGGCGAGGTGCGGGCGTGTGCGCGGGGGAGGAGGAGGCCAGGGGCGGGCGCTAGGAGGGGCAAACCGCGGCGGACGGCGGCGACAGAGGGGAGGCGGAGGCGCGGCGACGAGCACGCGGGAAAGAGGGGGGAGGCGCTCACGTTCGTCGTGAGAGGAGGGCGGCGAGGCTCGAGGAGGCCGTTCGGGGAGGAGGACGAGGAGGCGGCGGCGGGGTCCGGCGACGGCGGCGGAGTGCGGCGGCAGGCGTAAGTGCCCCAATCCGATCTGGATCGGGGGGGGGAGGGTGGGGGGAAGAGGGATGGGGAGGAGCGGGGGTGGGGTTAGGGTTTCGGTGGCTCGGGTCCGAGGCCATATAGGCCAAGCGGGGTGGGCCGGCCGGCTGGGCTGGGCCGTGGGCCAGTTGGGCCAGGGGTTTTTTTGTTTTTCTTTTCATTTTGTTTTATTTCTTTTTGTATTTTTCTTTTTATTTATTTTCTCTTATTTTCTGTTTTGTAAATAGTTAGGCCACAAAATGACTTTAGCAAAATATGTGACTTGTACCATTAAATGCTATGTATTATCTACTATTGCCAAAAATTGGTTTGGAGACAAATGGAGTTCACACAAATTTGTATTAAATAAAATGTATTAAACCTTGCTGTTTTGGTACTGTTAGAGTCACCTAATTAATTTATTAATTGTTGGTTACAATTTTAGAATGGTCTCTGGAATATTTGTTATTTAATGAACATTTTAGTTTCTGCTTTGAATAACTTTTATTTTCCACTTTGATTTAATTCGAAGTTTGAACTAGGAGTTGAAATGCAATATGATGCAAATGATGATTATGCACTGTTAACCTAGTTGACTTGTCATTATCAGAAGTGATTACTATGGCTAATGACATGGGGTGTTACAGGTTATCAATCCCTTCACGGTCACTTGCAAAGGTGAGATCTGATAGAGATAGATATAAAAGCTTATTAAAACGTAAAACGAAATAAAAGTAAATAAATTGCAGCAAGGTATTTTTGCGTTTTTTGGTTTATAGGTATGAAAATATATGATGGAAAATAGACCCGGGGGCCATAGGTTTCACTAGAGGCTTCTCTCTTGAAAGAAAACATACGGTGGGTGAACAAATTACTGTCGATCAATTGATAGAAAAGCGCAAAGTTATGATGATATCCAAGGCAATGATTATGAATATAGGCATCACATCCGTGTCAAGTAGACCGAAATGATTCTGCATCTACTACTATTACTCCACACACCGACCGCTATCCAGCATGCATCTAGAGTATTAAGTTCATAAGAACGGAGTAACGCCTTAAGTAAGATGACATGATGTAGAGGGATAAACTCAAGCAATATGATGAAAACCCCATCTTTTTACCCTTGATGGCAACAATACAATATGTGCCTCGCTACCCCTACTTTGTCACTGGGTGAGGACACCGCAAGATTGAACCCAAAACTAAGCACCTCTCCCATTGCAAGAAGAACCAATCTAGTTGGCCAAACCAAACCGATAATTCAAAGAGAAATACAAAGATATCAAATCATGCATATAAGAATTCAGAGAAGATTCAAATAATATTCATAGATAAACTGATCATAAATCCATAATTCATCGGATCTCGACAAACACACCGCAAAGGAATATTACATCGGATAGATCTCCAAGAACAACGAGGAGAACATGGTATTGAGGATCAAAGAGAGAGAAGAAGCCATCTAGCTACTAGCTATGGACCCGTAGGTCTGTGGTAAACTACTCACGCTTCATCGGAAGGGCAATGAAGTTGATGTAGAAGCCCTCCATGATCGAATCCCCCTCCGGCAGGATGCCGGAAAAGGCCCCAAGATGGGATCTCACAGGTACAGAAGGTTAGGTGGCGGAAAAGTATTTTTGTGGACGCTTCTGGTGGTTTGGGAATATTTCTAAATTTATAGGCCAAAGATTAGGGTTGGAGGACTCCCGTGGGGCCCACAAGCCACGGGGCGCCCCCAGGGCGCGTCCTGAGGGCTTGTGGAGCCCTCGGGACTCTTCTGCCTTCCTCTCCAAGTTCTACGTGTGTCTTCTGGTCCAAGAAAAATCATCGCGAGAGTTTTATTCCGTTTGGACTCCGTTTGGTATTCCTTTTTTGTAAAACTCAAAAGCAAGGAAAAAACAGAAACTGGCACTGGGCTCTAGGTTAATAAGTTAGTCCAAAAAATAATATAAAATAGCACATTAATGCATATAAAACATCCAAAACAGATAATATAATAGCATGGAACATTCAAAAATTATAGATACGTTGGAGACGTATCACCTCCTCGCCGGTGACCCTTCTTCTTGCAGCGCCGCCTCCTCATCGGTGACCCTTCTTCTTGCAGCGTCGCCTCCTCGTCGGCGACCTTTCTTCTTGCTGCGCGGCCTCGTCGATATGGTCTGGTAATCCACACCCCACCCACACCATCCTCCTCCTTCCCCATCCCACATGCCCCGACCGACGGCTCGACACCTTCCGCCCAAATCACTGGCCCCGTCCTCCAATTAAGCGCCTCCCACAACCATTTTGCACGTAGTATAACGTGGAGCTCAGTAGCATCTGGCAGCGGAGAAGCAAATCACGGCCGCATGCGCGGACGAGGTCACGATGGCTGCCATGCGTGCCGAGCTCTAGATTTTGGAGGAGCACCTCGTCTTCGAGGCCACCGTCGACACCGTCACACGGTTGTCTACTTTAAAATACAGTTCGTGCTATTTTCTTGAGGCCACCGCCAGTGCCTTCTAGTGATTTGTCCTCTGTAATGTTAATATGCAATCTGATATTCTGAAATGTAATGTCCAGTTAACAGTTTGGTCCAACAATTGCTACATTTCGTATTACTGTTCTCAAGCATTCTTGGTTTCATTAACTGTCTTATCTTCTAGTATATGTTCTATTATGCAATATCGTGCTCAGTTAACTGTTTTGGTTCATTTGTTCTGTTGTCCAGTTAACTGTTTGGTTCAATTCTGCAATTTGATTTTCATTTGTTGTGGGTACAATTTTGTATTGTTATGCATGTGAGAAATAAATCAAATTTGGTTGTACTCAATACATATTCTACTGATAGGATGGCAACTCTCAGCTAACCTGATCAAGATCTTCCTTATATGTGTTGCAGGGAAACAATGGGAGGCACTGTGGTTTACCATTGAGGTTTGCTCATGCATGGTCCTTTCGCTAATAGCACATTATTGTGCAGTTGCGGGAATCATTCTAATATTTATGTTTCTTACAATTTGATCTTGCACATGTAGGTCCTGCTGTCAGAGGCTTAGACCCAATGTTCGACCCATTTTGCATATGGGGAAATGAGATGTCCATGAATATCAGTCAAGTCAAGAAACTCAGAAAGATTGTTAGGATAAAGAAACTTACGACGAATAACAGCAAGATCTTTGTTTTCACAATGAAGAAGACATCAGTAAACTATAGGATGTGGTACTAACTCTTTTACTTGTTTTTACCCCTTATGCCATTTAAAAATTTATAGCATCGATTTATGCATATCTTTGTTTTCAGTACTTTCCAAAGCAGTTCACCGATGATTACCTCTCAAACCACCTGCATGGTCAAGAGGTGATGAAGGTATTCATTCAACACCCACGATACAATATTGAAGTCTTTCTGAAGAGGACGAAGGTTGGGCGGGCAATTATCCATAGCCACTAGCCTAAAGTTGCAAGGACATTCAACATCATTGAAGGCTCAATATTCGCCTTCCGCTTCTGCAGTTTCCCAGATGAGATTCATCTGTCTATTTACCGTGTATGATGCTACTTTCCAAAGGTTTTCCATGTTGCATGTGAAACTTGGTGCTGTTGTGTAATGGCGTAGCTAGCTATATCCCTCTTTGGTGCAACTGAGTGCTGAAGCTATCTGATGTAATTCGATTATGAAATCCTGGTTGCCGTTATACGAATATGAAATATCTGGTGTGTTTTGTAAGAAATGTCAATTTGATTACTACGTGGATTATCAATAATAGGCCAATTACCCTGCTTATTGGGGTTTTCTATTGCAGACGGTTACTCTGACAACACCGTGGGTGATGAACTCAAACAACCCACACGGTTTCTAGAAAGTAGGCGTGTTGGATCAATTAACAATCACACACGGCTTCTGGCAGAGAACTGTTTGCATTAGACCACCTTGCACAAATGTTTCCACATAAAAAACTATGTGTGATATACATACGAATGGAAACATTTTTCTAGGATTCACTATGTGGGATGTACATACGAACGGAAATGATTGGGCATGTATAATTGTCTTCGATGCCTCGCCCGATCGCACACGAGCTCATTTTGCCCCACGTGTGTGACCGGAGGGCCTATCCCCGACGGTTTCTGGGTCGTGTGGGAAGGACCCCCCTATCGCACACACTCACTAGGCGACGGTTTAAAACTTCGTCGAGGAAAGGGGGTAAAAACCGTTTGTATAGCACGTCTCTGCACCAGTGAAAGCTCCCCCTAGATGTGATATCCCCCCTAAGAGGGATGAACTAACCTTGGGTTTTGTCGATGATGATTTCATGTAGATAGTGAAGATGTGGATGCTCTATGTTGATGTAGATCATTTGGAGCAATCCATTGGAGTGTTGCACTTTCAATACCTGCACGGGTTAGTCCCACAAGGAACATACAAGGATATCCATAGACATAGAGTGAATTGCACATATGACGATGTCCATGAAAGCATTAAGTTACCTTGTCCCTTGTCTTACCAACAAGAGGGTTTGTGACTCCATGAGCTAGTGCAAGATATGAAAGTTGGTTGCACAAGTCTTGCCAAAATGAATATGAGTGAAGTATGTTGGCAGAGTCACCCTCGAGAACACTCTAGTTCTTTTTATTTGGGATCCACATCAACTTGATGGGAATCCTTGGAGTTGTAGTTGAACTTGATGATGTAGAGCTTGACGTAGTCTTGGGAACCCACTTGACCATGGCCTTAGGACCTTCTTCAAATGAGTCAATCTCTTCTTGAAGCTTGTCCTTGCCTTTTGACTTGTGGTCTTGTGGTGGAAGATCATCTTGAGCTTGTGTTCCCTTGAAAGAAGTGGGGTCATACTTCTCTTGTTGAGGAACAAACTTTGTCTTGGGGTATTGATCTTCATCCCACTCAACTCCATTGGCATTGAACTTTCGTTCAAAACCAACCCCTTGATTCTTCCGGTGTCTTCCTTGCTTGCGTACAATTTCCTCAAACTGCTTACTCCCGGCAAGGCTCTTGTAAGCACCTTTCTCTATAATTCCCTTCAATAAGCTATTTTCTTGCTAAAGTGTAACTTGGCTAAGAGAATCATTAGTGGAATCAAGAGAACTACTAGAAGCAACAATATTGGATTTAGCATGGTTATTGTTACTACTAGAAGAAGAATCTTTTTTGCTCTTGTTGCTAGATTTTACTTGTGGCATATAAGTAGACAAGAGGAGACATTTGGCAATGTAAGAAGAACTCTTCTTCCGAAGATCATCATTGATAGCTTTTAGGAACTCATGCTCTTGCTCTAAATTTAGCTTCTCGAAGCGTA
Source organism: Thinopyrum elongatum (assembly GCA_011799875.1). Classification (NCBI taxonomy): domain Eukaryota; kingdom Viridiplantae; phylum Streptophyta; class Magnoliopsida; order Poales; family Poaceae; genus Thinopyrum; species Thinopyrum elongatum. The sequence continues at coordinate 447,014,489 of CM022303.1, forward strand.
GCTTCTCATGAGTCCTTAGGAGCTCTCTACGATCCTCTTGAGTTGTTTCATGAGCTAAATTAAGAGTGTTTAGTTCTTTAGTTAGACGCTCAATATCCTTCTTATCATTGTCATTCGTTTCATCTTGATTAACATGATTACTATCAAGTTCATCATAGTTTTCATCACTAGTTTTGTCAACAAGTAAATCATCATCACCTAGCAAATCATCTTCATCACTATTGAAATCAACATACTCGGGGTGTGATACCTTGGGGCCTTTAGCCATGAAGCATCTTCCAATTCCTTCATTTGGTGAGTCAAATATGTCGCAGGAGTTGGATGACACAAGTGCAAGACCAGCAACACCTTCATCTTGAGTATAGTCGGAGTCGGAGTGATAGCTTCTCTCGGAGTAGTTGTCGGAGTCGGAACCGGATACCCATTCACCAACATGAGCTTGATGTCTTCATCTTGTGTAGCTATTTGATGCCTTGTCCTTCCTTTCCGAATCCTTGCTTCTACGAGAGGGTCTTCGTTCATAATGATCATCTCTACTCCTTCTCTCTCTTGTAGGTGATTCATCTCTTCTACTCCTCCTTTTTGGTGAGTCTTCTCTTTTCTTTTAGGGAGCCGTACACTCATTGGAGTAGTGTCCGGGTCTTCCACAATTGTAGCAATTACGATCACGACTAGAAGATCTTTTGTCATAGTAGGACCTTGACTTGAAGCTTCTCTATTTGCTTCTATTCTTGTAGAACTTGTTGAAGTTCTTCACCATTAAGCTTGTCACTTGATGTTGTAGGAGCATCACTTGAAGCTTTGTAAACACCACTTGACTTGTTGTGGAGCTCATCCTTATCCTTGAGTGACATCTCATGAGCAACAATTCTACCAATGACTTCCGTAGGCTTGAGATCTTTGTAATTGGGCATCATTTGGATCAAAGTGCACACGGTATCATATTTTCCATCCAAGGCTCTAAGGATCTTCTTGATGATGAATTTGTCGATCATCTCTTCACTTCGTAAGCCGGCAATCTCATCTGTGATGAGAGCAAGCCTAGAGTACATTTCGGCGACTCCTTCACCATCCTTCATCTTGAACTTGTCAAGTTGACTTTGAAGCACATCCAACTTGGATTCCTTGACGGACTCGGTACCTTCGTGCATATCAACCAAAGTATTCCAAATTTCCTTTGCATTCTCAAGGCAGGTGATTTTGTTGAATTCTTCGGGGCATAATCCATTGAAGAGAATATCACAAGCTTGAGCATTGTATTACAACATCTTCAATTCATCTGCGGTGGCTTCACGATCCGGTTCTTTCCCATCTTAAAAGTATTCACCTTGCAAGCCAATACGAACAACAACCCAAACGGCGGGGTTATGACCAAGAATATGCATTTTCATCTTATGCTTCCAACTAGCGAAATTTGTACCATCAAAGTAAGGACCTCTACGGTGATAATTTCCCTCGCTAGACGCCATACTCTTCTAGGTTGTGAAACCAAGGCTATGATCACCAAAGCTATGGGAATCAAGGCTAATGGAGACCAAAGCTCTAACACCACTTGTAGGATCAAAAATATGTCTAGAGGGGGGTGATTAGACTACTTGACCAAATAAAATTCTATCATTTTCCCAATTTTAGTTGTGGGTAGATTTTAGCGATTAACATAAGTCAAGCAATCAACCTACACATGCAATTCTAAGAGTGTAGCAGCGAAAAGTAAAACATTGCATATGAAGGTAAAGGGAAGGGTTTGGAGAGGGCAAACGTAATGGAGACACGGAGATTTTTGGCGTGGTTCCGATAGGTGGTGCTATCGTACGTCTACGTTGATGGAGACTTCAACCCACGAAGGCACGGAGGGCTCCACCCACGAAGGGTCCACGAAGAAGCAACATAGTCTATCCCACCATGGCCATCGCCCACGAAGGACTTGCCTCACTCGGGTAGATCTTCACGAAGTAGGCGATCTCCTTGCCCTTACAAACTTCTTGGTTCAACTCCACATCTTGAAGGAGGCTCCCAAGCGACACCTAACCAATCTAGGAGACATCACTCTCCAAAAGGTAATAGACGGTGTGCTGATGATGAACTCCTTGCTCTTGTGCTTCAAATGATAGTCTCCCCAACTCTCAACTCTCTCTCTCAGATTTGGCTATGATGGAAAGATGATTTGAGTGGAAAGCAACTTCGGGAAGGCTAGAAATCAAGATTCTTGTGGTAGGACTGGAATGTCTTGATCTCAACACATGAGTAGGTGGTTCTCTCTCAAAAAATGTATGGTGAAAGTGTAGGCACGTTCTGACGGCTCTCTCACAAATGGAGAAGGGGGTGGAGGGGTATATATAGCCTCCACACAAAATTCAACCGTTACACACATTTGACTCATCTCGGTGGGACCAAATGGTTAAACTCGATGGCACCGATCTGTTAAAAAATGTGAACGTTAGGAATCTCGGTGGGACCGATGTGCTAGGGCTTAGGGCAAACCTCATCTCGGTGGCGCCGATTGCATCAATTCGGTGAGACCGAAGTGAAGCAATAAGGCAACAGAGAGTTGGTCAAGCCAACTCGGTGAGATCGATTGCATAACTCGGTGAGACCGAAATAAATGCAACAAGTCACAGAGTGTTGGCAAGGCCACCTCAGTGAGACCGAGATCCGTATCGGTGAGACCGAATTGCTATGGTTTCTGGCAGTGGCTATGTCATATGAACTCGGTGGCTCCGGATAGAAAGAATCGGTGGGGCCGAGTTGGAGTTTAGGGTTTTTGACATATTTGGATGGAGAAAGTGGCTGAGGGTTTTGGAGCAATATCACTAAGCATTTGAGCAAGCAAGCCATTAAGCAACACCTCATCCCCTTTTAATAGTATTGGCTTTCCTACATACTCAATGTGATCTTGGATCACTAAAATAAAGATGAAGAGTCTTGAGCTTTTGCCAATATTTGTCCTTAGCATTTTGAGGGGTCCACATCTATAGTCCATGCCATGCCATTCATTGAACTTGCTTGAATATTTATCTTGAATGGATATTAGTTCAATGAGCTATATGTTGTTATGAATTACCAAAACCACCTGGAGATTAGTTGCACTTTCAGTATGTTGAAGTGGTCGTCCTAACCTAGATGCGACGACAAGGGTCGACGACCTGCTCTTCGTCCCAATCAATCAACGACCTTTCTGGGCGAAGGGGACCCACTATTTTCCTCCTGGCTTGCATGTCTCGTGGTATGTAGTTTCAGCCTCTACTCGGAGGCCATGGCGTATAGGTGCTTCAGCCACGACGACCTCGTTTACCCAAGTGGGTCATACCCAGTGGCGGAGACAGGACCCAGGCCGGGGGCCCTGGGCCTGGGGCGTGAGGATTTGTTCCTTCGTTCACTGTAGCGTTTTTGCACTGTTCCGCACTGTTTATCACTGTAGCGTTGAAGCAGGCCTGGGGCTCAATGCTAGCCTGGCTCCGCCCCTGGTCATAACCGATGACGACAAGATTCAATCCGGACGGATGCTACTTTGGACACGATGATGTTTCTCTCTTTAGCTTGGCTGCAACTTTTTGTGTTTTGTTGGATTCTTGAATGCAATCCGATGGAGTTTTGTAAATGAAGTGTTGAAGGACCGTTTTGGCTATGGGAAATAGCAACGCTTCACGAGTGATTTTCTAAGAATAACATTTGGTGTTTGATATATTCTTTTCACATGTCAAAATGCTAAAGATTTCCACCTAAAATTCTGCTGGCAGAATTGAGTCTAATCACGAACGCATCTATTTTTTCAAATTTCTTTACATTTGAAAAAGAATTTTTGACGCGTGGAATCATGTTTTTTTTTAGCGGAAAAGGGCTCTTTATTCAACTTTTTTTTTATTCAACTGAAACTCGCGGAATCATGTGCTCATGGGAGTAGAATTGGATTTCCAAAGTGTTGGGTCCTTCGTGGGCCTTCTATTGTCAAAAACAGTGTTAAAAAAAGAAAAGAAACGTAAACTGGTGCGGTGCAACCACAGAAGACAGAGCCACTGGTCCGCCGCTTCCTTCCCTCAACAAAAAAAAAAAAAAAACTGGTCCGCCGCTTCCGTGTCACGAGCACACGACCGGCGGTTGAGCTGGGGGTGTGAGTCAGACCGAGGAACCATCCGGATCCGTCCCGTTCCTTCCTTCCTTCCGACCCACGGCGAGCGAGGAGACCCACCTCGCCGTCTCACTCCCGTCCCACCGCCACCGCCGCCTCCTCGCCCCCTTCCCTCGCCGGCGCCCCCGAATTCGAAGCGGCGCGCATGGCGAGGCCCGACGAGAGCTGGGCGCGGAACACCTCCCCGGGGGACGACGCGTCCACGAGCCACGCGCCCCACCCGGAGGGCGCCTCGCCGGACATGCTGCGGAACACGCCGTCCAACATCGCTAGGCTCGAGGACGCGATCGAGAACTGCGCCGCCCGCCGCAAGTACCTCGCTCGCACCAAGAGCCCCTCCGACGGCGAGGACGTCCGCTGGTACTTCTGCAAGCTCCCCCTCGGGGACAGAGGTGCGCCCTCCTCCCTCCCTCCCTCCGCGCCTGCTTACTCCAGCCGATCCAGTTTCATGTACTAGTAGGCCTGCTAATTAATCTGATGCGTCGTACACATCATCGGTGCCCTGATTCGCTGATCCCATGATCACCTGACGCTAATTGGGTCGTAGGTTTCATGTGAACCGGTTTTTCATTTGACTCTTAACGAATGGCGTGATGTAATGCCAAAACGCACATTTGTGCGGTTCCCTAAATCTGCCAATTGGGCTCGTAATTTATGATCCGTGCAGCGGCCAGTCAACCAGCTAGTACTTTACAGTGTTTGTTGGTGTGAAGTGAATTAACGATGTGTAAGTTAAACCTGTTACTGAACTGACCCTTGATGGTCTTGTGTGGTTGGCTGTTGATGCAGTGCTCTCTTCTTCAGTTCCGCGGACGGAGATAGTTGGGAAAGGAGACTATTTCAGGTTCAGCATGAGGGACTGTTTGGCGTTGGAGGCGTCTTTCTTAGAGGTCACTACTTTAAATGCCGATTATTTACTGCTGAACGTTTATTCGCAAGATCACATAAGCTGTAGTGACTTAGCTATAGCTAGCTCAATAAACGCAAGATCACATAAGCTGTAGTGACTTAGCTATAGCTAGCTGCAATGCTACAGCTTTTGATATACAGTTCACTTGGAAGCAATAACATTGGCAGCACAAGGGATCTCCAGTGTGTTATTCTAGGTTTGGGCTGTGCTAGTTTATTTTCTTTGACTTGGTTTATTTTTTAGTCTGTATCCCCTTTATAATGTAAAGGGGGTTATAATCTTCATATTTGTTATATCATCATTGTCTTACTGGTTTGTAGAGAGAGGAATCACTGCTTGGGTACTGGTGGAGGGAGTATGCGGAATGCAGTGAAGGGCCAACAGGTTCCTTGGTTAAAGCTGATATGTCAGACTCTGAATATTTGTATAAGGTGGAGGAGGAGCGGGTTGGGGTTCCTGTGAAAGGTGGACTATATGAGGTTGGTATTTTTATCTAGTATATCTCACTACTCATATGCTACCAGGCTCTCTTTTTCGTTTGCAAAACAGTTATGGATCTATCATCCATATTACATTCTACTCAGTGTACGCAGTTATGACAAAAAAATCACTAGTTAACATACTTGAAAGTAAAAAAAGCAATACCATATTACAGCCATATAACAATACTAGCAGATAGAAGGCGCGGCGGCACGCCGTGCCCTTGGTTGAGCCCGCGCATGTTCTTTTGTAAAGTAAGAGAAGGGTGGCAGTGTATTGGGGTCGAGCTGGTTGCGAAGAAGTCCTTTTGACAGATTCCAGAATTTTTCATTACACATTAGCAGACCATGAAAACATAATCAGAATATGTAATCAGTTGTTTATTATTTGTCATTTCCAACTTCTGTCTACTGTCTAGCTATCAAAATCTAATGCATCATTAACAGAAATTCAACGCGTATGTCTCCGCGAGAAGTTAACTTTATAATCGTTGCAAGTTCAGAATCAAAGTATCTTACTATTAGCCTAGGAAGTCTGCAGCATGATCATCATAAAAAAAGCAGTACCACAGAGAATGCCATCTACTTGAATGAATATCTTTCAAGATGGAAGGTAACATGTAATGTTGGAGGATGGATATCCACTTAGAAATGCACAACAATCAGTTACAAATCAGTGGGTTTCTCATCTCTACCAAATAAGTAAGGCCAAAAAAAGCTAAATGAGCACAGCTACGGAGCTACCCCACAACCTAATTAGTCGGCTGTCAAACTATGCTTGAATGCTTTAGTTTTGCCATCCAGAACATGTGTACTTCTAAAAGAGAAACCTAGAACATTTGAAAATAAAGACAGAGAACCAACTTTAAGGAACTATACTGCTTCAGTGCAAGGTGGTCAATCATCTGCCAAGCAAAAGTAGCAGTAGATTTTTGTCTGTATAGAAATGGACGTTGAATTTGCAAGGTTAAAGTAAAATGATGTCCATATAACATATAGCATTATTCATGTTTCGCTGAACTAAAGTGGCAGAAAAGAAACAAATATATTAATAGCATATTCAAGAATATATTTTAAGGGGAATCATTGCCATATAATCAATTATAAGTGTCTTTCAGTACACAGATTTGAATTAGGTGTTAGGACTTGTAACAATTCTTGGTTTCTTCGCTATGCACTATCCATAAGAAAAAGAACTTAGTGCCCCTTTGTTGTAACAGTCTGGCCTAAATAGTCGGTGATGACCCCCAACCTCAAACACATTATGGGTTGCGCTGCAGCAGAGGTTATCAAATTTATCAAGAACTGGACATGTATGATAATGTTGTGACAAGTGTCCGAACAAGTGATGTCGACACTGATGACTTCCCGATTAAGATAGGACCGCATCAGGGGTCAGCTTTGAGCCCTTATCTTTTTGCCTTGGTGATGGATGAGGTCACAAGGGATATAGAAGGAGATATCCCATGGTGTATGATCTTTGCGGATGATGTGGTGCTAGTTGACGAAAGTTGGACGGGGGTAAATAGGAAGTTAGAAATATGGAGACAAACCTTGGAATCGAAAGGGTTTAGGCTTAGTAGAACTAAAACCGAGTACATGATGTGCGGTTTTAGTACTACTAGGCGCGAGGAGGAGGAGGTTAGCCTTGATGGGCATGTGGTGCCTCAGAAGAACACCTTTTGATATTTGGGGTCAATGCTGCAGAAGGATGGGGGTATTGATGAAGATGTGAACCATCGAATCAAAGCCGGATGGATGAAGTGGCGCCAAGCTTCTGGCATTCTTTGTCACAAGAGAGTGCCACAAAAGCTAAAAGGCAAGTTCTACAGGACGGCTGTTCGACCCGCAATGTTGTATGGCGCTGATTGTTGGCCGACTAAAATGCGACATGTTCAACAGTTAGGTGTGGCGGAGATGCGTATGTTGAGATGGATGTGTGGCCACACGAGGAAGGATCGAGTCCGGAATGATGATATACGAGATAGAGTTGGGGTAGCACCAATTGAAGAGAAGCTTGTTCAACATTGTCTGAGATGGTTTGGGCATATTCAGCGCAGGCCTCCAGAAGCTCCAGTGCATAGCGGACGGCTAAAGCGTGCGGAGAATGTCAAGAGAGGTCGGGGTAGACCGAATTTGACATGGGAGGAGTCCGTAAAGAGAGATCTGAAGGATTGGAGTATCACCAAAGAACTAGCTATGGACAGGGTGCGTGGAAGCTGGCTATCCATGTGCCCGAACCATGAGTTGGTCGCGAGATCTTATGGGTTTCACCTCTAGCCTACCCCAACTTGTTTGGGACTAAAGGCTTTGTTGTTGTTGTTGTTGTTGGTAGAACATCAAGTAGGGTTATCAAACTGAAATTGGTTTGACGACCTAATTTCTGTGAAGCTGGGTTGTTGGAAGAAACTTAGTATGTTAGCATCTTAGCCATGGAACAATATGGTAGTGGCACACAAAGTTAAAGTGAGGACGATTACAAAAGGAAAAAAAATTCAGACACTATTAATTAGTAACAATACCAATTTGGCTAATCACACCAGTAAATTTAATCAGGGGTGAAATCACATTATCTTATTCTTATACAACATGAAAGTGTACAGGAATTAGTTAGTTGGGGATATATGTTGTTGTATTAAATTATAAGTAGGACTTGTAGAATCATAAAACAGGGCATAGTTGTTGTATTGAATTATAAGATAGTACATTCAAGCAACTGTGAACTATATTCAACATATGAAGGGAAACGTATTACTTACCATTGCACTTGCTTAGTTTCAGAACTGGAAGTCGGCAGCATATCCACATTAGTAACATCTGACATAGAATTCAAGTAGGCTTCAATGCTTGGTCAACAACAGTTTTGTAAGGAGGTTCTCCCTTCTATTTGAAAATTCTCTCCTTATCAATCCAACATTTTTTTTTCTAGGATAAACCCTCAGAGAAACTTGTATATTGTACAGTGGAGTTCCTCGTAAAACTTAGCAACAGTTAAAGTTGGGACCAATTCAACCCCAACCGCGATACAACGACAGTTTATACCACACTTTGTAAGTAGCACTAACGTACAATCCTTTTCTACTTATGAGCTAATGGCCTACATCATGTAACAATGGTAGTTGTGAACTTGTACGTTAAACTGGAACAAGGTTTTGCCAGTACTAATATAAGATTCTCCAGAACAGTGTAAATGCAATAACAATTTTAACTGAAAATAGTGTTTTTATTGCGTTTATAAGATACTTTCTGAAGTTCGAGACAGGATTCCCAAAGAAAATGGTTCATACCATGCTAGGAGGGGAGATGGGTGACCGGCGCCTCCACCTCGGCTCCATGGAGGTGCGATGGAGGACCGGCGCCAGGAGGGGAGATGGGGCCTCGGCGGCAGCTTACGGCGAGGTGGGGTGTGAGCTGAAGGAGAGGTGAGGACCGGCGATGGGAGCAAGCCCCTTTATACTCGCTTACGGTGGTGGGGTGGTGGGCGGCGTGAAGGAAGATAGGGAGCGGCGGCGGAGGAAGAAAGGGGAGAGATTAGAGATGAGGAAGAATAAACGGGAGAGGTCTTCGAGAGTACGTAGAAGACAGAGGAAGAAGGTTCGGCCTAAGAGGTGGATTCCTTTTGATGCTGAGTCAAAGCGGTGATTGGACGACGGTGAGCCAACCAAACCAACACCCATAAAAACAGGTAGCAAACACTGGAGAAAAACCGGCAGTAAACCAGATGAAAACCGGGACATGTGTCGCTAGGGAAAGAGCTCCCGCCCAGCACTGGGAACGCATTAGGAGTTGCCCTAATAGCCATCTCAAATCTTTTATATATTCTAGTTTTCAATCATACTGGTGTTACTTATTACTCCTACCCGGTCAATAATTATACTGCAGGTTGATTTGATGAGACGTCATTGCTTCCCTGTATATTGGAATGGTGAGAATAGACGTGTTTTGAGAGGCCACTGGTTTGCTCGAAAAGGAGGTCTTGATTGGATTCCCTTGCGTGAAGATGTTTCTGAACAACTTGAGTTAGCATATAAGTACCAGGTATGAAAATGTGCCGTGTGTTTACTCTTTAGCAACATTATCATGTAAATGTGCTGTGTCTTTATTCTTTAGCAACATTATCTGGTAAATTGTGATATTCGGGATCAATACGTTGTCTTCACTGTTCTGGATAGTACTCTTATAGTTTCGACTAGATAATGTACTAAGCACTGATTACGAGTCGAAGGACTAGTCGAGACTAGTCGATGGACTAGTCCATGAGTCGCAACTGTGGTGTCGACTGCGAATCTCGTGTAGACTAATTCGATGAGTCGAGCGGTCGAGAGACTAGTCTACGACTAGTCTGGACTAGTCCTGCTGTCTGAGTCGCTCGACTCAAATTTGGGAGGGGAAAATTGGAGAGCGAGCTATGAGAATGAGCCACCTGGACGAGGCCACCGCCAGCACCCACTGACCCGCCGCCGGGACGGCGGATGGCGCAGCAAGGCGCGGCAGCTGGCCGGAGCTCGTGCTCGGGCGGCGGCCATGCCCGTGCCCCGTAGGCGCATGCGGCCCTGTGACGAGAAAGAAGGAAGAGAGAGAGAGAGAGAGAGAGGAGAAGAGGCACGGCGGTGGTCGGCGGGCTCGCCGGCGGCGGCGGTTGGAGGCGCGGGTCGCGCGCGCGCGTGCTTTTGTGCGTGATGGCGCAGGCGGCGGCGACGGGATCGATCGGGAGCTAGGGTTACAGAGGCTGGGATGGGAAGTAGGCTAAGTAGCTGGCTACTTGGGCCCAAATGGGCCAGCTGGGGGTGGCGTGCTGAGCGGCACTGGGCTAGGCCTGGCGAGCGTTGGCTAGCACTGCTGGTATTATTGTATATACTGTAATGTGCTGTACAGTTTACTACATACTACTACATACTTGCTACTAGGTATTAGTAGTTGAGTACTACAGTACTTTGTCGACTAGTCTAGCACTAGTCTAAGACTAGTCCGATTAGTCTATAAGTCTCAACCTCGGAACGACTCAACGACTCGTCGACTCGTAATCCTTGGTACTAAGTGTATATAACCAAACTTGCTTCACTAGTCATGGGGAATAATACTTGGCCATCACTCCTGTTGAAAAAAAAAGCCAAACCTGTTTCACTAGATAGTGCAAATTAGTTCAGTGGGTATCATGTTAATGATGGCAAACAATGTTATTTAACTATATGTGTGCCATGGGAGGGGGTGGATATACCATTTCTGTCAAATAAAAGTTGTCATGGTACAGTGTTTGGGTTTTCAATATCCGCACTCCCTTCCCTGGTTCAGAAAACAGTTGAACACCCTATCATTGTCAAAATAGGTCTGGCATCGTCGTAAATTTCAACCTTCAGGCCTGTTTGCTGCGCGGGTCGATCTCCAAGGAAGTACACCGGTATGTAATATTCCAATAATCTCTTCTGAAAAGAGAAAGAATAATTTCTTCTAAAAAGAGAGAGAGTTGGATGAAGGCTGAAGTATATTTTGTGCAGGGATTGCATGCTTTTTTTACAGGAGAGGATGATACTTGGGAAGCTTGGCTTGTCTTTGATACAGGTCCTAAACTAGGCAGCAACACAATCAAATTAAGGCGTGGTTTCTCTTCTTCTGGATCTGCAAATCCTACCCAGGTGAACAACCATGTTAAAGTGTTCTAATGTTATGTATGTATATCAAGTGCTCCTGACCTCACTTTATGAATGGCTTAGAGAAGTCAATTTTTTTTTATCGACCGAAATGATGAGATACCTGAACTGTTTATATCCTGTCTTGGCAAATATTGATGTTTATTGCCCATTTGGTTTATGAGAACAAAATATTGTCCGCGATGTGTTTTGACTTTGGCTGTAGAGTCGTATGATCCAACATCAAGAAGGATTGGCAAATTAGTTGAAGTTGTATTGTATTTATTGTGTTGACTATTGAAATGTAATTTGATTTAGCACCTCTTGAGATGGCTAAGGACTATATGAGGTTTGATAGACATACTATAGACTGCAGAGCTGAAGATCCTGATTTCATCACTCACTTGCTGTGATGTTGCATCAGTTCTTGCGGCAAAAAAGGAACCAATTCTTTTTGGACTAATTTCTGTCTTGTTAAATCTTAGTGTTTATTGCTCATCTACATTATTCTAAGTAGATGATCCCATTTTCGAGCACATGCAAGCCCTCCACATAATCAAGCACATGCAAGTCGTCCACATCATCAATTTTTATTTTTTCAGCAACAAATAATTCGACTAAAACAGAAGGTCACAAGGCACTATAAAGTGCAGTACTATCCATTTATTGTCAAGTCTGCTACCGTTCACATGGCGAGAATGTAGAGTGGTGTTATTATCATATATCCTAATTTTGTACTCGATAATTTATTGTCATAAATTTCCGTAGCAACGCGTGGGATATTATCTAGTTCAGTTTATGAGCCCAGGATGTTGGCTTCTATGCGGTTTACACTTTGGCCGTAGAGGCTTATGAGGATTTTGATAAACTAGCTAAAGTTGCATCTTATTTGCTCTTAAGATGACTGTGGACAGACATACTATGGACTGCATAGCTGAAGGTTGTGATCTCATCACTTACTAGTCATATTGCTGCATCAGTTTTTGCAGCAAGAAAGGAGCCAAGTCTTTTTGCGCTAATTTTGCAGTGCAATCATACTGTTCTTGCTCAGTTTGAGATTTCGTATCAGCACCGGTCACCTGCTAGTACAAATCTAGAATGACTGAATGAGAACCTGCCACCTTTTTCGGGGGTTCTCTTTGTAATCTTTGAGCTATCTTCTTATTTATGTGAATCTGCCTCATTGTCTGCATTGTGTATAATTGTTATCTGATTCTCTGCCAGGATGAGTTGCGTCAACAGAAAGAAGAGGAAACAGATGATTACTGCTCTCAGGTATTTATTGTTTCAGACATCTGTTCTCTTATCACAATAGTCTTTATGATATTATCTCCCAAGCAAAGGATTTACACACACACACACTTATTGCAGAAAAACAGTTTATACTATTATGCTCCACTGGAATATCTGGCTCATCTGAATTCCATTCTGCATCTATCAACACCCTTCATGTCATCAGAGATTTTTTTATATATTTTATAATAATATATAGACATATGGCTAGCATGTAAGATACCAATGGGATGTTTGGTTCGAGGAATGCTCCTCATGTCTTTGCTTGCTCGAGGTAAGGAATGAATCAGTTCATCACTACCACGCCTCACGAGCACTCATTCTCTTAGAGAAATGAGAAATGAGGTCGAATCACTAAATTATGGGTGTTAGAAAGGCTAGAAATGTAGTCGAATCGCTAAAATTATGGGTTGGCCCCATGATGACCCAATCCATCTGAGTCTGAGATGGTTCCGCAAACCAAACATATACCATAAAAGGATGTGAGCATTATATGCTAAGTGACATAGAGTGCACCTGTACATAATTGTCCATGAATGTACTTGACGTGGTTTTAGTTAAAATTTGAACTAAAACCACGTCACTTATCTTGGGACGGAGGGAGTAGTATTTATCCCATAGTTTCAAATTGCTTAACCTTAGCCATCCACCTTACATCTGTGATTGCCACATTCATGGAAGATATAAGGCTTCCGTGTTTCCCCTTACATGCATGTTTAAGGAAATTCCCACGAACTTCAAAAAGTCTTCTGTTGAAGGCTAATTTTAGTTGCTGATGTATGTTATTATCTCTTAATAGGTTCCAGTTGGTCATTTGGTATTCATGGTTCATGGTATCGGACAGAGATTGGAGAAAGCTAATCTTGTTGATGATGTAGTCGATTTCCGCCGTGTGACCGCTAACCTAGCAGATAGATACTTAACTCCTTATCAAAGAAGTACACAGAGGGTCCTATTTATTCCCTGTCAGGTAAGATTAATATAATTTTGGTACTCAAAGTTACTACTTCTGATCTGTGGAAATCTCTAGCATTGTTATTCATCATTGATTGCCTTGTTGCAAAGGACAAAACAGTTGACCTGGCTATATAGCATGAGAGCAAGTACAATAGGGTGATGTAAGCAGGCTATAAGGATTTAAATATTATATTCTTGCTTAGTTGGAAGAGAGACAAGAAGAGAGAGAAGAGAAGCAGGCTGTAAAATAGTAGCCAGCTGCAGCACGCGCTCCAAGAAGCATTGTGAGAGAATGTGGTGGACCATGTAGGGATAAAGTAGTAAAAGTTTATAGCTAACTATTGTATGAGTTGACTCTTAGGTTGGCTATAGATGACATGGCTACTAGATATAGCCTGCAGCTGGCTCTACTATTAACCATGCTCTGATAAAGGAAGCTTGTATCCTGGTTCATGCTTGCTGAGTTAACATACAATCTGATTTTAGACAACTTCATCATCCACTGAAACTTAAACATGTGCATCGTGTTACTTTTGAATTGTGACTTCTATGTTTCATTAATTTATATGGCAGAGTGGTATTGATCATTTATATATGTTATTTATTACTTTCAGGAAGATATAATTATTTAGTTAGTCACAACAACTGTAGCTTATGTGTGTAGCTAAGTATATTGCACTTGCAGAGCAGCATGCTGCCCTTTTGTTCTATCCTGATATGAAATCCTGTTTCATCTATGTTTTCGCTGGCTACTTTTATGTTTACTAGCAATGATTATTATTATTGTAGTGGAGGAAGAGTTTGAAGCTTGGTGGTGAAAACACAGTCGAGAAGATCACTTTGGATGGAGTTAAAGGTCTTCGCGTAGCGTTAGGCGCCACCGTTCATGATGTTCTATATTACATGAGTCCTATCTACTGCCAGCATATAATTGACTCGGTATTTTGCTTTATCGTCACTATTTCTGGTTATTTTCCATTGTTTCCTTGATTTCTTTTTAGTAGTAGAACATATTTTTAATAGTTCTAGTTTCAAACATTGACCTTCGAGTATATTTTGATTCTTATATTCTGTTTCAAAAAGAAGTGATCTGACCCATATATTTTTAGTAGAACATGGAACCCACACAAAGCTCATGTCATATGTTGGGTTGAGGAGAAAGCAAAGTGACGGAATTATGAAACAAAAGCCCGGTCGCTTTTCAAGGAAAATTCAGATATAAACCAACCGCTAATATGTGACATGTAGTATATGGCTCAGATCAGTTCTTTTTTGTTACAAACTTGTGTGTCATGATAGTTCGAGAAAAAAAATCATGGCCGTGTTTTTTTTTGCTGCATTTTTAGGTGGAAAGGGGCGAACCATCACCCTGTTCACCGATCTTTTTAAGTAACGATAATAAGTAATTATTCAAATTTGTAACAGGTCTCGGGTCAGCTGAACCAACTATATATGAAGTTTCTGAAGAGAAATCCTGGTTACAGTGGAAAGGTTTGCTGTTCATAGCTTGCACTACAATTCTTATTCTGATTGCACTTCTTTTCTGTTGGTTAAACAACTGCCTGCCTTGTTTTTTTTGGCAGGTATCATTATATGGCCATTCGTTGGGAAGTGTTCTAACGTATGATATACTTTGCCACCAAGAATCCCTTTCCGCCCCATTTCCAACAGATTATTTTAATATGGAAGTTTCGTCTGATGAAGGCCAAGTAGGAAAAGGACCCAACACAATTGATGTTCATGACTCTGGTGTAAAAGAGCATGATACTTCTTCCACTTCAGGGCATTCATGTGTAGATAATGTAAATCGTGTGGATGAAGAGAGCACCAGAACTGATCATTCACTTACAGACAAGACTGTTCTGCCATGTGTGCTTGAAAATGTGCCAAACAATGATGATGCACTTGAATCACCTATTCCAGTTGATGGGGTGCAAACTGAAGTCGAAAATCAGGTTGAGAATCATCAAATGACATATACTGAAGGAGCTACTCCAGCTGTAAGCACAAAAGATGCTGATGAGTGCATTTCAAGATCCGCCAAGGAACTCCATGAGGTCCCTGACAAAGACAGATTAATCTCATCACTAGAAGAAGAGGTGTGGATCTATTGAATTTGGCTAAATTTTATGTGCTTATCATCTAGGATCTATCTAATTGCATAAGAAGGCTCACAAATATATGATCAAAACTTTAGAACCCAAAATTTAGGGTGTTATCTTGGAGCACCAACTGTGTGGATTTAATTTGCATATCGTGTTGATGCCTAGATTTCTATGTTGACTGCAGGTGAGCCATCTTAAAGCTAAACTAGCGGAACTTGAGCGACAGAGTGATTCAGCGACTCAAAGCATCAGTAGTGTTCAGTCTCATCAAGGTAACTCGTTGCTTTTGTTCCATGAAATTTCTTTGGAGACTGTATATGCTTGTATTTGTGAAGGTTTAATCAGATATTTATGTATATTATTGCCAGATAAAGATGCTAATGATACAGTGAACCTAGTATCAGGCAAACTTAACATAGGGCAAGGCAGCACAAGTCAGTCCTACAGACCACGTATTAGATACACTAAACTAAATTTTAAGGTAAACTATCCTTGTTATTGTTCACTGATGCTTTTATTTTTTGACATGTTTATACCATCATCACATCATTTTTTGATACTCAGGTTGACACATTCTTTGCTGTTGGATCCCCTTTGGGAGTTTTCCTGTCGCTGCGGAATGTTCGTATTGGTGTTGGTATGTGGCATTTGACTAAAATATGCTTTGCCACAGCAGTGTTGACACTATTTTGTGGTTTTTATAGTTTTCCTTAGTACTCTTCATATATTTAGAATTAAATTATATCACATTTATTTATAAAATGAGTATTTATCTTATATTACAAAACTAGAAAAAAAAATATCATCTGTGCTGTGTTTAGGATAGCATAAACCAAGGGCCAGTGAAGGCTGTAAAACTAAATGCAGGGCTCCACAACACTCTCTCTTCAGTGTTTCAGCCCCCCAATGCCTCCAGAGCGCTTTCCTTCTGAATGAAATGAAATTATGACCTTTTGTATAGATGCATTGTCATGTCCCTCTGCTGTATTAACATGGATGGTGTCTTCATGACTATAAAGTCATTATTAGCATAGCTTCCTCTATGCATCTATGTTCCTGGCGTATCACTAGTGTCTTGATGACTTTTCATTTTGGAAAGGTCTATGGGGAACCTTAACCCACCTTATGATTTCTCATTGCCCCTGGCAATTGGCAGTTGATGATCTGCTATCTTATTTCTGAAATTCGTAGCTTCTTTTTTAAAGGCAGGGGACAAGATTATTGGCAAGACAAGAACGTTGTTGAAGAGATGCCATGCTGCAGGCAGATGTTCAATGTTTTTCATCCTTTCGATCCTGTAGCATACAGGTTTGTAGCTTCCTTGCATATTATCGTTTTAACCTTCTGTTTAGAGAGCTGGCCAAAGATGCAATATCATAATAATGGAACTAAGTAACGCCAATCTGGTATGAATTAACATGTTACATAAGCTTCACCACTTTTGCTGAATATTCCTGAAGGGACTAAGAGCTTTGCCACTTTTTAGATATGTTCCTTTATTTTACTGGAATAGAATGCACTTAATCTGTTGCAAAGTGGGGAACATGGCACATAAGTCTAGGTCGGCTTTTGTTGCAGAGTTGAACCACTTGTATGTGAAGATTATGTGAACAAGCGCCCCGTTGTTATACCCTACCATAGAGGCGGAAAGAGGATACATGTTGGAGTGCAGGTGGGTTTTATGTCATTTAACCGAACTCACAAAGGAGCATGTCTGTTTCTAACTTGAGGCTGATTTCTCTCTTATATAACTAATTTGGTTTGATATGTTACAGGAGTTCACAGAAGACGTTGCTGCACGTTCTCAGGCTATTGCCCGTCAATTCAAGTCATTGAAGGTTTGCTCTTTATTCCGATACGCTTATATGGATTTAGTGCATAAAGTTTTAAAACAATTATGTGAATATGGGTGGGGTTTGATGTATTAACCTTTGATACATGTGAATGATAGAGAAGCGCATGGCTCTAACCTGATGAGTTGGTTTGTTTGTTCTGTTTAGGTCAAAGCGGTAGCTGCCTTGTTATCACTGAGCAAAAATGACACGGAAGGTAATTGATACATCAGTTTTTATTAGCTTTTACACAATCTGAGCGAGAAACAAGCAGTGCTCTGATCAATTGTTATTATTTAGAGGACGATGAGAGCACCAAGGAGGAGGAGAGGTCATATGGTTCCATGATGATGGAAAGGCTGACTGGTTCACCGGATGGTCGAGTTGATCATGTGCTTCAGGTTATTAAGCTCTTGCCGTTTTCTACTCTTTGTATTGGTGTACTGTTGCTTACTTTAGTCATTAAAATGAACATGCTCCACTATGCATGTGAATGGTATTGTGCAGTTGCTTTAGCATAAGCCATGTTGTAGCTCGGCGCACACCTGCATGTGTTCTCAATTCTCATCTTGCATTTTCAAAAGGCAGCTCAGGACTTTCGGGTGGTGGACAACATGTACCCACTGGCAAGCTAGTAACTGGCCGGGTCCCCAGTCCCCTCCTGTCAACTTGACATACTTACCCTCCCCTTTTCCATTTTGGCTGAACTAGTTTGCCTTGCTTGATTGCATTTGCAGTGAGTGCAAATATTTCAGAGCTTACAATCTTATAATAATCTAATTGCAGGAGAAAACATTTCAACATCCATATTTATCTGCTCTGGGATCTCATACGTGAGCTCACTCATCGGTTCTGTTGGTTTCCATTTGTTTTTCCCCATGTCTATTTCACATTTTTAACAAGCCTCTGGATTGATTCCTGTAGCAACTACTGGCGGGATCATGATACTGCTCTCTTCATTATCAAACATCTGTACTGTGATATACCTGAAGAACCTCCAACTGATGGAACTGGAAGTGCACCCATTAGACTGTTCTATGTGAGGGATCCAATTGCTGAAGACACTCCCCTGACATTTTCAGACCACTCCTCAGTTAAGGAATTCTCCAGAAAGGTGAAAACTTATTCGAGAAAAGAGGAGGATGATGCAAACTGTGAAGCCTCTTGATGGTATGTTGACATGTTAATTTTCATTTATTCCGTTCACTATTATAAGATGTTTTGCATATTTCAATATGGACTACATGCGAATTGAAATGAGTGAACACACACACTATAATGCGTCTATGTACATCCGATTCAGAAAAAAGTTAGAACATCTTATAATAGTGAACTGAGGGAGTATCTTCTAGCATGCTACATGTGTAGGTTGGACTGTTGGTTGGCTAATGGTTAGCGGCACCAGCAGTCTATAAAGTTGTTCATGAATAGTTGAATGAGAGGTTTCAGTAGCTCAGTAAGTCAGTATGTACTGGAAAACCTCTTCCTCATGATGGGTGCATATGTTTTGTCGAACCCCGAGAAAACCCATTCGTAGGGTTTCATTTTGCTGTATTTATCTCCTCTAAATTTTCTAGTGACTGCCAACTTTTTAACTATAACTCCCAGTTGATTGTTTGCATCCAGTATGTTACTCCATATGATCATTATGGCAGTAAGTAGGCTGGGAACGTGGTTTGGCTTGCTTTCAACGAAGACTTAACTGACGCACAATGTTTGATTTTCTGTTCAGGTGACCACTGTATGTTGCGACGTGATATCGTCTTACGATTTTCACCTAGCAGAAGTGTTCCGCCAGAAGAAAAACCCCCTAGCAGAAGCGTGATGTACATAAAAGCACCTGGCATAGAGGGACGCATAGCACAGTTTGGGGAAAAAGGGGGATACATTGCTGGTGTGCATCCTTGTCACTTTGCACCACAGATCAGAGTCAGAGCACACTTGCGGGTGAACGGATGTTGCACATAGAATTATGGCCCGGCACATGCTGTGTATAACTTGTTTACCTGTATCTCTAGCAGTAATTTTGTACATACATATACAGATATAAAAGGGAGAGAGAGTGTAAAAAAGAGCGATTAGATTCGAGCGGTTGAACACCAGGTGGAAAAACGGAGGTCAAGACTCAGTTGCGTGCCTGCAGTGCAGCACGTCCGATGGCGATTGCACCGGCACAAGAGCGAGCAGATGTGCATTCTCACATCATGTGTAGAGAGCAAAGAGCCTTTGCCCAATGTCAAATTCTCCAACCGGCTGTAATACAGACATCAAAGGACAAAAGGAGGAGTCACCAACGCCATCTGTCGAAGTCTAAGGAAATACACTTGACTTTTGTCCCCTGGCACCAGTTGAATGATAGGAGTAATCTCTCTCGCGTGTCATGGAATACTCGGTCAAGAAACAGCTGGACTTATGATATGATAATAAGCGTCGTTGTTGATATATGGAACAAAACTAAGTGTTATAACGACGGTAAGTCGGCTGCCTGTAATCTGTGCCACGTTGACGGCCGTGTCCCGTCCCTATCGTGCTTACAGTTTTGGTCAGTCGCATAATTTGACCGCAAACGCGATTTGCATGGGCTGGTTTGACCGTTTGACGTGGTCACTGCCCTCTCGCCTACAACCAAGAACCAACCTACGCACTATACAGATACATTACACGTGCATGTGCCTGACTTGCTCCAAGCCTCCAACTGATCCCTAATTACTTCCATCCATGTGTTTGCCTGCTTGCTTGTGTGCAAGAGACACTGACCCGAGTTTTTTTCTTATGGAGGCCCTGGGCTTGTAGTTATCCATGCATGCGAGGTGCTTGGTCGGCTCGAGAGATGAGATGGCCTCGTCGACCTTGCATAATGATGCGAGAGCGTGAGTGTTCAGTAGAACGATTGGATGGCATGTATAGCTCCCCATTTTTATGCTAATGCTAGCCTGGGAAGGATATGGCGTACAGGCTCATTTTATTCCTGATGAAGCCAAACGAGCAACTGATGATGATGATTAGCAGGATGCCTTGCACCCACCGGTACGTAGGATCCATGCAGGATCCAACAGTGATGTGGCTGTCCCCAAGTAGAATATGCATTCTTTGGGAGGCGGAATAGATTAAGCTAGCATCCGATACGCAACGACCGAGCACATGCGTCGTCCCGCCTCACGAACTGCACTGGAGTGGCGCTGGCTGCAGGCTGCCCGCTTTGGCTGGCTCGAACCGCACCGGCATCCAAACCAACCAACGGCACAAAAACGAACCGGCAGCCAGCCGCTACGGCCACCCTCACCCCGCTGGACACAGATCAGGTGACATGCACCTTTTGCATGTCACCATGTGACATGCGACCTAAATTCAAATTTAAACATTGCGAAAAAATCTGAAAAAAATCATGCATGTTCACAGCACATATTAAGATAACCCCTCAAAATTTCAGATCAAAATTCGAAACATACATCAAGAAACAAAAAAAAGAAACTCAGATGTGAATAGTCTACAGAGAACCATTCGGGAACTATTCATGACAGATTTCTCTTTTTTGTTTCTCGATGTATGTTTCGAATTTTGATCTGAAATTTTCAGGGGTTATCTTATATGTGCTGTGAACATGCATGATTTTTTTCAGATTTTTTCGCAATGTTTAAATTTGAATTTAGGCCGCATGTCACACGGTGACATGCAAAAGGTGCATGCCACCTGATCTGTGTCCCACCCCGCTCACCACCATCATCACGTGTCCTCTTGCTCTGCGACTGACGTGCGGCCCACCACGCGCCCACGCGGCAGTGCCCCCAGCGCGTGCGACCACGTCGCTGGCCGACCGTCCGTCCGTTCCAGGCGGAGTAAAATGCACGCATGGTCCTGTAAGTTGGCGGCCATGTCCACAACCATCCTAGAACTTGCAAACGGCCTCAATAGAGTCCTGAAAGTTGGAAATACGGTGGCAATACGGTCCTTCAAGTTGGGGAACTGGTCCTGGGATATATATGTGCATACAAATCGCGTACGCCAGGACCTCCACGTCAGCAGAGAAAAAAAAAGGGTTCACGTCGCTCAGCGTGTGCTCGCCCGCACGTCTACCTGGGTGAGCCGGTCCATACATCCAAGAGCTAGTTTATTTTTACCGGCACGTCTATAACGAACGATGCGAACACTGTAGCAAAATATATATTTAATTTTTCCTCCTTTATATATATTTCAAAAATTGTTCACGAATTCAAAAAAGTTCAAAATTTTAAAATCTATTCGCATATTTGAAAAAATGTTCAGGATTTCAAAAGATGTTCATGGATTTGGAAAAATATTCACGGATTCAAAAAATTATTCATGAATTATAAAAAAATGTTCATCATTTCAAAAATTGTACCAGCCGGCCGACTCCGCGTTCGCGCCCGGCAGTGCTCCGCGCCCATCATCCGGCCGACTCCGCGTCCGCACCCATCAGTCGGCCGACTCCGCGTCCGCGCCCACTAGCCGGCGGACCCCGCGCCAGCGCCGGGCAGCGCTCCGCGCCCACCAGCCGACGAACGCGGCTTCCTCGCCCGGCAGGGCTTCGCGCGCACCAGCCGGCGGACTCCGCGTCCGCACACGGCGGCGCTCCGCGCCCATCAGCCGGCCGACTCCGCGTCCGCGCCCACCAGCCGGCTGACTCCGCGTCCGCGCCTGGCAGCGCTTCGCGCCCGTCAGCCGGCGGACTCCGCGTCCTCGCCCGGCAGCGCTCCGCGCCTACCCGCCAGTGGAGTCGGCGCGTAGCGCTGCCGGGTGAGGACGCGGAGTCGGCCGGCTGGTGGGCGCGGAGCGCCGCCAGGCGCGGACGTGGAGCCGCCGGCTGACAGGCGCGGAGCGCCGCTGGGCGAGGACGCGGCGTCCGCCGGCTGGTGGGCACGGAGCGCTGCCCGGCGCGGGCACGGGGTCCGCCGGCTAGTGGGCGCGGACGCGGAGTCGGCCGACTGATGAGCGCGGGCGCGGAGTCGGCCGGATGATGGGCGCGGAGCACTGCCGGGCGCGGACGCGGAGTCGGCCGGCTAGTACAATTTTTAAAATGATGAACATTTTTTTGAATTCATGAATAATTTTTTGAATCCGTGAACATTTTTCCAAATCCATGAACATCTTTTAAATTCCTTAACATTTTTTCAAATACGCGAATAGATTTTTAAAATTTGAACTTTTTTGAATTTGTGAACCATTTTTGAAATGTATATAAAGGAGGGAAAAATTAAATATATATTTTACTACAATGTTCACATCATTCGACGTGCCGGTAAAAATAAACTAGATCTTGGATGTATGGGCCGGCTCACCCAGGTAGACGTGCGGGCGAGCACATGCTGAGCGACGCGAACCCTTTTTTTTTCTCTGCTGACGTGGAGGTCCTGGCGTACGCGATTTGTATGCACATATGTATCACAGGACCAGTTCCCCAACTTGAAGGACCGTATTGCCACCGTATTTCCAACTTCCAGGACTGGATTGAGACCGTTTACAAGTTCCAGGACAGTTGTGGACATGGTCGCCAACTTGCAGGACCATGCGTGCATTTTACTCTTCCAGGCGCCAAAAGCAACTTTTACCACTCACCGCGCGCGCCGCTGACGAGGTGGGCCGCGACGACGCGTGAACCGGCCCGTCACCGGGGCCCGCCCGTCAGACACACCTAGTACGAATTACGAGTCACCCCCGGGCCCGGCGCCGCTTCCGCGACTGTGGGCCCGCGTCTTCCAGACCGTTTCTTCCCACCCAAATCAATTATTAAGTTAATATAATGTCGCTCGATTTCAGTCATTTATTTTTAGGAGAAATAAGATCATCGATCAATTACTCCCCCCGCGGCCTTGGCCTCGGCCTCTTCTTCTCGCCGTCCGCGACGACCACTCGGAGAAGAAGAAGACGAGGAGTGGGGAGGAAGCCAGCTCCCATAAATACCGTTTCCGAGTCGAGTCGAGTCGCTTCTTCCTTCCTCCGGAGCTGGATCGGAATCGACAGCGACCTCCCCCTCCTCCGCCACGCGTATTCCCTCCTCCTCCTCCTCCTCCTTACCCACTAAGAAACACAGAAAGAAAGATTGCCAGCCCCCGCCTTCCCTTCTCCTTGCCGTGTTTCCTCCCGTCGCCGCTATAAAGGCCCTCGCCGCGAGCCTTTCCGCGTGCCGTGTCCGCCCTTGGCCTTTTTCGCGTGGATCCATCCGGTCCGGTCAGGATTTCCCGTGCCGCCAGATCGGGGCCTCCCTGCGGATTCCGGCGCCGAAAAGGCCCCATCTTGCTTGCTCGCTCCCTCGCGCCGGCCGATCTCGCCGCCGGCGGGACAATTAGCCCGCGCTCGATTTGATTCTCGGCCTGCTCCCCGCCGGCCGTCGCGATGTGGGGGGACTCGAAGCCGATGCTCAAGTCCCGCGGCGGGGGCGGGGGTGGGGGCGGCGGCGACGAGGACGGCGACTACTTCCCCAACACGCCGCGCAAGGAGTGGTCCACGGGCCTGCTCAAGCTCGTCACCGCCATGGTCATCTTCATGGCCGGCGTCGTCATCGGCCTCTCCGTCAGCGCCAACGTCTCCCGCTACTACTACAACTCCCACACCGAGCTCTTCTTCCCCACCGCCACCTACAGCTCCTGCGACCGCCGGGGCGCCACGGGGGACTGCGGCCCGGGCTTCAAGGCCTTCGTGCACCCGCCCACCCTCGCGCACTCCATGACCGACGACGAGCTCTTCTGGCGCGCCACCCTCGTGCCCACCGCCGAGGAGTTCCCCTTCCAGCGCGTCCCCAAGGTCGCCTTCCTTTTCATGACCCGCGGCCCGCTCCCCTTCGCCCCGCTCTGGGAGCGCTTCTTCCGCGGTCACCAGGGCCTCTTCTCCGTCTACCTCCACACCATCCCGGACTACAAGCTCAACGTCTCCAAGACATCCCCATTCTACGGCCGCCAGATCCCCAGCGAGGTACAATCTCGGTCTCTTCTTTCCTTCATAATTTACCTTAATGATAACTTAATTGAACGAACCGTGTAAAAATCAGATTGTTAGTTAGTTGAACGAACCGTGTTGTGTTGCTTGCGGAAAATTTGTGGGCTGTGGCTGATTGATTCGTTAGCTGGTGCCTTGGTGGAGTGAGTCGGACAACCGTTGTCGCGCTAGTTGGTGGTTGCCATGTGCTCAACTTGATTCATGATTGGGATATGTGTATGTATTTGCTCTAGCCTCTAGGGGAATATGCTTGCTTGATCCCATGCCAGGATGGTGGGTAAACTACTCGATGGATTCTCCAACTAGTGGTGCTCACGAATGTTGCTAATATTGTGATCTAGAGATGCTTAATCTACAATATTCTGCTTGAATTTATCCACTAAATAATTAGTCAAGGATGTCTTATGGTTGGGAATTTGTTTATTTGTGTAGTCTGCTTTTCTTTTATGTTTATATATGGGGCTAAAGTGTCAACCTCAAATTTCGATGCGATGTGTGCATTCATTTAGTATTTAACAGTGTGAGTGCCCTCCATGTGCGGTTCTCGGACCCTGATCAACGGCTAGTTTTGTTACATATTCTGATCCTTGTTTATTGCCAATGCAGGAAGTGTCTTGGGGATCAATAACCCTGGTGGATGCTGAGAAGCGCCTGCTGGCCAATGCGTTGTTGGATTTCTCGAACGAGCGGTTTGTTCTGCTCTCGGAGAGCTGCATTCCGGTGTTCAACTTCCCAACCGTCTACGAGTATCTCATAAACTCGGAACACAGCTTCGTTGAGTCCTACAACATCGACACCCCTCAAAGCGCTGGCCGCTACAACCGCCGAATGGCCCCTCACATCTTGCCGGAGCAATGGAGGAAAGGGTCGGAGTGGTTTGAGCTTAACCGTGAGCTGGCCGTGCGTGTGGTAGCGGACTACAAGTACTACTCGATCTTCCGGAAGCATTGCAGACCATCTTGCTACCCGGACGAGCATTACATACCGACCTATCTTCATCTGTTCCACGGGTCACTCAACGCCAACAGAACCATCACGTGGGTCGATTGGTCAAGAGGAGGCCCGCATCCAGCAAGATATGGTGCTGGAAACATCAATGTGGAGTTCATCAAGGCCATCAGGAACAACGGTACGCAGTGCCTCTACAACTCGAAGCACACCTCTGTGTGCTACCTCTTTGCTAGGAAGTTTGCTCCCAGTGCTTTGGGACCATTGATGAACCTCACTTCGACGGTGTTGGACTTTTGAGCTCGGCTTCCCATCGGCATTATTATGTTATCGAGCTATCTCCATCGACGATCACTCGCTCGCGTGCCGGTACCGGTCAGGTGGTAGAGGTACTCTGTCTGCTAGCTCAGGGACATGTGTCTCTTCTTAGATAGATGAGAGACTGCTGTCGGGGACGCATGGCTGGCGGATGACGCTGTGTGGGACGGTGAAATTTACTTCACTTATCCTGAAGCTGATTCCCGAGTAATAATCGAATGGCACTACAACATCCAGAGAGGACTTTTTCACCTCCCATTCTTTTTAATATATCATAGCTCTGTGATAGATCTTTTTTCTCTTTTCTTCTGCCCCCATATCACTTATTGTAATGACCTGGTCAGGATGCTAATTTTATGTGAATATAACTTGCTCAATCATTGCTTGGCTTGGCTTCAAATCTGGCGTTGCCAGATGGCGCTGCGCACTTGATACATAGCCACAGCCTCAAAATCTTCAAGCAACAGGGTCTGGTCCATGAAATGAAAGCTAGATAGAGAAGTTTGTGGATGTGGGCAGAATATGCCACCTTCTTGTGTGTGGCACTGTCTCCACAAGAAAGGAAGAAAAGTTGCTTCTTTTTGAAAGGTGAGTAGTAGGCCATCTATCTATGTTGCTACAAATTCTTAAACCTGTTGTTACAGAGTTGTTTGCCTGTGCGTTTGGCAGCTGCGCAAAACTAGGATTGGTTGGCGAACATGGGAGACATGATTTTAGGCTGGCGTAGCCCACACACGCTCGTCATGCCCCCCTTAGTCAGTGATTACAATAATCCACAAGCACAGGTCTATGAATATTTCATTCTGAAATAGAAGTAAGTCTATGGATTAATTTTTTGTGTGATGTGTGTCTGACCTGCACAACAAGTTTTACTATAATCTGTGAATGGCCTACGTGGTGTTTGTTTAGGATTTGTTCTGGTTAGATATATTTGGTGAAATTGTAGCGGTATTTGTTAAAACCAAATGGGAAGGAATGGAAACGGTTGGGATTTTGGATGAAAGTGACTGTTGCTGCTCCTTGCATTGCTGCCCTGGCCCATGAAAACGATGCCTTCTTATAGATTCACTACTGTACTTTGAGAAAAATAAAGGGGAGCTTCTTTGTTTAGTTTACTCCCTAATGATGCTGCTGAATCTAAGGGCCTGTTTAGAACGCAGGGTCATCATATTTGAAGAAATCCTTTTCTTTTTTCTATGCAAAACAAATTCTATGAAAAAAAAGATATAGCAAGTGATTCCATAAATCTACGCAGTTGCCCAAGAATTCACTATGTATTCTTAATCGGGCAATGCTACACCTACGTAGGGATTCTTACGTATCCTATGTAATTGCTGATTTCGCAGTTTTTAATTCGACATTAGTTGAGGGTACGGGCCCACCCTAGAAATAGGGAAGCGGTTTGATTAGCGCTTCAGCAAATTACGTAGGTTAAGTAATAGGTCTAGCATTTTCCTTCTTAAGGCTGGTCGTAATAGGAGTATCATAGTTAGTATCATGCATGCCAACTAGGCAAATTTGATGAGATGGCATAGAATTGAATGAAGAAAGAGTAAGGTGAATATCTTATCATGATACCATATCATATTAAATATTATGCTACTATGTGTCGTGTATATCAATAAATAAAGTCATCTATGATACTAACACATGATACTATGCATTACGGGTATAGTATCATAAACTAGTATCATATACATGATTATGTATCGTGTATGTCAATAAATAAAGTCATCTATGATACTAACACATGATACTATGCATTACGGGTGTAGTATATGATACTCACCATTACGATCAGCCTAATCAATGGGTCAGATGAGCTTTCAGGGAGAAATAGGGGGGAGTACAAGCTTAGCTAGCGCGATAATGAATAGTTTTTCTTTAATCTCCTTTTCTCATACTAGTTGGAATGCGTACATCCCTCCTTTTTGTTAAGAATAATTAACCTAGATTAATTAGTGGATAATCCCCACTTTCCCATCCTTGTAATCCCACAATGTGGGAACCGTCGTAGCAGTTTTCCCTGGAGCATCGCCTCCAGGAACCGACGCATCCTTTGTTAGCATCTGTTCCCCCTGTATATAAGGCATATGTAACCATCAATAAAAGATACAATTGATTCATTTGTCTCTCGTTCGCTTTGGCTCTCAATCGACTTCAACACGTTATCAGCACGCTCTCGAGAGCGATTCCGACGAGAAGACAAGAAGAACAGGGAAAGGGTGAGAAACGGAACCATGCCTCGAGTTCCGTTGTCCCTGTTTCTTCGCCTCCTTCGCGCCAATGGCTGTGGCCACCGCTTCGTCGCTCACCACCGCCGCCATGGTGTTGGCAGACACCGCCGCTTCCAGCGTCTTGTGACAGGTCTGAACTCTGAAGGACCTTGTGGCGCTCGCATTTCTGAATGGCGGCGCCGATGAATGATGAACTAGTTGTTGGGGCGCCACCTGCGCACTAATCTGGTTGTCGTATTTGTTAACGTGTCTGTATGACAAGATGTTTAGTTTAGTGAGAAGACAGGCAGCACAGATGATACAACAATAAAATCTCGTTACATGCAGTGCACATGCATAAAATATATCAGGCTTAGAAGCTGACATGAGCATCTTGGTGCTGGGAAAATGACTTTACTTGGCTCCATTGCTTACAGGCACTTGTGTTAGACTGCATGTAGATTTTATATTATTTTGCATAGTGGTAATTACAAACATGATTGGTTAATTCCTGCTTATTTCCAATTTATGAACAAAATCTTAGTTCAAGTTTCAATACTCAAGTTGGGAAAAGTTCCTGGTTAGAAAATCATGGGCATGCTCTACAGTTTTTCATGGTCAACTAAGATGAACCACCAAATCATGTGTAATGCAATAGTTCAGAAGTACAACATGGCTTCAAGGTTAGATGCGGTAAACAAAGAGATGGCAAGCAAGTTCAACAGTTTAGTTGCAAGGATCTAATTTGAAAATCAGATAAGAGACCTTCTAAATAAAGTTTTATTAATCTGCTGGAAGATAAATTAGTGCCCCCTGTCTGAACAAGTATAGTAGTATATCACAACAGAACCATTTAACAATTTAAGATCCAGAAGAACCAAAACGTTGACAGCTGCACGACTTTGCCAAGGTGAAGCATTCAACTTATCTTCTTGTTGGTAACTAGACAATAGAGCATAAACCAGATATGTAGAAGACGAACACATGTCAAAGTAAAAGTTAGATATGACGACTCTACACTTGGTGTCTCCTGCAATGAAATACCAAAAAATCACCAAACATTGACGAAATTTAAGGTTGTCATACTAGAAGGACGTTCATCATTAGCAATAAAGAGAACATAATGAATAGTATTACCAGAATTGGTACACACATAGAATGGCCTACCAGCTGAGGTCCTATTTCCCACACTCAATCCTAAAAAAACAGTTGCTTGGTGAAAATTTTGGAAAATTATTCGGCAAGACCTTATATGTACTGAACAAAAAAACATGAGTGTGCATAATGAAAGAAGTTTTAAGTTCATTTGATCATGAAACTCCAAAGGGACTTTTGGATACTCATAATATTATTCTGTTTTCCAAAAAAACATGAATAGTGCATAACAAAAAAGGTTTTATAAGTTAATTTGATCATGGAAACTCCAAAGGAACTTCTGGATGATCATATTATTATTCTGTTTCCATAAACAAGAAGTACTGCTTTTCTGCGGGTTCACAAAACTGACTAAACAATAGGACACCGAACCGACTATTAGAGAGAGTACTGAAATAGCTAGGTGCCTTTACAACAATCTCCCTTAGATTTCCTGATTTTGCGAAGAAGGATCTCTAAATCCTCTTCCTATAGCCTGCTTAAGAAGTCCGGAGTCAATCATTTTCTGGATGTACCAAGTCCAAAAAAATGTGGATTAAACGATGAAGTGTCTTTTTAAAGGTTTGTGACGCAGCAAAATTGGATGGGCATTGAGCGGCTGCATCATGTAGTTGCTATTGGTTCGTGCGTGCTTCGTCTACCTTTATAAAGTGAATGGGAACTACATAGGGCTTATAGGACCGATTTTGAATTCAACTACCTAGCCTCCAATATTTCTTAGTGAAAATCAGTAGAAACTAAGTATAGTAAGTAGTAATAAGTTTTGTTAAAAATGCAATTGATAACAGGTTTACTTTAGCATAGCAATGGAATTTCCTTAGTGAAATGGGCCAGTGTGTTCAGATGCAAACAATTTGTAATTGGCAGCAAAAGCAAGCTAAATGTTCAAACAGAGGATGCCAAACTTATGGATCAATGGAATAATTGCATAGAAAGTGAATAATGGTGAAGGGGAGATGGATCTTGACCCTAGATTGAACAAAGTAAATTAGCTCACCTTGCCACTTAGCGACAAACGACCAACCTGAAGGAAAAAGACGAGGCTGGCGAGCAAGATTTCCGAGGGAAATTACCTGTGAAAAATGCTTTGCACCTTTCACCATTGGCTCCATTAATAGTTGAATGGAAGAAAAAATAGAAATTATGTGCAGAGCATTTCTTGAATGTACACACCCTGGAGAAGAGCAATTCGCGCCGATACTCTGCTGCGTCGTCGAGCAATAGAGTGATTATGTGCAGCAGCACGATCCTTGGCAGGGTCACTCGAGTTCATGTGACTCTTCTTCTCTCGGTTTCATGGCGCCAATGGAGGTGATTGTCCATAGATCCTACTATACACATTATTGTTGCTCGTTAGATTAACAGCAGAAGGACAACATGCATGCAAAGGTAATGTCATTGCTTGCTTGCATATTCTGTAAGGTCTGTACCTAGCGATGCCTTCTCAGGGGAGTTTTGTTTCTAAGTCATGAGCAGCTCCTCCAAAATTTTCCTAATCGAAGAATAACAAGCATCTACTTAAGTTTTTAGTGCAATAGTCACAGCTTGAGAACGAGCATGGCAATATTAACTCACAATTTTCAGCAAGTGATTTAAAAGCGCGGGAAAGTATAAGGGCATCTGACATGTGGATCATGGATGCAATCAATTATACCAAAGTCAGTTGTTTATTTGCATTTCATTCAGTTACCTCAAATTGTCGATCGACTGTCGATAGGAGTATCTCGGTAGGAGAATTGGTAGGCGTCAGAATTTTTTTATTTTTGAGGTGAAAATGTCGAGTGGCGTCAAACTCTTCATGAACCAGCAATGCCAACAAAACTCACGATTCATGATAGGTAAGTAGCGCCGCATTGGACACATCCTTAGAAAAAACAAAAATAACCCATTTCAGCAACAAAAAGAAAAACTTGAACGTCTGGTGCTGGTGACATAGCAAAGACAAAATATGATCTCCAGACTTTATATTAGATGTATCTCCGTACTTTATACTAACCCTATATTGTTCTCAGCAGACAAACTAATCTCAAGTTTTCAGGAGTAAAACTTGAAACGAACTGAAAGCAACAAATCCTAAATCTCAACAGCCATGTCCTTTCCAATATTGTTTATACAGCACCATGTTCCCTTGGGGACTCAACACAATACTGAACAAACAAAGACGCTCGCCTCCTCCGCCGGTGAGCTGTCTCTAGTGGAGGAGGGCGGGGGCGAGCTCGTCGTCTTCCTTGCGACTGGCGGCAACAGGGATACAAGCGCAGGACGCGAAAGCCTAGGAGATGCGGCGCTCCCGCCGTTCAGATCGAACCGAGAGGGCCACGATTTGGCCCCTCTTCTCTTCAATCCACATTTTTTGTGTCTCTGTTAGTCTCAGAAGTTATGCATTGAAATAGGAAGTTCCAAATTGGTTCTGTAACAGTTAATATTATATTTTGCAGAAGTTAAAAACCTGAGAAAGTGTGCTAAAAAGTAAAAACCGACAGTTACCTAAGAATTTGCAGCAGTTAAACCCTGAATTTGGAGCGATTAAAACCTGAAGCTATTTTCCTTTTTTCCTATGAAGGATGACAAGTTCACAACTACACTGAATACAGCAAACCTGTTCTCATATCGTGTGAAAAACTACTTCATTATTCTTTATGTGTTTTCTGATGCATGTTTGGTAGTGGGAGTGGGATGTGGAGAGGGAGAGAGAGCAGATTCCAAGTGGAATGGAAGGGAAGGCATGCATAACCAGAATCTGGAATCTATTATATTACTAACAGAGTAAATATGATCTTGGGTAACTAAACTTATTAATCGAATCAAATTGATCATTGTTCCCTAGCATATGGTTTGGCATAAATCCTGATTAAGTTCTTTGCCACGTCACGGTGCTTTGAAGTGACTTGGTACTGCCAATGTGACAAAGGCACACCAAGGAAGCACATGGACAGTGAAATTTGCATACAAACACCTTTATTTATTCACCCCTCACGTTTTCCTTTCTTGTTATTATTCACCTCCAAGGTTATTATTCATTCACCTTACCATTGTTCTGTTAGTATCTGTTCGACAAATGAGTGACAAGCATTTCTTTGCCTCTGATTTATGAACTTATATTAGTTGATCTTTGACCGAATATCTATGAAACATCCAGATGGGTTTCCCTGAATTATGACTCATTGCTCCTATGACATAAGCACGAGCACCTGACGGGCGCTAACTCATGCACACAATAAACCAACCAAACGAACAGGAACAAGAAACCACATCCATAGATGTTCGCATCAGGAGACATACCTTAACGCGATTGTAACGTCAGGCCTCAACAAAAGAAGACGACCAGGAAGAACCTATCCAGCAACGATGAACAACTGTGTGCTCACTTCACACCCACCTGCAAGAACGGGTCACATTATGTCAGAAGGAAGAGGAACAACAAGAAGGTCGCTCAATAGAAAGAATTTCATTGCAGAGACAATCACCTCCATTGGCGCCATGAAACCGAGAGCAGACAATCACCTCCATTGGCGGTGAAAGCTCGGCGGTGCCAGGTAGGTAAGCGCCCCTTTCACTTTCTTGTCTGTACTACATGATGTTATTTCGTCAGATTCAGAGTACAACAATATGAAGCACTGGTACGTGCAAGTTCATAGTACTGTTGTGGTTTAGTAAGAAGGAATGAGGTAAAACTGAAAAATACTTAGTATCTTGTATGAACTGCACGAAACACACTGGATTCACTACTGATGCAAATAAAAGAAGCTCCAGCACTATAAATGCAACTAAGCTCAATACAAATAAATAGGAGTATCTATATTTGTACACGCCAGGACAAAGATTTCCACCCAGAAAAACTGATACACACTGCTAACTACCACAGAAGCTGCAATTATTTTCAACTTTAGATGGTTAAATTTTCCAAAGTCTACAGGATACTATTTATATAAGATACAACATCCTGCTTAGGTGCATTAATCACTGAAAAAAACAGTACCAGGTAGTACATTCAAGGAATTGAACCTATCAAGCACCAGCAAGTTCATTACATAGCAAACAATAGGATCATGTGAATTCGTGGCTGCAGCTAAATAGGTTAGTTTGTGCTTCCAACAAATCTTTAACTACTACCCTTAAGCTTATTGCCCAAAACCTATACAAGAACTACAGCAGTAAAGTTAAGACTACAACAGTTAAATGCGCACCACATGGGAGAACAACTAATCCTTTTGACGATAAGGTTCCAAAATCTACGAGCAAGCCATTCAAAAATGAATCAAAGACTGTCGTATATTAGGAACCATAAAAATCTAAAAAGTATCTATGAGCTGATCACAAACACAAATAGTTTCTATACCGAAACATGTACCAGCATAACTCTAGTTCTCCAAACTGAGGTACCAACAAAGCCTATCTTCAATCTCAGGAATACTTCAAGGTGAATCTGAAACTCCAAGGCTTACATTTGCAGTGAATCTCACATCTATATTCTTTCTACTAAGATGTCATCTATAATCGTCAAGGAAAACTGCATGAAAATGTAAAAAACATTGATAAGTTTATACCAGTTAGATGATGTGCCTTGTTAGTTTGCATTCGTTAAATCCATTGCCATGGCAGTAGCTGATGCACTCAACCTGGTTATCAGGACGATCCACCGCCTAAAGAAAAGTGACAACACATTAATAATTTGAAGGTGTTAAGCTACATCTGCCTAAGAGAGTGTAGATTTTAATAATGTTCTTCCTGGAAAGTGTAATTGGTATATACCTCAGAGCTAATTGTCCACAATACCTTTATTCTGTAACAACTAACAAAGAAAGATCAGTGTGTCATCGAACAATATATCTTTGGTTACGACCGTATTATAGAATGGCAGGTCACTGTTCGGCACAGATTCAGAAATCAAAGAATCAAAGCATATGTGTGGGTGAAAAACAATGTCCTGCAAGATGTGTGGGAATCCACAGTAATCAAATGCCTAAAGGATCTCCTCCCCGCTGGATCCAGTCCCAGCAAGTCCCTGAGATGATGAACACAGGGGGGAAAGTCGAGCACCACAGAAAAATTAGGAATAAAGCAACAGGGGAAAAAAGCCAAACCGGAGAACTGGACCTAGGTGACGACTACAAACCTGAGGGTTGTGGTGGATGACGAGACCTCCTCCTCCTACTCGATTTGATGACGGAGGACAAGGACCTCCTCCTTCTCCTACCACCGCCACCTTATCATCCGCTCCCTGCTCCTCCACAAGCACCAGAAGACCAGGCCACCCTTGCTCTCCCACGGCGGCGACCTGCGCCGATCCAGAAGCACGATGCGCCTCTCCCACGGCGGCGACCTGCGCCGATCCGGAACCACGACGCACAGCGGCTACAACGGGACTTACGCTCCTCTCGTGGATGCTGCTCATCGCCGTGGATAGGAGGCGGCGACGGAGACGCGGCGAGGACGGACGAGAGTTGCGATTATGACGAGGAGGCGAGTCGTCCCGTCTCCTTCCACGACGTGTTGTCGCACGAATCCGCTCTGCCTCATGCTGCTTCCGGAGCTTCCCGCCGCCAATCTGCTCCGTCCCACCTCCTGCCTTCCCATGTTTCTCGCAGATCCGCTGCCGCCGCCGCTCGTGTCCTAGAGGAAGAGGAGGTGGGCAAGGAAGCAGAGAGAGGAAGAGGAGGCGGCGGGTGCGGCTGGTGACGCTAGGGAGAGGAGGCGGCGGCGTGTGGGGGAGAGGAGGAGACGAAGACGTGCGCCTGCCTTCGTTGGGAAGGAAACAACTAGGGGTCGCTGCGTTGCTAATTTTTTTTAAATAATATACTATTTTTAGTAAATTTGAGAAATAGTACTACGCCGTTTAGATTTATTTCAAAAATAATAGGGCATCGGCCTTCAGGAAGCCGATTGGCTTCTGTCGGCCACCGGTAAGCCGATTAGTGGCTGCACCACCCGACGCACAGACAGTCAGCCAGGTCTGCATGCAGCCGGCCACCGGTAAACCGATTAGGCCTAATCGCCTCACGGTAAACCGATAAGTGGCCATATGCCTTCGATAGAGACATGTTGTGCCCTGCTGCACCTGTTCGTGTTTGTAGTACATGTAGATTCAGAGACATAAAAAATGGCTGGCTGCACAATGTGATGTGTAGGTGGCTGCCCATCACGGGCCTGTCTCATGCCTGAACCACCGAAGTACTCTACTAGGTGGCCGTCCTCTCCTCACGCCCGGCCCGGGAGCAGAGCAAACGGACACGCAGACGTTTCCACGTTCCATTCACTGATCCATTGCGTCTCAGCGTCAAATCAAACCAGAAAAACTCTAATTTGCGGGTCGCAGCTCGCAACACGTGTCCCCGAAAGCGCCAGGATCAGTACCGGCCTGCGTGCCTTTCCCAACCAAATCAACAGTGCGCCCAGCCGTGAGAACATTGCTCGGTTCCAAGGCACGAGGCGAGACGGCCAGCGCAGCAAGCTCGATCTACACGTACTACAAACACGAACAAGTGCAGCAGGGCACAACATGTCTCTATCGAAGGCATATGGCCACTCATCGGCTTACCGTAAGCCGATTAGGCCTAATCAGCTTACCCGTACCCGACTGCATGCGGACCTGGCCGACTGGCCGTGCGTCGGATGGTCCAGCGACTAATCGGCTTACCGGTGGCCGACTGGGCCTAATCGGCTTACTGGTGGCCGACAGAAGCCAATCGGCTTTCTAAAGACCGATGCCGTATTATTTTTGAAATAAATCTAAACGACGTAATATTTCTCAAATTTATTAGGAAAAATGTATTATTTAAAAAAAAATTAGCCGCTGCGTTTATCTCTTGTCTTTTTTTTTCTGGCACAGTAAATCGTCGATCCCAGCGCTGCGCTGATCAGGACGAGCCAGAAGCAGGTCCCATCTTCCACCCAATCAACCCGGCTGCCCACCACGCGACGCGAGCGATTGGGCAGGCGCAGACGACGTGGATTGCGCGAGAGGGCGGCCATGTCGCGTACCTTATTGTTTTGGATACTATCGAGTTTCCTAAAAAAACATGCCCTATGCAGATACACGACTTAAATGCGATCATATCGAATTTGCGTGCACACGATGCGCTCAGTAAGAATCTACTAGCAAAAATGCCTTGCAACGGGACAATGTCAGGTGCGAGAATCAAGCTAGTGGCATAGATATTGTATTGGTGCAATACTTATCATGTATTTTTTTACCATTAAATCACTCTTCTTTCTTAATTACAATATACCATGAATAATATTTGCTCTCCTTCGTAGCTCAGAAATAAATAGTTCAAATTAGCGATTTAGTTCGGGAAATCAGCCAAAAAAGTTAATAGTACTCCCTCTGTTTCCTTGACGCTTTGGTGGTTCAAATTAAACTACAGGGAGTACTTCTAAAATTATGTATAGAAAAACTTCTGACAACATCCTTTTGCCCTGCATCACATATAGTAATGATATCACAAGCATGTTCTTGACAAAATAATTCACATGTGGTGGCGACCTGTAGGATTTGGGGGAGGTTGTCAGCGAGCCAGGCGTCCAAGTCCTCATGAGACGACGGCGCGTCGACGGGGAGGATGCACAGGATCTCGGCGGGCGCCATGGTGGAGGTCATGGCGGGTTGGGTGGTGCCGGATCGGGTAGAGGAGGTGGAGGGCGCGCGGATCCGGGAGGGAGGCACCGGATCTGGCCGGTGGAGATCCCATGGCGGCGTTTGAACCTCCAAGGTGAGCTCGAGGACTGGGCATCCATGGCTCTGGCGCTGAGCTCCTGGAGAGAAGGAGAGACAAGGATGTGAACATTTTTTAAAATGGGAACATGTATTGAAAATTCATAAGATTTTTAGAAAATGTGTATCTTTTATACATGAACATTATTTTTAATCGCAAAAATTTCACTAAAACAGGAATATTTTTTGAATCTAGAGCATTTTTTGAAATGCCATTTTCTTTTTAGAAATCTCAAAAAAAAACAATATTTTTTTTGAAAAAAATGGGAAACATTTTGCAAGTTTCGAATATTTTTCAAAATAGCAACAAAATTTTGGAATTCCGAACATTTTCCAAATTTGCTTTCTTTAATTCTGAACATTTATTGAGAATTTTTAATTTACGAAATAAATTTTAAAAGAACGATAAACTTGGAAGGGAAAACGAGATAGGGAAAAGAGAATAAAAACAGAAGTAAAACACAGAAATAAAGAAAAATGGGCCAGCCCATTATTGCTTGTCCTGTGAGGAACTCCGACTATTTATCGCCTTGTGCGGAAAATAAAATTTTCCCAGCTGCATGGGCAGAAAAATAGGATTTGGGGGAGGTTGTCAGCGAGCCAGGCGTCCAAGTCCTCATGTGACGATGGCGCGTCGACGGGGAGGATGCACAGGATCTCGGCGGGCGCCATGGTAGAGGTCATGGCGGGTTGGGCGGCGCCGGATCGGGTAGAGGAGGTGGAGGGCGCGCGGATCCGGGAGGGAGGCACCGGATCTGGCCGGTGGAGATCCCATGGCGACGTTCGAACCTCCAAGGTGAGCTCGAGGACTGGGCATCCATGGCTCTGGCGCTGAGCTCCTGGAGAGAAGGAGAGACAAGGACGTGAACATTTTTTAAAACGGGAACATGTATTGAAAATTCATAAGATTCTTAGAAAATGTGTATCTTTTATACATGAACATTATTTTTAATCACGAAAATTTCACTAAAACAGGAATATTTTTCGAATCTAGAGCATTTTTTGAAATGCCATTTTCTTTTTAGAAATCACAAAAAAAATTTAAAAACAATATTTTTTTTGAAAAAATGGGAAACGTTTTGCAAGTTTCGAATATTTTTCAAAATAGCAACAAAATTTTGGAATTCCGAACATTTTCCAAATTTGCTTTCTTTAATTCTGAACGTTTATTGCGAATTTTTAATTTACGAAATAAATTTTAAAAGAATGATAAACTTGGAAGGGAAAAAGAGATAGGGAAAGGAGAATAAAAACAGAAGTAAAACACAGAAATAAAGAAAAATAGGCCAGCCCATTATCGCTTGTCCTGTGAGGAACAACTATTTATCGCCTTGTGCGCAAAATAAAATTTTCTCAGCTGCATGGGCAGAAAAATAAGGGGGCTTGATTCGTTGGGCCACAACGGACGGCCCACGTACGGAAATTCTTTTTCTAGCAGACAAACGCATAAGAATTTAGTACCACCTTGGATAAAAAAAAATCTTTTCGGTGGTGAACGGATGAAAAAATTGGCGAAACGCACCTTGCTTTATTAGTAGGTATAGATATAGATTTCTGATACATACCCCTTGCAGGAGACCCTTAGCCGCCGCCACGTGTCGCGTGCTCCCTTAGATTTTTTTTTTAAAATTTTCTATACGAGTTTTCGGGGTTCAGATTTTTTTCGATTTTCCCAAGATTTTGGAGAGAGAAAATTATTGTTTTTTGCATGAATTTTTTTTTGCTACCACGAGAGACACAGATTTGCTTCCGCGAACTGTGCCTCTCGGAAAGGGGAAAAAAAATACAATTTTTATGTTTCCATGAGAGCCACATGTTTTGCTTCCACAAACTGTGCCTCTAAAAAAAACACGTTTTTTGCTTCCACGAGAGGCGGAATTTTTTTTTTCATGAGAGGCACAGATTTGCTTCCGCGAGAAGCATAGCTATGTCTCTCGGAAAGGAAAAAAAAGAATTTTTTTTCCGGCTATGGTATTTTTCTATCAGTTTTTTAGTAAAAAAAAGGTCATCGAAACCTACTAACATGATATCTAGTTTCAAAGATCTCGACGTGAGAAATCCAACCGTGAAAACGGTTCAGGATTTGGATGCACGATTCAAGAGATAAAACATTTTAAAAATGAATTTACGAAAATAAAGAAAAGCTCCCACATTGCCACTTGCCAGCCCATGAGGAGATGGGTGTGACTTTTGCAAGGGGTGCTTCTTAACTAGTGATTTCGTCACTTCAGTATGTGCTAAGAAAGGAAATACTAGGCGGCCCATGACAGGTCCATTTGAGGAAAAGATCATGAAACTGAAAAAGTCAAGAAAATACAAAAAATCTCAGGAATTTGAAAAAAATTCACCGCATTTTAAAAAAGTTCATAAATTTGAAAAAGTTTATAGATTTTGATAAAAAAAGTTCATGAATTTGAAAAAACA
The DNA here is from genome assembly GCA_011799875.1 of Thinopyrum elongatum. Lineage (NCBI taxonomy): Eukaryota > Viridiplantae > Streptophyta > Magnoliopsida > Poales > Poaceae > Thinopyrum > Thinopyrum elongatum. The sequence continues at coordinate 447,053,544 of CM022303.1, forward strand.
TCATCGATTTTGAAAGAAATTTTATGAAATTGAAAATAAGTTCAGGGATTAAAAAAACACAAATTTGGAAAAAGTTTAGCGGATTTTGAAAAAAGTTCACAAATTTGAAAAAGTTCATCGGTTTTGATAAAAAACATTCATGGATTTGAAAAAAGTTCATCGATTTTGGAAAAAAAATCATGAAACTGCAAATAAGTTCATCAACTTTGGAAAAAATCTTGAATTTGAAAAAAATCCACGGATTTCGAAAGAGAATTTCACTAAAAAATTTAAAAAATAAATAAATAAAGTTCACGGATTGAAAAAAATCTCATGGAATTTTTAAAAAGTTCTCTATAAAGTTGTACAAAATAGAAAAAAAGTTTGTGGATTTAAAAAAGTTAGTGAGATTTGAAAAGTTCACGCATTAAAAAAAGGAAAGTAGAAAAAAGCAAAAGAAAACTGAATATAAAAAAACCTTCCAAAGAAAACAGAAAATTTAAAAGAAAAACCTGAGTCCTCTTTTTGGTGTTACAAGTTGACTCACAACAAAAAGATTATAAGAACAGTGGGTAGTCACAGATGGTGAAGTGTCCTAGTTTTTTTTTCTTTTGACGTAAAAGTGAAGTGTCCCAGCTTTTTATCTCGGTTCAGTACTGAAAGTGTGATGTTCAGAGGTCAAATCCCACCAATGCCGATCTTTTGAAGTTTGAAAGAAATATAAAAAAACGTAAATGGGCCAAGCCCAGGCCGGAGGGGTGTGTGTGCTGGTTTGTAAAAGTGCCTTTAATTGGCGCTAAAGGCGCCAAATAAGAAATGGCTCGTTTTGTCTGAGTAAACTGATCCAGTAGGCATTGACTTGTCTTGAAGGCCTTGACCTGGCTATGGACCTTTATATTCAGAATGTGGAGAAAGCCTAGTGGCAAGGGTGGGCAGTGGCACACCCTGCGGCCAGGGTTCGAATCCCATCGGGGTCGAATTTCTGATTCCTCATTCGGGTAAGCTTCTTCTATAAAACTATGTCCTGGGTGCTAGTGTTCATGGATTTTTTTTATATTCAGAATGTGCATGTTGCTTTGGATCGTCTTAATGTACATTGTAGCAACTAGCAAGGATGGGAGGGAAATATGAAGCGGATCAAGAAAATAACAACTCTTATAGCAACTCCAACCGGGTGGCCCATTTCGTCCGCCCACGTCTGTTTGGATCGCCGCGAACGAAAACGCCGGCCCAACGCGCGGACCCAAACCTAAAACGCGTCCTCTTCATGTCCGCGCCGACCCATTTCAAGCTCAAATTTGGGCCTGAAATGCGTCGGCACGTTCCCTCGGTGTTCGCCGCAGTCCCACATGGCGGCCGCACGGCCACCGACACCGGGCCCACGCGTCAGTCAGTGGAAGCGTCGGGAGGCCGTCCTTTTTTAATCCATGCGTGCCGGGAGGGGGGCTCATCCACTTCCTCTGCTGTCCACATCTAGTCGCCCCTGCGTGCTTCCTCGCCGGCAACAACCAAACCCTAGCCATGGGTTTATTCAGCGGTTCCGGCAAGAGCAAGGGCAAGTTGACCCCCGGCACTTCCTCCTCCCGCTCTCTTCCTTCTTCGTCGCCGTCGGCACCTGCCTGCCCCGCGAGGCAGCAGCTGCACACCCCGGTGCACCAAGCGCGATGGCGGAAGCGGAGGAGGCGCCGCTCACCCCCCCCCCCCACCGACGCCGGCGCAGGAGGCCATGTACCTAGAGCACTGGAGGCAGCGCAGGCTGGCGGAGGAGCGCGCCAACGGCGAGCGGCGCATGCAGAGGGAGCGCGAGGAGGAGGAGGACCGCCAGTAGAAGGAGGAGGAGGAGCGCGCCCGCCGCCGGAGGAGGCAGCCCTGGCGGCCTATCAAGCCGCGTTCGGCTGGGCTGGGCCGCCTCCCGTCTTCATCAACCTCACCGGCGACGATGGCGACGACAAGGGCAAGGGTAAGGCGGACGTCTAGGGCATTGTGCGGGCGCAAACTTTTTTTTATGTTTTAATTAATGTTTAATTATGTTTTAAGTGGACTTTGGTCGGCGGTTGACCGGCCACTTATGTTTTATTAAGTTTCTATTATGTTTATCTGTGCCACATGTTTATCATTTTTGTTTTTTTAGACGCGAGCAAATTTGGGTCTGCCTCCCATTGGACACACCAGCCGACCCATCTGAAAAAGCGGACGCGCCCGTCCGCCTCGCCGACCCAAGCGGACAAAGCCCGAAACCCTCGCCGCCTCCTCCTTTCCCGCTCAATCCCGATGGATTTCGGCGGATCTCGCCGCGCGCAGGCCGGATCCGGGCTCTCCTCCTTCTGCTCTTCCCTCCCCTGCCCCGGATCCGCCCTCGCGCCGCCTCCTCGGGAGGCGGCCGGGACGGCATGCCCCTCCCCTTCCGCCCTCCTCCCCCCCCCCGCCGCCGCCGGCGGGCGCCCCCGGCTCTGGCCCGGGTGGTGTCCGCGGCGGCGGGATGTCCTCTTCCCGCGCGCGCGTCCTCTGTTCCCGGGGTAGGGGGCAGCGGCAGTGCTGATCGGCTAGGCGGCGGCCGGGCGACGGTGGCCGACGGCGGACGAGGTGGCGGCGTGGCTCCTTGGCGGCGGGACGGCTTGGTGGCGCGGGGTGGTCGGCGGCACGCCCCCGGCTCAGATCTAGGCCCTGTGGGCCCCATCTGGGTCCTAACGTGTCGGACCCCGGCGTGACTTCGTTGTCCTCTGCGTGGTGAGGAGGAGGAGCAGCTCGAACTAGGGGCAGCGACGCCGACAGCGTATCTGCTGCAGTGCGAAGGCAGGAGCTTTACGGGCCTATGAGGGCCCGACCGGGCCTGGTATGCTCCTGCTATTGCGTTCGGTCGGCTACCGTCGTTGACGGTGGAGGTTGAGCCCTCCCACGTGCCGACGGTGCTGCTGCCTCTAGTCCCGGATGTAACACCCCAAATTATTGTCACTGCATTTTCAAAATCCTTTCTTTAAAATGCAAATCCTTGAAAAAAAACATTTTGATCGTATTTTCTCTTTTCTATTTTGAAAACCTTTTTAAATTTTAATTGGGTTTCAAATTTTCTTCAATGGTTCTGATTGGAAGGTTTAATTATTTGGAAAAAAATTATTTTGGAGGATCTCAAACAATTTTTCATTTAGAAAAGTTTTTGGAATAATTAAAAAAATCAATGAAAATGGCCTTTTCACTTCCTTCAGGCCCCTCTAAAATCTTCCAATAATTTTTCTGCCACTCCTAAATTATTCCACAAGTCATTCTCACATTCTAGGACAGTATCCAACTATCTTCCACCCCACAAAAATATTTTTTCATATTTTTAATAAATTCCAAAGTTGGAATTTACACAATTCATGGTCCCTTTGAGTTACAAAGGAACTACATTTCCTACAACACTTCTGATCCCACCAAAATTATCCTAGCAACTATATGGTATCCACAACCCATTTCACTCAAAGCATTGGGTTCCACAATTCAAAATTTTCAAATTCTCTCCTGTTCAAATTTGGACCAGATTCAATTCTGTTGATCAAAACCTATTTTTAATAGCTCCAAAAATTCCGAAACTTCGCCAGGCTCTCTTATTTGCATCAACGCTTCACCACAAAAATCCACATAAATTCCTAAAATGCCTAGAACTCTCTGTCATTTCATCAGACACATTGTGTGCACTGTTCATAACTGACAGAAAATTCAGTTAACTGAATTCTTCAGTTGACAGAGGAGGCCGCCGCCGTGCATCACACTCCACCATCTCTCCTTCTCCTCCACGCCTCCTCTCACCATAAATGGGTCGCCGGGCCCCTATGGTCAGTGCCTCGCCGCCTACAGCACAGTGGCTGGCCGGTGGAATGGCCACCGTGCATATCCACGGCGGACCGAGCGGAGCCGCCTCGGCCATCGACCTCCATCACTGCGCCGCACCCCATCTACCTACCTTCTGTCCACACGGCGTCCTGTCTGCATCACCAACGCACCCTCTGGAACCCCGCCTAGCCCGCTGTCAGTCGCTGGAGCGAGTCATCGCCGCCGCGCCCGTACGGGTGCCTCTCCGTGGATATGCTCCTCGAGCTCGACTCCTTCCACGTTAAGGCTTCCAGAGGACTCCATTGACCCCCTGGATCGTGCACTGAACCTTGCCACCGCCCCTAACCTACTTCGCCGGTGAATTAACTCCGGCGTCATCTACACCCGCTCGGCCATCCTCGGATCCCCTATAAAAGGGCCTCCCGAGCTCCGTTCTCTTCACCCATCAACCACACCACCTCTCAATCGCCCCCTACGCCACTCCCTCGACCTCGAGGAGGCCTTCTTCCCCGACTCCGACCACCGCTCCGCCGCCACTGTCCCCGACCAGCTCGACGCCGACAGGTCACCACCACCTCTAAAATCTTGACAGTCGCCCTCCACCACTCCACCACGTTCATTCTGCGCGTCAATTTGACATTCGGAGCCCTCTACGACGAGATCCACCACCACCCGAATCGCCGTCCGCCGCCGTCGACCTCGCTGTCGTTTCGTTGCTCTCCGGCGACCACCACCTCCACCCACCGACGCGGTACTCCACCCCGAGCACGACCATGCCTGCACCACCCTCAAATACGCCGGCGATCGTCGCCGGCGAGCGCCGCCTTCTCGCTGTACTCGCGCACGAGCGCTTTCAAAATTCAAACCTGACGGGTGGACCCCACCCGTCAGTCTTCTCTCTTTTTTTCTGTTTAAATCGAAAATGTTTTCCGCCTCTGTACGTTTTCTGAGCCAGGAAGCGTATTTTCTGCCGAGGCATTTTCTGTTTTGCAGCAGGGACCCAAAAATATATGTTCTTATTACAGAAAGGTCCCTGGGCTTTAAACTCTTATAACTTTTTAACCACAAGTCCAAATGACTTGATCTTTTTTTTGAAATTCTTATTTTTCTCTCTACTTTTTTTAGTATTTATTTAAAAATATTTCAAGACAAGTTTTTGTACTTTGATGAAATTTTTATTTGATTTTGAATTTGAATTTTTCAGAAAAAGAAGTAGGAAACTTTGCTGGAAATTTGGAGGGGTTTTCTCCTGACTACTTTGGGCAAGGCAAGCATTTTTGAACACTTGATATGGTGAATGTTTGATAATAGCTAGCTAGAATATTTGAAGCATGGTTTTGATAATTTTAATAGAGATTGCATATGGGTAGTAATATTGCATGCATGCATGGTCATGTATATGTTTTCTCTTGCATGCATTCCACTCAAGTTCTGACATGCATAAGTTGTAAGAATCCAGGAGTGTGCTCCTGCCTTGGACGTGCCGGTGGGCACGGGAAATATTTGACACGGTGGTGTCACGTGATATATGTGAAGCATACCGGTGATAATAAGTAACACCTCCTGAGTCGACCGTAGATCGAGTCTTGTCACCGGTAACCCCCATACTTGATTAGTGCTACCACTTGTCCCTGCCATAGGTGGGGTATGGTTCAGTAAGTTGTTAACCCCTTTTCGTGCACACACCACATAGAGGGCCACGATGAGGGTTTCCACGACCATGGACTAAATCCTGTCATCGGGTCAGGGGGCATGGGTGTTTCCGGTTGTAGCTGAGAGGGGGGCACCCCTTGGAATCCGCGCGTATGAATAGTGATCCCATGCTATTCGAGATTGTAGTCTCCCCGACTCAGAGTTTTTCTTGAGAGATGTTTTGGGTGATTCCTGGCATCCGGAAAGTTAATCTGGTGTGTGCTGGTCAGATGTGTTTTCAACCCAAAGACCGTAATGGGAATTAGTCAGTGTCTCGGTGCTGGCTAATTACTTGTGGGTAAAGAGTACACCCTCTGCAGAGTTATATCTATTCGAATAGCCGTGTCCGCGGTTAAGGACTACAGTCTGGGTTGGTCAAGTGTCGGTCTTAGTGTCGGTCTTCGAAGGAAATAATTAAATGGTGCATGATTCATTTTTGCAGGATATTATTGTCATCACTAATGCTGTCATGAATTTTTCTATGATTACTATTGTTGTGAATATTTTTGATGCTATGATTATTATTGTGGACTAACCCGTTTATCTTATTTTATTTTCTGAGTGTCTCAGGGGCTGGCTAGACTACCCTGGGCATTCAGTTTTATTTTCAAGACCTCTCATGGCGTCCCTCGAGTTCTCAGGCGGTTCTATCTCGCCACTACTCTTGTGGATACCCGATTGGCATTTCTTTTCAAGACCTCTCGTGGCGTCGCTTGAGTTCTCGGATGGTTCCGTCTTGTCCGATTTCTCTTTTAGACACCCGTTTGGCATTTCTCTTCAAGACCTCCCGTGGTGTCACTTGACATCCGACCGACATTTCTTTTATTTATTTTCCTTTAACCTTCCTTGTTGGTCACTAGCAATTTTTTTATGCCCATTTTCCTGCTCATGCCCATATTTATGCACATATCAATAATAGTCATGTCATGTTAAAATTTGGATCAACACCTGCATATCACCTAGTCCAGCATGAGCATATGCATTCGGTATATCTTTTGTTCATTATGTTTACGAGTACATTCCAATGTACTCACAGGCTTGTCCCTGGCTATTTACTTGGCCAGGTCAGGATTTCTACAAGGAGTGCCACAGTGATGTCCGTGCGGAGCCTAGGATAGCAGCCACGCAGGATAGGAATTATGGTCAGCCGTTCCTGTGGGAATGGAGCCCCATCGACGTTGGAGAACCACGGGTCGCTTTCGTCACCCGTCACCAGATATCATTGTTGTATCATTAGACCTTTATGGTCCTGTATCCAATTCTTGTAATAGCTTGGTAATCTGTAACAAGGACGTGTCCACCAGTAACAGAAATCCTGGGGCTGGTGATGACACGAGGGGTTAATTTCTGGGATGTTGTGTCCCCGAAATCCGGCCCCGACAGCCTTGGTATCAGAGCCAGGCTGACCATTGGCTAATCCTATCTTAGCCTGGTCGCTATCTCTAGGTTTCCACACCATCCACATCCTTCTGTGCCCATAGTCAAGTGATACGTCTCCAACGTATCTATAATTTTTGATTGTTCCATGCTATTATATTATCTATCTTGGATGTTTTATATGCATTTATATGCTATTTTATATGATTTTCGGGACTAACCTATTAACCTAGAGCCCAGTGCCAGTTTCTATTTTTTCCTTGTTTTTGAGTTTCGCAGAAAAGGAATATCAAACGGAGTCCAAATGAGCTGAAAATTTACGATGATTTTTTATGGACCAGAAGAAGCCCCCGAAGCAAAAGAGTTGGGCCAGAAGAGCCACGAGGCCTCCACTAGGGTGTAGGGCGCGCCCTACCCCCTGGGCGCGCCCTTCGGTCTTGTGGGCTCCTCGTGGACCCCCTGACTTGTTCTCGACGCCAAAAATTCCTATGAATATAGAAACCCTCGAAAAGAAACCTAGATCGGGAGTTCCGCCGCTGCAAGCCTCTGTAGCCATGAAAAACCAATCTGGAGCCCGTTCTGGCACCCTGCCGGAGGGGGAAACCATCACCGGTGGCCATCTTCATCATCCCGGCGATCTCCATGACGAGGAGGGAGTAGTTCACCCTCGGGGCTGAGGGTATGTACCAGTAGCTATGTGTTTGATCTCTCTCTCTCGTGTTCTTGATTTGGCACGATCTTGATGTACCGCGAGCTTTGCTATTATAGTTGGATCTTATGATGTTTCTCCCCCTCTACCTTCTTGTAATGGATTGAGTTTTTCCTTTGAAGCTATCTTATCAGATTGAGTCTTTAAGGATTTGAGAACACTTGATGTATGTCTTGCATGTGCTTATCTGTGGTGACAATGAGATATTCACGTGATCCACTTGATGTATGTTTTGGTGATCAACTTGCGGGTTCTGTGACCTTGTGAATTTATGCATAGGGGTTGGCACACGTTTTTGTCTTGACTCTCCGGTAGAAACTTTGGGGCACTCTTTGAAGTTCTTTGTGTTGGTTTGAATAGATGAATCTGAGATTGTGTGATGCATATCGTATAATCAAACCCGCGGATACTTGTGGTGACATTGGAGTATCTAGATGACATTAGGGTTTTGGTTGATGTGTGTCTTAAGGTGTTATTTTAGTACGAACTCTAGGGCTGTTTGTGACACTTATAGGAATAGCCCAATAGATCGATCAGAAAGAATAACTTTGAGGTGGTTTCGTACCCTACAATAATCTCTTCATTTGTTCTCCACTATTAGTGACTTTGGAGTGACTCTTTGTTGCACTTTGAGGGATTGTTATATGATCTAATTATGTTATCATTGTTGAGAGAACTTGCACTAGTGAAAGTATGAACCCTAGGCCTTGTTTCGAAGCATTGCAATATCGTTTTCGCTCACTTTTGTTACTTGCTACCTTGCTGTTTTTATATTTTCAGATTACAAAAACCTATATCTACTATCCATATTACGCTTGTATCACCATCTCTTCGCCGAACTAGTGCACCTATACAATTTACCATTGTATTGGGTGTGTTGGGGACACAAGAGACTCTTTGTTATTTGGTTGCAGGGTTGTTTGAGAGAGACCATCTTCATCCTACGCCTCCTACGGATTGATAAACCTTAGGTCATCCACTTGAGGGAAATTTGCTACTGTCCTACAAAACTCTGCGCTTGGAGGCCCAACACGAGTCTACAAGAAGAAGGTTGCGTAGTAGACATCAAGCTCTTTTCTGGCGCCGTTGCCGGGGAGGTTAGTGCTTGAAGGTATATCTTTAGATCTTGCAATCGAGTCTTCTAGTTTCTTGTTTTATCACTAGTTTAGTCTATAAAAGAATACTACAAAAAAAATGGAATTGAGGTTGCCTCATATGCTTCATCTTTTTAATGTCTTTCGTGAAAATGATGGAAAGGAAAATTGTGCTCAAGTTTTAGAAGAATAAGTCCATAAAATGTTTGGCACTAAATTTTTGAATGATGAGCATGATTGCAATGTTGTTAGTATGAATTCCTTGAATATCCATGATGCTAATGATATGCAAAGCTACAAGCTTGGGGATGCTATATTTGATGAAGATGATATTTTTAGTCCCCCAAGTTTTGATGAGAATATTTATTATGATGATAGCATGCCTCCTATTTATGATGATTATATTGATGAAAGTGGGTTTGGAAGAGTGTCAACTCTAGGTACTAATGATCCCACTAATTTGGAGGGTGTTGAAACTTTTCACAATATTGATAAAAGTGGATTTGGAGAGGTCATGACTTTATTTAGTGATGAATCCACTATTTTGGAAGAGGTTCCAATTGATTATGAGAACAAAGTTGCTATCTATGATGATTATTGTGATGACATGTATGCTATAAATAATAATGATAACCATGAAACTTGTCATCATGATTTTAATTTTCAATTGGATTATGCCTCACATGATAGTTATTTTGTTGAGTTTGCTCCCACTACTATTCATGAGAATAAATTTGCTTATGTGGAGAGTAGTAAAATTTGCATGCTTGTGGATCATGAAAAGAATGCTTTATGTGATAGTTATATTGTTGAATTCATTCATGAAGCTCCTGAAAATTATTATGAAGGCGGAATATATGCTTGTAGGAATTGCAATAATATCAAGTTTCCTCTCTATGTGTTGAGAATTTTGAAGTTATACTTGTTTTGCCTTCCTATGCTAGTTGATTCTTGTTCCCATAAGTTATTTGCTCACAAAATTCCTATTCATAGGAAGTGGGTTAGAATTAAATGTGCTAGTCATATTCTTCATGATGCTCTCTTTGTGTTTCAATTCTTATCTTCTAGGTGAGCATTATTGAAATCATCATGCCTAGCTAAAAAGGCATTAAAGAAAAGCGCTTGTTGGGAGACAACCCAATATTTACCCCTACTGTTTTTGTGTGTTCACATGATTAAGCTACTGTAATAATCATGTTTTATAGCTTTTGTTTCAATTAAGTGTCAAGTAAAGCCTTTGGGATAGTGTGGTTGATAGTTGATTTGATTCTGTGCAAAAACATAAACTTTTGCGTCCAGTACAGAAATTCCTATATTTTACTGGAAGGTGAAAAAACTCTGAATTTTTTACATAGGATTTATATACAAATTTTCTACGTTGTCCTAATTTTTCAGAATTTTTGGAGTAACATAAGTATGATCTTAATTCAGATCTTTACAGACTGTTCTGTTTTTGACAGATTCTGTTTTCGATGCATAGTTTGCTTGTTTTCTAGTTTCTATGGCTTATATTGCTCAATATAAATTGTAAAAATGTAGGGTACAGTAGGAATCATGTGAGAAAAAATTTTAATCTTGTCTTGACAGTACCAAAGTGAATGATTTGTTTTATCATACTAACCCATCTCACGAAGTTCCGTTAAGTTTTGTGTGATTGAAGTTTTCAAGTTTTGTGTGAGATATCGATATGAGGAGAATAAGGAGTGGCAAGACACTAAGCTTGGGGATGCCCAAGGCACCCCAAGGTAATATTCAAGGAAGATCCAAGCAACTAAGCTTGGGGATGCCCTGGGCATCCCCTCTTTCGTCTTCAACATTATCGGTAACCTTACTTGGAGCTATATTTTTATTCGTCACATGATATGTGTTTTGCTTGGAGCGTCATTTTTTTTGTTTAGACTTGCTTGCTGTTATTTAGAATAAGTTTTTGTATCTTTTATTTCAATAAAAATGTCAAGTATGCATTTACCATGCTTATTTTGCACTACTTTTGGTATGAGCATTATTCATAGTTATGATCAGTCAAAGTTTACTTTATAAAATAATAAATCAGTTAAAGTTCTAACCTGCCTATATGAGTATAGTCTTAAAAATTGATACAGTTGAAGAGATAGGCAATTATAGCACACTGAAAAAAACTAAAAGTCTCGTAAAGTCTTTCTATAAGAAAAATCGAAATAAGTTCTACATATGGGAGCATTGGTATGTCTAGAATGAGGCCATACCTATATAAAAAAATTCTAGTATTTAGACATGAGAATACCTTGTACAGAATTTCAAAGCCATCAAATACGTTACCACTAGTTTGGGTATCCTGCAAATAAAACAGAGGTAATAAATTCCTTATAGCTAATCAGGTGAACATAGCAAATTGATTACCTCTGGTTTGATCCCATGTGCTCTAGCCAAAAATAGATCAAATCGGCAGGATATCCTATAAGGAAACAAAGCTAGCAAGGATACTGATTATTATTATATCTAATTTACAGCTACCTGTGGTAGGCTCCGTATAAACAGAATTTGATTAACTTCCATGTATATAATTGGCAAATTCTCCATCACACGTATCACATAATGGCTTGTTATGCTCATATAGCTTATCCTGCTAGTTGAGGTTGCCACTCACAGTATTGCATCATACTTGTAGGGACAAGTCAAAGACACCAAATAATTCATAAAACAAGTTTCACAACTAAGATCGGCCATGCATTATCTTGGTTAGATGATTTTCAAACTCTTTCAGTGTATGGATAAACGAAATGTTAAATTCAACATCAATGTTGGTCAGAAAGATAATTCAAGATCAGATAAAAAACACATAATGAATAAATTACTGTATCACACCCTGGCGGTTGTGGTCATGTGGACCAGTGTACCGTCGTCCTATGAGGGGGGGACGTGAGAGTAGGACAAAAAATAAGGAGAGAAACTGAAGTCAAGGGGGGTTGTAAGCAGGGATTTTCGTGCCTCTGAAGTTTAATACCATCAATGAAGAATCTGTAACAATTCTCATGGTGCTGCAATATAATGTTATCCAGGTAATTCTTGTATGTGAACTGGCTCATGGTTTCTATCAAGAAGCAACAACTAAATACTCGAAGCATTAAACATGCGAGTCAAACTGAACTGTAAGCATATTCACAAACATTTTGGCAGCATGGTGCAAGGCTGTCAGTCGCACTACCTATTAGTAGATGATAATTTTGAGTCTCTGTACGCATTGTTCAGTAGCATATTAAAATTTTATACAATTTACAACACTTAAGTATTGTGATTGGAAAAGGAGTATCACGTCCATGTTGTTTTCATGCACATAGTAAGAATTATTGATCAATGGCAGGTTGAATTACCTTAATGGACAAGAAATCTTTCCGAATCACAAGATTGCATGATAGGGAACGAACTGTTCATGGAAGCAGCCAAAATTCACACCGTCAGACATGGACCAAAAGTATAACCTACATACAGTGGAACTGAAAGTAAAAAAACCCTCTTCAATATGATTCAGAAGAATGAAGCATATGGTAATCACTTAGTAGTAGATCATGGTCTTCCTCAAATGCAATATAGGAAGCAGAGCAAATATACACTCTAGCATTACTTAAAAGTTGAAAGCACATAGGCATGAGTAAACATTAAAACCCCAAGAATTCCACCAATCACATGGTTCCATTCATGCAACAAACAGTCAGACTCTGAGCATAACAGAGATTCCATTACACAAATAAACTATCAATTTTTGTGGAACTGCTTCTATTTTCTATAGTAGCTAAAGCAATCCAGAAGGTCGGCAACCACCTAGGCAGAAAAGTTCTTATGTCCCCTGCTCCTAGTGTGACCCAACGGACAAACATGGAATATTCATATCTGACTGATTGCATTACCGGTGCACATAGTTGGGGTTCTGGACGAAGAGTAGCTCTGACATGCCGATGAACACATGATTAATGCCCCATCAACGCACACCCGCATCTGCGGCACACAAAAGACCGAATCCGTAAATTTGTTGGGGGGTTGCCGACATGGTTCAATGGGTGGGTTGGGTAAGGTATGAACGAAACGGCCACGGATTCCGTTTAATAATAGAGATATGTAATCATCCAGAACCTCAATTGTCACCGTAAAATAAGCATGATTTTTAGTCAGAATCCAAGATTTGTTGGATAGCTGAACACTTAGGCCAATATTCATGAAGGACTGTGTAAGACAAGCCATGTACACAAATAATCCAAGAGATCATGAACCAAAGGTGAATTGAATTTTGCATACCTTAGTTTCTTTCAGCGACAGGAAGTACGCATCCATGAAGCATCTAATCCCATCGGCTATATCCTCCTGCTTAAGGAGAACATATCCAGCGTCTAAATCATCACTAACGTTCATACTCTTCTCGTCCCATATGTTTGTCGCACTTACGATATCCCATGATATGGTCTCATCTACTATTACATGAGTAGTTGCAGAATTGTTCAGTTGTCATGTCTGATTGCAATGGGGAATAAAGAATTTGGAGCATGTTGTGGCAAGGTCAGTTTATAAGACAAATTATGCACTTGCACCATGTTGGTATACTGACTTCTGAAGCTCATTTTCAGGCAATTCGAACCTTGATTTGAGAAGATTACATAGCTGCAAAAATAACGGGAGAGGTGTGAAAATTAGGGCAGTTGAGAACAGAAGTACCACACTGTTCCGTCTGTTCCTAGTCCCAGCTTTACTATCACCCCAGTAAGTGATATCCGTGATTAGCAGAGAACAGCTGAGTCCTTCCAAACAGTAGCAGAAACCTTATTGATAATTAAGAGAAGAAACAAGCTGTCAAGCAGCCAGATACCAAGGCAATGCAGAACAACAATTCCAACAAGCGGCTGCTCAATCACTATGGTTTCGAGGACCCCCGATTGTCCCAAGTCGCCAATCGATCGAGCCCATCAGCATCGCAATCCAAATTCTCCAACGGACCAGCAAATCACACGGGGACGGTAGATCTCCCTCACCTCGTTCGTCTTGTACTCGGTGTCGCAGGGCTCCTTCTCCGGCGCCAGGGGCGGCCCCTCCCCGTCGCTGACGCCGCCGCCCGCCCGTCCGCACCCTCGCCTGGATTCCTGTCCTTCCCCTCCTACTCGTCGTCCAGATCCCCATCCCCCTCGGCGTCGCGCATGAGCCCGAGCGCGCGCTGGCACTGCTCTAGCATGGTCTCGAGTTTCCTCTGCCGCAGCCGCAGCTCCACGGCCTCCGGCGCCACCCTCCGCCTCACCACCGCCGCCGCGACCGACGATGATGTGGAGACCACGGGCTTCATCGGAAACCCTAGTCGTACGCGATGGGAGGTGGGCGGCCGGCTTCGCTTCGCGAAGAGGGAGAGGGGCAAAGGTTCGTAGGTTTCAGTCAGGCGGGTTTTGCTGGTTTTTTTGTTTGCGTTCGGGATTGTGGGGAAGAAAAAAACGGTGAGGCGCTGGCGACAGCATTCGATCGATGGATGGGGCTGTGGAGGGACGAAAAAAACTGTGCAGGTGGGAGGTGGGATGAAAAAAACCCGGAACGGAGACTATCAACTACTCCATTAGGAGTAGAAATGACTTTCTCATTGTGATACGTGATCACGTGAGGGCGTGGCTTTGACGGTTGTGTTTTTTCCTAGTGGAGCTATGTATGGAAGGGGATCGGTGGGAGAAATAAATCAGAGAGGAAGGTGATCTAATGTATATGGTATTATTTCTGAATTCTTAATTACCAAATATTTACATAATTGAATTGAATCGACACCTGCCAAAGCAAGCACGAATAAATGGAAGGAGTATCAGACGTGATTCGGTTTTAAGTGCGAAGAAGAAAAAATAACGTGGGAGGGGTGATGGGAGATGAGACGAAAATAAACCGGATGAAAATTAACCAGACGAAAAAAAACCATGGATGCTATTCTACCAACTGAGACATTAGGAGTAGAGATTCTCTGCTTCGTTGCGCACTTGAGCTTGTTGTCTTGGTCGCTAATTCATGCTCTGCCCCGTTTCTTCATTTTTCTTAAAGCACCCTCTCCTCTCGAGTGATGTTGGTGTTGCCACACCAAACCAACTTTTAACTTTGGTCGTGCAAATCACGCGCCGCCGCATAGTAAAGTTGCACCGGTGAACACGGCTGCCAGCCCATAGTGGCACTGCCACCCACCCATACTTATGTCATGCAACTGATTCTTTTACTCCTACTATGTAGTACTCCATGCTTGCTTTTAAGTCAGATGCCACTTGGGAGCTTGATATCCATGTACCTTTCTTGATCTATATTAACAATGAACAATTAAACAACTAAAGGTACTAGCCTAAACCAAACACAAGATGGCATCCGTGCATCTGTAGTGAAACTAATGGATGGAAGAAAAGCTCCACCCCCCACTTCTCAAATTAAGCTTATCTCTTTCTTCTTTCGTCTTTAGGGTTAGAAAAATATGAAAAATCTTGCGCCGATCTCAACTTCCAACCGATAGTCATCGATGTCGCGCTAGAACTAACCATCTTTTAGACAACTCAGAATTAGCAAAAGCTATATTATTATTATTATATTATTTTGCAGAATAAAAGAAAATTTATTTCATAATAATAGAGTTACAATCTACTAATACAAGATCATGAATGAAAGGGCGCCACAAAAAGGGGGACAACGCCTCAACCAACAAGCGATGCTGCGAGCCTAGCATAATTAGTGAGTCAATGTGAAACCCTATTTTGTGATCTAACTATCTTAACCGGAACAAACTCCCACTCTACCATTTTTTTGCGGGGGAAACTCCCACTCCACCATGAGAAGCTTGATTTCATTAATGAGGTGACCATGTGGTGATTTAGAAAGCGTAGCATCTGATAGATATGATAATGCTCCCACCGAGTCTGGTTGCACCAAAATAGGTAGATTAGACCATTGGAGGGCCAGCGACATCCCCTCCAAAATTGTATGGATCTCCGCTTTCAATGCGTTGTTGCAAAAGAACAGAAAATGGCATGCAGCAAAGATCACTTCTCGTGCATTGTTCTTGAGAATCATTCCAGCCTCGACCAAGCTGTCATCCGGCGAGAAAGGGCCGTCCACCGAGAGGGCGAGCCAGTCCGATGGGGGCGGCAACCATGGCGCTTCAGGGGAGTGCGACACCTTGACGCCTGAAATGCAAAGCGTATCCACATGAGACTTGCCGTTCAAAATTTGTTCAATGCTCAAGTGTTTCAAATCTCGCAGTGAGCTCATATAGCTGCACAAAAAATTCTTCGGCACTTCTGTTGGAGGAATACTCCTCCCGTGGACTAGATCACTACAAAGGTTTTAAATTCTCCAAATGATCATGATAATCATGTCACCCACCTCGAGTATATAGCAAAATACTACCCTATTACGGGCTAGGGATACAAAAAACTACCACTTTTCTTAATCTCTAAAAAAACTACCACAAAATTGGTTGGTTGTTCCAAAAAACCCAAGTAACTCGGCCGTTAAGTTTTAATCGGGATTATGACATGTCTAGCCCACCCGTCAGGTCTGACGTGGCATAAAAGTCAACACCGTTAGTTTTGACCGTTAGATTGACCGTTATGATAGGTGGAGCCCACATGTCTGTCCCTGTAAAAAAGTAAAAAGCAATCTGGTCCCTGCAAAAACATTTTTTAAGCAATCAAGTCCCTGTAGCTTTTATGGAAAAAGCAATCGGGTCCCTGCGGCGGTGGTGCTCGCCGGTCAGTAGGTGGCCGGCGACGTCCTGGTGCTGGCTCCACTCCCGGGCACCTGCTATATGATGAGGAGCACCCGGCGACGTCCTGCTGCTGCTGGCTCCACTCCCGGCTTGTCATCGACCTCCCGTGCGAGGAATCAAGCGGAGGAGCCTGTCTTCTTCTCCGATGACGGCCGCCAAGCTCTTTCGCGGCTCAGTCCGGCGTGGAGCCCCGACGATCGGCTTCGACCTCGCACCAGCAGCGGCCCCACGACTCTGGCCTTGCCCCGTGCGAGATCAACCAGAGGAGAGCGGCGACGCCGTCGTCCATGTCCACGGGGAGGCGGGTCGAGGCGCTCGTCCATGGAGCAGGGAGAGAAGGAGAGAGGAGGGCTGGAGGTGTGTGTGCCTCCCGGGATGCGGTGGCAGATCCCGCCGGACTCGGGCGCGAGGGAGACTCCGGCCATGGCGTGCGACCCGCGGGAGGGAGAGAGAGAGTTCCTGTGGGAGAGAGAGATCAGGGGGGGGGGGGGGGGGGGAGAGGAGCTTACATGTGGGCCCCATGTAAGGTAACGGTCAAAGAAACTGTTTGACCAGCGGCGTTAGATCTATTGCCACGTGGCCATAACGGATGGGCCCTAGCTGTCATAAACATACTTAAATTTTAATCAATCGATCATTAGTATTTTTTGAACAGCTAACCAATTTTATGGTAGTTTTTTAAAAAATTAAAAAAAGTGATAATTTTCTGTAACCCTAACCCGTAATGTGATAGTTTTTTGCTATATACTCCGCCACCATAAAGCGCGGTGCAGCAACCATTCTTCAGTAGAATTCGGAATTTGCTCCTTCCGGGCTATAGGCGATTCCCCCAATTGCAACCTGTAGAACTGTAGCATTATCACTTTTTTTTTTGAGCTGTGAAAGGAATCTAGGGAACCTCGCAAAAAAAAAAAAGGAATCTAGGGAGCAAGACGTCTCGTCAGGTTAGGTCATGAACAATGAGATACGTCAAATCAAGTCACGTACGTAAGATGCTCTCGTGCGCGGTCTTCTCGTTGAATTTGCACATAGCCATCAACTTCATTTGAACGCTTCAACGTCCTTCCTTCATGGTATACTCCGCTGGTGCTAGTCGAGCCCACATGAACGCACGTGAAAAACAGAGACAACGTTTGTACGTATTTTTTTTTTGCGGGTCAAAAGGGAATTTTATTAACTCACAGAAATACTGTCAGCGTTACAAAGACTGGGCACCTCATCAGGTCCCGAACGCTCACTCTGTGTGTTCGGTTTATTCGGTTTACATGGTTCGGTTTATACGTTTTTTTTCAATTTGTACGATATTAATACTTTGGTAAATACGGTATGAAATTAAAATACGGTTCGGTTTTGATATATACCAAATTATTTCGGTATGATTTCGGTATATACCATAATAACCAAAGTTGACGCGAATATGAAATGACGTAATAACAATTTACAAATTTATCACTCAAAACACATACTATTTTACACAAATAGTATATAACTATATATATATATATATATATATAAGTATATATGCATGAATGGATTCATCCCTTGATGGTTATAGACGTGCTCAACATTTTTTAAAGAGAAAAATGACTATGTTACGAGAAAAATGTACGTGCTTGGTAGTGAATGACTCATGTACAAGAAAAATGATAACTTGTATGGTTGTTTGCCTCAAGAAATATAAATTTATTTTTTACTTCGGTTTATTCGGTTAAGCATTTGGTTTTTCGGTATATACCATAAAAATCAAAGTTCAAACGGTATGAAAAGTTCATACCATACCAAAATCAGAAATCATAAAAACCGTAAAATTGGTTCGGTTCAGTTTATTTTCGGTATGGTTTTTTGGTTCGGTTTCAAAATGCACACAGTGACCGAATGCAACCATACTGCAGTGCGCATTTCCCTTCAACCACAACTAGCCATGTAGTGGCTCACAACATTTTGTCTCGGTTCACATGAGTGATCTCAACCTTTCTATTCTCCTTCAACAAGTTTTTTTAGGGGAAAATTGCTGACACTTTATTACTTACAGCCATGGCAATGTCGGTAAGATAGTTCGGAGGAATAGTAAATCAAGTCTTACACATCTTATTTAGGCAGCCTTTCCTAGTTAGATTATGCACCGCCCGGTTGGGAGAGCGTCTAGCTTATCACACTCGAAAATCACCCGTCGAGGCGAGAAGTTCCTTGACCTCTTCGAGGTGAGGGCCGTACCTCGATCTATCCAACTCCTTTAGCTTTAGAGCTTGCATGGCCCCTGGTTGTTTGTCTCCAGCATGATCTTCTAGGCGCCAACTTCCAACGCAACATGGACTCCTCGCCGGCACGCCATGAGTTCCGCATGCATGAAATCAACGACAAAGAAAAAAATGGCATGAGCCTCCCATGATGGTCGCGAACGACCGCTCCCCCACCGCCGGAGCCATCCATCTTCGCAATTGCCCCATCAATGTTCATCTTGAGCCAACCCAGCTCAGGAGGATGCCAAGGCTCCGTTAGCTTTCCTCCCTGAACGACCAACGAGGAGGAATGAATTTCGGGCCACTCCTCTAACAATCGCCAAAATCGGTCGACCAGTAAATGGGCTTCCTCAATCAGTTTCCCGTCTCAAGTTGCGTTTCTAGAGAGCCACATGTGATATAACATCATGATCATCACACGTTTGTCCGCTTCTCTCACTTTACCAAACCAATCCAGCATACAACTCTTGAACTCTTGATGCAAAGACACAACGGTTGGAGGGAAGAACACATCATCCGCTCTATATGCATCGACCAAGTACCAGCAGTGGTGAGCATATGGACATGCCCAAAAGCGGTGAAGAGCTGTCTCATCCCGCTTGCAAACTGGGAAAAAGAGCACCCTCCTTAATATGGCGCCTATGCAACTCTACTCCCATTGCTAGTTCGTTATGGATGAGCCTCCATGTGTGAATTTAACCTTGGCCGGAATGTCCGAGCCCCACAACTCCAACCAGCCTTTGTGTTCAGACACTGAGGAGGAGCTCTCAGGGGCACACACCTTCACCCGCTTGAGATCCATGCAGAGATGGTAAGTAGAGCATACAAAAAAATCGTTCTTAGTGTGGTTCCAGGATGGGTAGTCCTCCCTCCTCGGGCCTCCGATTGGTACATGCAAGATGTCATCCATGTCGCTCCAGTGGAAGGAACGCTCCAACGATGCAACATCCCACTCCTTCCAAGTGTAATTGATCAAATGATCTGAGGGGATTACTCACACATCACAATCAGAGCACAGATGGAAAACATCGTAGCATTGAATAGGAATGATTGTATAGAGCCTTACAATATCACTATATGCGATGGATCGATTACAAGTATGACAAACTATGGGGAGAATGTCTAAGGAGATGGTGGCGGCTAGGGTTTCTGGGAATGGTGATGGTGATCCTATGCTCTTGTTGGCGATGTTCTCGATGTTCTGGGCGTTCTATTATGAATGGGGCCTCAAACCTGTTATAAAGTGTGTCAGGCACTGGCGGAGCTACAACAAGGCCAAATGGGCCATGACTCGCCCAACTCATGGCCAAAACTGTGAAGAGTATAGAAAAAACTGGGCCTTTTGAGAGGAAAAAATGTCTTTCCTTCATTTTGGCCCACCAAACAATTTTTTTGTAGCTCTGCCATTGGTGTTAGGGATGACGCCATGGAGCTGCTGGCACCTAGTACGAGCACTGGTATGAGTGGGTGCGCTTGTATCAGACGTTGTCTTCTCTCCTGGATCCTCCGCGACGCATTTGATTGGCTTGGCTTGATCTCCACACTTTATATTTCCATGTATAGCTTCACTTCCTTTGGAAATAATTACACAAAGGGATTTGCAATCTTTTGTATTTGTTAGTCATTAGCGATAAGATCAGAGTGATTTTTTTGGAATATCCGAGATTATCTGGTTTAAACAATAGTGAAATGAGTGCATTGTTCAGAGGCATGTGGAGAGTTGTGTGTCACTAGATCTGGTTCTTCGGGTCATGCTTTTTCTTCTACATGTGGTTTTGTACTGCGGAGCTGATGGCGCCGTTGCGCATCGTGGTCCTCTGGCTCTAATTCCGACCGGGTAGTTTGGCCAGGTTCGGCCTTGCCGGGTAGCATGTGAGCGTTGTGTTCCCCGCCTCAGTCTCGCCAGACCCGGGGCATTATACATGCCTTCTCCACTATTTTTTCTCCGGGGCGTCAATTTGCTACGTAGACCGCGTTTGTCGGCATCTTCTGGTCTAGATCGACGGCTTCTTAGCCGTTACTTCTACAAGCTGATGAATTTAAATGATTTTTTCTCCATGGAGACATAGGTCTAAGATGTGGTAATGATCTTTGTTCATGACGCATTATCAGTGGATGCAGGAGGAAGAGGACTTTGGCACTCCAAATATTTAGATATATTTTTAAATTTGTGTAAGGATGTTTTTGGAAAGATTTGTACTAGGCCTCTGGCCTTTCAGTGCAGAAAAAACATGTACGACAAGTTGGCCGCCTCGTCAGTAGCATGCTAACTTCAATGATAAATTTGAACGACCATTTGCTAACTTTTTTTAACAACCCAGAATGTCTTTATTCTTTAGTTGACAAATGGTCGACACACCATGGAAACCTTGTTTTGTCTGCAATACTAATGATACCCATTCCGTACATGACCCAAAAGTCAACAGATCCTACTACACCATATCGCATCTAGCTCTCCTCACGAGAAACTCCTCCCAAGACGAGGGTGTTCTCGCTTCCCATCAGCGCCGCCGCTGATCCGCCTTGTCTCAGGTGGACTTAGGACCAGTAGCGGAGCTAGAATTAGACTACGTCCCAGGCAGACAATACAGCTACAGTGTAATACAGTGTGCTACAGTGAAGATTTTGCTACAGTCAACGAACAAAATTGTCACCACGCCTCAGGCCGAGGCCCTGGCTGCCTGGGGCCTGGGTCCGCCTCTGCTTAGGACCATGGAGGCGTGGTGGACGTAGGCCCTCGTTGGTGGGAGGGCTCTGTTCCGTTTTAGCTCTTTTTTTAGGTTGATTAGGGTTTGTGTCCTATTCAGGGAGGCGAGACGGCTGCGGCTTCCTTGTAGCTAGAATAAGTTTCTCCCCGCCTAGTCCCCGTTTCGCCGATGCGTACAACGTCATTGGAAGGCATGTGGAAGTGTCTTTCTGGCGGATCTCATGGGATTCGGTCGGTATTGGTCTTCGGTGGATCTCCATGGATCCAGTCTTATTCCGTGTACGTTCGGGTGTCTACATGTTGGATTCTTCTGATCTACGCTTCTCTTCATCGGCGGTGATTGCTGTTCTGGAGTGCTGGTGATGTGGGGCCTTAGCACGACGACTTCCCGACTGTCTACTACAACGAGTTTTGCTCGGGCGATGAAGGCGGCGCGCCTTCGACTCGCTCCAGTGCTTGTAGTCGTCACTAGGTGGTCAATTGACCCGAATATGATTTTTATTATTTCTAGTGTTCTTTGTAGTGCCATTACAGTTGATGAATAGATGGTAAGTTTTCTCGCAAAAATAAATAAATAAATAATGATACCCATTCCATTTCAAAATATATTCAAACGTGGCTGAAAGTGCATCTAGGTTCTAAATGTATTTTGGTGTCGATGACAGACAGTACGATAGTGGGACTAATGATGGCTATCAAGTTTATCTCAGGACATCAGTCTTTTGGTGAAATGTTATGGAGATGGTTGACCATCCATTTCAAAAAGGAAGGCGTGGGTTCTTCAAAGTTAAGCAAAAAAGATCGTAGTCTCCTCTTTATCCTTCTAGTCGACCTTTTCAATCCTTTCAGTGGTGTTCTATGCAATATTAATTGGTACTTTTTTTTACAATTGATAACTAGTAATGAAGTTTGACCAACAATTATAGACCAAAAGCATGTTTTTTTTTCTTTCTAGAAAGGCCAAATGACATATATTAAGTAGTACATATCCTTATAAAAACACCCTTACAAAAAATGTAGAAGCGGTGGCCTCGATGTAGAACCGAATATGCCGGTAGCCGTGATCTCCGTAACAAGTCGTCACTTCAAAGTAGAAAACGCCGAAGAAGGCCTGTAGAACACCATCGGTCCAACTAGACAGAGCCGGGAACAAAAATCTCACACATTCCCCGCCGAGGCTGAGGCGAGACAACTTCATTGGGCAGAACCGAAGCCGGAGGACCAAGGCGTACAATCACGTTGCCTGCCCCATAGGACAGTGCCACCAGACGAACCCACAAAAGAAAAAGTCAGACTTGAAGAACTAGATTTGGGGACGAACCTTTCTCCACACACCTCCCAACGATACAAAGAAACATCACCAAAATGAGGTGTGAGGTGGGAAGACCTTATTTCATGCCGATGGTGACACCATAGTCTTACCACCGCCGATCTGAGATAAAATCCAAATTTATTCCTAATCCTACCACCATCGAACCAAAGCCATGGGATATTCGTCCCTCCCATCGCCGAAGTGAAGACAAAGAAAGAGTGATGGAGAATGAAGCATGAAAATCAAAAAAATTCCTACGAAACACCCAAGATCCAATCTAGGAGATGCATAGCTACGAGAGGGGAGTGTGTATACATACCCTTGTAGACCGGAAGTGCTAGCGTCGTCACATGGTTGATGTAGTCATACTCTTCACGATGCAATCGCGATCCAACCCGATGTAGTGCCGAACAGACGGCACCTCCGAGATTATCACACGTTCAGCTTGATGGCGTCCTCTCCTTCTTGATCCAGCAAGCGAGGGAGAGTAGGTAGATGAGATCGGAACTAGCACAGCGGTATGGTGGTTGTGGCAGCAACGGAATTCCGGTAGGGCTTCGCCAAGCGCGTACCGGAGGGACGTGGGAGGAATTGGGAGCGGGAACGGGCCAGGATGAAGGGGTGGCTGCCCCCATGTGCCTCCCCCATCTATATATAGGCTAGGGGCAGGGGAGGGCATCCAAAACCCATCTAGGGCCGGCTACAAGGTTGAAATTCCTTTAAAACTTGGAGATAACATCTTATCTCTAGATTCAACCCTTTAAATTTAGAGATAAGACCTTATCTCTAGATTTAAACAACACATGCCTTGGGAATGGGGCAACCAGCCTATGTGTGCTGTAGCCCCACCCCTCGGTCCATGTGGGCCCTTCCTAGGTCATTGGGCCCCACGATGGAACCCTCGGAACCTTCTAGAACCTTCCCGGTATAATACCAAAAAAACCGAACTTTTCCCGGAACCCAAATTATAACTTCCCATATATAAATCTTTACCTCCGGACCATTCTGGAGCTCCTCATGATATCCCGGATCCCATTCGGGACTCCGAACAACCTTTGGACTTTCCACTATTAATATCTCAATACTACCCTAGCACTTTCGAATGTTAAGCGTGCGAACCTACGGGTTCGAAACATGCAGACATGACCGAGACTCCTCTCCGGTCAATAACCAATAGCGGGACCTGGATGCCCATATTTATTCCTACATATTCAACGAAGATCTTTATTGGTTGAACCACGATGTCAAGGATTCAGTCAATCCCGTATGCAATTCCCTTTGTCCGGCAATATGTTACCGGCAAGTCTCTTTACTCGTTCCATAATACAAGATCCCATGACTAAACTCATTAGTCACATGAAGCTTCTTATGATGTTGTATTACCGAGAGGGCCCAGAGACATCTCTCCATCACACGGAGCGACAAATCCCAATCTCGATCCATGCAACCCAACAGACACCTTTGGAGACACCTGTAGAGCACCTTTATGATCACCCAGTTACAAAGTAACATTTGATAGCACACAAGGCATTCCTCCGGTATTCGGGAGTGGCATGATCTCATGGTATAAGGAACTTGATACTTGACATGAAGAAAGCTGTAGCAAATAACTAAACGATCTGATGCTAAGCTTACGGTTGGGTCTTGTCCATCACATCATTCTCCTAATGATGTGATCCCATTATCAAATGACAACTCATGTCTATGGTTAGGAAACCTTAACCATCTTTGATCAACGAGCTAGTCTAGTAGAGGCTTACTAGGGACACGATGTAGTTTATGTATTCACACATGTATTTAAGTTTCCGGTCAATACAGTTCTAGCATGAATAATAAACATTTACCATGAACAGGAAATATGATAATAACCAATATATTATTGCCTCTAGGGCATATTTCCAACAGTCCCCCACTTGCACTAGAGTCAATAATCTAGTTCACATCGCCATGTGATTAACACCCAATGAGTTATGGGTTTGATCATGTTTTCCTTGTGAGAGAGGTTTTAGTCAACGGGTCTGCAACATTCAGATCCGTGTGTACTTTGCAAATCCCTATGTCATACTATAGATGCTGCTACCACACTCCACTTGGAGCTATTCCAAATTACTACTCCACTATATGTATCCGGTTTGTGACTCAGAGTCATCTGAATCGGTGTCAAAGCTTGCATCGGCGTAACCCTTTACGATGAACTCTTTATCACTTCCATAACCGAGAAACATTTCCTTAGTCCTCTCTAGGTACCTAAGGATAATCTTGACCGTTGTCCAGTGATCCACTCCTGCATCACTCTTGTACCCCCTTTGCCAGACTTATGGTAAGGTACACATTAGGTGTCGTGCACAGCATGGCATACATTATAGAGCCTATGGCTGAGGCATAGGGGACGACCTTCATCCTTTCTCCTTTTTCTGCCGTGGTCGAGCTTTGAGTCTTACTCAACTTCACACCCTACAATATAGGCAAGAACTCCTTCTTTGACTGATCCATTTTGAACTCCTTCAAAATCTTGTCAAGGTGTGAGCTCTGTGAAAGTCTTATTAGGCGTCTTCATCTATCTCTATAGATCTTAATGCCCAATATGTAAGCAGGTTTACCCAGGTTTTCCTTTGAAAAACTCCTTTCAAACAACCCTTTATGCTTTTCAGAAATTCTACACCATTTCCAATCAACAATATGTCATCCACATATACTTATCAGAAATGCTATAGAGCTCCCACTCACTTCCTTGTAAATACTAGTTTCTTCATAAACTTTGTATAAACCCAAAAGCTTTGATAACCTCATCAAAACGTATATTCCAACTCTGAGATGCTTGCACTGGTCCATAGATGGATCACTAGAGCTTGCATACCTTTTTAGCATACTTAGGATCCACAAAACCTTTAGGCTGCATCATATACAATTCTTCCTTAAGGAAAGCGGTTTCACATCCATCTACGAGATTTCATAATAAAAAAATGCAATAATTGCTAACATAATTCTAACAGACTTAAGCAT
Organism: Thinopyrum elongatum; assembly: GCA_011799875.1. Lineage (NCBI taxonomy): Eukaryota > Viridiplantae > Streptophyta > Magnoliopsida > Poales > Poaceae > Thinopyrum > Thinopyrum elongatum. The sequence goes on from CM022303.1 coordinate 447,079,202, forward strand.
CGCTACGGGTGAGAAAGTCTCATCGTAGTCAACTCCTTGAACTTGCCGAAAACCCTTTGTGACGAGTCGAGCTTTATAGATAGTGACATTACCATCATCGTCTGTCTTCTTCTTAAAGATCCATTTGTTCTCGATGGCCTGCCGGTCATCGGGTAAGTCTACCAAAGTCCATTCTTGGTTCTCATACATGGATCCTATCTCGGATTTAATGGCCTCTAGCCATTTGTCGGAATCCAGGCCCATTATCGCTTCCTCATAGTTCGTAGGCTCATCGTTGTCTAACAACATGACTTCCATATAGAATTACCGTACCACTTAGGGCAGTATGTGTCCTTGTCGACCTGCGAGGTTCGGTAGTGACTTGATTTGAAATTCATGATCATCATTGATACGTCTCCATCGTATCTATAATTTTTGATTGTTTCATGCCAATATTATACAACTTTCACATACTTTTGGCAACAATTTATATGATTTATTGGACTAACATATTGATGCAGTGCCCAGTTGAAAGAACATGCGGTGCCCCCATGTGAGGTTTTGGTAATTGATGACATTCTCTATGGACTAATGGTTGCCTTGAGTTATATTTGAAGGGTTTGTTCATAGGAATTTCTTGAAGTCCATTTGTTGGTTTCAAGGAGTTTATATGTTGACCAATGTGCTATTCAAGGAATTACCCAAAGAGTGGTCATGTAGAAGACATGATACAAGGTTGATATACTAAGTCAAGAGTGAATCAAGTTGACCAACACACAAAGCGTAGAAGATGTACCAAGAGGGATCAAGTGATCCCATGGCATGGTAAGCATTGTCCATTACGCTTTGTGTACTAACCCATGGTATTCGTGAGAGTTCTTTGTGGGGTTAGGTTGCGGTGTGCAAGTTCAAGTGGATCATCACAAAGAGATCATATGCTTGAAGCTTGCCGTCCATTGTGGTGGCAATGGACTTGTGAAGATGTGCCGAAGAGTGGCTCACCCATAGTGGAGTATGGGGGAGCAATCTACTAGTATTCATCGTGCCAACGCAATCAAGAAAGGTGGTCCAACTTGAGAAAGTCAAGATCGTCATCATCTAGCTCAAGTGGACTATGTGCAAGGCAAAGGTTTGCCCTTGATAGGTTTTCTATTTTACTGGTCTCATGGTAGTTGTGGGAGACCGGGTTATAGGATCGATTGCCGTACTATCAAGGGGGGCTCTCAAGTGAGTAGCTTGATCGTATCATTCATAGAGAGCTCAAACCATTGCATCCTTGCATCATCTTTCTTGGTTCTTGTTTGGTTTCTCTTTGTGAGATTTAGAGCTTATGGTCATTTTCATGAAAAGCTCGAGTTCATAAAAAACAGAGTTCACATGCATCTTCTATGATGTTTTCGATGTTGGGGTTTTTGCCGGTTCTCTTTGTGAGTCTTAGAGCTTATGGTCATCTTGATGACAAGCTCGAGTTCATCGAAAACGGAGTTCACATGCATCTTCTATGATGTTTTCGATGTTGGAGGTTATGCCGGTTCTTCTCTTTTGGAGGTTTCACTCCTTTACATCTTAGGCATGCCTCCCCTACCTCTTCTTACTATAATCAGTAGCTGTTGGATGCTACTCATCGTCATCTATCCAACAAGCTTGAGTTTGCTCAATTCGGAGCTCATATGCAGAAATTGTGGCAGTTTAGGCTTTATTGCATCCTCTGTTTTCTCTGTTGTGTTCCTGAAAGCCTCAAGCGGTAGTACTGCTCTCTAGAGCGGTAGTACCGCTTGTAAGCAGCAGTACCGCGGCCCTGTGCCGCGCGTAGTACCGCTGCTTCCGGGGATGCATTTTTTCGTGTCGGGTTTCGCGGTAGTAGAGCGGTAGTAGAGCGGTAGTACCCCTTATAAGCGGTAAGCGGTACTACCCCTCCACCCGAGCGATAGTACCTCTTATAAGCGGTAAGCGGTACTACCTCTGCCCAGAGCGGTACTACCTCTCTGGCAAAACTACAGCTCGTGTTTTTCTCTCTCGTTGGGCTGTTTTGACCGTGCTAAGAGGTAGTACCGCTCCTCCAAGCGGTAGTACCGCTTGTGCATGACCTGAGCACATAACGGTTGGATTCGGGAGGTCCTATAAAAGGGTGTCTTCTTCCCCATTGAACCTTATCTCTTGAGCTCGTGTTCTTCACCCATTGTTGACCTTCTTCGAGCTTGCTTTCTCTCAATCCCTCCATGGATTCTTGCTAGTTTTTGGGGTAAAAGAGAGAGAAGATCTAGATCCACATTTCCACCAATCACTTTCTCCTCTATGTGAGGGGAACCCCTTGGATCTAGATCTTGGAGTTCTTCGTGTTCTCTTCTTCGTTCTTCCTCTCATTTTCCTCCCTAGCATTAGTTGCTTTGGTGGGATTTGGGAGAGAAGGACTTGGGCACTCCGTGTGCCCTTACCATTGCATTTGGTGCATCGGTTTAAGTTCTCCACGGTGATACGTGGAAGTTTCAAATTGAGAAGCTTATTACTCTTGGGTGCTTGGTACCCTTGAGCTTGTTCCTCTTGGGTGCCTTGGTGCCCTAGACAGTTGGTGGTGTTCGGAGCTCAATCATTGTGGTGTGAAGCTCCGGGCAAGCGTCGGAGTCTCCAATTAGGTTGTGGAGATCACCCCGAGCAATTTGACGGGTTCCGGTGACCGCCCCCAAGGGTTGCCAAAGTGTACGGGTTCGGTGACCGCCCCCAAGGGTTGCCATTTGTACGGGTTCGGTGACCGCCCTCAAGGGTCCCTTAGTGGAATCACGGCATCTTGCATTGTGCGAGGGCGTGAGGAGATTACGGTGGCCCTAGTGGCTTCTTGGGGAGCATTGTGCTTCCACACCGCTCCAAACGGAGATTAGCATCCGCAAGGGTGTGAACTTCGGGATACATCATCGTCTCTGCGTGCCTCGGTTATCTCTTACCCGAGCCCTTTACTTATGCACTTTACTTTGTGATAGCCATAGTATGGCATGTTATATATCTTGCTATCACTTAGTTGTTTATCTTGCTTAGCATAAGTTGTTGGTGCGCATAGGTGAGCCTGGTTGATTTAGGTTTTGTGCTTGACAAATTAAACGCTAGTTTTATTCCGCATTTGTTCAAGCCTAAACCATAATTATTTTAAAGCGCCTATTCACCCCCCTCTAGGCGACATCCACGATCTTTCAATTGGTATCAGAGCCTCATCTCTCTTTGTTAGGCTTAACCGCCTAGAGAGTAAAGATGTCGACTAGGGGATTAGGATTCTCTGACACTCTTAGTTTCGATGGCACAAATTTTGATGTTTGGGTTATTCGCATGCTTAATCTCTTTAGGGTCATGGACCCAAATTTGGAGCGAATTGTAGATATGGGGTTTTCTCCTCCAAAGGATCCCCAAAAATTATCTTTAGAGGATGAGAAAAACTCTTATCTCAATGCTCAAGCTTCTAATGTGCTTTTCGATGCTTTGAGCAATGTAGTTATTTTTCAACTCATGCCGTTTCGGGATGCTCATGAGTTGTGGACAAAGCTTCAAGATAAATATGGTGTATCCAAGTTTTGTGGGGATGATTGCTCTCCCTCCACCTTCGGCCGTGTTGTCTTCTCAACTTCTTCTACTTCACCTACATGTGGTTTGCCACAAGGTAACGACATGGTGAGTAGTGGTGTTCACTGCAATGATGATAGTGGGCTTATTGTTGATAATCCTTCATCACTTTCTTATTGCAATGCTTCATCTTTGGACTTTAGCACTTCAATCACTCCAAATGTCTCACATGCTTGTGTTGATAGTCCTTGCATATCATGTAGAAATTGCTTGACTAAATCTCATGATGATATGCTTGCTATGTCTTGTTGCCATGATAAAAATGCATCTATTTCCTCGAATTGTTGTGCTAACAATGTAGAGGAAACACAACACCCCATGGAACAAGATGTGGTCTTGAATGGTGCTTCAAGGGATCCTACATCATCATCTATTGCACTTTGTCTTATGGCTAAGGCTTCAAAGGTATCTCCCACTTTGAATCCCAATATATCTTGTGATGATATTGATGATGATAAGAATGATGATGATGTTGATAATGATGAAGAGAATGATAATGTTGCCTCCTTAAAAATTAAGGGGGAAATGGTTTTTAAAGCTCTTCATAAAAATAAAATTGCTCGTTCCAACTTCATGGAAATCAAGTCCATTGCCATTGAGGGCAAGAAATATATTGAGGAGTTGGAATCTCATCTCGAGGAGCATGAGGTCACCATTGAGAAAATGGAAGGTCATGAGCGTGATTACGCTAATGAGATTGCAGACCTCTCTCAAGCTCTTGAACTTGAATAAGCCACCAAGGAATCTCTTGAGGAGACTATTGCTCTAGAATTATCTAGAGTGAGGGAATCTCATGATAGAGCTCTTGAGGTGGCCAATGATTTTGATACTAAAAATGAGAAGCTTGAAGTTGCGCATGCTAAACTCCTTGAGGACTTTGGGCACCTCGAAAATGGCTCAAGGGTAATTAAGAGTGAGCTCATCAAACTCACCGAGCCTCATGCTCAACATAAAGCTTCATATTCAAAAGAGCTTGCCAAGTTGCCTTCTCCTCTTGTTGTTAATGATGATGCTTGTGCTACTAACTCTATTCCTTGTGAAGCATCCATATTAAAGGAGAATGTTGAGCTAAGGGCTCAACTTGAGTTGCTATCTAGCAATTATGGGAAATTGGAAGAAAGTCATGAAAATCTTTCTAGCTCTCATGATGATCTTCTTGTATCCCATAATGTGCTAAAAATAGCTCATGAGGCTATGATTGCTAAGGTAACATCTAGTGAGCCTCATGTGGACATTAGCACTACTTTTTGTCAAAATGCTATATTGCCTTGTGCTAGTCCTCGTAATTCATCTATGCATAACATTGGTACATCTTGTGATGAATTGCTTTCCTTACCTTGTTGCTCCAACGATGAAGCTTATACTTCCTCTAGTACTTGTGTTGATACTAACCATGTAGAGGAAATCAAAGAGCTCAAGGCCCAAGTCACTTCCTTGAAGAAAGACTTGGAAAAGAGTCATGAAGGGAAGTCCACACTCAACAATATCTTGAGTGTGCAAAAATCCCCCAATGACAAAGGTGGACTTGGATTCAACTCCAATAAGAGGAAGAAGTCCAAGATGAACAAGAAGAAGGGCCAAAAACAAGTCAAGAATTCGGCCAAGATTATTTGCTTCAAGTGCAAAATTGAAGGGCACCATGTTAGATCTTGCCCATTGAAGAAGAAGGCCATTAGTGACAAGCAACAAGGGAAGCGGCCACAAGTTCATTCTCATGCTCAACCTCAAGTTGAAGAAAGGCCTCTTCCCAAGAAGTCTCAAGCTAATGCTTCTCAAGTTGAGAAATCAAGTGAGAAGAAAGTGAAGAGTAGACGTTGCTACCTATGTCGTGAGAAAGGTCACGTCGCTTCTTCATGCACGAATGGTACCATATCCAACCCTATTCTAATTGATGATATATATTCTCTTGGGAAGGATAAGGTTGGCAATGTGTTTTCCAAATTTTTTGGTACTCAAAGTGGTGTCAAGAAAAGAACCATTTGGGTAGCCAAGCCTATTGTGACTAATCTCTTAGGACCCAACTTGGTTGGGGACCAACTAGCTCAAACTTGATCAATAGGTGTTGTTGGAGGGCATTGGAGACTTGGCTACATTATGAAGAATTAAGGGGACTTCATCATTCTTATTGTCTCAAGCCAAGTCAATTGGGTTATCAAGTTTCTATCTTATATCCAATGTGCCTCCTTGCGGTAACTTGTAATTAAATTGTTTACATTGAAAGTTACTTGCCCCTTTGCATGTTTTGGTTTTGTACCTTGCATGTGTGTGTATATGTTGTGCTTCCAATTTGCTTATCTTGAGTAATCAAGTATGTGTATGTTGGTTTTCACATCATGTACATTTGAGTATTGTCTTGAGCCTTTTTGCATCTTGTTTGTATCTTAGTTGGCTCTTGTGAGAGATTAATGGAACATCCCATTTTGGAAAGTGATGTGCTTTGTGCACTTCACAATCCTATAAATGTGTGTACATGAGGAATACCACCTAGTATTGATATTACAAGATTATCTAGTCTCTATGTGGTATGTCTCCTCATGAGAAATTCGAATTCCAAATAGTCCATTAATTATCTCTTGTTGGATCCTTATTGCCTCTTGTTAAGTTTTCTTTGGTATCACATTATGGGGGAGTAATGTGCTTTGCATATTACAAGTCTAGAAAATGTGTACTTTTGAGATGTTGTCACCTAGAATTGATATTGTAAATTATCTTGTTCCTAGGTGGCATGTTAGCTCTACAAGTTGCAATCTGCTTTTGTGTTTGGTGTGAAGATGATGTTGGATATCTTTACAATCTACCACCGGGAATTATTTCCAAATACTTCTTGTCTCTTGACAATTGGTAATCATTTATGTGGTAGATATTGTTGATCATCTTTACATTGACTTTTGCTTTTATTTGCCTTATCTGTTGCCAAGGATTATGTCAACTCCCTTGTCTTCCATACCACTTGTGGATCTTGTTAATTTCTTGATTTTGTCTAGTTTTTTTTACAGATATAGTGAAAGTGGTGATCCCATCTTGTGCATTTTGTATTCAAATGCAAATTTTCTATAATGCACAACTCTTGGGGGAGCTATCCTATTTTCTTTAGAACACTCATCTTGTGATCCTTATCAAGTGTGTGTTGGTGGAAGGCAAGCCGTTTCTTTTTGGTACTTTGTGCCATCGTGAAACTTTGTAGAGAGCGTAGTTTGTTTGGAACCATCCTCTCTTTTGGGAGTTTGATATCTTTCATTTTGCGTGTATCAATGGATATCTCATTCCCTGAAGTATCTTTTAATTGATATCTTCCAAGTGATGATTTCTCCATTTGGTATCCTTTTCACTTGGTATTTCTTTTTCATTTGGTGTCGGTTCTTGAAAGTCTTTAGCATGCATATTTACTTCATGTATTTTCTTTGGCATGTTTTCTTTCTTTGACCCAATATATAGGGGAAACTCCACCAAGTCTCAAATTGGATGAGATGTGCATGAAATTTATTTTCATATCTATGTGCACATATTTATGTGGAGTTTGTCCTATGTATTGGTGTTTCTAACTCTTTGGTCCCAATGAGTTTGGGTACCATTTTGTTTGTGTGTTTGTTCTAGGAACAATTGGAGATGCATTGGATGCTCGGCTCACTCACAAGGAAGGTGGTGTCCCCATGTGCTTATTGGAGTCAAGCTAGGATGTTCAATGAACTACTATCTAATACCTTCAATTGGTATCTTCTACATCCTTCCAATGCTATCTCGGTAACAAGTATCTATTCATGCATTCCTCTCTTGCATTCAACCTTGTGTAGGTTGCATCTTGGCATGATATTCATTTCATCTTGTGATACTTGTTTCCTTTCTCAAAGCATCCCAACGATGATCTCTTGTTCCTAGTAGTGATGTCTTTGATGGATGTGTGGCAGGAGTTCATTTATATACTATGAGACCATATCTAGCCATGTGCTATGCTTTCAAGCAAATATCTTATTAGTATATTTATGTCTTCCTTGTGGATATCTTGTTCTTTCCTTTGTGTAACTATTTCGTGTGTGCATGCTTCTTTGTGGATTGATATCTTTTGATCTACCTAGAATCTTATACACATGAGAGAAGTTACATCTCTAGTTGATATCCTTATTCTTTCACATCCACCTTCTTCCTTGGTGGTTTCGTGAAAGGATTTATCTTGAGTGCGTGTATTATATTGTTGCACCTTGATGCACTCTCTTGTGGTGAAGATTCTTTTTCTCTTCCTTGTCTCGACGAGGGTTTCCATTTCGTTTGGTATCCCTCCTCTTGACAAAGCCATCAATTTCTATCTTCACCATGGGTCGTCACAAGCTTTGGTTTTTAAGTTGCTTTTTAGATAGCTTGTGAACCCATTTGCTAGTTGAGTGTGTGTGTGTGGGAAGGACATGTCTTGCACCTTGTATCTCATTCTTTAAGACTATGTTGATGCTTAATGCTCATCCATATATTAGTCTTATCAAGTGCTTTGCCATGACTCACACACATCCTTTTGGTTGAGCCCATTCGTAAGTTGCCTCTTTTACATGTTGCTCAACCATGTACTTGTTACAAGAGCTATGCCTTGTCTCTTTTCTTAGCCCACTTGCACTTGTTGTGAGTTTCTATTGATTTTGGGGGAGCAATGATCCTATTTTGTGCACTTGGTATCCTAATGCAAATATTCTAAGTAGTGCACAAATCATGGGGAGCTTCACTAGCGTCTTTAGAACACTCTGTTGCTCTCTCAACCTTGTGCTTGTTGCAAGTGCTAGGCTTAGTTTCTTATTTGCTCTCTTGCACTTGTCGTGAGGTTCTATTGATTTTGGTGGAGTGACGATCCTATTTTGTGCTCGTTGTATCCAAATACAAAACTAAATAATGAACAAATCATGGGGAGCTTCTCTAGTTTCTATAGAACACTTCTTTGCTCTTATCATAATATCGTTTATTCTTGTGCCTTGTAGGATCTCTGGTTTAGTTGGTTCAATTGGTATCTTTTGAGTGCTTGTTTCAATTGGTACCTTTTGATTGCTTGATTGCTTGTTTCTCTCTTTGTTATATGTCTTTGTGGCATATCATCCTTTTGCAATCTTTGGATCCTCAATATAGTTTGTCTTCCTCCAAGTATTTATATTTGGATATGTATACTGCATTCCACTCTTTTTGAGAAATACACAATTTATGGAGGAACACATTTTATATTGGCCTTCTGAGCTTTTCGCCCATTTTGGCAATCGATGCCAATGGGGGAGAAGTTTTAGAGAGTTGTATGGAGAAGTTTAGAGAGTTATTTCTTCTTGCTTTGGTTTATGCATGCATTATTGGTTGTTGCATTGCAAGGTGATGCATAATTCCTTATATAAACTCTTTTGAAAGTGATTGTCATCAATTACCAAAATGGGGGAGATTGAAAGAACATGCGGTGCCCCCATGTGAGGTTTTGGTAATTGATGACATTCTCTATGGACTAATGGTTGCCTTGAGTTATATTTGAAGGGTTTGTCCATAGGAATTTCTTGAAGTCCATTTGTTGGTTTCAAGGTGTCGGTGCAACAGACCCTGGGTCCATTGCACGGACTGTGCACAGGCCAGAGACAAGATTACAAGACCAAGATCAGACCAAGCAAGGAGGATCAATTCCCCTGAAGGATCCAAGTGCAAGTCGAGAAGGCCAAGGTGAGCCACAGGAAAAAGGCATCACTAAAGGAAGGACCTACCTTGCCGGGCAGGCAAGCCTGGCAGGGTTGGGTTTTGCCTCGGAAGCAAGCTCCAGGTCGTCCCGGCAGGCCTGCCGGGGCTGGCGGAGACAAGCCACTCCACCGCTCCACCTCACAAGCGACGCAAGTCATCAATCAGAGCAGTGTCAAGCTCCAAGGTGACTAAGTGGCTGCTTCTTACCACATGGCAGCCACTTCCTACAGCAAACACCTCCATATGACACCCGTCCTGAGACGTGTCAAGCGAGCAGGCGCAAAGCTGGCAAAATAGCCCGGCAGGGCCTGCCGGGCGAGCTGTGATGTGACACTGAGCGGCGCATTTAATGCGCTCTATCAGCCTACAGAGTTAGATATGATAGCACTGTTAGCTATCTAATCAGTATGCAAAGACTGATTTGCCACTGTGGTGACCCCTTAATCTATAAAAGGAGGCCCATGGCGACCGTAGAAGAGGTTGGTCGATCGGACCCTCGCATATCCATACGCGCGTAGCCACTCTCGTCCCCAGAGCGACCTTGCCGGGCGAGTGTGCTACGTTCACCACCATTATCCACCATCAATCCACCAAAGCAGGAGTAGGGTTTTACGCCTCACGGCGGCCCGAACCTGGGTAAAGACTGCCCGTGTGATCTCTGCCATGCTGCACGACGCTTCTCCGCTCTTTGTGCAACGTGCCCATCCCCCCGCCGAACCAAAAGGGGCTCATGGCCCCATAGATGGCCGTGGTTTCCCACGACATCTTTGGTGCGCCAGGTAGGGGGATCACTTGCGCGAAACCGAGAGCATACACTGCGCGTCATCTTCATCAACATTTTCATCGTCGACGGCGTCATCGACTATGGCGCCCAAGAGGAAGCCTGGAGCTGCGAATCACCCGTCCACCTCGAAGGCTCCGCCGCCCACGACCGCCGACGTCGCGGGGAACACGGGGGCTCGCGAGGGTGTGGATGCTGCGGGGGATGTGGTCGGCGCAGGCGGCGCCGTCACCACCTCTCCCACGGCCGAAGTAGGGACGGGAGGTACCGGGGAAGGACAACATCAGCGACATCTCGACGGCCATGCTCCATGAGGTACAGATGAAGGGATCATTCCGCCTGAACCCCTTCTCCTCGCCAACGGGCAGAGCCGCAGTGATGATGCTCGCTCTGGGGCGAATCGCAACCCTCCGGCCGTCCCCGCTGCGGGCGCAACCACAGGGCACGCGCCACCCCCGGGGCGGGCTGACCCAACTACTGTGCCCAACAGAGCCATTGGCCCTCAGGCGCCTCCGCCGCGTCATCATGCCGTTCAAACGGCTGGTTCGCAGCAGCAAGGGCGTGGCACAGTCGCCACCAGCAACGCCAGGAGCCGAGCGACACTACGATCTACATCATCATCACCTATGCCAAGCACTGCCTCAAAGGCCATGGCACAAGCCCAACTGCTATTGAGATTTCCACCGGAGGCAGACCAGATGGATGAGTGGCGAGCCACCATCCAAAGTTTGATTGGTTTCGCCGAGGCGGAAGGATCACATCGGGCCGGACCGCCACGGCCTTCCCAGGCAGCAACGATGGCTCGTGCGGCTGGTTGTGCGGGAGGGGCCACCCTCACGGTGCAATCCCCACCACGGCAAGCCGCCCGGGAGCCGCAAAACCAAGCGCCCGATGATGTCTCGATGGCCTCGTCAGATCCTCGAGCGCGTCAAGGCCGACAGCGTGCCCCGGAGGGCAGGCGAAGGGAAGGCGCGCGCATCATCGACGAGCGGCGCCGCGACAACCCCCGCCGGTCCAATCGGTGTGATGGCCCCGATGTCGACGAGCCCACGCTCGGAGATGGCGGGTGCCTGCCTTTCGAGGTTGGGTGCCCTGCCTTCACCCGTGAGCTGCGGCAAGTCCGTTGGCCGTCCACTCGCACGTTCAAGCCAGAGATACCCGAGAAATATGATGGAACACTAAACCCGGCAGAGTTCTTGAGCATCTACACCATCGCTGTTCAAGCTGTCGGGGGAAGAGATAAGAAGGTGTTTGCCAACTACTTCCCTTTGGCCCTCAAGTCAAATGTGAGGTCTTGGCTGATGCACCTGCCGGAGAACTCCATTTCGACCTGGGCTGACCTGTGCCGTGAGTTCATTGGTGACTTCACGGGCAGCCATCAAGAACCAGGGCGGCCCAATGACTTGCAGCTTCTCCGGCAGAAAGAAGGAGAAACTCTGCGGAAGTACTTGCAGAGATTTAGTCGAGTCCACAGAAATATCCCAGATATCCACCCAGCTGCCGTGATAGCTGCCTTCCAATCCAATGTGCGCAACCGCATGATACGTTCCAAGATGAACGTTCGGTTGCCCAAGACTGTGAAGGAGCTCTACACTTTGGTGGACAAATGTGCTCGGGTGGAAGAGGGGAGGAAACTTCCTGGAGAGGAAGATAGCGTCGACATCGACTCAGAAGATGACGACGAAACCATCAGTAAGAAGAAGAAGAACAAGAAGCACAACAAGAAGCGCAAGGATAAGACAGTGATGACTGTTGAGGGGTCAGGCACGCCTAGTACCGGCAACAAGGCCAAGGCTGAAGTCCCCAGCAAAGAGGCTACTGCATGCGCTGACTGCCGGGAGGCGGCGGCTGCCGAGAAGGCTGGGAAAAGTGATGGGCCGTACTGTAAGATTCATCGGACCAAGGGCCATGATCTCCAAGAGTGTCATCAGGTTGAGCAGCTCGTCAAGAGACAGAAGGCTGAGTATGAGAAGCGCGATAAGGAAAAAGGTCAGAATGGCACTGGCGGGAAGGGCCGAGGTGGTGAAGCAAATCGCCCCGGCAAGGCTCCCCGGAACCAAGGGAAACCCGCCAAGGGCCGAGAGAAGGAGGATTGCTGTAACAAGAGTGATGGAGGGAATGAAGAGGAAACCAGCGAGCAGGAATTCCAGAAGGCCACTAACGCCATGTGCATTGACGGGGGTGCATCTTTGCACTCCTCTCATCGCCAACTTAAACAGTGGGCGCGTGAAGTCAATGCCATGGAGCCAGCGGTAGATTCTTGGAAGCCGCTCAAGTGGTCACGCACGCCCATCATCTTTGATGAAGATGACCACCCCGACCGCATTACTGCGGTAGGGTGCTTGCCGTTGTTGGTCTCACCAACAATTCACAACCTCAAGGTCACAAAGATGCTGGTTGACGGCGGGGCCAGGTTGAATCTGATTTCCCCAAAGGTTATCAGCAAACTCCAGATAGCAGAGGAAGAACTTAAGGCCACAGGCATGTTTCAAGGAGTCAATCCCGGCAGGAGCCGTCCTAAGGGAAAGGTTACGTTGCCAGTGACATTTGGAGGAGAGTTGAACTACAGGACTGAGAAAGTTGTGTTTGATGTGGTTGACCTCCCTCTGCCATACAACGGGATCCTTGGGCGCCCGGCCCTGGCCAAATTCCTGGCAGCATCCCACTATGCCTACAACTCCTTGAAGATGCCAGGGCCGATGGGCGCCATTTCTGTTCCGTCGGACAAGAAAGACGCAATTATTTGCGTAGATAAGACGTACCGGGACGCGGTCGCTGCAGAGGTCGCGGAAGCCACAATTCTCGCCAAGGAAAAGCATAGCAGAGGCACTGGCAAGGAATCCGGGAAGCGTACCTCCATGGAATGTGCCGCGCCCGTTGATGACATGCCAGAGAGTTCCAACAGTAAGAGATCCAAGGCTGCTCCACCCCAAGTGAAAAAGGTCATGACAGGATTGGCTGGCGCTGATGGTACTTTCACTATCAGCGCCACCCTTGATGACAAATAGGAAAGCGCGCTCGTTGCCTTCCTGCGGGCGAATATCGATGTGTTTGCCTGGCAACCATCTGATATCCCCGGTGTTCCCAGGGAGGTAATCGAGCACCACCTTGCTGTCTGTCCACATGCCCGGCCCGTCAAGCAGAAGGTTCGGAAGCAAGCCTTGGAACGGCAGCAGTTTATTGCCGAGGAAATCAAGAAACTTGAAGAACCTGGTTTGGTCAGAGGAGTACTGCATCCAACATGGTTAGCAAACCCAGTGGTTGTGCGCAAGGCTAATGGAAAATGGAGGCTTTGCATAGATTTTACAGATCTGAACAAGGCATGCCCAAAGGACCCATTTCCCTTGCCGCGCATCGACCAGATCATGGATTCTATTTCAGGATGTGAGTTGCTCTCTTTTCTGGATGCATACTCTGGATACCATCAGATTTTTATGTCCAAGGAAGACGAAGAAAAGACCTCATTCATCACCCCATGCAGCACGTACCGCTTTGTGCGCATGCCTTTCGGGTTGAAGAGTGTCGTGTCCACTTTTGCAAGAGCAGTCCAGATTGGCTTTGAACCACAGTTGCACAGGAACATTGAAGCCTATATGGATGATATTGTGGTCAAGACCAAGGATAGATCAACCCTCATCCAGGATTTAGAAGAGACATTTGCTAATCTGCTCAAGATCAACTTGAAGCTGAATCCGGAGAAGTGCGTGTTTGGCGTTCCCTCCAGCAAGCTACTTGGTTTCTTTGTGTCCCACCGTGGGATAGAGGCCAACCCCGATAAGATCAAGGCTATTGAGCAGATACAGGCACCCAAGACAGTTATGGATGTGAGGCATTTGACAGGGTGCGTTGCCGCGCTTAGTAGATTCATCTCCAAGTCTGCCGAGCGCGTCTTGCCGTTCTTCAAGATTTTGAAGAAGGCAGGACCCATGAAGTGGACCCCGGAAGCAGATGCAACACTGTAGGATTTGAAGGCCTACTTGTCTTCTGTGCCTACTTTGGTCACACCCAAACCACAAGAGCCGTTACTGCTATATCTGGCAGCAACTAATCAAGTGGTTAGTGCGGCCCTAGTAGCACAGCGGGAAGAGGAAGAAACAGCAACCTTAGCAAGTGTCCCGCCCAGGGAAGAGGAAGTGAGCGGCCCGGCAAGGCCAGATACGGATCAGGACAAAGAGGAGCACGACAGCGGAAGCAACCCCAAGGACATGACAAGGAAGAAGGTGGTGCAGCGCCCAGTATACTTTGTCAGCTCCCTATTGCAGGGGGCTAGATCTAGGTACTCTGGCGTGCAAAAATTGATCTTTGGCCTTGTCATGGCCTCAAGGAAACTGCGCCACTACTTCCAAGCCCATGAGATCACGGTTGTCACCCGCTTCCCGTTGCAAAGGATACTTCGAAACCCAGAGGCCACCGGCAGGATAGTGGAGTGGGCATTGGAGTTATCCAGCTTTGGCCTGAAGTTTGAAAGCACGTCAACGATCCAGAGCAGGGCGTTGGCAGAGTTTATTGCAGAATGGACGCCAACCCCTGATGAAGAAGTACATGAAACAGTTATCCCCGGCAAGGAAGCGCCCCAAGAATGGATCATGTATTTCGATGGTGCCTTCTCCCTACAAGGTGCAGGGGCTGGCGTGCTTCTCATGGCTCCCACTGGAGAGCACCTGAGGTACATCATCCAGATGCACTTTCCCCGGGAGGAGGCGACCAACAATACAACAGAATATGAAGGGCTTCTTGCCGGGCTCAGGATTGCCACAGAATTGGGAATCAAGAAGCTGATCATTCGAGGAGATTCACAACTGGTGGTTAGACAAGTCAACAAGGATTACCAAAGCCCATTGATGGAGGCATACGTCGAGGAAGTGAGAAGATTGGAGGAACGCTTTGACGGGTTGCAAATAGAGCACGTACCCCGTGCGGAAAACAGCATTGCTGATCACCTGTCGAAGTGCGCTGCGCAGAAGCTTCCTGTGGAACCAGGGACTTTTGTTCTCTGTCTTACTCAGCCCTTCGTATCCCCGACAACAATGGCCCAAAAGAGGAGGAAATTGGACTCCGGTAAGCCTCTCCTGGTAGAGCCTTTCGGGGCTCCTGGCAGGGACCCTGCCGGGAACAACTCCCCTTCACTTGCCGGGCTGCACCCTCCTGCCGGGCCACTGGTCCCCGCAGACGAGGGATGCGCCCCCACGAATGAGGAGGTGCCACTAGTCCTCATTGCCGAGCCTCAGGCTCCAACTTGGGAAAGGCACATAGTCCATTTCCTCCAAACCGGAGAACTTCCCGAAGAGCAAGAAGAAGCTGAAAGAGTAGCCCGGAGGGCCAGTATGTATCAGTTTGTCGATGACACACTATACAGAAGAAGGCCCAACGGTGTGAAATTGAAGTGCATTTGCATTTGCCGGGAAGGAGGAAAGGAACTACTGGCAGAGATACACAAAGGCATGTGCGACTCCCACATTGGATCAAGGGCTTTGGTTGGGAAAGCATTTTGGCAAGGATTCTATTGGCCCACAGCCCTCCAAGATGCGGTTGAGCTCGTCACCAAGTGTGAAGCCTGTCAGTTCCATTCCAAAAATATCCATCTGCCTGCCCAAGCACTCCAGACAATCCCTTTGTCATGGCCATTTTCGGTCTGGGGGCTCGATATCCTCGGCCCTTTCCCCCCGAGCTGCCGGGGGCTTTGAATTCTTGTTCGTTGCAATCAACAAGTTTACAAAGTGGTCGGAAATAGATGCCGTGAGAAAGGTGACTGCTCAGTCAGCTATCAAGTTCTTGAAAGGATTGGTGTGCCGCTTCGGGGTCCCTGCCCGGATCATCACCGACAACGGCACCCAGTTCACGAGCCGCGCCTTCATGCAATATGTTCATGCCCTTGAAAGCAAGATCTCATTTGCATCTGTCGCACATCCCAGAAGCAATGGACAAGCTGAGAGGGCAAACGCTGAAGTGCTGCGGGGACTCAAGACAAGAACATTTGATAAGCTGCGGAATCACGGCAGGCAATGGATCAATGAGCTGCCGGTGGTTCTTTGGTCCCTCAGAACGACACCAAACCGAGCTACCGGGCAGACTCCCTTCTCCCTAGTCTATGGGGCAGAAGCAGTTATCCCCATGGAACTCATTTACGGGTCACCTCGAGTGCTTTCCTACGATGAAGTAGCGCAGGAACAGCGCATGCGTGACGACGCCGTGCTTCTCGAGGAGAACCGTCTCTGGGCTGCTACGCATGCTGCATGCTATCAGCAAGCCCTGCGTCGCTATCATAGCCGCAAGGTTCATGCCCTATGTTTTGAGGAAGGCGACCTTGTCCTTAGGCGCGTTCAGTCCGCCAAGGGTACAAACAAGCTGTCGCCGATGTGGGAAGGCCCTTACCGGGTAGTACGAGTCACCAGACCTGGCGCAGTCTGTCTGGAGACCGAAGATGGCATTCAATTGCAAAACTCATGGAATATTGAGCATCTCCGCAAGTTCTACCCATAAGGCGCGGCTGTCGGGCCCTGCCCGGCATCCACCCTTTTGTACAGGCCTTGCCTCAGGTGCATGTAACCCCTTATACAAAGCCAGGCGCAGACCCTGAGCAACAGAGAAATAAATGAAGCGCTGGGGGCCCCCGACAAGTTGCATGCATGCATAAGCATTTCATAAGCATTGCATGATTCATGTAGATAGGTTGCATGATCATGTAGATAGATTGCATCTGGCATCATCTTCATTTGCATAAACTGCAGGCTCCTACCGTGGACTCAGTCCTAGGAAGAGGATGCGAAGACAAGCCAACACTGCGATCTCCGGCGGGCCAAACAGATAAGTTCCATCTCTTATCCATACATGTTCCGTGAGTAGGGCTTGTGCATATGAAAACCTCGCCGCCTCGGAAACAAAGGTGCTCCCATCAACTGACACGAACGCTGCTTCGGTCAGGATGGTCGTAGTGGCCTTTGGCTGAAAGGGGTTGGCGGGGGACTGGCCTCTCCCAATGGGTTATGCGCCCGGCAGGCTCAGCCTCACGGCGGCAGTCCTATGGGGTGCCGGCAAGGTAGCTTACCGGGATCTACTTGTTTACGTGAAAGTATGGAGGCGTTTCACCTCTGCATGGATATCATACATGCACAAGTGACCGGCAAAGCTTATCTTTTTCATTAGTATGCTGATCAACAAGTACAAATCTCATGGAACATAAACATGGATACAAGAGATTACATTATTTGAACTAAAATTTGGCAAGTGCCTACAGATTTAAGACTGAAAAAAGATAAGTGCCCCGTAATGCCCTTTCTTGTCCCTCTCCTCCTAGGCACAGCGGTAGAAGGTGAAGAGTGCCTGAGCGGAAGCCCAGCCTGACCCTGTCGGGCTCCAGGAGAGGATGCCCGACGGGGGAGGGAGGGCGTGGACGAAAACATTGACGAAGAGCATGGCGGAGGCGACCCGACGACCACCACCACCAAGGCCAGCAGGGCACGGCAGGGCTAACAGAGCTGCAGCCCGAGAGGAAGCCTGCCGGGGTCCAGCTGGAGGACTGTTGGAGGAGCCAGGGGGCACCATCACCACCTCTGCATCCAACTTCCCGGCAAACCACCTTGCCGGGGAGAAAACACAGGTGCAGATGATGGTGCTGCCGCCTGATGAAGATGGTGCGGGCGATGTTCAGCCGGAGACGGAGTCATCACCCTCCCGGTCGCTGCCGTCATCATTACCGTCAGTGTCCTCCTCGTCGCTTTCGCTCGAGGAGGAGCTTTCATCGTCGGTCGAGCTCTCCGCGCAGCACCCTAAGCGAGCTCCCGAGCGCCCAAAGACCTTGACGAAAAGCAGACCGCTCTCCATTAATTTAAACTGGAGAACGTGCGCCTCCGATAAGCTATGGGCTCGAGCAAAGGTCTTCCAGCCGCGGAGGAGGTACATAACATGAGGAGCAGGGAAGTCAACGTCCACCTGCATGCCACCATTCCCACAGCCCCTCATGTGCAACCTCAGCGCACGTGGCTGTTCGAGCTCCATCACCCTTGCAAATGGAGTAGGGAGGCGTAGGCGGCCGCGCTGAGGCTTATACAGCCTGATGTCGAACTCCAAAGGTTGATCTCCGACGTGGCCTTCCATCGGGGGAGGAGCGTCCAGTACGGGCGCAATTGAGGCGCCGCCCCGGCCTCCTCGGCCGCGCACACCAGGACGACCTCGGCCACACCCCCTTCCGCCTCCTCTCATAGCGGGTTCCGCCCCCACATCATCGAGAGGAGGGGGGAGACGCTGTCGAGCAGAAGATCTCGTCGCCACCACCAGAGTACCACTACGCCCTCGACCCCTCACCACGGCAAGCAAGGGAAGCTTTGAGGAAAGGGAGAAGGAAGGTGTGTGAGCAGACACACTACCCCTACCCCCTTTTTGTAGGAGAACGAGGCAGGGGGCTGGCCTCTCATTCAGCAGGCGACCACCTTGCTCGTCCAATGCGGTTCCCCTGTGCCTCCAATGGCTCAGGGAATCAGAGCCGCCCCTCTACACCACTCGGCGACGCCTGGCTTTCTGCCATGGCGCCCGTTCCCGCGCCCTCCGCATCCGCCACCTACCCTACGCAATGCATGCGGTACACGTGGCGGAGTCGCTCCGGGGCAGGAGGCAAGTGGGATGGCAGTTTCCTACCCCGTGATCATGGGGCATGGGCCACCCACAGATTGTGGTTCAGTTTCTCCCCTAAACGTTTCGCACGACGCGCGGGAAAATCGGAAACTGACCCGAGATTGGGTTAATGAAGAAGCAAAGAAGATCTCAAAGGGTGGAGACGCCCTTACATTTTCTATCTGTGCACTAGTTAAGGGCCTACCCCGACGACGCCCAGCGGCGCGTCCGTGCCAGGCCCGGGGGCTCCTGTTGGTGCAACAGACCCTGGGTCCATTGCACAGGCTGTGCACAGGCCAGAGACAAGGTTACAAGACCAAGATCAGACCAAGCAAGGAGGATCAATTCCCCTGAAGGATCCAAGTGCAAGTCGAGAAGGCCAAGGTGAGCCAGAGGAACAAGGCATCACTAAAGGAAGGACCTACCTTGCCGGGCAGGCGAGCCTGGCAGGGTTGGGTTTTGCCCCGGAACCAAGCTCCAGGTCATCCCGGCAGGCCTGCCGGGGCTGGCGGAGGCAAGCCACTCCACCGCTCCACCTCACAAGCTACGCAAGTCATCAATCAGAGTGGTGTCAAGCTCTAAGGTGACTAAGTGGTTGCTTTTTACCCTATGGCAGCCACTTCCTGCAGCAGACACCTCCATATGACACCCGTCCTGAGACGTGTCAAGCGAGCAGGCGCAAAGCTGGCAAAACAGCCCGGCAGGGCCTGCCGGGCGAGCTGTGAAGTGACACTGAGCGGCGCATTTAATGCACTCTGTCAGCCTGCAGAGTTAGATATGATAGCACTGTTAGCTATCTAATCAGTACGGAAAGACTGATTTGCCACTGTGGTGACCCCTTAATCTATAAAAGGAGGCCCATGGCGACCGTAGAAGAGGTTGGTCGATCGGACCCTCGCATATCCATATGCGTGTAGCCACTCTCGTCCCCAGAGTGACCTTGCCGGGCGAGTGTGCTACGTTCACCACCATTATCCACCATCAATCCATCAAAGCAGGAGTAGGGTTTTACGCCTCACGGCGGCCCGAACCTGGGTAAAGACTGCCCGTGTGATCTCTGCCGTGCTGCGCGACGCTTCTCCGCTCTTTGTGCAACGTGCCCATCCCCCCGCCGAACCAAAAGGGGCTCATGGCCCCATAGGTAGCCGTGGTTTCCCACGACACAAGGAGTTTATATGTTGACCAATGTGCTATTCAAGGAATTATCCAAAGAGTGGTCATGTAGAAGACATGATACAAGGTTGATCAATACTAAGTCAAGAGTGAATCAAGTTGATCAACACACAAAGCGTAGAAGATGTACCGAGAGGGATCAAGTGATCCCATGGCATGGTAAGCATTGTCCATTATGCTTTGTGTACTAACCCATGGTATTCGTGAGAGTTCTTTGTGGGGTTAGGTTGCGGTGTGCAAGTTCAAGTGGATCATCACGAAGAAATCATATGCTTGAATCTTGCCGTCCATTGTGGTGGCAATGGACTTGTGAAGATGTGCTGAAGAGTGGCTCACCCATAGTGGAGTATGGGGGAGCAATCTACTAGTCTTCATCGTGCCAATGCAATCAAGAAAGGTGGTCCAACTTGAGGAAGTCAAGATCGTCATCATCTAGCTCAAGTGGACTATGTGCAAGGCAAAGGTTTGCCCTTGATAGGTTTTCTATTTTACCGGTCTCATGGTAGTTGTGGGAGACCGGGTTATAGGATCGATTGCCGTACTATCAAGGGGGGCTCTCAAGTGAGTAGCTTGATCATATCATTCGTAGAGAGCTCAAACCATTGCATCCTTGCATCATCTTTCTTGGTTCTTGTTTGGTTTCTCTTTGTGAGTTTTAGAGCTTATGGTCATTTTCATGACAAGCTCGAGTTCATCGAAAACAGAGTTCATATGCATCTTCTATGATGTTTTTGATGTTGGGGTTTTTGCCGGTTCTCTTTGTGAGTCTTAGAGCTTATGGCCATCTTGATGACAAGCTCGAATTCATCGAAAACGGAGTTCACATGCATCTTCTATGATGTTTTCGATGTTGGAGGTTATGCCGGTTCTTCTTTTTTGGAGGTTTCACTCCTCTATATCTTAGGCATGCCTCCCCTGCCTCTTCTTACTATAATCAGTCGCTGTTGGATGCTACTCGTCATCATCTATCCAACAAGCTTGAGTTTGCTTAATTCGGAGCTCATATGCAGAAGTTGTGGCAGTTTAGGCTTTATTGCATCCTCTGTTTTCTCTGTTGTGTTCCTGAAAGCCTCAAGCGGTAGTACTGCTCTCTAGAGCGGTAGTACCGCTTGTAAGCAGCAGCACCGCGGCCCTGTGCTGCACGTAGTACCGCTGCTTCTGGGGATGCATTTTTTCGTGTCAGTTTTCGCGGTAGTAGAGCGGTAGTACCTCTTATAAGCCGTAAGCGGTACTACCTATCCACCCGTGCGATAGTCCCCTTATAAGCGGTAAGCGGTACTACCCCTCCACCCGAGCGGTAGTACCTCTTATAAGCGGTAAGCGGTACTACCTCTGCCCAGAGCGGTACTACCTCTCTGGCAGAACTACAGCTCATGTTTTCTCTCTCGTTGGGCTGTTTTGACCGTGCTAAGCGGTAGTACCGCTCCTCCAAGCGGTAGTATCGCTTGTGCACGACCTGAGCACATAACGGTTCGATTCGGGAGGTCCTATAAAAGGGGGTCTTCTTCCCCATTGAACCTTATCTCTTGAGCTCGTGTTCTTCCCCCATTGTTGACCTTCTTCGAGCTTGCTTTCTCTCAATCCCTCCATGGATTCTTGCTAGTTTTTGGGGTAAAAGAGAGAGGAGATCTAGATCCACATTTCCACCAATCACTTTCTCCTCTATGTGAGGGGAACCCCTTGGATCTGGATCTTGGAGTTCTTCGTGTTCTCTTCTTTGTTCTTCCTCTCATTTTCCTCCCTAGCATTAGTTGCTTTCCTGTAAAATTATTTGCTTGGTTACTCCTGACAAGTGGGGCCACACTTATCATTGTGAGATAGAGAGAACTGACATGTGGGTCTAGGCTTATTTTTGTCATATAACATGGTCAACGGGTTTGACGTGAAAATAACAATGTCTAATGGCATTTTTGAGCAAACATCTAACGGAACGATGGCATTTTTTAGATATCTAATGGCATTTTTGAGCAAGCATCTCACGGATCGATGGCATTTTTGAGCAGTTGAAAATCCTAGTGGCAAAACTAAGTAGTGGGACACATCTGATGGCATAAATGATAAAAACCCTTGTCTTACATGAGCGCCAAACTCGTAACTCAAATATCCACCTCCATGATCGGATCGTAGAAACTTTACTTCCTTGTTACGATGATTCTCCACTTCATTTTGAAATTCTTTGAACTTTTCAAATGTTTCAGACTTGTGTTTCATTAAGTAAATATACCCATATCTACTCAAATCATCTGTGAAGGTAAGAAAATAATGAAATCCACCATGTGCTTCAACACTCATCGGACCGCATACATCGGTATGTATTAATTCCAATAAGACACTAGCCCGCTCCATTGTTCCGGAAAACAGGGTTTTATTCATCTTGCCCATGAGGCATGGTTCACATGCCTCAAATGATTCATAATCAAGTCATTCCAAAAGTCCATCAGCATGGAGTTTCTTCATACATTTTACACCAATATGACCTAAGCGGCAGTGCCACAAGTATGTGGTACTATCATCATTAACTTTGCATCTTTTGGCATCAATATTATGAATATGTGTATTACTACGATCGAGATCCAATAAGAATAAACCTTTCACAAGGGGTGCATGACCATAAAAGATATTATCCATATAAATAGAACAACCATTATTCTTTGACTTAAATGAATAATCGTCTCGCAATAAACAAGATCCAGATATAATGTTCATGCTCAACGCAGACACCAAATAACAATTATTTAGGTTTAAAACTAATCCCGAAGGTAAATGTAGAGGGAGCGTACCGACGGCGGTCACATCAACCTTGGAACCATTTCCGACGCGCATTGTCACGTTGTCCTTAGCTAGTCTCTGTTTATTCCGCAGCTCCTGTTTCGAGTTACAAATATTAGCAACCGAACCAGTATCAAATACCCAGGCACTACTTCGAGCACTAGTAAGGTACACATCAATAACATGTATATAAAATATACCTTTGTTGACGTTGCCAGCCTTCTTATCTACCAAGTACTTGGGGCAGTTCCGCTTCTAGTGGCCATTCCCCTTGCAATAGAAGCACCCAGTCTCATGTTTGGGTCCAGCCTTGGGTTTCTTCACGGGAGCGGCAACTGGTTTCCCATTCTTCTTGAAGTTCCCTTTCTTTCCCTTGCCTTTCTTCTTGAAACTGGTGGTCTTATTGACCATCAACACTTGATGCTCTTTCTTGATTTCTACCTCCACGGCTTTAAGCATCGCGAATAGTTCAGAGATTGTTTTTTCCATCCCTTGCATGCTATAGTTCATCACGAAGCCTTTGTAGCTTGGTGGCAGTGACTGAAGAACTCTGTCAATCGCTACTTCATTCGGAAGATTAACTCCAACTGATTCAAGCGGTTGCAGTACCCTGACATTTTGAGTACGTGCTCACTAACAGAGCTGTTCTCCTCCATCTTGTAGCTAAAGAACTTGTTGGAGGTGTCATACCTCTCAACCGGGCATGAGCCTGAAATACCAATTTCAGCTCCTCGAACATCTCATATGCTCAGTGGTGCTCAAAACGTCTTTGGAGCCCCGGTTCTAAGCCGTAAAGCATGGCGCACTAAACTATCGAGTAGTCATCAGAACGCGCCTGCCAGACATTCAGAACATCTATAGGCGAGCATTTAGGGGGTGCATCACCAAGCGGTGCATTAAGGACATAAGCCATCTGTGCAGCCGTGAGGATAATCCTCAAATTATGGACCCTGTCCGCATATTTGCTTCCATCATCTTTTAACTTTTCTTTCTCTAGGAACGCATTAAAATTCAGGGGAGCTACAACGCGAGCCATTGATCTACAACATAATTTTGCAAAGACATTAAGGCTATGCTCATGATAATTGGTTTAATTAATCATATTACTAATGAACTCCCACTTAAATCAACATCCCTCAAGTTGTCTAAGTGTTGCATGATCCAAATCAACTACCCACGTCCGATTGTCACGCGTGATGGGGTCGTCATCAATGGTGAACATCTCCATGTTGATCATATCTACTATATGACTCATGATCGACCTTTCGGTCTTCCGTGTCGAGGCCATGTCTGTACATGCTAGGCTCGTCAAGTTTAACCCAAGTATTCCACATGTGTAAAACTGTCTTACGCCCGTTGTATGCGAACGTAGAGTCTATCACACCCGATCATCACGAGGTGCTTCGAAACGATGAATTTTCGCAACGGTGCATACTTAGGGAGAACACTTTTATCTTGAAATTTAGTGAAGGGATCATCTTATAATGCTACCATCATCCTAAGCAAAATAAGATGCATAAAAAGATAAACATCACATGCAATCAATATATGTGACATGATATGGCCATTATCATCTTGTGATTTTGATCTCCATCTCCAAAGCACCGGCATGATCTCCATCGTCACCGGCATGACACCACAATCTCCATCATCCTGTCATCACGTGGTTGTCTCACCAACTATTGATTCTACAACTATTGCTAACGCATAGCGATAAAGTAGAGCAATTGCATGGCGTTATTAGTTGACACACAGGTCATAAAATAAATTAAAGACAACCCTATGGCTCCTGCCGGTTGCCGTACTCATCGACATGCAAGTCGTGAACCTATTACAAAACATGATCATGTCATACATCAACATATATTACATCACGTTTTGGCCATACCACATCACAACATGCCTTGCAAAAGCAAGTTAGACATTCTCTACTTTGTTGTTGCAAATTTTACGTGGCTGCTATGGGCAACTGGCAAGAACCGTTCTTACCTACGCAAAGCCACAACAGTGATAATCAAGTTGCCATTTAACCTTCTACAAGGACCACCTTTGTCAAATCAGATTCAACTAAAGTAGGAGAGACATACACCCGCCAGCCACCTTATGCAATACAAGTTGCATGTTAGTCGGTGGAACCGGTCTCATGTGCGAGGACATGTAAGGTTGGTCCAAGTCACTTCATCCCACAATACCGCCGAATCCAAATAAGACAAGGGAGTGATACGTCTTCGTCGTATCTACTTTTTCAAACACTTTTGCTCTTGTCTTGGACTCTAATTTGCATGATTTGAATGAAACTAACCCGGACTGACGCTGTTTTCAGCAGAACTACCATGGTGTTGTTTTTATGCGGAAATAAAAGTTCTCGGAATTGGACGAAACTTTTTGGAGATTTTTTATGGAATATATAAAAATACTGGAGCAAAGACCCACTGGAGGGGGGCCACCCTGTGCCCATAAGGCACCAGGGCGCGCGCCAAACTTGGGCCGCGCCCTGGTGGCTTGTGGGGCCCAAGTGGCTCTGCTGACCCTAATCTCAGCACTATAAATTCATATTTTCTGAGAAAAAAATAAGAGAGGAAGTTTCATCACATTTTATGATACGGAGCCGCAGCCACCTCCTGTTCTTCATCGGGAGGCCAGATCTGGAGTCCGTTCGGGGCTCCGGAGAGGGGGATCTCTGATGTCTACTACACAACTTATTCTTGTAGACTCGTGTTGGGCCTCTAAGCACAGAGTTTTGTAGGACAGTAGCAATTTTCCCTCAAGTGGATGACCTAAGGTTTATCAATCCGTGGGAGGCGTAGGATGAAGATGGTCTCTCTCAAACAACCCTGCAACCAAATACAAGAAATCTCTTATGTCCCCAACACACCCAATACAATGGCAAATTGTATAGGTGCACTAGTTCGGCGAAGAGATGGTGATACAAGTGTAGTATGGATAGTAGATATAGGTTTTTGTAATATGAAAATATAAAAACAGCAAGGTAACAAGTAATAAAAGGGAGCACAAACGGTATTGCAATGCTTGAAAAATAAGGCCTAGGGTTCATACTTTCAATAGTGCAATCTCTCAACAGTGCTAACATAATTGGATCATATAACAATCCCTCAACGTACGACAAAGAATCACTCCAAAGTTCTTATCTAGCGGAGAACAAAAGATGAAATTGTTTGTAGGGTACGAAACCACCTCAAAGTTATTCTTTTCGATCAATCTATTGAGCTATTCCTATAAGTGTCACAAACAACACTAGAGTTCGTACTAAAATAACACCATATGATACACATCAACCAACTCTAATGTCACCTAGATACT
Source organism: Thinopyrum elongatum (assembly GCA_011799875.1). NCBI lineage: Eukaryota > Viridiplantae > Streptophyta > Magnoliopsida > Poales > Poaceae > Thinopyrum > Thinopyrum elongatum. The sequence continues at coordinate 447,105,120 of CM022303.1, forward strand.
CCAATGTCACCACAAGTATCCATGAGTCAATTATATGATACGCATCAAACAACTTCAGATTCATAATATTCAATCCAACACAAAGAACTTCAAAGAGTGCCCCAAGATTTCTACCGGAGAAAGTAGGACGAAAACGTGCATCAACCCCTATGCATAGATTACCCCAATGTCACCTCAGGAATCCGCTAGTTGAGTGCCAAAATATAAATCAAGTGAATCAATATAATACCCCATTGTCACCACGGGTATTCATATGCAAGACATATATCAAGTTTTCTCAAATCCATAAAAGTATTCAATCCAATAATAGTGAAACCTCAAAGGTAAAAACTCAATTTGTCACAACAAGATAGAGAGGGAAAACGCCATATGATTGAACTATATTAATAAAGCTCGTGATACATCAAGATCGTGCCAAATCAAGAACAAGAGAGAGATCAAACACATAGCTACTGGTACAAACCCTCAGCCCTGAGGGTGAATGACGTGGCTTGAGACTGCGTCGGTATTTCCTGAAAGAGGAAGGGATGATGCAGCACAGCTACAGTAAGTATTTCCCTCAGTTATGAAACCAAGGTTATCAATCCAGTAGGAGAACCAAGCAACACTATGTAAACGGTACCTACACACAAAGAACAAATACTTGCAACCCGACGCGTAAGAGGGGTTGTCAATCCCTCCTCGGTAAAAAGATAGATTAAATTGTATGAGATTGGATAAATAGATCTAGCAAGAACGCAAAATAAAATAAGTAAAGAAAAAGTGCAGCAAGGTATTTTTGGGTTTTTGGAATAATAGATCTGAAAACAATATGATAAAAGATAGATCCAGGGTCTAGTGGCTTCTCTCGAGAAAATAGCATACGGTGGGTAAACAAATTACTGTTGGGCAATTGATAGAAGAGAAAATAATTATAACGATATCCAAGGCAATGATCATGTATATAGGCATCACGTCCAAGATTAGTAGACCGACTCCTACCTACATCTACTACTATTACTCCACACATCGACCGCTATCCAGCATGCATCTAGTGTATTAAGTTCATAGAGAAACGGAGTAATGCAATAAGAACGATGACATGATGTAGACAAGATCTATTGTTGTAGGAATAGACCCCATCTTTTTATCCTTAATAGCAATGATACATGCGTGCCTCGCTACCCTTTCTGTCACTGGGTGAGGACACCGCAAGATCGAACCCATCACAAAGCACTTCTTCCCATTGCAAGAAAAATCAATCTAGTTAGCCTAACTAAACCAAAGATTCAGAGAAGAAATATGAGGCTATAACAATCATGCATATAAGAGATCAAAGGAAACTCAAATAATATTCATAGATAGATCTGATCATAAACTCGCACTTCATCGGATCCCAACAAACACACTGCAAAAGGTCATTACATCAAATAGATCCCCAAGAACAACAAGGAGAACATTGTATTGAGAATCAAAAAGAGAGAAGAAGCCATCTAGCTACTGCATACGAACCCATAGGTCTATGGTGAACTACTCACGCATCATTGGAGGAGCACCAATGAGGATGATGAACCCCTCCGTGATCGTGTTCCCCTCCGGCAAAGTGCCGGAATAGGGCTCTAGATTGGATCTCATGGTTCTGGAACTTGCGGCGGCTGGAATTGTGTTTTGATCGCTTCCCTAGGGTTTCTGGAATATCTGAGGATTTATAGAGCTGAGAGGTGGTGGAGGAGAACCCCATGGGCCCCACCACCCACCTGGGTGCGCTAGGGGCCTCTGGCACGTCCTGGTGGGTTGTGGGCCCCATGGGCCTCCCCTTTGGTGCTTCCTTGGCTCCCAAGTTCTCTTCTGGTCAAAAAAAAAATCTCGAAAAAGTTTCATTGCGTTTGGACTCCGTTTGATAGGGATATTCTGCGAAGTAAAAAACAAGCAAAAAACAACAACTCGCACTAGGCACTATGTCAATAGGTTAGTCCCAAAAAATGATATAAAGTTGCTATAAAATGAAGGTAAAACATCCAAGAATGATAATATAACAGCATGGAACAATAAAAAATTATAGATATGTTGGAGACGTATCAGTGAACTACTCCCTCCTCGTCATGGTGTGCACCGGGATGATGAAGATGGCCTCCGATGATGATTTCACCCTCCGGCAGGGTGCCGGAACGGAGTCCCTATTGAGTTTTCATGGGTACAGAGGCTTGCGGCGGCGGAACTTCTCATCTAGGTTTTTTTCGGAGGTTGGGGGTATTTATAGGAATGTTTGGCGTTGATCTCACGCCAAGGGGGCCATGAGGGAGCGACAAGCTCAGGGCGCGCGCCCTAGGGGGCGCCCCCCAGGCTTGTCGCTTCCTTGTGAAGCTTTTGGTCCTTCTTCGATGCTTCGGGGTCTCTTTTGGTCCACAAAAAATCACCATAAATTTTCAGCCCATTTCGAGAACTTTTATTTCTACACAAAAAAGACACCACGGTAGTTCTGCTGAAAACAACGTCAGTCCGGGTTAGTTCTAATCAAATCATACCAAAACCATATAAAATTGTTGTAAACATGGCATGAATACTTCATAAATTATAGATACATTGGAGACGTATCAGCATCCCCAAGCTTAATTCCTGCTCGTCCTCGAGTAGGTAAATGATAAAAGAAATAATTTATGAAGTGTGAATGCTAGCATAGTGCATAAGTTTGATCAATGATAGTTCCAAACACTTTTTCTAGCATGATTATATATCATAAATAGTAGCTCATCTCATAAAACTTCTCACGATCAAGTTGCAAGCTATTCACATGTTAAAGTATAAGTTTCTTGAAAACTAACAAACTATGTTCTCAATCATCAAACAATTGCAATTCATCTTATTTTCAGGAAGGGTCTATGTAAGAGCTTTGATTTAGCAAATTCCACATACTGAACTATCATATAGTCTTCCATGATTGCTGACACTCAAAGCATATTTTTAGAACAAATAGCATCCATCAAACACAGAGAAAGATAGGGGCTTAATGTTTCGCCTCCCAACTTATTTATCATAGAGATAATTGTCAACAATAATAACTCATGATCACCTATATTCAACTGGATATATGTGTCTGGATCTTTCCCCACCACACGATGCTTGCAAAGAGAAAAAAATAAAAACAGAATAGAGAAGAACACTGTTGACTCTTGCATAAAATTACATACATAAAGTAAAAGGTAGGCCCTTCGCAGAGGGAAGCAGAGGTTGTCATGCGCTTTTTATTTTTGGATGCACAAACTCTTAATGCAAAGGAACGTTGCGTTATATTGCCCCTTGTGATAGCAACCTTTATTATGCAGTCTATCGCTTTTATTTCTTCACCATCACAGGTTTGTACAACGCTTATTTTCCCTTACAATAAAAGATCATACATATTTAGAAGCAATTTTTATTGCCTTATGCACCGATGACAACTTACTTGAAGGATCTTATTCAATCCATAGGTAGGTGTAGTGGACTCTCATGACATGAAACTAGGTTTAAGGTTTTTGGATGCACAAGTAGTATCTCTACTTGGTACGGATTTTTGGCTAGCAAAGATATTGGGCAAACACCACATGTTAGAGGATCCATGACAATATAACTTCTATGTGAATATAAACAAACATAACTCATTACGTTGTCTTCCTTGTCCAACATCAACTACTTGATCAAGTTTGAAAATAATTAATGGGGGCTCACAATCATAGAAGATGTCTAAGATAGTATATTTATATGTGAAACCTCTCTTCCTTCAATATTCTTTCATGAATTGTTTAAGTGACCAATGTTGTGTTTGTTAACTTTCAATAAATTTTACCACCTATACTTCTTATATGTGAAGTCATTACTCCCCATGGGATAAGTATATGAAACATATATAATTTGATAATTATTATATTCAATTCATTCAACAATTTACTCAAAGGATATAAGTGAAGCACAAGAATGGATGACAAATTACTCTAAAAAGATATAAGTGAAGATCAATGAGTAGTCAAATAATTAAGTAGCTATGTGAAGACTCTCTCCAAGTAAAGATTTCAGGTCCAAGTATCTTATTAAAACATCAAGCAAAACAAAAATAAAAGGACACGCTAAGGATAGCACAACTCATGTGAAAAAGCAAAAAACTTAGACTCAACCGATACTAACCGATAATCGTTGATGAAGAAAGGTGGGATGCCTACTGAGGCATCCCCAAGCTTAGATGCTTGAGACTTCTTGGAATATTATCTTGGGATGCCTTGGGCATCCCCAAGCTTGAGCTCTTGTGTCTCCTTAATTCCTCTCATACCACGGTTTCCTTAAATCTTAAAAACTTCATCCACACAAAACTCAACAAGAACTCGAGAGATAAGTTAGTATAAATCAATGCAAAACCTTATTATTCTCTACTGTAGCAAATCACTAAAATTATAATTTAACACTGCATACTAAATGCCTCTGCATATTTAATACTCCTATCCTTAAATAGAATCATTAAACAAGCAAACATAACAACAATCTGTCTAAACAGGATAGTCTGTAGTGGATGAAGAAGTATCCAAACTTATTTAAGTCAAAAATTTCTGAAATTTTACCACACTGTAGAAAATTTATCATAGCATATTGTGTCAAAATTTCAACATTTTATCATGTTCTTACTTTTCTAGAGAATTCACGCAATAGCGTGCAACTTTCTGTTTTGAAACAGCAACTCATATACTTGCAAATTAAGCATGGTGAAAGCTATCCTTGATACTTTTATTGAAATAAAAGATGCAAAACATTATTATAAATAACAGAAAGCAAATACAACTAAAGGAAAATGATGCTCCAAGCAAAACACATATCTTGTGATGAATAAAAATATAGCTCCAAGTGAGGTTACCAATAATGTTGAAGACGAAAGAGGGGATGCCTTCCAGGGCATCCCCAAGCTTAGTTGCTTGGGTCTTCCTTGAATATTACCTTGGGGTACCTTGGGAATCACCAAGCTTAGGGTCTTGCCACTCCTTATTCTCCTCATATCGATATCTCACCAAAACTTGAAAACTTCAATCACACAAAACTTGACGAAACTTCGTGAGATAGGTTAGTATGATAAAGAGCAAATCATTCACATTGGTACTGTCAAAGACAAGATTCATAATTGTTCTCACACAATGCCTACTGTACCATATCATTTCCACAATTTATATTGAGCAATATAAGCCATAGAAACTAGAAAACAAGCAAACTATGCATTGAAAATAGAATCTGTCAAAAACAGAGTAGTCTGTAATGATCTGAACAATGACCGTACTTCTGTAGGTCCAATAATTCTAAAAACTTAGAACAACATGGGAAATTTGTATATCAATCATGTATCAAAAATTCAGATCAAAATCACGTTCCAGTGAATTATAGAAATTCCTGGAGTGAGCGCAAAAGTTTCTGTTTTTGCACAGAATCAAGTCAACTATCATCCACACTATCCCAAAGGCTTTACTTGGCACTTTATTGAAACAAAATCTATAAAACATGATTACTACAGTAGTTTAATCATTTGAACAAAAAAAAATAGTAGGGGTAAATGTTGGGTTGTCTCCTAACAAGTGCTTTTCTTGAATGCCTTTTTAGCTAGGCATGATGATTTCAATGATGCTCACCTAAAAGTAAAGAATTGAAACATAATGGGAGCATCATGAAGCATACGACTAGCACATTTAAGACTAACCCACTTCCTATGCATAGGGATTTTGTGAGCAAACAACTTATGGGAGCAAGAATCAACTAGCATAGGAAGGCAAAACAAGCATGACTTCAAAACTTTCAACATAAAGAGAGGAAACATGATATTATTGCAATACCTACAAGCATATGTTCCCCTCTCATAGTAACTTTCAGTAGCATCATGAGTGAATTCAACAATATAGCTATCATATAAAGCATTCTTTTCATGATTCGTAAGCATAGAAATTTTATTACTCTCCACATAAGCAAATTTGTCCTCATTCATAATGGTGGGAGCAAACTCAAAAAAATAACTATCACATGATACTTGATTTACATAATCAATTTGAGCATTAAAATCATGATGACAAGATTCTTGGATATCATTACTCTTTATAGCATACATATCATCAGAATAGTCATCATAAATAGCAAATTTTTTTTATCATAGTCAATTGAAACTTCTTCCAAAATAGTGGATTCATCATTAAATAAAGTCATGACCTCACCAAATCCACTTTTATCAATATTGTAATAAGATTCAACACCCTCCAAAATAGTGGGATCATTACCTAGAGTTGACACTCTTCCAAACCCACTTTCATCAATATAATCATCATAAATAGGAGGCATGCAATCATCATAACAAATTTGCACATCAAAACTTGGGGGACTAAAAATGTCATCTTCCTCAAAAATAGCATCCCCAAGCTTGTGGCTTCGCATATCATTAGCATCATGGATATTCATAGAATTCATACTAACAACATTGCAATCATGCTTATCGTTGAAGGATTTTATGCCAAACATTTTATTGAATTCTTCTTCAATCAATTGAGCACAATTTTCCGATCCATCATTTTCAATAAAGACTTGATAAAGATGAATAATATGAGGCAACTTCAATTCCTTTTTTTTTGTAGTTTTCGTTTATAAACCAAACTAGTGATAAAACAAGAAACTAAAAGATTCAATTGCAATATCTAAAGATATACCTTCAAGCACTCACCTCCCCGGCAACGGCGCCAGAAAAGAGCTTGATGTCTACTACAGAACTTATTCTTGTAGACTCGTGTTGGGCCTCCAAGCGCAGTGTTTTGTAGGACAGTAGCAATTATCCCTCAAGTGGATGGCCTAAGGTTTATCAATCCGTGGTAGGCGTAGGATGACGATGGTCTCTCTCAAACAACCCTGCAACCAAATACAAGAAATCTCTTGTGTCCCCAACACACCCAATACAATGGCAAATTGTATAGGTGCACTAGTTTGGCGAAGAGAGGGTGATACAAGTGTTGTATGGATAGTAGATATAGATTTTTGTAATCTGAAAATATAAAAACAACAAGGTAACAAGTAATAAAAGTGAGCACAAATGGTATTGCAATGCTTGAAAAATAAGGCCTAGGGTTCATACTTTCAGTAGTGTAATCTCTTAACAGTGCTAACATAATTGAATCATATAACAATCCCTCAACGTACGACAAAGAATCACTCCAAAGTTCTTATCTAGCATAGAACAAAAGATGAAATTGTTTGTAGGGTACGAAACCACCTCAAAGTTATTCTTTCCGATCAATCTATTGAGTTATTTCTATAAGTGTCACAAACAACACTAGAGTTCGTACTAAAATAACACCATATGATACACATCAACCAACTCTAATGTCACCTAGATACTCCAATGTCACCACAAGTATCCGTGTGTCAATTATACGATACGCATCAATCAACTTCAGATTCATAATATTCAATCCAACACAAAGAACTTCAAAGAGTGCCCCAAGATTTCTACCAAAGAAAGTAGGACGAAAACGTGCATCAACCCCTATGCATAGATTGCCCCAATGTCACCTCGGGAATCCGTGAGTTGAGTGCCGAAACATATATCAAGTGAATCAATATAATACCACATTGTCACCATGGGTATTCATATGCAAGACATACATCAAGTGTTCTCAAATCCATAAAAGTATTTAATCCGATAATAGTGAAACCTCAAAGGTAAAAACTCAATTCATCACAACAAGATAGAGAGGGAAAACACCATATAATCCAATTATATTAACAAAGCTAGCGATACATCAAGATCGTGCCAAATCAAGAACACGAGAGAGAGAGAGATCAAACACATGGCTACTGGTACAAACCCTCAACCCCGAGGGTGAACTACTCCCTCCTTGTCATGGTGGCCACCGGGATGATGAAGATGGCCTCTGGTGATGATTTTCCCCTCCGGCAGGGTGCCAGAACGGGGTCCTGACTGAGTTTTCGTGGGTACAGAGGCTTGCGGCGCTGGAACTTCTCATCTAGGGTTCTTTTCGGAGGTTGGGGTATTTATAGGAATTTTTGGCGTCGATCTCACGCCAAGGTGCCCACGAGGGAGCGACAAGCTAGGGGGCGCGCCCTAGGGGGGGCGCCCCCCAAGCTTGTCTCTTCCTCGTGAAGCTTCTGGTCATTTCTCGATACTTCGGGGGTCTCTTTTGGTCCACAAAAAATCACCGTAAATTCTCAACCCATTCCGAGAACTTTTATTTCTGCACAAAAAACGACACCACGGTAGTTCTGCTGAAAATAGCTTCAGTCTGGGTTAGTTCTAATCAAATATACCAAAAGCATATAAAATTGTTGTAAACATGGCATGAATACTTCATAAATTATAGATACGTTGGAGACGTATCAATCTTCCGTCTTCGTCTTCATCAACCATCCTCCATCACCAATTTCATGATGCTCACCGCCGGGAGTGAGTAATTTCTTCGTAGGCTTGCTGGACGGTGATGGGTTGGATGAGATTCGTCATGTAATCGAGTTAGTTTTGTTAGGTCTTGATCCCCAATATTCACTATGTTCTGAGATTGATGATGCTATGACTTTGATATGCTTAATGCTTGTCACTAGGGCCTGAGTGCCATGATTTCAGATCTGAACCCTGTATGTTTTCATGAATATATTTGTGTTCTTGATCCGATCTTGCAAGTTATATGCACCTGCTATGTGTTATGATCCGCATACCCCAAGGTGACAATAATTGGGATTCTTTCCAGTGATTACCATTGTTTGAGGAGTTCATGTATTCACTATGTGTTAATGCTTTGTTCTGGTTCTCTATTAAAAGGAGGCCTTAATATCCCTTAGTTTCCTTATGGACCCTGATAACCCACAAGTATAGGGGATCGTTTGTAGCCTTCTTCGATAAAGAGTGTCGAACCCAACGCGGAGCTAAAGGCAGAACAAATATTCCCTCAAGTTCTATCGACCACCGATACAACTCTATGCACACTTGACGTTTTCTTTACCTAGAACAAGTATGAAACTATTTTGCAAGAATAAAACTATGAGTACTTTGCGAGAATAAAACTGCAAATAAATTGTGAGGTAATAAAAGTGGATAGCTTTTGTCAACAAGAAAGTCATTTGTCCCTAGGCAATCGATAACTAGACCGGTAATCATTCTTGCAATTTTACATGAGGGAGAGGCATGAGCTAACATACTTTCTTTACTTGGATCATATGCACTTATCATTGGAACTCTTGCAAGCATCCGCAACTACTAAAGATCATTAAGGTTGTAAAACCCAAGCATAACATTAACTATCAAGTCCTCTTTACTCCCATACGCAAGAACCCACTTACTCGGGTATGTGCTTCTGTCACTCACACCACCCACCATAAGCGAATCATGAACATATTGCAGCACCCTACAGCGGGGATCCCTCCGTTTGTGCGACACGGAGGGCACCGTAGGACAACACCATAAATAAAATATACAATCATACCAACCAAGATCATGATTAACCCACAGGACAAAACGGATCTACTCAAACATCATAGGATAACCATAGATCATTGGGAAATAATATATGGAGTTGAGCACCATGTTTAAGTAGAGATTACAGCGGGGAGAAGGGGTGTTACACTGCTGCATAGAGGGGGAGAAAGTTGTTGTTGACGGTAGCAAGATTGTTGATGTAGATCGTGATACGTCCATTTTGCATCATGCTTTTATATTGATATTTATTGCATTATGGGTTGTTGTTACACATTATAGCACAATACTTATGCCTTTTCTCTCTTATTCTACAAGGTTCTGGAATTCTGGACTGGTAAAGGAGCAAATCTGAGAGACCTATTCTGCACAACTCCAAAAGTACTGAATATTTACGGAGAATTATTTTGGAATATATAAAAAATATTGGGCAAAGAAAGTATCAGAGGGGCCCCACCAGGAAGCCACAAGGGTGGGGGGCGTGCCCTACCCCCTGGGCGCACCCCTGCCTTGTGGGCCCCCTGGCAGGCCTACGGTGCCCATCTTCTGCTATATGATGTGTTTTGACCTGGAAAAAATAAAGAGGAAGCTTTCGGGATGAAGCGCCGCCGTCTCGAGGCGGAACCTGGGCAGAAGCAATCTAGGGCTCCGGCGGAGCTGTTCTGCAGGGGAAACTTCCCTCCGGGAGGGGGAAATCGAAGCCATCGTCATCACCAACGATCCTCTCATCGAGAGGGGGTCAATCTCCATCAACATCTTCACCAGCACCATCTCCTCTCAAACCCTAGTTCATCTCTTGTATCCGATCTTTGTCTCAAAATCTCAGATTGGTACCTATGGGTTGCTAGTAGTGTTGATTACTCCTAGTAGTTGATGCTAGTTGGTTTATTCGATGGAAGATCATATGTTCAGATCCTTAATGCTATTCAATACCCCTCTGATTATGAACATGAATATGCTTTGTGAGTAGTTACGTTTGTTCCTGAGGACATGAGAGAAGTCTTGTTATAAGTAATCATGTGAATTTGGTATTCGTTCGATATTTTGATGAGATGTATGTTGTCTCTCCTCTAGTGGTGTTATGTGAACCTCGACTACATAACACTTCACCATGATTTGGGCCTAGGGGAAGGCATTGGGAAGTAATAAGTAGATGATGGGTTGCTAGGGTGACAGCACCTTAAACCCTAGTTTATGCATTGCTTCGTAAGGGGCTGATTTGGATCCACATGTTTCATGCTATGGTTAGATTTATCTTAATTCTTCTTTCGTAGTGCGGATGCTTGCGAGAGGGGTTAATCATAAGTGGGAGGCTTGTCCAAGTAAGGACAGCACCCAAGCACCGGTCCACCCACATATCAAATTATCAAAGTAACGAACGTGAATCATATGAGCATGATGAAAACTAACTTGACAGTAATTCCCATGTGTCCTCGGGAGCGCTTTGCTTTATATAAGAGTTCGTCCAGGTTTGTCCTTTGCTACAAAAAGGATTGGGCCACCTTGCTGCACTTTAGTTACTTTTGTTACTTGTTACCCATTACGAATTATCTTATCACACAACTATCTATTACCGATAATTTCTGTGCTTGCAGAGAATACCTTGCTGAAAACCACTTGTCATTTCCTTCTGCTCCTTGTTGGGTTCGACACTCTTACTTATCGAAAGGACTACGATAGATCCCCTATACTTGTGGGTCATCAAGACTCTTTTCAGGTGCCGTTGCCGGGGAGTGAAGCGCCTTTGGTAAGGAAACATTTATATAGTGTGCTGAAATTTACTGTCACTTGTCACTATGGAAAATAATTCTTTGAGCGGCTTGTTCGGGGTATCTTCACCTCGACCGGAAGAGTAAAGAGTTGCTCCTCAACCTATTTCACCTACTGAAAATATTTATTATGAAATTCCTTCGGGTATGATAGAGAAATTGCTAGCTAATCCTTATGCAGGAGATGGAACACTACATCATGATATGCATCTAATCTATGTGGATGAAGTTTGTGGATTATTTAAGCTTGCAGGTTTGCCCGAGGATGATGTCAAGAAGAAGGTCTTCCCTTTATCTTTGAAGGGAAAGGCAATGACATGGTATAGGCTATGTGATGATATTGGATCTTGGAACTTCAACCGATTGAAATTGGAATTTCATCAGAAGTTTTATCCTATGCATCTCGTTCATCGTGATCGGAATTATATATATAATTTTTGGCCTCGTGAAGGAGAAAGTATCGCTCAAGCTTGGGGGAGGCTTGAGTCAATGTTATATTCATGCCCCAATCATGAGCTCTCAAGAGAAATTATTATTCAGAATTTTTATGCTCGGCTTCTCGTAATGATCAATCCATGCTCGACACTTCTTGCATGGGTTCCTTTATGAAGAAGACTATTGAATTCAAATGGGATTTATTGGAAAGAATTAAACGCAACTCTGAAGATTGGGAACTCGACGAAGATAATGAGTCAGGTATAAACTTTAAGTTTGATTGTGTTAAATCTTTCATGGATACCGATGCTTTTCGTGAATTTAGCACTAAATATGGACTTGACTTTGAGATAGTAGCTTCTTTCTGTGAATCTTTTGCTACTCATGTTGATCTCCCCAAGGAGAAGTGGTTTAAATATCATCCTCCCATTGAAGTAAAAGTAGTAGAACCTATTAGAGTTGAAGAAGAAATTGTTACTTATAATGTTGATCCTATTGTTACTACTGCTTATGTTGAGAAACCACCTTTTCCTGTTAGGATAAAGGATCATGCTAAAGCTTCAGCTGTGGTTCGTAAGAGTTATACTAGAACACCTACACCCCCTGAACAAATCAAAGTAGAACCTAGTATTGCTATTATTAAAGATCTCTTAGTTGATAATATTGATGGGCATGTTATCTATTTCTGTGATGAAGCTGCTAGAATTGCTAGACCCGATACTAAAGATAAACATAGACCTATTATTGGCATGCCTGTTGTTTCTGTTAAAATAAGAGATCATTATTATCATGGTTTATGTGATGTGGGTGCTAGCATGAGTGCAATTCCTTTTACTTTATATCAAGAAATTATGAATGATATTACACCTGCTGAGATAGAAGATATTGATGTTACTATTAAGCTTGCCAATAGAGATACTATATCACCAATTGGGATTGTTAGAGATGTCGAAGTCTTGTGTGGGAAAAAAAATACCCTACTAATTTTCTTGTTCTTGGTTCCCCACAAGATGATTTTTGTCCCATTATATTTGGTAGACCTTTCTTGAACACTGTTAATGCTAAGATAGACTGTGAGAAAGAGATTGTTACTGTAAGTTTTGGGGATGTGTCTCACGATTTTAATTTCTCTAAATTTTGTAGACAACCCCATGATAAAGAATTGCCTAGTAAGGGTGAAATTATTGGTCTTGCTTCTATTGCCGTACCTCCTACCAATCCTTTAGAACAATATTAGCTAGACCGTGAGAATGATATGTTTATGAATGAAAGAAATGAGTTAGATGAAATATTCTTTAACTAAATGCCTGTTTTGAAACACAATTTTCCTGTTGAAATCCTTGGAGATCCTCCTCCACCCAAGGGTGATCCCGTGTTTGAGCTTAAACAATTACCTGATACTTTGAAATATTCTTATCTTGATGAAAAGAAGATATATCCTGTTATTATTAGTGCTAACCTTTCAGAGCATGAAGAAAAGAAATTATTGAAAACTCTAAAGAAGCACCGTGCCGCTATTGGATATACTCTTGATGATCTTAAGGGCATTAGTCCCACTCTATGTCAGCACAAAATTAATATGGAGCCTGATGCTAAACCAGTTGTTGATCATCAACGACGGTTAAATCCCAAGATGAAGGAAGTGGTAAGAAATGAAATACTAAAGCTTCTGGAGGTAGGTATAATTTATCCTATTGCTGATAGTAGATGGGTAAGTCCTATTCATTGTGTCCCTAAGAAGGGAGGTATTACTGTTGTTCCTAATGATAAGAATGAATTGATCCCTCAAAGAATTGTTACAGGTTATAGAATGGTAATTGATTTTCGCAAATTAAAAAAAGCTACTAGAAAAGATCATTACCCTCTAACTTTTATTGATCAAATGCTAGAAAGACTATCCAAACATACACATTTTTGCTTTCTAGATGGTTATTCTGGTTTTTCTCAAATACCTGTGTCAAAAGAGGACCAAGAAAAGACCACTTTTACTTGCCCTTTCGGTACTTTTGCTTATAGATGTATGCCTTTTGGTTTATGCAATGCACCTGCTACCTTTCAAAGATGTATGACTGCTATATTCTCTGACTTTTGTGAAAAGATTGTTGAGGTTTTCATTGATGATTTCTCCGTTTACGGAACTTCTTTTGATGATTGCTTAAGCAACCTTGATCGAGTTTTGTAGAGATGTGAAGAAACTAATCTTGTTTTGAATTGGGAGAAGTGCCACTTTATGGTTAATGAAGGCATTGTTTTGGGGCATAAAATTTCTGAAAGAGGTATTGAAGTTGATAAAGCTAAAGTAGATGCTATTGAAAAGATGCCGTGTCCTAAAGATATCAAAGGTATAAGAAGTTTCCTTGGTCATGCTGGTTTCTACAGGAGGTTTATTAAAGACTTCTCTAAAATTTCTAGGCCTCTCACTAATCTCTTGCAAAAAGATGTTCCTTTTGTTTTTGATGATGATTGTGTAGAAGCATTTGAAATACTTAAGAAAACCTTGATTTCTGCACCTATTGTTCAGCCACCTGATTGGAATTTACCCTTTGAAATTATGTGTGATGCTAGTGATTATGCTGTTGGTGCTATTCTAGCGCAAAGAGTTGATAAGAAGTTGAATGTTATTCATTATGCTAGTAAAACTCTAGACAGTGCCCAGAGAAATTATGCTACTACTGAAAAAGAATTTTTAGCTGTTGTATTTGCTTGTGATAAGTTCAGATCTTATATTGTCAATTCCAAAGTAACTGTTCACACTAATCATGCTGCTATTAAATATCTTATGGAAAAGAAAGATGCTAAACCTAGACTTATTAGATGGGTTCTCTTGCTGCAAGAATTTGATTTGCATATTATTGATAGAAAGGGAGCTGAGAACCCCGTTGCAGACAACTTGTCTAGGTTAGAAAATGTTCTTGATGACCCACTGCCTATTGATGATAGCTTTCCTGATGAGTAGTTAGCTGTCATAGATGCTTCTTGTAATACTCCTTGGTATGCTGATTATGCTAATTACATTGTTGCTAAATTTATACCACCTAGTTTCACATACCAGCAAAAGAAAAAGTTTTTCTATGATTTAAGACATTACTTTTGGGATGACCCACACCTTTATAAAGAAGGAGTAGATGGTGTTATTAGACGTTGTGTACCTGAGCATGAACAGGAACAGATCCTACGCAAGTGCCACTCCGAGGCTTACGGAGGACACCATGCTGGAGATAGAACTGCGCACAAGGTATTACAATCTGGTTTTTTTTGGGCTACTCTCTTCAAGGATGCTCGTAAGTTTGTCTTGTCTTGTGATGAATGCCAGAGAATTGGCAATATTAGTAGACGTCAGGAAATGCCTATGAATTATTCACTTGTTATTGAACCATTTGATGTTTGGGGCTTTGATTATATGGGACCTTTTTTCCTTCCTCTATCGGGTATACACATATTTTAGTTGCTGTTGATTACGTTACTAAGTGGGTAGAAGCTATTCCAACTAGCAGTGCCGATCATAACACTTCTATTAAGATGCTTAAAGAAGTTATTTTTTCGAGGTTTGGAGTCCCTGGATATTTGATGACTGATGGTGGTTCACATTTTATTCATGGTGCTTTCCGTAAAATGCTTGCTAAGTATGATGTCAACCATAGAATTGCATCTCCTTATCACCCTCAGTCTAGTGGTCAAGTAGAATTGAGCAATAGAGAAATTAAATTGATCCTGCAAAAGACTGTTAATAGATCTAGAAAGAATTGGTCTAAGAAACTTGATGATGCATTATGGGCTTATAGAACGGCTTATAAAAACCCTCTGGGTATGTCTCCATACAAAATGGTTTATGGAAAGCATGTCACTTACCTCTTGAACTAGAACATAAAGCTTATTGGGCAATCAAATAACTCAACTATGATTTCAAACTTGCCGGTGAGAAGAGGTTATTTGACATAAGCTCGCTTGATGAATGGAGAACCCAAGCCTATGAGAATGCCAAGTTGTTCAAAGAAAAAGTTAAAAGATGGCATGACAAAAAGATACAAAAGTGTGAGTTTAATGTAGGTGATCATGTTTTGCTATACAACTCTCGTTTAAGATTTTTTGAAGGAAAGCTTCTCTCTAAATGGGAAGGTCCTTATATTATCAAGGAGGTTTATCGTTCCGGTGCCATCAAGATCAACAACGCCGAAGGCACTAACCCGAAGGTGGTAAACGGTCAAAGAATCAAACATTATATTTCAGGTACTCCCATAAATGTTGAGACAAATATTATTAATACCATAACACCGGAGAAGTACATAAGGGATACTTTCCAGAACGTGTCAGACTCCAAAAAGGAATAGGTATGTGGTACGGTAAGTAAACTGACTCCAAAACTGTTCTAATGGCAATTTTTCTCCGTTTTGGAATATTTAAAAAATTAGAAAAATTAAAATTAGTCCGAAGAGTGCACGAGGAAGCGGCAAGGCAGGGGGCGCGCCCCTGTACCTTGTGGCCACCTCGTGTGCCCTCCGGACTTCGTTTTCTTGCACAATACTTCTTTTGGTCGGTAAAAATTCATTATATAATCTCCCGAAGGTTTTGGCCACCGTAGCACGACAAAATCCTCTGTTCCTGTTTCAAGCTGTTTTTCTGACAGATCTAGATCACCATGACGTCTCCAAGCGCCCCCAAGGACAAGTTTTTCGAGAAGGTCATCAACCCCTACCTTGCGGAGGTGCTACAACACCCTCAAACCATTGAGATGCGTGAGGGGGTGCTACACATCCGCGATGTTGAAGGGCCAAAGGATACCGGAAGCGTGGAGACAAGACTCGAAGCAATGGAGCAGCAAGTTTTCAAGTGCCAAGGGATGGTGGAACGTGGACTCAACGCCAATCAGTTGATGAGCGCGGAATTTACTCATAATCACAAGCTGGATGCCAAGATCATTGGGGAGGCCATCTTCAAGCTTCACGAGAAAATCGAGCATCTCCAAGCCCAGATCTATGACCTGCAAAACCAAAACTGTGAGTATGAATACAGATTTAAGAGGATGAGTTTGGCTGCAGATTTGACGATCCCGGGGACTTAGTCATCATTCTATGATGGTGAGCCTATGCCCTGGAAGATGGAGGATAAGCCTACATCATCAAGAACTCCATTATCACCACCTCCGAAGAAAGAGATATAAATACATGGGTATGGGCACTCCCCTTGGCAACTGCCAAGCTTGGGGGAGGTGCCCCGGTATCGTATCACCATCACACCTTTACTTTATCATTTTTCTTAGTTCGATCCTTTTGATTATATCTTGATCTAGTAGAATAAAGTTTTTTAGTATGATCTAGTTTTGAGTTTTGCTTTGAGATCTATCTATGTAATTGAGTCCGTGAGTTATATAATAAAGAGTAGTTTTGAGTTGAGGGCTTTGCTTTCTTGCTATGATCTTGAGGGAATAAGAAAAGAGAGAAAGAATAAAAAGAAATAAAAAGATCATATAATGATCTTATGGAGAGTGATGACTTCACATATAAAGAGTATGATGAATAAAAGTTATTGAGAGTTGACAAACATAGTTTTGGTCATTGTTGCAATTAATAGGAAGTAATAAAGAAAGAGAGGTTTCACATATAAATATACTATCTTGGACATATTTGGTAATTGTGAGCACTCATCAAAATATGACATGCCAAAGAAGGTGATGTTGGACAAGGAAGACAACATAATGGGTTATGTTTTCTTATATCCGAATAGAAGTTATATTGTCATGGATCCTCCAACATGTTGAGTTTGTTTTTCCCTCTATTGCTAGCCAAATCCTTTGCACCAAGTAGAGATACAACTTGTGCATCCAAATATCCCTTAAACCCGT
Organism: Thinopyrum elongatum; assembly: GCA_011799875.1. Lineage (NCBI taxonomy): Eukaryota > Viridiplantae > Streptophyta > Magnoliopsida > Poales > Poaceae > Thinopyrum > Thinopyrum elongatum. Next base: position 447,122,608 of record CM022303.1, read on the forward strand.
TTTGCCATGAGAGTCCACCATACCTACCTATGGATTGAGTAATATCCTTCAAGTAAGTTGTCATCGGTGCAAGCAATAAAAATAGCTCTCTAAATATGTATGATCTATTAGTGTGAAGAAAATAAGCTTTATACGAACTTGTGATATGGAAGAAATAAAAGTGACGGACTGCATAATAAAGTTCTTTATCGCAAGCGGCAATATAAAGTGACATTCTTTTGCATTAAGATTTTGTGCATCCAACCATAAAAGTGCAAGACAACCTCTGCTTCCCTCTGCAAAGGGCATATCTTTTACTTTTATCTTCTACCCTTATACAAGAGTCATGGTGATTTTCACCTTTCCTTTTTACAGTTTTTTCTTTTGGCAAGCACTATGTGTTGGAGAAAGATCCAGATATATATATCCACTAGGATGTAGGTTATCATAAAGTATTATCGTTGACATTACCCTTGAGGTAAAAGGTTGGGAGGCAAAACTATAAGCCCCTATCTTTCTCTGTGTCCGACTGAAGCTTTGAACTCATAAGTTTCGCATGAGTGTTAGCAATTTTGAAAGACTAAATGATACTTGAGTATGTGGACTTGCTGAAAAGCTCTGGTATTGACTCTTTCCGATGTTATGATAAATTGCAATTGCTTCAATGATTGAGATCATAGTTTGTTAGTTTTCAATGAAGTTTTTGGTTCATACTTTACCTTGTGAATGAATTGTTACTTTAGCATAAGAAATTATATGACAATATATGTTGCTGTTCTAAAGTGGATCATGATGCCCTCATGTCAGTATTTTATTTTATCGACACCTCTATCTCTAAACATGTGGACATATTTTTTGATTTCGGCTTTCGCTTGAGGACAAGCGAGGTCTAAGCTAGGGGGAGTTGATACGCCCATTTTGCATCATGTTTTTATATTGATATTTACTGCATTATGGGTTGTTGTTACACATTCTAGCACAATACTTAAGCCTTTTCTCTCTTATTCTACAAGGTTTACACAAAGAGGGAGAATGCCGGCAGCTGGAATTCTGGACTGGAAAAGGAGCAAATCTGAGAGACCTATTCTGCACAACTCCAAAAGTCCTGAAAATTTACGGAGAATTATTTTGGAATATATAAAAAATATTGGGCAAAGAATGTACCGGAGGGGCCCCACCAGGAAGCCACAAGGGTGGGGGCGCGCCCTACCCCCCTGGGCGCGCCCCTGCCTTGTGGGCCCCTTGGCAGGCCTCCGGTGCCCATCTTCTGCTATATGATGTGTTTTGACCTGGAAAAAATAAAGAGGAAGCTTTCGGGACGAAGCGCCACCATCTCGAGGCGGAACCTGGGTAGAAGCAATCTAGGGCTCCGGCGGAGCTGTTCTACCGGGGAAACTTCCCTCCGGGAGGGGGAAATCAAAGCCATCGTCATCACCAACGATCCTCTCATCGAGAGGGGGTCAATCTCCATCAACATATTCACCAGCACCATCTCCTCTCAAACCCTAGTTCATCTCTTGTATCCGATCTTTGTCTCAAAACCTCAGATTGGTACCTGTGGATTGCTAGTAGTGTTGATTACTCCTAATAGTTGATGCTAGTTGGTTTATTCGGTGGAAGATCATATGTTCAGATCCTTAATGCTATTCAATACCCCTCTGATTATGAACATGGATATGCTTTTTGAGTAGTTATGTTTGTTCCTGAGGACATGGGAGAAGTCTTGTTATAAGTAATCATGTGAATTTGGTATTTGTTCGATATTTTGATGAGATGTATGTTGTCTCTCCTCTAGTGGTGTTATGTGAATGTCGACTACATGACACTTCACCATGATTTGGGCCCAGGGGAAGGCATTGGGAAGTAATAAGTAGATGATGGGTTGCTAGAGTGACAGAAGCTTAAACCCTAGTTTATGCATTGGTTCGTAAGTGGCTGATTTGGATCCACATGTTTCATGCTATGGTTAGATTTATCTTAATTCTTCTTTCATAGTTGCGGATGCTTGTGAGAGGGGTTAATCATAGGTGGGAGGCTTGTCCAAGTAAGGACAACACACAAGCACCGGTCCTCCCACATATCAAATTATCAAAGTAACGAACGCGAATCATATGAGCATGATGAAAACTAACTTGACAGTAATTCCCATGTGTCCTCGGGAGCGCTTTGCATTATATAAGAGTTCGTCCAGGCTTGTCCTTTGCTACAAAAAGGATTGGGCCACCTTGCTGCACTTTAGTTACTTTTGTTACTTGTTACCCGTTATGAATTATCTTATCACACAACTATATGTTACCGATAATTTCAGTGCTTGCAGAGAATACCTTGCTAAAAACCGTTTGTCATTTCCTTCTGCTCCTCGTTGGGTTCGACACTCTTACTTATCGAAAGGACTACGATAGATCCCCTATACTTGTGGGTCATCAGATCACCGTCACAATCCTAGCCCCGGCGGCACTCCGGCGCCACCGGAAGAGAGGGGGAGAGAGCCCCCCTCCTTCTTCTTCTTCCTTGGCCTCCCCCCTAGATGGGAGGAGAGTTCCCCCTCTAGTCCATGGCCTCCACAGTGGCGGAGGGGCGGGAGCCCCTCCGAGACTGGATCTGTCTCTCTGTTCTCTTCTCTTTCGTGTTCCTGTTTTCTGGCCCTTCACCGTTTTTTAAAATTCCCGGAGATCCGTAACTCCGATTGCGCTGAAATTTTTTCACGATTTTTTGTCCATAAATTATATTTCTTGTGCCAGAAGAAGGTCCTCAACCACCTTACGGGGAGGGCACAAGACACCTGGGCGCGCCAGGGGGTGCCCAGCGCGCCCTGGTGGGTTGTGGAGGCCGTGGGCCTCCGTTAGCGTTGATTCCACCTCCCAAAAATCATAAATATTCCAAAATAATTCTCCGTAAATATTTATCGCGTTTGGAGTTCATTTGATATGGATATTCTCTGAAACAAAAAACATGCAACAAACAGGAACTGACACTGGGCACTGGATCAATAGGTTAGTCCAATAAATCATATAAAAAGTTGCCAAAAATATGTGAAAGTTGTATAATATTGGCATGAAACAATCAAAAATTATAGATACGACGAAGACGTATCAGCATCCCCAAGCTTAATTCCTACTCGTCCTCGAGTAGGTAAATGATAAAAAGATAATTTTTTATGTGGAATGCTACCTAGAATAAACTTGATCATATGTCTAGTAATGGCATGAATATTAAGACACGAGTGATTCAAATCAATAGTCTATAATTTGACATAAAGGCATCAATACTCAGGCATCCCAACAAACAATCATTTCTTTCAAAATATCAACGCTAAAGAAAGCTATCCCTACAAAATCATATAGTCTTGTCATGCTCTGTCTTCTTAACAGAAAGTATTTATCATGCACAACCCCGATGACAAGCCGAGCAATTGGTTCATACTTTTTAACGCGCTTTAGCTTTTTCAACCCTCACGCAATACATGAGCGCGAGCCATGGATATAGCACTATGGATGGAATATAGTATGATGATAGGGGTAAATATAAAGAAGACAAAAAAGTAAGAAAGTCTCACCTCAACACGGCTAATCAACGAGCTATGGAGATGCCAATCAATTGATATGAATGTGAAGATTAGGGATTGCCATGCAACGGATGCACTAAGAGCTATAAGTGTATGAAAGCTCAATATGAAAACTAAGTTGGTGTGCATCCAACTTGCTTGCTCATGAAGACCTCAGGCATTTGAGGAAGCCCATCATCGGAATATGCAAGCCAAGTTCTATAATGAAAAATTCCCACTAGTATATGAAAATGACAACATAGGAGACTCTCTATATGAGAAACATGGTGCTACTTTGAAGCACAAGTGTGGAACTAGCATGCCCCTTCTCTCCTTGTTTTTTTTTTCTTTTTTTCTTTGTCTTTTTTCTTTTTCTTTTTTTTCTCTCTTTGTCCGGAGTCTCATCCCGACTTGTGGGGGAATCATAGCCTCCATCATCCATTCCTCACTGGGACATGCTCTAATAATGAATAATGATGATCATCACACTTCTATTTACTTACAACTCAATAAAAATTACAACTCGATACCTAGAACAAAATATGACTCTATATGAATGCCTCTGGCAGTGTTACAACGATATCAAAAAAAGGACAAGCTATGGAAATTTCATGCTAGCTATCTTACGATCATGCAAAGCAATATGACAAGAATGCTCAAGTCATCAAAACGGAAGCGGTGGAAGTTGCATGGCAATATATCTCAGAATGGCTATGGAAAGGCCATAATAGGTAGGTATGGTGGCTGCTTTGAGGAAGATATAATAAGGCTTATGTGTGATAGAGCGTATCATATCACGGGGTTTGGATGCACCGGCGAAGTTTGCACCGACTCTCGAGGTGAGAAAGGGCAATGCACGGTACCGAAGAGGCTAGCAAATTGCGGAAAGGTAAGAGTGCGTATAATCCATGGACTCACATTAGTCATAAAGAACTCATATACTTATTGCAAAAGTTTATTAGCCCTCGAAGCAAAGTACTACTACGCCTGCCCCTAGGGGGATAGATTGGTAGGAAAAGACCATCGCTCGTCCCCGACCGCCACACATAAGGAAGACAATCAATAATAAATCATGCTCCAACTTCATAGCATAACGAGAGACTATACGTGCATGCTTCGGGAATCACAAACCATAACACCAATATTCCTACTAACCACAACCATTTACTAGTACTTCTCACATATTATCATCTCTATATCGCAAAACTATTGCAAGGAATCAAACATATCATATTCAGTGATCCACAAGTTTTATGTAGGATTTTATGACTAACCATGCAAATGACCAATTCCTGTTGACTCTCTAAATAGATATAAGTGAAGCACGAGAGTTTAATTCTTTCTACAGAAGACCATGCTCTAATAAGTATAAGTGAACAAAAGAGCATTCTACAAATAACGGTTTTCTATGTGAAGAGAAACAAGCAATCCAAACTTCAAATGATATAAGTGAAGCACATGAAGCATTCTATAAAGCCATACCCAAAAGATATAAGTGAAGTGCAATGAGCATTCTATAAATTAACCATGGAATATCTCATACCAGCATGGTGCATAAAATAAAAATGAAAACTAAACACAAAAGACGCTCCAAGATTTACGCATATCACATGAACGAAACGAAGACGAAAACATACCGATACTTGTTGAAGAAAGATGGGATGCCTTCCGGGGCATCCCCAAGCTTAGACACTTGAGTATCCTTGAATATTTACTTGGGGTGCCTTGGGCAACCCCAAGCTTGAGCTCTTGCCTCTCCTCCTTCTTCTCATATCGAGACCTCCTCGATCTTTGATCACTTCATCCACACAAAACTCAACAAAAACCTCGTGAGATCCATTAGTATAATAATGCAAATCACTACTCTAAGTACTTTTGCAAACCAATTCATATTTTGTTTTTGCATTTTAGATACTGTAATATAACTTTTCTATGGCTTAAACCACCGATAAAAATCGATAGTTTCATCAAAACAATGCATCAAAAACAGAATCTGTCTTAAACAGGACAGTCTGTAGTAATCTGAACATTCACCATACTTATGTAATTCCATAAATTCTGAAAAATTAGGAAAACATATTATTTTTTATAGAAATACTGTTCAATAAGTTTCAGAAACTTTCGACGTTCTAGTAAAAAATGTAAAATCACGCACTACAGCCAAAGTTTCTGTTTTTGCACCGCACATACCAACAAGCAATCTAATCATCCTAAAGGCAAATCTTGGCACATTATTTTTATAATACAATGGATTAGTACAAGGGGATAATTATTTTTGTGAGAAACTTGCATGAAAAATTTACATTGTTTCCAGGAGCATGAACACAATTGTTCAAGGTCGACCCTCACTTCTCCAATGCATCACCTTTCAATCGCTTCTCTTTTAGTGAAGTTTTTAGGTTCCCCTCTATATTTTTTTGTTTTTAAACTTTATAAAAGCACTCAACAGAAATAAATGACTCTCTAAAACTTCCGGGTTGTCTCCCTGGCAGTGCTTTCTTTAAAGCCATTAAGCTAGGCATAAAGTGCTCAAGTAATGGATCCACCCGGATCCCAAGGTATATCAAAGCCAATTTTAATTAACAATGATTTATAATTTAGTAGTGAGCACAAAGCAACATATATCATGCAATGACAAAGTCTAACTCTCTTCCTATGCATCGGCATGTCATACAAGAACAATTCATGCACATCAAGTAGAGGCCAATACATAGCATAAGCAGCTTCTTGCACTACAAAAAAAAGACACATCCGTGACATTTTGGGCCGAACGAAATTTTTTCTGTCATGCTTATGACACTTCTATGGCGGTAATTGTGACAAAAGCACGTATCATCATAGATGTGGTGGGATCCTACTTCTATGACAAAAAATCATGACAGAAAATAGGCTTTTCGTCCTGGGCGGGCCGGGGACGCACCTGCATGACATTCTTTGGGCCGTCCATGACGGAAAAAATCGTGGTAGAAGCGAGGGCGAGGAAAATTTCGGGGAGTTCCCGGTTATGGTGGGTGGTCGGGGCTGAGCAATGCACGGAGGTTTGCACGTTTCTCTCGTAGACGTACGCGCGTGTGTGCGAGGCATTGGGCTCTAACTGAACCCGAGCGAGGCTTTGGGCTCTAACTGAACCCGAGCGATTGCACTAGCTACGTTACTGAACCCCGATCGATCCCTTGGCTATTAACTGAACCTGAGTGATTCCTTCGCTACTGCTCCTAACTGAAGCCGTTTGAAGCTGCCTCTTGATGAACAGTCCCCGGTGGGGGTTGGATGAACAGTTCCCGGTGGGGGGGTTGGATGAACAGGATCCTGTGGTAGTAGAGGCCGTTGCCGCTGGATGAATAGGACCCCGATCGAGGAGGTGGGGTTGGATGAACAGTAGCCGGTGGAGGGACCCCGTGGAGGGCTTGTTGAACAGTATCCCATGGAGGGCTGGTTGAACAGTAGCCGGTGGAGGCTGGATGAACAGGACCCCTCGTGGAGGGCTGGTTGAACAGTAGCCGGTGGAGGCTGGATGAACAGGACCCCCGTGGATGAACAGTAGCAGGTGGAGGCTGGAGGAAGTCGACGGTGGATGAACAGTAGCCCGTGGAGGCTGGAGCGAGGCAGTAGACGGTGGATGAAGAGTAGCCCGTGGAGTCCCATTTTACGGTACGCCACACCCCTCTCGATGAATAGGACCCCCGTTTCGACCGTAGGCGCTCCAACACAAGTTCGTTTCCTCCGTTTTGTGGTACGCCACAACCCTCCCGATCAACAGCACCCCATTTCGACCGTAGGCACTCAAACACAAGTTTGTTTCCTCCGTTGTGCGGTACGCCAGACCCTTCCCGATGAACAGGACCCCGTTTCGACCATACGTGGTCGAACAGAAGGTCATTTTCCTCCGTTTTGCGGTACAGCGCGACCCCGTTCCGGCTGTTCCGTCCAAGCCAGTTGGCTCCCGTTGAACACGACCCATTCCGACCCACTGGCTTCGCTCCCGATGAACAGGACGCGTTCCGACCCAGTCACTTGGCTCCCGGTGAACACGACGCTATTTCCTCCATTCCGACCCAGCCGGTTAGCTGCCGATGAACAGGACACCGTTGCTGCCGTCCGTTGCCTCTCCATGTACACGAGTCCTGGCCGTACATATGCGCGAGTACGCATTCGAGACCCCGCCCGTGTGTACGTACGTGGCCGTATTTTTTGGCATGTGGCTGTATGTACGTGTACACGGTTTAGAAGGGACTGCCTGAACTGCTACGTCAGGGGCTCTACTACTACACGTGCCGCTGCTTGCTCGACCACGGTTCATCGTTGCAAAGAGACCGATCGACCAGTATGTATGTACACGTTCGCGACCAGACAGAAAACGCTACGTACGCCTCGACCGGGTGGGTCCCAGCTATCAGGGAGGACAAGGACGCACTTCCTTGCATGCGAAGATATAGCTGGTGGGTCCCAGCTTTCAGGGGGAAGAATCATTTTTTTGCCCGTAATATGGACGCACTTCCTTGCGTGCGAAGATGTAGCTGGTGGGTCCATCTGTCAGCCTCACCGCGTAGAGTCCTCTTCCGATGGATGTCGTTCGTTGACCATGTTGACCACGCCGCGCGGACAGCAAGGGGGCGGTGGACGACGATGAGGCCTAGGAAGGGAACGACGCGGAGCCAGGGAAGACGAGGCAAGTGGATGCCCACGCGGAGGGGAGTACGAGGGTTCACTGGTTCGGCTGCGGTGTGAGGCTGCCGTCGCCGGAGAATAACAGGAGGTGTTGGTGAGTAGAGGAATGGCCTGGACGGCGATGGGAGTAGGGTGGGCTGGTGAGTCCTGCGCGGTAGCACAGCCGGCCACGGGAGGCGGTAGCAGGCGGTACCACCGGCGGTGGTTTGGGCGGATGAAGCAAGAATATCCGAGATTGAAGAAGAAGCACGACATCCGTTGGATGGACATCCAACAGCCACTGCTGCTAGAATCGTGTGTTGACTATAAGTTGACAAAGCCTTGCGTACGCGTCAACCTAGTAGGCCCACAAGTATGTGGCAGAGAACATATAGCCCATTTGCGACTTGTAAGAATGTACAGCCCATTTTTGAATTCTAATGGAATTTACTACAGCCCATTTACAGTTTGTTAAAATTACAGCCCATTTTCTAGCTAGGACAACGATTAATAATTTCAACCAAACGCTCAAAACAGAATTGAATAAAAATTCTCACATTTTGATGGGATCCGAAATATTTTTATTCCGAAATTTCAAGTCAGATTAAATATAATTTTAAAATAAATTTGTATAATGTAAAAATCCAACGAAATATTGCGCGCGCAACAAGTAATGAAATTAAAATTTTCAAAATCGAAAAATAATATTTTTTAACTAATTACGTGTTTGGTGCTTTTTTTTTATAGTTACAGCCCGGTTTTTATAATTACATCCCATTTATTATCTCTGAAAGCCCATTTTCTTGTTAAGCCTAATGCATCCCTCCTAGGAAAGATTTGCAGCCCAGCGGGGTGGAGAATAACAAGTTGACCTGGGCTGGGTATTCCTCAAAAAAAAGTATAGCTGGGCTAGCCATTTTCAGCTTGAAAAAAATTATTATCTGGGCTGGATATTTGGTCGACGTAAAATAATAGCCTGGGCTAGACAGGCCACAGTATGCCCAGGTGATCTCCTCTGAACAACAACAAAAACATCGCTTAAGAAAAACTATGCTCACACCTCAAAAACACAAATTCTGCTCGAGCTGCTGGGTCCCAGCTGTCGGCCGCTCCTTGTGCAATTCTCTCATTTATTGACTATATAGGTCGACAATGGTGTGGGACCGTGATGTCAGGAAACCAGGAGGAAGCGATTTTTTTTATAGTTGTATATAATAAGGAGGCACTTGCGTACGTGCGGCTATGGCCCTGGTGGGTCCCCACTGTCATCCTCTCCAATTAAAGTCATCTCCTGATTCCTCATGTTCGTTGACCATGTTGACAACGCGAGATGGCGGCGCCACGGCGAGCGCAACAACTGGAAGGACGGTAGAGAGGGCCTCGCGGGCCCTACGGATGGTCTGATACAGCGCCCGCTACTCATTCAGGAAGCCAGGATCATAGGGCCACATGTCCGCGATGGCATTGTCGTTCGCTTGTTTGCCGATGATTCGTCCTTCCGCGAGCCGGTGCTCGTCGAGGAGACGGAGGTTGCAGCACAGGTCCTCCTGCGTTGGTAGCTCTTCCACCATTAGGGCGTCGAAGTGCGGCCGCATCTGCTCTATGGTGAACACGGCATGAACCGGCTTGGGCGGTGGCGCCGGCTCCTGGTCGGAAGCCACGTCCATCGTCTGATTGTCGTCGCTGAGCTCGGTGAGGGAGCATGTCCGGCTGCTGGACCGGACCACTACCAAGCATGAGTCTGACCGCCCTGGCCCACCCAGACCTCCTCCCTCGCCCGTGCGCGCTTTTCGCCCGAAACGGTTAGCGCCGCCTGCGCCGCTTCCCGGTGCAGGCGATTGCTCCGCGTTCAAATGACACAAGTGCCGTCCGTCCGTCCGTCTGCCGCCCGCATTAATGATACGCGGTTGCCGAGGCGGCTACTCCGACGCCACCCGTCAGTCCCTCTGCCGCCCACCATTGCTATATAAACTGCTGTGCCGGCCATAGCCGCAGTCATCCACCTCCGTTCCCTTTCTCCTGTCCACACCACTCCCACCATGGCTTCGTCGCACTCCAGCGCTCTTCGGGACGGGCGGACGATGGACCAGAAAGAGATGGCAGCCATTGCTGCCGACTGGCTGGCCGGCAGGCAGCCGGAGGACGACGACGTCCCAATGGAGAACGTGGTAGTCGACGATCCGGCGCCAACCCCCTCCTCCGCGCCATCCTTGCCGGTGCATGGCACCATGACCATCGGCGAGGCCCGTGCCCAATACATGGACATGGTGAGGCAGAAGCATGAGGAGCAGTTCCGGGAGGCGCAGGCCGACGCCGCCTACAACCACCATGTCCTCCAGCAGCACCTGCAGGCGGAGGAGCAGATCGCCGCGAAGCGGGCGGAGCAGGAGGCGCTGCTCGAGTCGTACCGCTCAGCCCACGAGAGCCGCCTCACGCGCTGGCGGTACCGCATGTGGGTGGTGGAGGTTGCGGCCGCCTACAAAGAGGGCAATGAAGCGGGCGAGGCACTGTTTGGCAAGACCGATGACGAGGCGGAGGACAATGCCGGCTCGGCCGAGGCCCCGCCCTGCCGGCACCGAGGCGGAGGACTTCGCCGGCTTCCGCGAGGCCCTGCTCTGCCGAGGCCCCGCCCTGCCAACAACAAGCCAGAGGACATCGCCGGCTCCACCGAGGCCCCGCCCTGCCGGCAATGAGGGGGAGGATTTCCCCCGCTCCGCCAAGGCGCCGCCCCTCCAGCAAAGAGACAGAGGACATCGCCGGCTCCGTCGAGGCCCCACCCCGCTGCCAATGAGGCCGCACCACATAGAAATCGAGGAAGAGTAGAACACGGTAGGTCGCCGTCGCTTGGGTCCAAGTAAGGCCACCGCTGCTATCCTCCGGTTGAAGCCAAGCTTGGCGGGTTGAACATTGACGGCCGATTAGCTTCTTGGAGGCGACGTGGAGTCGGAGAGCTGAGCTGGAGAAGAAGCTTCTGTTCGGCTCAGCCGGACACGGGAAATGGGCGCCGGAGATCATAGATTAGGTTAATTAATTATGGGTGTGGCTAGGTCTCAGTCGACTGAGATTTAACGAAGTCTCAATCAAGCGATATAGTGTATGAGAAAAAAGGAAAAAACTGAAAAGAATTTTTTTTGTACGAATCTCCATGCAAGATCAATGGAATATAGCATTGACTGAGACATAACAAAGTCTAAGTAGACTGAGACTTAGCAAAACTGATTAATTATACCTCCAACGCACCCCTTTTTAGTTGAAGAATGTATGAAATGTAATGATTATGCATCTCAATGATTCACACGTCAGAGCCAGTATTTACTTCACAACTAGAGAATAAAGAAAAATCGATTGATGCCGCTGACGGCAAAGGGCGTCCCATTCCAAAATATCAAACACATGTCTTCTTGCTAACATCAATGAGCAAAATTTGAGAAGGTTGCCCATTCCAAAATATCATATGCGTGTATTTTTGCGTACATCAATGAGCAAACTTTGACATGGTTTTCCCATTCCAAAATATCAAATGCTTTTGCGTACATCAATGAGCAAACTTTGACAACGTTTTCCCATTCCAAAATATCAAATGCCTACGATTGTGGAATGGGTCGGGTTTGCCATCAGTTCGGACATTGACATGTCACCTCGTGCTAAATAAACCAGCTTTTCTTTTTGTGCAGTTCCACTAAAATCAACCAACTTCGCACGTAGCTTGTATGATTTCGCCTTTATATGTTGCAAGACCTTGAACATATCGGCACCTCCTTTCTTGTAGCTAATTTTGTGGCTGGAGGTGGAAATGAATGATTCGAGAACATTCGATCTATTATGCATGATGAAGTATAATGGAAGGCACGAACCATCAGAACATTTTGTGTAGTTCCCATTGAAATCAAGCTGAGCATCCCTGTTTGCATAAATACAAAAAAGTGATTAGTACAAAGCAAACTGTATTATGAATTTACAGCTTAAACAGGCAACCTACATGATCCATGCAGAGCACACATTTAAAAAAATAGAACTCACCAGAAAGAATCCTAAAATAACATTGTATTGGCCACCACAGCAACAAAGATGAAGATCTGTGAGTCCTTCTGAGCTGAAGTTAGTTTGTTCTTGTGGTCAGTAATGTAACCATCCTTCAACTGCTCCTTCTGATAAGAAGAGAAGGGCATGGCTTCTTCATATCCTGGCATATTCTTCTTCAGAGGAGGATGATCCTGTTGTGCAAAGACAACAGAACAACTAAATGCTAGCATCCCTGTTTGCTCGAAAAGAAGGAAAGGAAATATTTAAAACACCCATTACATTAACAATGGGAGTAACTGATGAAATGTATAGTCACAAAGAGATGCATCCTCATTATCCTCATAGGAAATGATATGATACCAAACACAGCAGCTCAACTAGAATTGTATTATTACTTAATTTTATCAGTGGCTATAACGGTGGCAAACCGGTGCCTCAATTTATTAGCAGCCTTAGATTAACATGCGAAACAATACCACTTTCTCATGACAGTAGCTAAACAGTAGCACAACACCAATAGAGATGACAAAGCTCGATCATATGGATGAAATCCGTGGGCCGGTACCAACCTTTGTCAGGAGGCTTATTGTGTAGAGCATGCAGATCAAGCACTTCTCTGGAACCATCTGTTATTATCTACTGTGGTTGCCATGCTTACTATAAACTCCTCAATTAGTTTAATGTTTCCAACATCTTCTTGTGCAGTTCCACTAAAATATATGTTATCTTCAAACAAGATCCCTGTTTGCACAAGTAGAGATAATTACATATTACATTAAGAGTGGCATCAAATCACAGTGGCAAAACAATTGCTTGTTCTAGCCATAGCAATAAATTAAGATGCAAAACTATATCATTACTTGTGTCATCACAGTTCCAGTGCTTCATTACAGCACCGGGAGTTGATTTTTGTTCTTCTTCCGCTTGTTCTTCCCCTTCATCACTTAAGTCAATAACAGACAAGCTTTGCCTTCAATGTAAGATTTGGCATGTCAATTAGGGAGCACAAGTATAGCACTAAACAACAACATTACTTTTCTGATGACAGTAGCAATATACAGGCCAACAGTTGCGAAATATCATTATCTTACCTCAATGGGATATTACGATGCACATACAGATTGGAAGTCTGGTCTCCTTTTGTGCAGTTCACTAAAATCAAGCAACATTACCGTATAAGTAGTAAAACATATGAAAGCACACTACACAATCATGTGGAAGAAGGCCAGTACTGACCTCTCATGACGCAGAATTGAAACAACTCACAAGAAGAAGATCTAAAACAAATTTGCCAACACAGATAGGAAGTCAGATCTCCTCTTGTGCAGTTCCACTAAGATCAAGCAATCAAGCAACGTTGTCGGTGTGACATTTTGGTTGACCTGCACAAAACACTCTAAAAACAAAAGTGTTTTGTGCAGTGCAACAAAAAGTCGCAATAGCAACAAGGTGAGGTAGATAACCCTGTTTACACAGAGGTGCAAAGGAAACAATTAGTGGTCAATAACGGTGGATGACATAGAAGCCCACAAAAAGAAGCATCTAACTTATCGAAATGGGAAAGAAAGCAAGACAGTAGCATTTCTCAAACAGTGGCATTGATTCATATTAACAGAGAGATTATATTAACAATAAAATTCGTTAAACATGTAATTTGCTTTTAACTATGGCATTGCTTCAATTTTCCAGCGGCATTATTAGATTAACAACAGCTAAAGAGTTGTATGGGACAGTGGACGCACAAGCACCATGTGCATGTACCGATGTATAAAGGGGTGATGTACAGTCTGTTGCAACAAACAACCAAGGAACATATTTGTGTTGGTCCCATTTTTGTTATCTTTAAACACCTTTCCCTATGTGAGGGAAGCAAATCTAGTCCTGCTCAAACTATACAGCCTTGTCCCCCACCCACAGAAAGATCAGTTCCTTACAAATGTGTGTACTGCGTTTGTCATTGTTTTCCCTTTTCGACCAACATAGGTGTTGGATAGCCAATCTGTACTACTTTCCCCCTTCCTTTCCTCTTTGAACCACGTCCTAGATTCATGCTATACAACTTTCGCCACTACTTTCCTGTTTGATCCAACACCTAGATTCGAGTGCAGAAGCGAAAAAATTCCACATGCAGCTAGAGCAATGCCTGTGGATTAAGAAAATTATACCTTAAGATTCTCGGGGTGTGGCTCGGTGGGCGGCCGGAGGCCGATCTGCCCACACTATGTACGGCGGCGATGAGAAGGGGTCGGAGGCCCTCCCGCGCCGCCGCTGGGTGAAAGAGAACAGTGGCGCCGGCAGTGGATTCCCTCCCTCGCCGATGGCGACATCATTAAGCCTCCTTGCCTTCCCCGACGGACGGGATCCTGCCGGCTCTTTGACCAGCAGTGAGGTGAGAGAAAGAGAGGAGAGGCCAACGCAGTCTTGTTTAGATCTGGATAGAGTGAGAGAGTGTGTAGAGAGCAACTTCAAGCGCTGAGGCTCCAGCGTGTATATATATAGTGAAGAGAGAGTGTGAATAGAGCAAACCCTAGAAAACAAGTGCTGAGGCTCCAGCGTGTATATATATAGTGGAGAGAGAGTGTGAAGAGAGCAAACCCTAGAAAACAAGCGCTGAGGCTGCAGAATATATAGTTGGAGTGGTTTTCTTTTTCTCTCCATAAAAATCATTTTAAATTGTGCATGAAACGGAACTCTTTATTTAAGGTACTACTAGTGAAAAAAAATACTACTAGTAGGGCAAAGCTAATACTACTACATGAAGAAAATTTAACGCTCCAAGGAGTCAACTCGAAATTAACGCTCCACGCCTCCCGGCCGCACTTACTATCGTTCA
This sequence comes from Thinopyrum elongatum, assembly GCA_011799875.1. Classification (NCBI taxonomy): domain Eukaryota; kingdom Viridiplantae; phylum Streptophyta; class Magnoliopsida; order Poales; family Poaceae; genus Thinopyrum; species Thinopyrum elongatum. The sequence continues at coordinate 447,137,634 of CM022303.1, forward strand.
CGTGTGGTAAAGCAACAACTGAACCACACACGGTCATAATATCGGAAAGGTGGGCTGCACCATCCTCCAATTTTAAATATTTTGGGCACTTGTATTCGGCCTAAGTCAGTGTGCCACCGTAAGTACTAAGGGTTACAATGGGTGCTAAGAAACTAGGGCGTATTGAGAGTAATTGCCATGCCATTTATTTGTAGGGTCTCTTGCAAACTGTCAAACTCTATTCTCCTCTTATTTAATGGATGAGGCAAATCTTTTGCTTCCATTTAAAAAAAAGAGAAATTCAATTTTAATTATTTTGTATGTACACTTTGCTCTCTTCCAATAATTTTGGGCACTTGTATTCGGCCAAAGTCAGTGTGCCACCGTATCTCGTACTACTCCCTTCGTCTAGGTGTATAAAGTCACGTTAGAAGGTGCAGCAGGACCAAGGTGCAAGCAAATTGGAGGAGAAGGAGAAACTTGACCGGTCCTTCCTCCAATCAAAGCCCTGATTTCTCTCTCTAAACGCAACAATTAATCACAGCAATTAAGAGATGCCATTTTAGCTACCATGCAGGGCCACGTATTAACTCGCATGCAAGCCGGCTTCGATTCCTTGACTAATCAACGCATAGTTGCGCTTCATGCATTGGGTTTCCGGGGGAGATAACAAGGCAGAGTAAGTAACGCTCGCTAGCAACGAGGCTAGGAGGGGATTGAGATGCGAAGTTAATGGACGACGCCCAAACATTTTGGGAAGATCTGATTTTTGTAAGATGGCTTAACATCTACACGGAGGGAGTACTACCTCAGTCCAAGTTTTTACGCCATGTCATATATTTTTTGTCAAACTTTGACCAAAATTTTTAACTACTCACTACTTTCCGGTTAATAGGGCATAAATTTGAAATCTCATTAACCAAGGCAGATGATGAATGGAGAAATGTAGTACTTCATCTCGTAGTTTACAAAATTACTCAAACTTTAATCTGCATTAATTACAATATATTCATGGACGACCACTAAATGAGTATGAATGGTTACATGCACTGGTTGGTTTCTTATAATCCTTGCATGCATCAATTTAATGCACCTTGGAATGTGAACACATTTATTTTCCAGCACATTTCTTTATTTCATCAACGACATTTTGATACAGGGAAGTACATTCACCAATCCTTTGCTAGGAGAGCAAGACCAAAGAAAACAAGAAGCACAATTAGACATTTTAAAAGATATCCAATTTCCATAACTGCTCCCACTAATTGTATTAATATCTTCTCTATGTCTTCATTGTTGATCTGTGGCTTCTCGAGCTTGCACACTTCTTTCTTCTTCGATTCTAAAGAACTAGACGTTGCTTCACATCTAATATCATCTCTAGTCTCATCTATAGCCTCTATTCTAGCAAGGAGTGCACGAGCATCTACCAAATTTCGTGCTATCAATAGATCGATGTATTCTTCTTCCCAAAACCAAAACTTGCATCCATCCTACACACAAGTTTGAGTATAAGTTGCCGAACATGCACCGAATAAGGGAGCACAGCTGAATCAACAGAAGTACTATGCACCTTATCTTTTTCGCACTTGATGAACACCCATCCGGGATGTTGTGGCGTGGTCGAAACGCGGCGCAGGACCTGCCGCGGGCAGCCATCGCACTTTATGAGCGGCAACGGTGAACCGACTAGCCGCTGGGCCAGGGCCGAGCCCGGACGGTGGCCGGCCGTGTCTTTGCCGGCGATCCACCGACGGGATAGATCCGAGCGGCTAGAGGCGGATTCAGTACCTGCACGCGACGTGGAGGCATTGCCATTGTTGTGCGACCCGGTACCCGAACACTCCATGGCAAGGAGCAGTCGCAGGCGGCCGGAATGCTCCAAATCCAGTAGCCACATGCATCAAATCCCGCGGCTACAGATATAGCGGCTGACCACCGGCGCCGGGACGAGAGGCACAGATCCAGCCGTCGTGCTGTGGTCGGCTGGGCTACAGTGCGAGGCTCCGACGGACATGCGTGTACCTCTTCTCTTCTTGTACGTACCCCATTTATCTCACTTCCTGTGGCTTCCCACTCCCACGATATTCCTATTCTATGAACCTGTGTGTGCGTGTGTGTGTTAGAGAGAGCGATACATCGACCTACTCCTACAGAGAGATTGTGTGTAGTACTACGATTTAGCCACGAGAGTCGTTGCATCCTCTTGTTTCCGGGCGTCCGGTCGGGACAGCTGCCATGCCCGCTCCTGACTAGCCTGGCCCACCCAAAGCCCCTCCATCGCCCGCGCGCGCTTCTCGCCCGAAACGGTCAGCGCCGCTCTAGAGAATCGGTGCCGCATTCATGCCCGGGCAGAGCGGACGCGACCTCTCACTGGTGCCTGTGTTGAAGGGAGAAGTGGATTCAAGAGTGATGGTTGCTTCGTCCGTCCAACTTACTGCCGGGTCTATGTGATTTGATGGCTCATTGGTCATTATTACTGAGGTGGTACGACCGTGCTGTGTCTCAGTTGCACTGTACACTTTACTTTGGTGCATGACACGTGCACCAGATGCTGGATGTCCCACGTTTCGGCGAAAGGAGGTAGACCGCCTCCACTCTTTACAATTTTCTCCATTCTTACAGTGGAGGAGTGCAAAAGTAGTGAAAACACGCAAGCTCAGTGATTACATATTTACATGGCCCACCTCACACTATCACCATATTTTTTGGACACCGTGCGACACATAACTCATTAGTACATAGTAGTACGTACTGTAATTTCTCAGCGAGATAAATTTGTACAATGCTATGAAGCTTCCAGATTCTGTTTCATGTATCTTGCGTCCAAGGTTGCCCCGTTGCAACATTCCATCAAATACAAAGGAGACTCACATGCATGCTATTGCATCTCAATGATTGACAGATCATAGCCAATATGTACTCCCTCCGTTCCAAAATAAGTGTCTCAACTTTATGCAAACTTTAGTACAAAGTTGTACTACTACTAAAGTTGACACTTATTTTGGAACAGAGACAACTAAAGAAAAAACGATCCATGCAGTCCCTAGGCCTTGAACCCTAAACCCTAACCAGGCTTTAATTTGCTGGCGACATTGAACCTTCCGAAGAAATGAGGTTTGCAACCCTTTGACCGTCGGATCATTTTGTGTAGTTTCACTAAAATCGAGCTGAGCATCCCTGTGGCAAAGAAATTGAAGAAGCGTGATTAGAATAAGACTAGTGGGACTAGTTGATGAGACATAAACTCATCACAAATACAGTAGAAGCCTCCACATGGAGCGATGTGGGCAGCTGGGGCAGTGGTGCAAGCCGGTTGTAAAGGAAGTTGTACCCGAGGGATGTCGGGATGTAGCTAGCCTAGAGGAGGGCAGCGGGAGGCGGCAACTGCCCACGTTGTGGCAGTGAGCAAGGGACGAAGGCAACCGCACCGGCTTTGTGAGAGAGAACGGCGGGGACACCTGATCGGGACGCGTCGATAGTGGGTTTTCGCCGTCAGCGACGGCAACCGCATCTACACAAAGCATCCACCCCTTCCCTCGGCGGACGTGATCCGCCTGGATGTTAGAGATGTGGCCACAATTGTTTTGTGTGAGAGAGTGTGAAGAGAGCAACCCCAGCAAGCAACCGTGTAGGCTCGTCCTGGCTATGTATATAGTGGAGCAGTTTCTTTTTCTCTCCATATGAACCTATTTAGATTGTGTACGTGCCACTGAAGAAAAAAAAGTTTATTCATAAATGACGCAGCACCATTCATGCGTGGTTCCCGACCCTCCATTAAGTGAGTAACTACTACTAGACGCGTCAAATTATCACGTGGGCTGCGTCATTGTACAGAAATGAGCTCCACCGTGTCACGTGTGTGGTTGTGGAAGACGCAAAGAGTGCTACTAGTACTACGTGCGTGGGTGCGTGCACCTCTTCTCTTCGAGCATGGTTAAGTATAGCCCACTAGTACTCTACCATGCGGTTATTATATGGGCAAAGAGTATAGGCAATAATAATGACTAATAAGCCGTCAAATCACGAGGCCCACCATTCTCTATGTTTGACCGAGGAAGCAGCCATCATTTCACTCCTCGTTGAATATCCATCCGCTGCTACCTCCGCAAATAAATAAAAATCCACTTCTACCTCTGCAACATGGTTAATAATATAGCCATGTCAATCACGACGTAGAAATATCATTCACTGATACAATAGGGCTGGCTCTAAGGCTGGTGATTTTTTTTACTTTGTCTCTTTCTCTTTTTGTGTCATTTACTCATTTTACATAGGAGCACGTGTAGAGGATGGCTATTCCTTTTGATGGGACTTATTCATGGGGTTTAAGACTAAGCAGCTCCGAATTATTCCCGCTGCCCACCACTCTGAATCGTGCCATCTATGATAGTACTCCCATTGCAACAATGAGGTCCACTAGGTCTAGCACGTCCTGTAAGAAGAGACTGTCACGCAAAACATACATTCTTGTTGCCTTCTTCCTCATACAGTACATACCACTGGTATAGTACGTACTACTAGTACTACTACTACTCGTTCTCCTATAAACCTTGCGCTTGGCATCTCAAAAATATTAACCTTGCACTTGGCTCTTCGCCTCTTCGGGAAGTCGAGCAATAATGGTACTACAGTATATGGTTCTGGCTATCTGAGACCGAATGAATTGCTGCACGTCCACCACGTGGGCGAGGGTCGAGGGGCGAGGGAGAGTGCGTACTACTATGTCCGTTTCAATATGGACTACATACGGAGCAAAATGAGTGAATCTACACTCTAAAATACGTCTATATACATCAGTGTTTGGAGTATGTACTAGTAGTTCACTGCTAAAAGACATATATTTCAAACAATATGATAATCTCTCTAACCAAGGTAGGGACGAGGAGTGTATATACGTCTAACGGAGGGAGTAGTAAAATTTTCTCCTCGTCCTGCGAGCCACCGCGCGCGTGGGCGAGGGAGCGGGCATAGGCGTAGTAAGCAAAGCTTCTCCTCATCCTGCGACTCTGTGAGCCACCGCGCCCGTGGGCGGGGGAAAGGACGTACTAAGCAAGCTTCTCCTCGTTCTGCGAGTTGACGGGACACATCAAAAGTAATACTGAGCATCTCCAGGGTATAGAGCCTTGCCTCTAAGGTAGGACCCACATGGTTTGCCTCTTTTTTAAAATAATGCATCAAGTCGCAATTTGTTTGTTCACCCGTGGTACATGATCCTCCATCAAGTGGACAACCAGTACACGTGCCAAATTACCACGTGGGCTGCCTTTTTGTACAGAAATGAGCTCCACCGTGTACCCGCGCGGGTGTGGTTGGGAAAGAGACGGGAGTACGTGCGCCGTGCGTGCACCTCTTCTCTTCGTGCATGTCCCCCACCTACGTGGGTGTGTGTGAGAGATACAAACCTAGAGAGATGGCGTGTGTGTTCGTGAGTGTTTTTTGTTATGGGAGGGGTGATTTCGTGAATGTATTTGTGGGAATATGTGTCGATGATATCTCAAACAAAAAATTGACACATGCAATGTGTGTGAAATAGAGGCCTATCTTTATCATATATAGAGGGGGCGATCCACGAGAAGAGAGGGAGGGGTCATAGATATCGATAGAGTCGAAGAGAGGATCAAGTGTGTGGGTGCGAGATCGATGAAGAGAGCCATCGAAATTGTGTGTGTGCACGTCAAAGATATAGGGCGACTGACCTACCGGAACATCAGAGGGCACAGGGCAAGTTTGTGTGTGGCAGGGAGACATGACTAGAAGGATCGATTGTATTGGTGGTGTGGGGGGGGGGGAGGGGGGAGGCAGAGACCAACTAGAGAGGTAGATCGACTCGTATATGGTTGAGAAGGGAGAGACCTAGCTATGTCTTGACGAGAATCGGTCGAAATCCATACATAAGTGAAGGACGGGGAATAGGTTGGGACATAGAGAGAGAGGGAGAGAGGAGAGAGGGGGGGGGAGAGAGAGAGAGGGAGAGAGAGAGGTAGAGTGCCGGAGGGGTGGTGGAGTTGCTTCTCGGAGATGGTGGGAGAGGCCTACTAGACACAAACTGTGGGTACAACTGCAATATTATCAAGAAGAGTGGGGATGTGTTTCTGTGTGTGCGTGTGCGTGTGCGTGATAGATGTGTCGGGAGGCATGCATGGATGATGAAGGGGGACCATGTGTTTGGTAAGCAGACCTAACTAGATCGGTAGATCAATTGTTGTGTGTCGGAGGAAGGGAGAGACATAACTAATGAGGTAGATCGATCGACGCGTGGGGAAAACGAGTTATAAACAACCTAGCTAGCTATATGTATAGCGGGAGATCATTCGATGTACATCCATTTGTTAGAGGCAAATAAGGCCCAGAGAGACGGATAGAGAGAGAGATGGAGCTAGGAGGTGGTGCGAGAGGCCTACTAGCTAGATAGGGGGAGGAGTGTGCGATTGTGAGATTGATGAAAAGAGGGGCGAGATTTTACACGTGTGTGCGACTGTATGAGAGACACGAGGCATGGACACAGAAAGGAGGAGATGGAAAGTGCGTGTGTATGTGGTAGGCAGACATCGCTGGAGAGGTTTATCGATCGGTGTGTGTCGGAAAGGAGTTGTGGAGACCGTGGGAGAACGACCTAAAGAAAAAAAATGAATGTGCGTGATGGATAGAATGCTGAGGGAGGGGGAGGGCGAGGAGGGCGTGTGCATGCACGAGAGAAAGTTAGTGCTAGCTACAAAGGTTAGAGGATTGTGTGGGTGTAAGAGACTAACAAAGATCATAATTCGATATGAAAGTGGATTCATATATTTGAATAAGAGATCATAGTGTTATAAACCTATGCATGCATGAATATAGCAGTGATACGCGTGGTGTGGTTTTGGACATGTTATACCATAATATGATAATGCGTGGCATTTGCAACTCACAGCTAAATATCGAACAATCTAAACCATACTATATATCGAACAATCTCACATTTTATTTGAATTTGTGATAATGTGTGGCATTTGCAGCTCACATCTAAATACTTGTAGGTGTAGGGGGCGGGGCACCATACATTATGTGATAAACACATTATACATATGAGACATGGTTTAGATTATGAAGATCTAGCTAGAGCTTGAAATGTACTGTGATTTGAAATCAACATAAAGTGGATTCACAAAATCGAGTTCGAGTTCATATAGTACACATAGTTCATATCTAACTCGACAGTAATCATGTGGTGTGTTGTGAAGATAATATACAAACGATGGTTTAACTTGACAATAATGATGATTGTAGATCTTATTAAAATAGAGAAACGAATTAAAATGGTTTAACTTGATGACAATCATGATTGTAGATCTTATTCAAATAGAGAAACAAATTCAAATTTAGTTCATATTGAAGCGGTAGTATATACGTTTGGAATGCACTAAAATGTTCATTTGAGTAGGAGGTTGCATGCATTATACACGTAGTGAAATATTTTAATTGAACATAACATGGATTCAAAGTTTTGAATGGCATTTGTAGTGCGAATTGATTTGGTACAGTACATGGGACTAGACTCTCTTGTGTGGTGTGAATTGATTTCTTTTTGTTTTTTCGTCAAGGGAAGTGCGAATTGATTTGATATAGGGTGTGTTTGGATTGTGGCCAAAGTGCACCGTACCAAAAGTTTGGTCATGACCCAAAGATTGGTCTTTTTTTGGATGGTTACCAATTTTTTGGCATGCCAATGAACTCTAGCCAACTCTAGTTCAATTTTTTGGCATGCCAATGAACTCTAGCCAAAGTTTGGTCATGACCGAGAGCAAGAGCAAAGCATTGTCGCCGGCCACTTCCTCCACAATGTCGCTCCCTCAGCGGCGATGTCCACATCAGTAGGAGCTGCTGCTGCATTGGCTCTCGCTCTCGCTCGCGCTGCTGCTCTGCTCTTGCTCTCGGTCCCCTGCCTGGTCCGCTCTTGCTCTTGCTCGCGCCGCTGCTCTCGCTCTTGCTCTTGCTTGCGCTGCTGCTCTACTCTTGCTCGCACTGCTGTTGCATGAGCAGCAGATCCTGCTCTCGCTCGAGCCCTTGCAGCTGCTACCCGAGATGCTGCTACATGACCAGCTGCCCCGGCTCTCGCATGTGCTGCTGCTCTGGGTGCTACTGCTGCTACTGCTTTTCTGCTACTAGTGCGTTCAGTTTCGACAGTAAAATTCAGTTTCGACAGCAAAATTTAGTTTCGACAGTAAAATTCAGTTTCGACAGTTAAATTCAGTTTCGACAGTTAATTTCAGAGATGAGCGGCTGATGTATTTTACATCTAGCACTTTGTGGGTATGTATTTTACATCATCTATTGGAGATGCTATTAGAATTCCACTCAGGTTAACGTTGTCTCTCTTGTCCTGCTTCAGCCTCGCCGTCGTACAACTCACCGGAGCTGCTCCAACGACGAAACCCTCCATCACAGCGGAGCAGTACCCTCGGCTCCATCTCCAGACACCTAAGATCTTCTTCCCCTCCTCCGACAGCCACATCAGCCGGAGCATCCTCACCGACCAACCCAGTCATGCTGAGATCGACATGGCTTCACCAAAGAGGTTGTACACTTGTTGCGTCGCTTTCTTACTCTACATGTTATATATATTGTCCACTGAGCACACGTAGTAACGTGAAATACGATTAGTTTCTCCTACTATATGACAAGCAGTGAGGTACCAGGCAACTTAGCTATCCGTGATGGACTCTCTCGAAAGCCATCATTATTTATTTCTTTTGAGCTGTGCATGTGTAGATGGGCCTGGGAGTTGAGGTAGTAGGGTAGTGGCCTGGGTCCAAAGTAGTACAAGTAGCACAAAAACATTTATGGAGTGTAGGCTTTTGCCTGTTCAAGCCTGCCTACTAGAATTGCCAGTGGTTGAAAGGAAAAGTGAAGGAAAAACATAGGAATTGGAAAGTTTCCTATGGTACTACTATTAATGCATTTGGTTCAAAGGAATGGAGCAAAGGAAAACTGTAGGATTTGTTCCTTTAGTGTCTCTTTCAAAGAAAAACCGTAGGAATTTTAATATCCACTTGGCCCTCCTTTTCAAATTCCTATTCTTGAAGAACAAGACTAAGTGATAGTAGCATAATAGCATTATAACTATACATTTTCTTGTGGTTTGACTTAATTTGACCATGCTTCTTTGCATTCCTGTGACCTTCCAATTCATGTGAACCAAACACCCAAATTGACAGAAATCCTATGATTTTAAATTCTTTGCACATGCATTCCTATCCTATTACTGTGTATTTCCTATCCCTGCATTGTTAGAATCCTCCAATTCAAATGAGCCCTTACAGAATTACTTCTCTTACAGATAGTTGTCAAAGAAAACCTTGTGTGGCTTGTCTCGCTCCTACTGCGCCATCGTCCACCCCAGCTCAGCTGCTCCAACGATAAAAGGGTCCACCACAGCAGGGATCCGCCCTCCAGACTGTCTTTCGCCGCCTCAAATCTTCTTCCCCGCCGCCGGCAGCCACGACAACTGCATTACCATCATCAACTGAGCAGATGACCTCGAGGACTACACGGGTCCGCAAGAGAGGTCGCACTCTTTCGTGTCTGCTTACGTTATGCATCGCTTAATATTACATGCTACTTTATTGTCCTGTTCACCGATTAGACTCTGAGTCAGCTCCAAACTAATGCTCAAACTTGAGTTTTTAAATGGTTGTGGGGTACATATCAGGGCCGCAATCAATAGTATCTGTCTACTATCTGGTTAATCCCTGGTGTCTACTATGAGTTTCATGTTGGGTAGGAAACAAACAGTAAAGAAGCCATTATCTGTATTTTTAACTGAAGCCATTATCTGCCTGCTATCATTGGTTTTGGGTCTATCCACAGGTTGCTACCATCACTCTAGATTTCTGCATGCACTCCTTACATAATCTCACTATGTTTTATTCCTATGCATGTCAGTTATTGTACACAATGTAACTGAAGATGTAGAGCAAAAGAGACGAGCCTTGCGTGGCAATAAAATTTCATGCAGACGTCGCTCCATGGTGGGTGCAAAGGCAGCCCCCCCTTCACCCATTTCAGATTGTAATCAAGAGGAAGATAACTGTTCTGAGGGGGATTCAGAAGGAGAAGACCACTCCTATTTACCCCCTGAGGTCTTCGCTCTAACTTGGCATGCTGATGTTGGTCATATCATGCATATGGTGCCTTGCATTGCTTACTTTATACATCAAATATGTCATCTGCTTAGTTTAGACATGCTTTGTGTGAATGCCATCTGTTTAGTTTCTTTATCGTATATGTGAATTATGCAACGCCATCTTGTTTAGCCAGGCATCATATATGTGAATTTTGCAATGCCATCCTGCTTAGCCAGTCATCTTATATGTGAATTATATCATGCCATCCTTTTTTTTCATTACATATTACATTTGTCAACAATGTTAGTACATTCAACTACTCTTCGTGTGCATCAGCCATTTGACACAGTGATGGAAAATTCTGGAGTGAAAACAAGGTCTTCAGAGCAGACTATGCTATCTGACGAAGCGCATATCTCACTGGTTACGGATAGCTCCTCAGTGGAGGATTCAGAGACAGATGACCAGTCCTATTCCCCCCCCGAGGTGTATGCTCTAACTTGGCAGGGTTATGTTGCTCATATCGTGTGCATGGTGTCTTGCATTGCTATGCCATTTGCTTAGTTTAGATATGCTTTGTGTGAATGCCACATGTTTAGTGTCTAATTACCATATATGTGAATTATGTAATGCCATCTTGTTTCAAGACATTGTATATGTGAATTATGCAATGCTATCTTGTTGCAAGGCATTATATATGTGAGTTATGCAATGCCATGCTGTTTAGCCAATCATCATATATGTGAATTATATCATGCTATCCTTTTTTTGTATTACGGATTCCATTTGTCGACAACGTTTGTATATTCAACTACTCTTCCTGTGCATCAGCCATTTGAAGCGGTGATGGAAGTATCTGGAGTGAAAACAAGGTCTTCAGAGCAGACAATGCTACCTGCTGAAGCAGACATCTTGCTGGTTACAGATAGCTCCTCAGAGGAGGATTCAGAGATAGGTGACCAGTCCTATTTCCCCGCTGAGGTCTATGCTCAAACTTGGCAGGGTTATATTACTCATATCATGCATATGTTGCCTTGCATTGCTTAGTTTTTACATCATATATGTGATTTCCATCTGCTTACTTGCTTAGTATATAAATCATATATTTGAATTATATCATGCCATCATGTTTACATAGACAACATCTATTTGAATTATGGCATGCCAACCCATTTAATAAAGACATCATATAGTTATATCATCTCATCCTGTTTAGTGTTTACAGTCATCATATTTTGAATTATGTCATTCTATCCGTGAATTATATCATGCTATCATGTTTCCATAGGCGACATGTATGAGAATTATGGAATGCCAACCTATTTAATAAACACATTATATAGTTATATCATGTCATCCTGTTTACATAGTCATCATATTTTGATCTATGTCTTTCCATCCTGTTTAGTTAGCCATCATATATGTGAAATTGTGTCATGCTATCCTGTTTAGTTAGCCATCATATATGTGAAATTGTGTCATGCTATCCTGTTTGGTTAGACAACATAAATGTGAATTATTTCATGCCCTCTTTTATTCCCCACTATCCATTGCACCTGTCTATCATACAATGTCTGTACATTCAATTACTTTTCTTGTTTATCAGCCATTTGAATTGGAGAGGGTGATGGCAGTATCTAAGGGAGTAACAACACGGTCTTCAGAAAAGATAGTGCTACCAGTCGATGCAGATAGAACCACAGTTGTACTTGCCAAGAACCAGTCCCACCACACATAACCCAGACTCTCGCAGATTGTACCCCTATCCAGTTGGACAGAGAACCAGCTACACCCCTTCTAACCCCAACCCCAGCAGATAGTAACCCAGTTCCAGTTGACACAACACAGTCTCCACCATAGAGCACCCAAACACGAGCAGTTAGTAAGGCAACTACAGTGCCCAAAGCACGAGGACCACCACTCCAAACCCCAACTCAATGCTTAAAGCAGAAGAAGAATTGTTCTCAGGTCAGGTTTTGTAGCTATGGTTCATGCTCCTTTGCTCTTGCATCACTGTATTTACTCATACCAACTATTTTCAAATTTGAAGGATGGAATTGAAACTCCAATGGCGCAACAGGTATGTTTTAAACCTGTTTCTTTAACTGGTTTGCTGTTGTAACTTGCTCTATGTTGATTTCAGTTTCAATTGAATAAATAGTTATGTTCTCATGTCATGCACATTACAAGTGTTGTTATTGCTCTGTAGTTTCCCACACTTATATTCTGTCTATGCTGTTTTGTCTTAAACAGATATTATTTGAACTGTGTCTCTATCTTGATTTGGCAACAAAAACTAGAATGATATAGACCATACAGTGACCATGGTACATAGATATATGTTTGTTTCATGCTGTTATCCTGTCCACTTTACTACTGAACTGATTTACCAAAATGAGTTTCATATACAACATGGTAAACCTGTGATGTGTCCGCTTGTTTCTCTTTTAGAATGCGGACGAAATAGTGGAGAAGAGTACCCCGTTATGCAATGGTAAAGGAAGTAATGCAGATAAGGTTCAAGATAGTGAGACATCCCTGTTGGTCTCCAAGAAAGCTGATAAAAACTATCTTGACGATAGTGAGACAACCCAAAAGTCATGTCTTGATGTAGTGTTCGAGTTACTGGCCACTACTGCTGGCACAAGCTCTTCGAACTCGCTGCCTGAATCAGTTCGTCTTCTTGAGTCTCAACTTCAAGTTGAAAGACATCGATTAGATGTGCTGCGTCACGAAGCCGAAGGACTGAGGAAGTCCGTGCAGAATTCAGATGCATACTTTCTGGTGCAACAGCAAGCGCTGGAGGATTTAAGCGCCAAACAAGAGAAAGTTAATAAGCTTGCTAAGCATCTTGCCAGCATGCTGGGTACCCAGGATATTGTTTCTTGAGCTCTTTTGAAGTGGTTTCAGTTCTGGACTTATTTTTCTACGGTGTTTATTTGCACTGGTCGCCAACTTTGACAATCAATGTATGTGATATGCTGCTTTGTTCCCTATATTTGCACTGGTGGCGAACTTTGATGCCTAGTTGATGTAATATGTGTAATAGCCGTAATAGCCTACCGTTAGTTGCTTGCTTATTTATTTCCTTATTGTCTTGTTTAGTTGTTTGCTTGTAGTCACTGCAGTTCTTTTTCTGCGTTTTTCTAGTGGCCACAATAACCTATTTTTTATAACTAGGCCACAATAACCATGGGCAACATACGGACCGTTGTAACCATGGTCCTGCTACCTGCTGTAGTGACCATGGGCCTCCTACGGGCCGTCGGATCCATGGGCCCTCGACGGGTTGTATATTCAATGGGCCTTATACGGGTCGTATTATTCATGGACCAATGATAGTCCGCAAAATGGGCCGTAAATGGGCTAGAGTGGAAATCGTGTGTTTATGGCCCGATCATAACGGACTGTTAATAGGCCGAAATGTATACCTGGCTTAATTCTACATATTTGATGACGCTATGAAAACAGCCCAACGGGTTAACGGGCCACAAACGGGCCAACTGTAACCACGGGATTAATTTGGCCCACAAGCAGAACAGGCCAGTAATGGGCCGTAAGTAACCGAATGCTGGAAATGAGCCCAAGAATAAATGGGCCCTTAGAAAGCCGAAAGGTAACACGGGCTGGAAACGGCCCAACTGAATAATGGGCCGTTAATGGGTGTAAAGCATTACACTGTTCATTATGGGCCAGTTTCACCACGAGCCTTTAAAGGGCCAAGAGTTACAAAGGGCCTCGTATGGGCCGAAAGACGTCATGGGCCATACATGGGCCGGAAGTTACAACGGGCTGGAATCATATTGGACGGCCCAGATAATGCTACTGTGCCCAATTTGGATAGGCCATAACGGGCCGTGAGTTAGCGGGCTGTAAATGGGCTATATGCGAACAGGCCGTTAACAGGCTTTTCGTGGGCCGGCCCGCTACCTTTTGACCAAGTCAAACGGGCCGGCATTTTCACCTGAATGGGCCTCTGTTGAGCTGTGCCACGTGTCGACGTATCATAGGCACCTCCTGTCCAATGAGTGGATGACATCTGTCCCAACGCTGAGCCGACACGTGGTTCCTCTGGCCATTGAGAATTTTACACGTGGAAAATCCCCATTGGTCCGGGCTGTTAACGGGTTATCGGATTCAAACCAGAACCCAATAGCTTAACGGTGACCCGTTACGGTGGATGCCACGTGTCGGTTACCCTTGACGAAAGCACTTCCATGACCCGCCATTTATCCTCATGGAAGTGGACACTTCCGTGATGATAATTTTGGTAATGTCATGGAACACTTCTACGACAGCACATGTATGACTATCTTGATTCTGTCATAAAATCGTCATGGATGTACATGCATGATAGAAAACGTGACCTACTGTGACAAACACGTATCATCACGGAAGTGTATTTTTTTGTAGTGTTGCAATTCTATCATGTTGGAAACATAGAGAGGTGGAGAGGTAGTTCCTCTCTCATAATAATTGCAAGTAGGAGCAGCAAGCACATGCATATTACATTCATCAAAATCATCATGTGCAACGGTAAAAGGCAACACATCAATGTAATCCTTAATAGGTGCAAATTTCTCCGATATAGTGTAGTTTGAAGAATTCAAAAAGATAATAGGACTATCATGTGTGGGTGCAATAGCAACAATTTCATGTTTAACATAAGGAACAATAGCAAGTTCATCTCCATAAGCATAATTCAAATTGGCATCATGGCCACAAGCATAGCAAGCATCAAGTTCATCAAAAAGGGATATTTCAAACGAATCAACGGGATCATAGCAATTATCATAGCATTCATCCTTCGGTAAGCACGAAGGGAAATTAAATAATGTATGAGTTGAAGAGTTATTCTCATTAGAAGGTGGGCACGGGTGATCAATCCGCTCTTCCTCCGCTTGTTCTTCGCTCTCCTCATCATCTTTTTCTTCCAATGAGCTCACAGTTTCATCAATTTCTTCTTCCATAGACTCCTGCAAAGTATTAGTCTCTTCTTGGACAGCGGAGACATTCTCAATAAATACATCAATATCATAATTGCATTTATAATTATCATAGCAATATTTAAGGATAGCAAAATTTTTAGGTCTATAAACTGAATCATCAAAATCTTCAAACTTTTCAAACAAAGATTCAATTTCATAAGCACCCTTAAAAGCAACAAATTCTTTTATTCGTTCCACATCATAATTATCATATCTACCATTAGCATAAGAAGCCAAGGTTTCATTATCACTAAATTCACATGAAAAGGGAAGGTGTCGAGCCTTCATCCTAGAGCAACAAGTATAATCATATCTCGAGCATAAATTCCAAGCATACCATTGCAACATTTCAATTCGATCCCATAATAGTTTCCCTTTTTGTGTCAAGCGATAATCCTTAAATTATTCACGTTGATCCAACGTGTCTCCCATTATCAAGTTGAATGGGGTTTTCTCAGGATTATCAAAGTAGTGCATAATATTTTTCACATAACGAGCATCGAGGGTTTTAGGAGGTTCCCCATCTCCATGAGTAGCAAGTACCACTAATTTTTTTGGTGTTTCATGTTCCATATCCATAACTAAAGATAGAGAACAACTTAGAACTGAAAATAAAAACTACTTCGTGATAAAGCAAACAAGCACACACGAGAATATTCACCCCACGCTATTGTTCCCCAGCAACGGCACCAGAAAAAGGTCTTGATAACCCACAAGTATAAGGGATCTTTTGTAGCCTTCTTCAATAAATAAGAGTGTCGAACCCAACGAGGAGCTAAAGGCAGAACAAATATTCTCTCAAGTTCTATCGACCACCAATACAACTCTACGCACACTTGACGTTTGCTTTACCTAGAACAAGTATGAAACTATTTTGCAAGAATAAAACTACGATTACTTTGCGAGAATAAAACTACAAATAAATTGTGAGGTAATAAAAGTGGATAGCTTTTGTCAACAAGAAAGTCATTTGTCCCTAGGCAATCGATAACTAGACCGGTAATCATTCTTGCAATTTTACATGAGGGAGAGGCATGAGCTAACATACTTTCTCTACTTGGATCGTATGCACTTATGATTGGAACTCTAACAAGCATCCACAACTACTAAAGATCATTAAGGTTGTAAAACCCAACCATAGCATTAAGTATCAAGTCCTCTTTACTCCCATATGCAACAACCCACTTACTTGGGTATGTGCTTCTGTCACTCACGCCACCCACCATAAGCGAATCATGAACATATTGCAACACCCTACAGCGGGGATCCCTCCATTTGCACGACATGGAGGGCACCATAGGACAGCACCATAAATAAAATATACAATCATACCAACCAAGATCACGATTAACCCACAGGACAAAACGGATCTACTCAAACATCATAGGATAACCATAGATCATTGGGAAATAATATATGGAGTTGAGCACCATGTTTAAGTAGAGATTACAGCGGGGAGAAGGGGCATTACACCGCTGCATAGAGGGGGAGAAAGTTGGTGTTGACGGTAGCAAGATTGTTGATGTAGATCGCCGTCACGATCCTAGCCCCGGTGGCACTCCGGCACCACCGGGAGAGAGGGGGAGAGAGCCCCCCTCCTTCTTATTCTTCCTTGGCCTCCCCCCTAGATGGGAGGAGAGTTCCCCCTCTGGTCCATGGCCTCCATGGCAGCGGAGGGGCGGAGCCCCTCCGAGATTGAATTTGTCTCTCCGTTCTCTTCTGTTTCGCGTTCTGTTTTCTGGCCCTTCACCATTTCTTAAATTTCCGGAGATTCGTAAGTTCGATTGCGCTGAAATTTTTACATGATTTTTCTACATAAATTATCTTTGTTGCGCCAAAAGAAGGGCCTCAACCGCCTTACGTGGAGGGCACAATATACCTAGGTGCACCAGGGGGTGCCCGGCGCGCCCTGGTGGGTTGTGGAGGCCGTGGGCCTTCGTTAGCGTTGATTCCACATCCCAAAAATCATAAATATTCCAAAATAATTCTCCGAAATTTTTTATCGCGCTTGGAGTTTGTTTGATATGCAAAAAACATGCAACAAGCAGGAACTGGCACTGGGCACTGGATCAATAGGTTAGTCCAATAAATCATAAAAAAGTTGCCAAAAATATGTGAAAGTTGAATAATATTGGCATGAACCAATCAAAAATTATAGATATGATGGAGACGTATCAGACCCCGCTGCCACGGGAGGGTAGGACAAAAGATGCCATGCAAGTTCTTTTCCATAAGCACGTATGACTATATACGGAATACATGCACACATTACATTGATGAATTGGAGCTAGTTCTGTGTCGCCCTAGGTTATGACTATTGTATGATGAATATTATCCAATGTAATCACCGATCCAATGCCTACGAGCTTTTCACATATTGTTCTTGCTAAGTTACTTACTACTCTATTGTTGCTACTGTTACAACTGCTATAAAACTACTGCTACTGCTGTTACCGTCACCATTGCTATCGTTACTACTACTATCAAATTACCATACTACTGTGCTACTGATCACTCTGCTGTAGATATTTAGTCTCCAGGTGTGGTTGAATTGACAACTCTACTGCTAATACTTGCAAATATTCTTTGGCTCCCCTTGTGTCGAATCAATAAATTTGAGTTGAATACTCTACCCTCAAAACTGTTGCGATCCCCTATACTTGTTGGTTATCAGGGAGGTAAGCAATCTGAACATCAATGCCCACAACTTCTTTGTGTTCTGCTCGTGCATATACATCTACGCATAGACCTAGCTCATGACGCCACTGATGGGGAACGAAGCATGAAAATCAAAAATTTCCTATGAAACACCCAAGATCCAATCTAGGAGATGCATAGATACGAGAAAAGACACTGATGGGTTGTTATGAAAATAACAAGCTGGTTTCTTGAAAAATATGTCCTCATGTAGATTGAAAAAGGTAACATGTAGCCCCAAAGGGCCGGCTCATCTCTGTGAGAGAGCCGGGTCTTTCAGAATGTGGAATGTAACAAACGAACTGAAAAAACACCATCTAGCCCCCCAAGGGCTGGCTCATTTCCATGGAATGAGTCGGGTCTTTTGTCTTTGTTTCCTTTGTGAAAAAAAGGCATGCATTAGCCCCCAAGTGCCATGTAGATTGCTTGCAACTGCTTGGGACTTTAAGTAGAAAATAATTTCTGCCTCGTAGCCCCCAAGTGCTGAGTTGTGCAATTGTGTCAACTTGGGACTTAAATAACTTGTTGATGATCATATATCTGAACTGCAGGACATACTGAATGCGGCCGAGTCAAAAATGACCGGCTTAAGAAAGGATCTTGAAGTGGAACAGACCTTGTGCGCAAAGGCAGATTTTGATACTGAAAGAGCCACATTTGAGACAGAAAAGGTAGCCTTGACCAAACATGCGGAAGAGGCTGAGAGCCTGCAAGCGGCGGAGACGCAAGAGTTGCAAGGCTTGAAACGTGATATCACAAATATGACTACAACCATCTTTGGTAAGCACCACTTTGAATTTTGTCTTGACAAGTTATCAAGTAACCTCCGGGTTAAAACTGAGCTGATAATGGAGCTTTGTAATCCTTGAGTGCTTTAAACTTACAGGCAAGAAAAATGGAAATGTTGTTCAGTTGCCCTTGGTGAAGTTGAAAGCTATATACACCTTCTTGGAACAACTGTATGCAGGGAGCTTTTATTCCATCATGGTTGTTGATACGTCTCCAACTTATCTATAATTTATGAAGTATTCATGCTGCTATATTGTCATTCTTGGATGTTTTACAATCATTTTATAGCAACTTTATATCATTTTTTGGGACTAAACTATTGACATAGTGCCCAGTGCCACTTGCTGTCTTTGCTTGTTTTTTACATCGCAGAAAATCAATATCAAACGGAGTCCAAATGCAACGAAACTTTTTGTGGATTTTTTATGGACCAGAAGACATCCAATGGGCCAGAGCAGCACCTGGGGGGGGAGGTGCCCCGAGGGGGGCACAACCCACCAGGGCGCGCCTGGGCCCCCAGGCGCGCCCCGGTGGGTTGTGCCCACCTCGGTGGCCTCCCGCACCGCCTCTTCGCCCTATAAATTCCCAAATATTCCAAAAACCCTCAGGGTAGCCCTAGATAAGAAGTCCCGCCACCGCAAGGCCTCTGTATCCACGAGATCCAATCTAGACCCCGTTCCGGCACCCTGCCGGAGGGGGAAATCATCTCCGGTGGCCATCTCCATCATCCCGGCGGCCACCATGATGAGGAGGGAGTAGTCCACCCTCGGGGCTGAGGGTTTGTACCAGTAGCTATGTGTTTAATCTCTCTCTCTCTCTCGTGTTCTTGATATGCACAATCTTGATGTATCGCGGGCTTTGTTAATATAGTCGGATCATATGGTGTTTTCCCCTCTCTATCTTGTTGTGATGAATTGAGTTTTTCCTTTGAGATTTCGTTTTATCGGATTGAATACTTTTATGGATTTGAGAACACTTTATGTATGTCTTGCTATGAATACCCGTGGTGACAATGGGGTATCGTATTGATTCACTTGATATATGTTTTGGCACTCAACTCGCGGATTCCCGAGGTGACATTGGGGTAATCTATGCATAGGGGTTGATGCACGTTCTTGTCTTTGTTTCTCTGGTAGAAATCTTGGGGCACTCTTTGAGGTTCTTTGTGTTGGATTGAGTATTATGAATCTGAAATTATTTGGTGTTATTTTAGTACGAACTCTTGGATAGATCGATCGAAAAGAATAGCTTCGAGGTGGTTTCGTACCCTACAAACAATTTCTTCTTATATTCTCCACTAGATAGGAACTTTGGAGTGATTCTTCATCGCACTTTGAGGGATGGTTATATGATCCAATTATATTAGCATTGTTGGGAGGTTGCACTAGTGAAAGTACGGACCCTAGGCCTCATTTTCAAGCATTGCAATACCGTTTGTGCTCCGTTTTATCAATTGCTACCTTGCTGTTTTTTATTGTTCCTATTACAAAAATCAATATCTACTATCATTACTACACTTTTATCACCATCTCTTCGCCGAACTAGTGCACCTATACAATTTGCCATTGTATTGGGTGTGTTGGGGACACAAGAGACTTTTTATTATTTGGTTGCAGGGTTGTTTGAGAGAGACCATCTTCATCCTACACCTCCCACGGATTGATAAACCTTAGGTCATCCACTTGAGGGAAATTTGCTACTGTCCTACAAAACTCTGCGCTTGGAGGCCCAACACGAGTCTACAAGAACAAGTTGTGTAGTAGACATCAAGCTCTTTTCTAGCGCCGTTGCCAGGGAGGTGAGTGCTTGAAGGTATATCTTTAGATCTTGCAATCGAATCTTTTAGTTTCTTGTTTTATCACTAGTTTGGTTTATAAAAAGAAAACTACAAAAAAATGGAATTGGGGTTGCATCATATTGTTTATCTTTATAATGTCTTTCGTGAAAATGATGGAAAGGAACATTGTGCTCAATTGATAGAGGAGGAATTCAATAAAATGTTTGGTATAAATGCTGAGCATGATTGTAATGTTGTCAGTATGAATTCTTTGAATATCCATGATGCTAATGATATGCAAAGCCATAAGATTGGGGATGCTATATTTGATGAAGATGATATTTTTAGTCCCCCAAGTTTTGATGTTCAAATTTCTTATAATGGTAGCATGCCTCCTATTTATGATGATTATGTTGATGAAAGTGGGTTTGGAAGAGTGTCAACTCTAGGTACTAATGATCACACTATTTTGGAGGGTGTTGAATCTTATTGTGATAATTGTGAAAGTGGATTTGGAGTGGTCATGACTTTATTTAGTGATGAATCCACTATTTTGGAAGAGGTTTCAATTGATTATGACAACAAAGATGCTATCTATGATGATTATGGTGATGACATGTGTGCTATGAAGAATAATGATAACCATGGAACTTGTCATCATAATTTTAATGCTCAATTTGATTATGTCAATCAAGTTGCACAGGATAGTTATTTTGTTGAATTTGCTCCCACTACTATTGATGAGAATAAATTTGCTTGTGTGGAGAGTAGTAAATTTTTCATGCATGCGGATCATGAAAAGAATGCTTTATGTGATAATTATATTGTTGAATTCATTCATGATGCTACTGAAAATTATTATGAGAGAGGAATATATGCTTCTACATATTGCAATAATATCAAGTTTCCTCTCTATGTGTTGAAAATCTTGAAGTTATGCTTGTTCTGCCTTCCTATGCTAGTTGACTCTTGTTTCCATAAGTTGTTTGCTCACAAAATCCCTATGCATAGGAAGTGGGTTAGAATTAAATGTGCTAGTCATATGCTTCATGATGCTCTTTTCCATGTTTCAATTCTTATCTTTTATGCGAGCATCATTGAACTCATCATGCCTAGCTAAAAGGCATTAAAGAAAAGCGCTTGTTGGGAGACAACTCAACACTTTTACCTACTGTTTTTGTGTGTTCACATGATTATGCTACTGTAGTAATCATGTTTTATTGCTTTTGTTTCAATAAAGTGCCAAGTAAAGCCTTTGGGATAGTATGGATGATAGTTGACGTGAATCTGTGCAAAAACAGAAACTTTTGCGCTCAGTACAGGAATTTTTAAAATTCACTGGAAAGTTATTTTGATCTGAATTTTTTACAGGTGATAGATATACAAATTCTCTATGTTTTCCTAATTTTTCAGAATTTTTGGAGTAGCACAAGTATGGTTGGAGTACAGATTATTACAGACTGTTCTGTTTTTGACAGATTCTGTTTTCAATGCATAGTTTGCTTGTTTTCTAGTTTCTATGGCTTATATTGCTCAATATAAATTGTGGAAATGATATTCTACAGTAGGCATTGTGTGTAAAAAATTATGAATCTTGTCTTTGACAGTACCAAAGTGAAATGGTTTGCTCTTTATCATACTAACCTATCTCACAAAGTTCCGTTAAGTTTTGTGTGATTGAAGTTTTCAAGTTTTGGGTGAGATGTCGATATGAGGAGAATAAGGAGTGACAAGACCCTAAGCTTGGGGATTCCCAAGGCAACCCAAGGTAATATTCAAGGAAGATCCAAGCAACTAAGCTTGGGGATGCCCCTGAAGGCATCCCCTCTTTCGTCTCCAACATTATCGGTAACCTCACTTGGAGCTACATTTTTATTCGTCACATGATATGTGTTTTGCTTGGAGCGTAATTTTCTTGTTAGGATTTGCTTGCTGTTATTTAGAATAATGTTTTGCATCTTTATTTTCAATAAAAATGTCAAGGATAGCCTTTACCATGCTTATTTTGCAAGTATATGAGTTGCTGTTTCAAAACAGAAAGTTTATCGATGTTGCAAAAATTCCCGAGAAAAGTCAGAATGTGTTAAAATGTTGAAAATTTTTGCACAATTATCTCTGATAAATTTTCTACAGTGCGGTAAATTTTCATAATTTTTGGAGTTAAAGAAGTATTGATACTCTTGCATTCTTTACAGACTGTACTGTTTGGGCAGATTGCTGTTATGTTTGCATTGTTTGCACATGTTTGCTTGTTTAATGATTTTATTTGAGGATAGGAGTATTAAATATGCAGATGCATTTAGTATGCAATGTTGAATAATAATTTTTGTGATTTGCTACAGTAGAAAATGATAAGGTTTTTGCATTGGTTTATACTAACTTATCTCACGAGTTCTTGTTGAGTTTTTGTGGATGAAGTTTTTAAGATTTAGGGAAACCGTGATATAAAAGGAATTAAGGAGACGCAAAAGCTCAAGCTTGGGGATGCCCAAGGCATCCCAAGATAATATTTCAAGAAGTCTCAAGCATCTAAGCTTGGGGATGCCCCGGTAGGCATCCCACCTTTCTTCATCAACAATTATCGGTTAGTATCGGTTGAGCCTAAGTTTTTGCTTCTTCACTTGAGTTGTGCTATTCTTGGAATGTCATTTTGTTTTGTTTTACTTGCTGTTTTAATAAAATACTTAGATCTGAAAGTTTTTAAATAAGAGAGAGAGTCCTCAATTAGCTACCCCTTTACTTAACTACTTGCTTGATCTTCACTTATATCTTTTTGGAGTAGTTTGTCATTTACTCTTGTGCTTCACTTATATCCTATGAGTAAATTGTTGAATGAATTGAATATCATGAAGTTGAAATTATATGTTCATATCATGCCTAGTGGTAGCTTCACATTGGGTTTAGAAAGTGAAATCTTTTGAAGCTTGACAATCACAATATTGGTCATACAAGCAATTCATGAATGATTACTATAAGGAAGAGAACTTTCACATGCAAATACACTATCTTGGAAATCTTTTGTGATTGTGAGCCCCCATCAAAATATTATATGCCAAAATTGTTGACGTTGGACAAGGAAGACAACGTAATGATTTATGTTTGTTCATATTCACATAGAAGTTATATTGTCATAGATCCTTCAACATGTGGTGCTTGCCCCCCATCTTTGCTAGCCAAAAATTCCGCACCAAGTAGAGATACTACTTGTGCATCCAAAAACCCTTAAACCCAAATCTTATTTTTCAAGAGTCCACCATACCTACCTAAGGATTGAGTAAGATCCTTCAAGTAAGTTGTCATCGGTGCAATAAGGCAATAAAAATTGCTTCTAAAAGTGTTAGATAATTTAGTGTAAGAGAAAATTGAGCATTGTATGAACTTGTGATGGCAAAGAATAAAAGCGACAGACTGCATAATAAAGGTTGCTATCATAAGGGGCAATATAATGTGACGTTCTTTTGCACTAAGGGATTGAGCATACAAACAAAAAGCGCATGGCAACCTCTGCTTGCCTCTGCGAAGGGCCTACCTTTTACTTTTATGTATTTACTTTCATGCAAGAGTCAAAGTTTTTCTCTCTTTTCCTTTTTATTTTTCTCTTTTGGCAAGCATCATGTGGTGAGGAAAGATCTAGGCACATATATCCAGTTGGATATGGGTAGCATGAGTTATTATTGTTGACATCACCCTTGAGGTGAATACGTTGGGAGGCAAAATTATAAGCCCCTATCTTCCTATGTGTCCGGTTGAAACGTTTTGCTCATGTGTATGCGGTGAGTGTTAGCAATCATAGAAGACTATATGATGGTTGAGTATGTGGAGCTCTTACTTAGACTCTGTTGAATAAGTTGAATTGCAATTGTTTGGTGACTAAGAATATAGGTTGTTGAGTTTCAAGAGAATTCATTGTTTGAACCTTAGCATGTGAATTGGTTGCTACTTTAACATGATGAGTTTTATGAGAAAGAGTTGCTGTTATGATGCTAGGAAAAGTGATTGAAATTACTATTGATCAAACTTATGCACTTTGCTAGCATTCACACTTCATAAATTATTTCTTTTATCATTTACCTACTCGAGGACGAGTAGGAATTAAGCTTGGGGATGCTGATACGTCCCCAACGTATCTATAATTTATGAAGTATTCATGCTGCTATATTATCATTCTTGGATGTTTTACAATCATTTTATAGCAACTTTATATCATTTTTTGGGACTAACCTATTGACATAGTGCCCAGTGCCAGTTGCTGTTTTTGCTTGTTTTTTACATCGCAGAAAATCAATATCAAACGGAGTCCAAATGCAGCGAAACTTTTTGTGGATTTTTTATGGACTAGAAGACATCCAATGGGCCAGAGCAGCACCTGGGGGGGGGGGGGTGCCCCGAGGGGGGCACAACCCACCAGGGCGCGCCTGGGCCCCCAGGCGCGCCCTGGTGGGTTGTGCCCACCTCAGTGGCCTCCCGCACCGCCTCTTCGCCCTATAAATTCCCAAATATTCCAAAAACCCTCAGGGTAGCCCTAGATCAGAAGTTCCGCCACCGCAAGGCCTCTGTATCCACGAGATCCAATCTAGACCCCGTTTCGGCACCCTGCCGGAGGGGGAAATCATCTCCGGTGGCCATCTCCATCATCCCGGCGGCCACCATGATGAGGAGGGAGTAGTCCACCCTCGGGGCTGAGGGTTTGTACCAGTAGCTATGTGTTTAATCTCTCTCTCTCTCTCGTGTTCTTGAGATGCACAATCTTGATGTATCACGGGCTTTGTTTAATATAGTCGGATCATATGGTGTTTTCCCCTCTCTATCTTGTTGTGATGAATTGAGTTTTCCCTTTGAGATTTCATTTTATCGGATTGAATACTTTTATGGATTTGAGAACACTTTATGTATGTCTTCCTATGAATACCCGTGGTGACAATGGGGTATCATATTGATTCACTTGATATATGTTTTGGCACTCAACTCGCGGGTTCCCGAGGTGACATTGGGGTAATCTATGCATAGGGGTTGATGCACGTTCTTGTCTTTGTTTCTCCGGTAGAAATCTTGGGGCACTCTTTGAGGTTCTTTGTGTTGGATTGAGTATTATGAATCTGAAATTATTTGGTGTTATTTTAGTACGAACTCTTGGATAGATCGATCGGAAAGAATAGCTTCGAGGTGGTTTCATACCCGACAAACAATTTCTTCTTATATTCTCCGCTAGATAGGAACTTTGGAGTGATTCTTCATCGCACTTTGAGGGATGGTTATATGATCCAATTATATTAGCATTGTTGAGAGGTTGCACTAGTGAAAGTACGGACCCTAGGCCTCATTTTCAAGCATTGCAATACCGTTTGTGCTCCGTTTTATCAATTGCTACCTTGCTATTTTTTATTGTTCCTATTACAAAAATCAATATCTACTATCATTACTACACTTTTATCACCATCTCTTCGCCGAACTAGTGCACCTATACAATTTGCCATTGTATTGGGTGTGTTGGGGACACAAGAGACTTTTTATTATTTGGTTGCAGGGTTGTTTGAGAGAGACCATCTTCATCCTACACCTCCCACGGATTGATAAACCTTAGGTCATCCACTTGAGGGAAATTTGCTACTGTCCTACAAAACTCTGCGCTTGGAGGCCCAACACGAGTCTACAAGAACAAGTTGTGTAGTAGACATCAGTTGTGAAGGACGGGAAAGAGCCGTCGAAGCTTATAAAAGATGTCCTAAAACAGTTATCCACTATCCCCAAACAAATTGAAAAGTGGAAGAGGTCAGCCGCCCGAGCTGGCGCCTTGATGTCACTTAGTCGTGCCAAAGCTTATTTGCCATAGATGGAGCCGGCTGAAATGTCTGGTGGGCGCCAACTGTCATGATTTTGTCAAGAGCCAGAGCAGTGCCTGCCATGTAGATGGTGGTCCGATGGAGCGGCTCGTGGTCGTCCAGGGCCGACTCATCATCAGAGTAGCCCCCAAGTCTACCGTCATACAGCGGGCGGATCAACTCGGTGTCCCCGCGAGATCCACCCCTTGGGTGAAGCCTATGAAAACATGGTTCCAGCCGGCTTGAGCCCGGGCGGGTTGCGTGCACTGAGCCGGCTCGACGATGTCGGTGCAGATGTCCGGCTCGGGTCCTGATTCGCCGATTTTGCCGATGAAGACGTGGATCTTGTCGAAGGGGACCCGGTACCCGTACTCGATTGAGTCGGCCTCGGGGCTCCAGTCTGAATCGTCGATGCAGAGCTTGCCGCGGTGACTCTTGATCATGTGGCTGATCTGAAGGAAATATGCCCTAGAGGCAATAATAAAGTTGTTATTTATATTTCCTTATATCATGATAAATGTTTATTATTCATGCTAGAATTGTATTAACCAGAAACTTGATACATGTGTGAATATATAGACAAAACACCGAGTACCTAGTAAGCCTCTACTAGACTAGCTCGTTGATCAAAGATGGTTAAGTTTCCTAACCATAGACATGTGTTGTCATTTGATGAACAGGATCACATCATTAGGAGAATGATGTGATGGACAAGACCCATCCGTTTGCTTAGCATAATGATCGTTAAGTTTTATTGCTATTGCTTTCTTCATGACTTATACATATTCCTTTGACTATGAGATTATGCAACTCCCGAATACCAGAGGAACACCTTGTGTGCTATCAAATGTCACAACGTAACAGGGTGATTATAAAGATGCTCTACAGGTGTCTCCGAAGGTGTTTGTTGGGTTGGCATAGATCGAGATTAGGATTTGTCACTCCGAGTATCGGAGAGGTATCTCTGGGCCCTCTCGGTAATGCACATCATGATAAGCCTTGCAAGCAATGTGACTAATGAGTTAGTTACGGGATGATGCATTGCGGAACAAGTAAAGAGACTTGCCTGTAACGAGATTGAACTAGGTATGGAGATACCGACGATCGAATCTCGGGCAAGTAACATACCAATGACAAAGGGAATGACGTATGTTGTCATTGCGGTTTGACCGATAAAGATCTTCGTAGAATATGTAGGAACCAATATGAGCATCCAGGTTCCGCTGTTGGTTATTGACCGGAGATGTGTCTCGATCATGTCTACATAGTTCTCGAACCCATAGGGTCCGCACGCTTAACGTTCGATGACGATTTGTATTATGAGTTATGTGTTTTGGTGACCGAAGATTGTTCAGAGTCCCGGATGAGATCACGGACATGACGAGGACTCTCGAAATGGTCGAGAGATAAAGATTGATATATTGGACGATAGTATTCGGACACCGGAAGTGTTTCGGAATGTATCGGGTACGTATCGGAGTACCGGGGGGTTACCGGAACCCCCGGGGGAAAGATATGGGCCATATGGGCCATAGGAGGGAGGCTAGGCAGCTCACAAGGGGTGGCCGCGCCCTCCCCCATGGGGAGTCCGAATTGGACAAGGGGAGGGGGCGGCGCCCCCCTTTCCTTCTCCTCCTCCCTCTCCTTCCCCCTTTCCCCTTCCGGTAAAAGGAAATGGGGGCCGAATCCTACTAGGAGCCCAAGTGGGACTCCTCCCACTTGGGGCGCACCTAGGCCAGCCTCCTCCCCTCTCCCTCCTTTATATACGGGGGCGGGGGGCGCTTCCAAGGACACAACAATTGTTCTTAGCCGTGTGCGGCGCCCCCCTCCACCGTTTACTCCTCCGGTCTTATTGTCGTAGTGCTTAGGCGAAGCCCTGCGCGGATCACTTCATCATCACCGTCACCACGCCGTCGTGCTGACGAAACTCTCCCTCGACACTTTGCTGGATCAAGAGTTCGAGGGACGTCATTGAGCTGAACGTGTGCAGAACTCGGAGGTGCCGTACATTCGGTGCTTGATCGGTTGAATCGAGAAGACGTTCGACTACATCAACCGCGTTAAGCTAACGCTTCCGCTTTCGGTCTACGAGGGTACGTGGACACACTCTCCCCCTCTCGTTGCTATGCATCTCCTAGATAGATCTTGCGTGAGCATAGAATTTTTTTGAAATTGCATGTTACGTTCCCCAACACGATCGCATATCCCTCGATCCCTGGTAGAGCTCCCTCCAAGAACTCATAACCATCAAGCGATAGCCCCACGGTGGGCGCCAACTGTCGTGGTTTTGTCACGGCAGATGTCCTCATGAAAGGACTTAGTCGTGAGGCCATCGCCGCGAGGTAGTAGCTTGAACGGGGTTGATCGGAATCGAAAGACAAGGGTTTACATAGGTTCGGCCCCTCACGGTGGAGGTAACAGCCTACTCCTGCTTGATTGATATTGATGATGATGATCTCGATTACAAGGGTGCGACTTGGCTATCCTTAGTGCTCAAGAGCTTGTAACTTAATCTTTCAGCCTCAGGGGCTCCCCTTTATATACAGGTCGAGGCCCTGAGCTTACAATAGAGTCCGGGTCGTATTACAACCTGTGTCTTAATCAGTTTCCTACTCGTCTTGTTTCCTAAGTAAGAAGATTACAACGTCCTTCGGCGAACCGCCACCTCAGACGTTGGGCCATAAGCCGACCCGCTCTATGAGTCGCCCTATGGGCCTTGAGGTCTTGATCGCCACGGCCCATGTCAGGTTTTTCTCTTCAGGCGCCACTAGATAACCCGACCCGGAATGGGCGGGTCATACCATGGGGTTATATCCCCAACAAGAGGGGAGTGTGTCTACATACCCTTGTAGACCAAAAGCGTTAGAGCATCTTTGTTTTGGACCATCTGTTGGAGTTGCTCTTTTTTTTACATCTCCGTTTTGGACCATCTGTTGGAGTTGAGCCTTTTTCGAAGATGTGAGAAGCACTTTTTGGTGCTCCAAATTTTTACATCACCGGTTTGGAGCACCAAAATATACATCATCTATTGGAGATGCTCTTAGAATCGTAACGCAGTTGATGTAGTCATACTCTTCACGATTCAACCCGATGTAGTGCCGAATGGACGGCACCTTCGAGATTAGCACACGTTCAGCTCGATGGCATCCTCTCCTTCTTGATCCAGCAAGCGAGGGAGAGGAGGCAGATGAGATCAGAACCAGCACGGCGGTATGGTGGTGGTGGCAGCAGCGAAATTCTTGCAGGGCTTCGCCAAGCGCGTGCCGGAGGGACGTGGGAGGAATTGGGAGCGGGAACGGGCCATGATGAAGGGGTGGCTGCCCCCATGCACCTCCCCCATTATATATAGGCTAGAGGGCAGGGGAGGGCGTCCAAAACCAATCTAGGGCCAGCCACAAGGTTGAAATCCCTTTAAACTTGGAGATAACATCTTATCTCTAGATTCAACCCTTTAAATTTAGAGATAAGACCTTATCTCTAGATGTAAACAACATGTGCCTTGGGAATGGGGCATTCAGCCTATGTGGGCTGTAGCCCCACCCCTCGGTCCGTGTGGGCCCGTTCTAGGTCGTTGGGCCCCATGGTGGAACCCCCGGAACCTTCTAGAACCTTCCCGGTACAATACCGAAAAAACCAAACTTTTCTCGGAACCCAAAATATGACTTCCCATATATAAATCTTTACATCCGGACCATTCCAGAGCTCCTCGTGATATCCCGAATCCCATTCAGGACTCCGAACAACCTTCGAACTTTTGGCTATTAATATCTCAATACTACCCTAGCGCTATCGAACATTAAGCGTGCGACCCTACGGGTTCGGAACATACAGACATGACCGAGACTCCTCTCCGGTCAATAACCAATAGCGGGACGTGGATGCCCATATTGATTCCTACATATTGAACGAAGATCTTTATCGGTTGGACCACGATGTTAAGGATTCAGTCAATCCCGTATGCAATTCCCTTTGTCCGGCGATATGTTACTTGCCTGAGATTCGATCGTCGGTATCTCCATACCTAGTTCAATCTCGTTACCGGCAAGTCTCTTTACTCGTTCCGTAATAGAAGATCCCATGACTAAACTCATTAGTCACATGAAGCTTCTTATGATGTTGTATTACCGAGAGGCCTAGAGATATCTCTCCGTTACATGGAGCGACAAATCCCAGTCTTGATCCATGCAACCCAACAGACACCTTCGGAGATACCTGTAGAGCACCTTTATGATCACCCAGTTAGGAAGTGATGTTTGATAGCACACAAGACATTCCTCCGGTATCCGGGAGTGGCATGATCTCATGGTCTAAGGAACTTGATACTTGACATGAAGAAAACTGTAGCAAATAACTAAACGATCTGATGCTAAGCTTACGGTTGAGTCTTGTCCATCACATCATTCTACTAATGATGTGATCCCGTTATCAAATGACAACTCATGTCTATGGTTAGGAAACCTTAACCATCTTTGATCAACGAGCTAGTCTAGTAGAGGCTTACTAGGGACATGGTGTAGTTTATGTATTCACACATGTACTTAAGTTTCCAGTCAATACAATTCTAGCATGAATAATAAACATTTATCATGAACGGGAAATATGATAATAACCAATTTATTATTGCCTCTATGGCATATTTCCAACAAAGAGGCCACCCACCGTCTTAGAGGGGAGGTGGTAGATCAGCCGCAACCACACGTGTCGCCTAGGGAATGTGAGAGGAGGAAGAAAATGATTCCGGTTAAGCGGACCAGATCCAACAAAGCATGCATTATAAGTGAAATCATAGTTTTTTTTTAAAATAATGTGAATCTTACGGTACTCCTGCCGTTCCGTAATATATTGCGTACATCAAAAGTCACACTTTGCAAAGTTTGATCATGTTTAGAGAGATTTTTTTTGTTTGATTTAGAATACCAAATACATACCAAGTATTACATTTTTGCATCGGGATCCAAATTGTATTGATCTAAACGATAGTCAACCTAAATCACAAACTCAACTCTATTTGTGAAAGACTAAACATGAAAAGAAAATATCATATTCCCAAGTTGGGCAAATTGCATCTCTACATACTTTTAATGCATTTTCGTACGACTCAATAATGATCGGAAAGCTACATGGTAGTACTAGTAGCTTTGGACGATTTCCTAGGAAAAAAAAGAAACGCACACACACACACGGCAGACGACACGATGCTCGCTCAAACCTCTCAAACCGCGTCACCACCGTTCCTCTTCTCCCTCGTTGCCGAGTCAAATCCCCACCCCACCCCCGCCTCGGCCAAGTCTTCGCCCTCCGTCTTCCCCGACAATAATATGATCTCTCTCTCCCCCCTCGCCTTCCTCGGTCTCATTCTCTCCCTGTCCAAATCTCCATCCAGGACAACGCCCCTCTGATCCGTCCTCCTCCCCTCGCGAGGCGGCCACGCCATTTTTATCCAGGTATTTATTCCCCAGATCACTTTCTTTATTTTCCGTGATCAAGAAATGGTCTTTTCTAGCATCCTTGATGCGCGATTCTAGGCTAGTAATGGGGGCAGAGGCTGTGGCTCGCGCGAATTGCGGCGGATACTAACCGCGCTCCGCTGATTTTTTCAGTTCTTGATCCGTGATCCTCCCCGCCGCCCCCCTGCCAAGAAGCCGCCGCCGGTCGCCGGAGAGGAGGCCGGCCTGAATCGCTGCCGGATTCCGTTCTTGTGCGCTGGATTCTGTCGGAGAGGCCCCCGGTTCTTGCGGGTTCGGAATTGGGGCAGGTTGTTGTCCGTACGAAGGGTGAAGCTGTCGCTTCGTTCTTCGGGGGCTTTTGATGAATTCTCGCCGATCCAGGTCTGTGAAGCTACTGTCGTCGCGCGCCAAGCCCCTGGAGGTTGACGTTGCAGAGGAGGACCCGCGGATGAGCTCGTCGGCCGACAACACGGTGTACTGCTGCATTGCAAAGGGGAACAAGGTCATATACAGCTACAGCAGCAAGGATGGTGACTCGCAGACCGAGGCCACGGCGGCGCTCTGCCTCGAGAACGTGCCTCCCTACCACCGGCATTACATCCACACTTCGGGGTCGAGAAGCTATGGCTATCTGATGGCAGACGGGCACACCTTTTTCGCCATCATCGACCCGAGCGTCGGTAATGTGGGTGCCTTGCAGTTCCTGGAGCGTGTGCGGGATGAGTTCAGGAACACTAATAGGAAAGGGTTCCATGACGCGCTGGTTCCGGCTGTCCAGAGGCTGGTTGCTTCACTGGAGAAGATGCCACGTGCCGCACTTGTTCCTGAGGGTGGTGCGCAAAGGGGAGGGTCGAATGGCAGCTCAGGCTGCACATCGTCGAAGGCGCCTCTTCTTGGAAAAGGCAGTGGCAGGAAGGATAAGAAGAAGGCAAAGGAGAAGGGGATGCCTATGGGGGATGGCGACGATGAGCACCATGGCACAAGAGGTTTGAGAATTGATGTGCAGCCAGAGGATGTTGGCGGCATGTCATTGGAGCGCAGCACAAGCCAATCCAGGCTACGGAGGCAGCAGTCGTCGCGGTCACTGTGGATGCGCCATGTGAAGATCATCATCATTGTTGATGTTCTCATTTGTGTGGTATTGTTTGCTGCTTGGCTTGCCGTCTGCAAGGGTTTCCAGTGTGTGTCCGGGTGATTTATCTTGTTGTAGCTGCTGGGGGATCAAGAAGTTTCAAAATGCAGTGAGTTTTGGTATGTTCCTTTCCAGAGAAGTAGATATAAGCCAAGAAAACGGTAATGGAGGGGATTTGAACTACGCTTAGCAATATGTTCAGGATCAGACGATGAAGAATTGAGGTTTTTTCTGGTGAAGATGTACATATGCTTCATCTCTTGTACATGAGATTTCAATATTATTTTTTCACAGACGTGACTTTGTGGTCTTTCTGTAGTATGAGTTCATCTTGTGTTTATATTCTTGCTTTCGTTGGTACTTGTGCAGATGTTGTACCTAATTGTTTCATTGCCCTCCATTCCATGACCTTTTAGTGGATTTCTGCTCTTACAAGAGTTTAGTTCTTAGTTCCGATAGGTTGTGAAGTTGTGATAGGTTTAGATGCTCGGTAAGTAGCTATTTTCACACCTTGATATGAAAATGATCCTTGCTAGATAAGGCCACATTAGGTTAATTCTGCAGGATTGGCCATGGATTTGTTGTCCCCAGTACCTGAACAAACTTGTAAGTAATCTTTTTTATACATAGACACACACTGATCAATACTCTGAAGAGTTAGGAGCAGTTGTTTCCTGAAGATGTGAAAGCCATGCAGGTAAAATCTGAAGCTAATACAATATTGTCTTGGCTTTGGTTTTTTTATCAGCTGTGTATAGCTGGAACTGAATAATCAGTCGGAATCTCGTACTGCTGTAGGAGCGTGAAAACAATCACTTTTTAGTCACAAGTGGTACATGACACGGATGCACATCGCCATTTTCGAATACTATGATGATTATATATGTGAAAACATTGAAAACAACCGTATCAAGCAATCAGTGGTACCTTTTTCTTCAGAAATATTCCCTCTGTGAAGAAATATAAGATCGTTTTTTTATATTTCTTTACAGAGGGAGTACCTACATGTAACTTTATTCAAGCACGACACCAATTACATCACAATGCTTGGTATCAAAGATGGCCTACACTTTCATGGTAATGATAATTTTTAAAAGATGATATTCTCCCAAGACTTCAACAAAAACACTGCAATTAGACTGGGGGAGCGACAGCGTCACTCGCACACATGCATGAACTGATTACCAATACAAGCAGCAGAGAGCCACTTGATTTGCCAATCCAAAAAGAGGGAAAGCCATGAGAGATGACCGGAGTTGGACAGGGAATGTTTCTGTAGAAGTGTAGGCCATCGAGCCACACGACCTTTATTCTATCTATTGCAGAAGGAAAGATTCCAGCTCCATAAAAAATAAAATCAACAAAAACACCAAAGCACACCGACAAAAACTTAAAAGATCTGAAAGATCGGTTCAGCAAGACACAAACCTAAACTCCGCAAGAGCAATTGCACTGAATATGTGGAGGAAACATAATTCTGACACCGTAACATCAGCCGGTAAAGCATCGCCGCAGGAGGAGGAGAACTAGATGACCTTTTATTTTCAATGACAAGGTGCCCACCGCAAGAACGTTCCTATTGAGGACTACAAAATTCATCTCGAAACGACATTGTTTTTTTTTTCAAGGGGTGACCAGGCAGATTCTGGTGGAGGTTGTGCTTCTTAATGGAGTATATTTAAGAGTTGAGCGGTTTCGTGGTTGGGCTACTGTTATTGTTTTAGACAAGTTGGGCTACAACTAAAGCAGCCCATCACATGTTATCAAGCGGAATTTGTTTCTAGATAGACTCCACCAGCCCAACGAAGGATTTGACTAGATAATCACCATATGCCTGCCCTGAGTGAAGTCTCGAAATCACTAGTTAGAGGGTATCCCTTGCGTTCATTCCCACCTCCTCTCGTGGTGATAAATGGCACATTGCATGTGGGGGCATTTGTCATAAACTGGAAGTTTTGTGCTTTTTTTGGTTCATGCTTTCTTTTCTAAACGTTTTATCTCTTGACCGTGTGTCCAAATCATGAACCATTTTCACTGTTGCATTTCTCGCGCCGAGGACTTCAAAACTAGATCCCATGCTAATAGGTTTGGACTATTTTTTCCTGGAGAACCCGAGAAAAACAAAAATAAAGAACTCAAAAATAGAGAAAAAAAGAAAAAAGAACCGAAAAACGTGAACCCAACAAATGGTACAAAAAACCAAAAATCGGAAGCACATCTGTATTTTTCACTTTTTCTGGAAGCATATCTCTGCTTTTTCACTTTTTGGGAAGCACATATGTGCTTCACCGTGAAGCACAACTCTGGCTTTTCACTTTCTGAGAACACGACGGTGCTTCACGCGGAAACTGTAAGTGCATCTAGTGCCACCCCTAGTTAGTTTTGGAGTATTGACGACAAACTTGGTTGAGGAACTAATGTGTTTTGTGATATTCATAGGAGAACACAGGTAGAAGTCCCTATTGATTCAGTTTACCCATCGAAGATGACCCCTAAAAATGTATGAAGACATTGAAGACATTGGTGGTTCGCGAAGACATCCGTGTCGAAGATAATGACACGTGAAGACATTCGCTTGAAGACAATGAAGTGCGAATACATAGTTTGATTTGTAGTTTCATTTTCTTCTTTCCTGAGTCATAAGAACCACCGAACTGTTAAGTGGGGTCCAGGTGAACAAAGTCAGAAAACTGACGTGATGCTCAACCCAAATTCTATGTCTTCGAGCGAAGACAAATGAGAGAAACCTTATCCTGAGTTGGATAAGTCAGCTTTACTTGTAGCCCAAGTCAAGCTGCCGCGTGCGTTTGAAATCCGACAGTTGGACACGTGTCGGTTGTCCATTGACCCAGGGTCATTTCGGACATATCATGTCGGGTTGCCCCTGGCTATAAATAGCCACCCCCTCCACCATAAGTTGGTGGCTGCTCCGAGTTAGTGCACATCTTTTGTCGTTTGAGAGGAACCCATCTCCGAAGCCTTTGAGAGAGAATCCTTGCGAGGACAAAACCCAAAACACCCAGAGCCCAAAGAGTGTTTGGAATCACCGAAGTCTTTCTGTTCCGCGTGAACCGAAGGCTTATTACACTTGAAGGCTGTGATCTTTCAGTCGGTTAGGCGTCGCGTTCTGAGCATCCAAGAGTCATTGTGGATCACCGGTGAACGAAGTCTGTGAAGGTTTGGAAGTCTACCTTGAAGACTTACTTGAGTGATTCGGTGAGGTCTAAGTGACCTTAGCTCAAGGGGAATAAGGTGAAGACGTGGTCTTCTGAGTTCAATCTCAGCCTCCCAAACCAGACGTACAGTTGTCAGAGCAACTGGAACTGGTCTACCAAATCCTTGTCTTCATCGAGCAACTGGTTCTACCACTTCACTCCTTTACTTACTGTTTAGCTTCATGAAGTCCTTGCTTGCCTGTTATGTTCGAAGACATTGCATGAAGACATTCTCTCTAATTGCATATTTGTCTTCACACTATCTTTCAATTATGATCTGCTCTACCTAGCTGCTACTTGTCTTCGTGCATTACCTGAATCATACTTGACTCCTTTGCATGGCTAGAGTAGTTTATCTTCCGTTGCATCCTGTTTAGTTATTGCTTTAACTGCTCGTCATGTCTTGAAGACTTTCAAAAAAATTCGCCTATTCACCCCCTCTAGTCGATAACTAGCACTTTCAATTGGTATCAGAGCAAGGTGCTCCCTTGTTCTGTGTGATTCGGTTTAACCACCTGGAGTTTTAGCTATGTCGACTGCAGGGATAATCAAGGTCTTCGTTGCGTGCCCCATCTCCGATGGCACTGATTACCCCTACTGGAAGAATAAGATGCGCATGCATCTTGAAGCCATTGACAACGACCTCTGGTATGTCGTCAGGACTAGTGTTCCCAAGGTCGGTGAAGGTGTCAACGCTGCTGATGTGAAGAGGTTCACTCAATTGGACTCGACCACCAAGAACATCATCTGTGGTCATCTGACCAAAGGGAAGTATGCCCGCGTGTGTGCTCTGGAGTCTGCGAACCTAGTCTGGGACTGGCTGTCCAAGGTCAATGAAGGCGTCTCAACTCAGAGAGACTCAAGAATCGATGCTCTTCGCAACCTCTTCAACTGCTTCATGAGGCTTGACAATGAGAATGTCCAGCTCACCTTCAACCGTCTTACTGATATCACTAATGAGCTGCGTGCACTTGGCGCCACAGAAATGACCAAGCATGAAGTCATGAAGAAGTTATTGAGATCACTTGACATCTCATTTGACACCCTATCACTGATGATCTAAGAACGTCCAGATTTCAAGGATCTTGACTCGTCTCATATACTTGAGAGGCTCAATACACATGAATTCCAGCTATCTGAGAAGAGAGATATCTATGGCCCTAACTATGGGCGATCCCGTGCTTTGAAGGCAAAGGCAGTATCTTCATTTGAAGACTTTGACTGCAGTTCTGGTGATCCTGAAGACTTTGGCAAATAGCTTGCAATGCTTGTGAGAAAATTCTAAAAGTTCTCCAAGAAAAACCGCTTCGCAAAGTCTTCAAAATCCATCTCCAAGAATGCTGAGACCTCCACTCGTGACTACAAGAAGAGAACCCGCCACAAATGCAAGAAGCCAGACCATTACATATCTGAATGTCCTCAATGGGAAAAGGAAGCCAAGAAAAAGAAGAAGAGCAAGGAATATGACTCTGACGAAAAGAAGAAGAAGAAACCCTCAAAGTATTCTTCAAAGTCTTCATGTCACAAGAAGAGCTCATCTGGCAAAGCTCGTGCTTTCATCGGCAAGGAAATGGATTCAGAGGAGTCTGCTTCTGAGGAGGTGGAGGTGGAGTCGGAGTCGGAGGAGTCTGATTCAGGCGTTGCAAGCCTGGCTCTAGCTTCAGCATTCGTCGCCAAGTCCATCTTCAGCATTGAAGGCAATGGTCACATCGCCGACGCTGAAGCCAATGACGACGACGACTCTGCTCCCACCTACTGCTTCATGGCAAGAGGCGCAAAGGTAAACTAGCGCGACAACTACTTTCAGACCTCTAGTGAAGATGACTCTGAATGTGAATCCAAACCCAGCTATAAGACACTTGCTAAAATTGCAACTGAGCAACAAACTGCTATGGAAAAGATTCAAAAATTGTTAGATAAAAGTGATGACCTGTTGGACGAGGAAATGAATCGAACTCAGTCCTTAATCGAAGACATAAAAAATCTTCAAGTTAAGTATGAGGAACTTGAAAGTCGTCATGAAACCCTCTCAACTGATCATGAGAAGCTTTCCTACGATTATCTTCAAAGGAAGCAAGATCTAGAAAAACTAAGAGCGTCTCATGACGATCTTCGAACAGAAAATGATTCACTACTCTCTCAACAGATCAATACCGCTTAGTAAGAGTTTGTGCCACCTAGCTTAGAATGTCTTGAACGTGATAATGCTATCTCTACTGCTGAATGTTCAAATGCTTCTAAGATTGCAATATCTTCAACTGCTGATGTGGTAACTAACCCCTCTTCTGAGGATGCCACTACTATTGCTGATGAGAATGCCAGGTTGAAGACATTGCTTGAAACATGCATGTACAAAAGCCTCAAAGGGCATCAGACTTTGTGTGATGTTCTCAAGAAGCAGATACTGAACCGAAACCCTAGGAAAGAGGGTGTTGGTTTCGAGAGGAAAATGAATGTTGATGGGTCTTACTGGAAGCCTGAGCAGTACCCCAAAACTACATGGGTTACTGCAAAGGGTCCTTCAGTGGACCCATCCACCTTATCTGGTTTTAACTGTGCTAATCCTATCATCATTGATGATTTATTTGACTCCAACTATAAGCTATTCAAAAACCAGAACGGTGAAGTGTTTGCCAGGTTTATTGGAACTAATTGCAGGAATGGGGATGTGTTTGTTTGGGCTCCAAACAGCGGCTCCACCACCTTCTAGGCTCTAAAAGCCGGAGCCCAAACAAACACCCTTCTTTTTGGACCGGCTCCAAGTAGCCAGGGTCGGAGCGCTCCACGAAATAGGCCCAGAAGCCGCAGCTGCCATTTCGTGCTTCTCGCAGAGGGAGCTGGCTCCAAATTGGCGAATGACGGTTTTATCCTCCCACCAAATTACTATATACGAACCAAATGCCACTACCGGTTCATTCTATTCCCTTCTCCGTGCTTTACCCCGACGAACGACACAATCTCCAACCCGGCCACCGACAGCACAGACACCTCACCTCCGCTGAGCCCCGCGCTTGTGGTCGGCGAGGTCGCCATGGTGGTTGCAGGAGTGGTGTGCCTATCTCCTGCCGCGGCCTCGTACCATTACCCCGTCCCGTCCCCTGCTTTGCCACGGACTCTCGTGAGCCCCAACTTTCGCCTCTGTTGTATGATGCGTCATGCGTGTGTAGGAGATATGCCCTAGAGGCAATAATAAAAGTTATTGATTATCTCCCTGTTCATAATTAGGTTTATGTTCCATGTTATAACTGCTATGGTTCTCGAGTCTGCAATAACCACGAGGCTCGGAGGAAGACTCATATGCACGTGTGGGATAATAAACGGTAAAATGTATTCCTAGTCTGGCCTCTAAGACTAGCTCAAGTGTTGCATGATGGTTCTATTTTCCTGATCATGGGCATGTCTATGCCAGCAACTTTGAGGGCACAATGTTAGAAGAACATTTGTGTTGAATCGACCCGAATTGATGTTATGCTATGAGATACATTCGTCACAAGTTAATGGTTAATAACACAGAGATGGTTAACGTTTGCATGCTTCCTTAGACCATGAGAGTATCAAGTTTCTTCATGCTTGATTCATGAACTTTGGGGTTTGTTAAACGTCATCCGTAACTGGATGGCTATTACGGCAGCTTACGGGTTCATGGGAAAGTATGTCAAGTAACTTGATAGCTCAAGATTGGGATTTGCTCCTCCGACAATGAAGAAATATCTCTGGGCCCTCTCGGTGTTACGGTATCCATCATCGTCTGGCCAGACACTTTATGATTTGATCACGGGGATGCTGGAACACGGTAACGAGAAAAGAGAACAATACCGGTAACGAGGTAACTGGCATAGTGGACAAGTTGTTGATCCACGGGGATGCCAACATGTCTCACCTCAGGTATTTGTAACATATCGCGAAGCAACAGGAATAACACACGGCAACTGGAGGTTCACTCGAATATTCATTCGTGTGGGTATCGGGGTCAATATGGGTGTCCACGGCTCCGATGTTGATCACTGATCGGAAGGGGTTCTGGGTCATGTCTATACTTCACCGAACCTATAGGGTCACATGCTTAAGGTTCATCTATCTGCTGAATACTAGACAAGGAGTCTGAGAGAAAGTCACCGGAAAAGTTTCGGAGACAGCGGAAGAGTTCCGGAGAGAGAACACCGAATAGTTTCGGTAAAACTAAAAAG
This sequence comes from Thinopyrum elongatum, assembly GCA_011799875.1. Classification (NCBI taxonomy): domain Eukaryota; kingdom Viridiplantae; phylum Streptophyta; class Magnoliopsida; order Poales; family Poaceae; genus Thinopyrum; species Thinopyrum elongatum. Next base: position 447,177,767 of record CM022303.1, read on the forward strand.
TTGTTTCAGGGTATACCATTAAGTCAAATTGGTTTCGGCACACGTCTGGAAATTCTTGGAGTGAGCCAGAATCATTCTGGAAACTTCTGGGTTTTTTCCGGAAGAAAAATCGGAAATGTTCCGGAGCTGCCGGAACCGCTTTGTTTGCTTTTCGCAGATGAAAATCACTAATCTGGAATTGTTTCGGAACACGTTGAAAATTATTTTAGTGGGTACTGGAAATGTTCTAAGCCCACATAAATATTTTCAGTTCGAATGGACGCTGAAAAATGTCGTCATGAATAGTGAAAGTGCTTTTTGGATATTTTTTGGAAAGCCACCTTTTAGGGCTTTTTCTAAAAGGCTTCTAGAAGGGCTTGGGGGCCAAGTAAGCCCCTCATGGGGGGCCCCCAAGGGGGTGGCCGGCCACATGTGTGGGGCTCCATGGAGCTCCACTTCCCTCCCCATTATGCCCTTCATGTGTGACATTTATATGGGCATTTTGGGTTTTTGTGTGCCATCCCTATCCCTTGGTTTTCCTATAAATAGGAGGTGAGGGGGCTTCCCAAAACACACACTCTTTCTCACATACAAGTGCCATGCAATAATATGGCTTCTCTCTCCCTCCCAGCGAAATAGTTTCGTAGAGCCGAAAGGCTGTCTGGGTTCCGGTGGGAACTAGTTCTGGACGGCGAAGCCCTGCCGAATAGATGACACCGTATGTGTGTAACTCTGTAGAGAGATCGTAGTTTCGGTCTTAGTTCGAGAGTGCCTCCCGAAGGGCTGTCCGTGTGACCTTCCGAGTTTCGAAGGTCCTCCCGAAGGGCTGTCCGAGTAACCGTCCGAGTTTCGAAGGTCCTCCCGAAGGGCTGTCCGCTACACCGTCCGAGGGATTGTCCGACCGCCTCCCGGAGGGCTGTCCGAGGGGCAGACAAGGGAATACATCCTCGCGGTTCGGAGGTTGTAAATCCTAGTTGCGGGGATCTGCACCACCGATCGTTCATCGACTCTACTTCCACTGCGCTACGAGTCGGTAACGAAAATGATCAAACCTTGTATGCAGTCTCCATAGTGGTCCTGGGCTGGTGCGTAGGTCGGATTTTTTTTTGTTTTCTGCTGCATTCCCCAACAGTGGCATCATGAGCCATGCTATGCGTAGATGCATGTTGCAATCTAGAATACATAGAGATGTATGGGTGTTGCACAATATAATTAGGTAGTAGATGAGTTCTATTACTGAAAATTATTTGTGCGGATAGCAGATGAAATCTGTTACCCGATGTTCCTGTTGCTTCCCTTGAATTTGCATAATCCTGATCTTGACGGCATGGTGGAATCTCACAAAGTTCTGGCAATCCGCGATCCTTTCATGCTGCTCCTGAGTATGCTGATTGACAGATCAACGAAGTGCTAACAGTTCTTTGGGTTCCACCATAGTTAAAGAAAGATGGATGTTTCGCAGACGAAATGGCAATGCAGATATGATCTGCACAGGGGTCATGCGTATGACAAAGTTTAGTATGGGGTTCGAGATTTTATTATCTCGTGCTTCATACACCCCGCAAAGTTAATCTAGCGACTTGAATTATCATACTTGATGATGGACGTTGGTAGCTTCGGTTTGTTTTGAAACCTTAGAAGCCACGTAAAACAAGTTTTTGCATGGACCGATTAGAGGCGTCTAACTTGGTTTTGCAGGATGGTTTGCATGTGCATGTGATGTGGTATAGCAGTGCTCATAATAATTTGATTATGTATGAGATGACTATATAATGTAAATTGATTAACATGACCTGCGTGTCATGATTCGGCATGATGGCTGGAGCCATATGCTTGCACTTTAAATGACCTGCGAGTCAACCTTAATTAATGCACTTATTTTATTAGCAATAGAGATAGCAATATTATCTGGTGCATCGACAAGGTGGTGGCAATCTTCGCAAAGGTGAACACCGACGCGAATGCCGAAGACGAAGAAATGAAAGACTTCTCCGTCAGAAAGGGCTATACCATATCATGCTATTATGAATTGCCTGAGATGTTTATCCCTTATGATGCACCCTTCTTGATTGTACGGTAGTCGCTTTTTATTAGGGTAATCTCTCACTGAAAATATCAAGTAGTTAGTGTTCTCCCAAGTGTAGCACCGTCACGGCACCTATCTTTTCGGGGTGCGCCGTGTCACACGGGTACGAACGATTAGAGAAGTGTGAGGCGGGTGAGTTGAGACCTTGCAGCGTGGTTGTCTTGACGTTCGGGCATGACCGTCATGAGCTCGGAACACACGCATCGAAAGATGAACAAGAGTCACATAGAGATGTGATTGGCAAGTTGGCCTACCGGTTGAGATTTTCGTCATCAGTGGTGTTACACCAATGGCGAGCAATTGAAATGCGGGTCTTATATCACTCAAAATCAATTATGAGAGATATTGATTTGAGTGGGAGCGCACTTTAGAATTAATTATTGTAATTCTTAGTGCAATTAATTATGGACACTGTCTAAGTGTTATATGCATAATAGTTGTAGAATAATGGCTCGTGTTTCCACCTTCCCTGTTAAAATTGAATAGCTGTTAAATATCTGGTTAAATCTTTACGGTTGGTAACGTAATGTGAGGATTATCCTCTAGAGTGCCGAGAAGGACTTGTCCTATCGCATGCTTTCGGTATTCTCCCGCTAATGCTATGGCTCATGTGACTCTCGTCCTTCGATCCAAAAAGCTAGAATTCCTTTTCAGTCAAAGTGCAATATGTTTGTTTCCATGAGACCCGAACTTCGAAAGTTTGGATAGTTATGTGATATTAATGGAATCTGAAAATCATTTTCAGAGACAGACAAAAGCTAAAAGATATGAGATATCCAAAGCACTGTTTGTTTGCAAACTATTAGTAAAGGTGTTTACTATGCATTAGACTGATAAGAGAGGGATCGAGAAGAACGCCTGTCATATGATGAAATGTGAATAAAACAACAACTTAAAGACAAAGGAAGTGCCTGAAGGGTGTTAGTGAAACTTTCACGCCTAGGAAGTCCAGGGCTAACGCCACTCTTAAGTTGAGTGCTTCTTTTGAGAGTAGGAGAAATACTGAAAGTTAAACTGTTAGAAGTATAAAGGCAATAAGAGATAAGACTGGAATATCCAGCTCATGTTTGAATGTCATACAAGTTATTGATGTATGGAAGGCTGGTCAAAGATATAGTTCTTGGGAGTTATGGTTAAACATGTTAATCACTAATTCTTGGGTATTGTGGTTTAATCACAGGAAAAACCTGTGCGATTGCATTCTCTTGCAATTTGATACAAGAACTATGGCCTAAAAGATTTGCCGGTAATGAGGTTCAGGTATACACATGGAACATAGTAAATGTTACTATACCTTCCATCGATGTATTACTGTCTGTATTTACTTTCATAATTCATTTAGAGTTTTACACACTCTAGCCCATTGCATAAGGTATCTTGCAAGAAGGTTGTTCATAAGAGAACTTTTGATGTTCAGTGTTATGAATAACATAAGGGCCATACTTTCATTATGAATGAGATGTATGTTATGAATATTGACAATAATATATTACCTCTGGATTTACTTTCATAATTCATTTTAGAGTCTTACACACTCTAGCCCATTGCACAATGTTGTTGCAAAAGGGTTGTTCATAAAAGAACAATTGTTGTTCAATATTATGAATAACATAAAGGGCCATGCTTCCATCCAAGATGGGACGTATGTTATGAATATTGATGGTAATATGATACATCCATAACACTGACGCTAAATGTCACAAGACTAACAGAATACCACACACGTGTGGCACTGCATTTGGTCACATTGGAGTAACCCACATGGAAAAATTCCATTATGATGGATTTTGAAGTTGTTTGATTTTCAATCATCTGGCACTTGCAACTTTCCTCCAAACGGTGAAGTGACTGAAAAACTGTTCACAGGCCATAAGGAACGAGCAACAAACTTATTGGTGACCATACATTTTGATGTGTGTAGTCCGATAAATGTTGTTGCAAGCAGTGGTTCTGTCTATCTTAAAAAATGACTCAAGTAGATATATGGATATTTACTTCATGAGACGCAAGTCTGGATCTTTTGAAATCATTCGAAAGGTTCTTAATATGAAGTATAAATTATTGCAACAAGAAAATTATGTTTCTGCAATTAGATTGCTGAAAGGAATATTTGAGTTACAAGTTTAGCGAATGTCTGATGAGTTGTGAAAAGAGTTTCATAACTTGCACCTCCTGGAACACCACTGTGAGTGGAATGTCCGTGAAGATGTAATCAAACCATTTGTGACATGGTAAGATCAAAGATGACATAAATAAATTTGCCATTATCCCTTTTAAAGTGATGCTTTAGAGACTGCGGCTTTTACACTGAAAAGAGCTCCATCGGGTCTGTTGAAATGACGCCATGGTATGGTACGCCCGACCATGTTATATCTTTTCTTAACATTTGGAATATGGGGATTGTGTAAAAGGTTACAAACATATTCCAAATCAGACAAGTGCTACTTTGTAGGTTATCCCAAGTAATTGGGTATTCCCCCACCGCTATACCGAGGCAAAGGATTTTGCCACAAAACCGTATGCTTTTAAAGAGAATAGTTCTTGCAAAAGGTGAGTGGGAGGATAGTGAAACTCGATGAGATAACCAGTATCTTCATCATCAGATCAAAGGAAAGGAACCTTGGAAGTGATTCTGGAGTTTCCTACTGCAACTGATACGGAAGTCTCTATAATAAAATGTATGGACTTCGGTCGAACTTGCAGCTGAACCACGTAGGCAAGGTTCGTGCAAACCTCTCAGGTGCGCAAACGAGATATCGTTGTTAGACAACAGTATACCTACGATACACAGGGAAGCGTTGATGGGCCCTGACTCCGGAATTGGCTAAATGCCAATACAATCAGAGATAGTCTCCATATAAATGTTTCAAGATTAAAATCTTGATACACCTTTCGGAAGACTTAGAGTCTGACGAATATTTATGGAACTAAAAACTAATAGGGATAAAAATGTTTTATCCATAAAGCTCGACTTGTTGCAATAACAAGTTCAAGGAGTTGACTACGATGAGGTTGTTTCACCATAGCGATGCTTAAAGTCGGTTCGGGTTGAACTAGCAATTAATACATATTTCAATCATGAGATATGAAACATGGATGACGAAAGGATTTCCATCTAATGGAAATGAAACCAAGGACTTGCATGTGTTACAGTCCAAGGTATTTTTTCATTTCAGAGGATGCTAGTAAGTACGCAAACTTCAGAGTTCCAGTGATGGACAGAAGAGAGCAAAATGGAGTTGGAATCTTCATATTTTGATGAAATGGTTAAAAGGGTTTTGACTTCATCAATGGGTAACGAAGATGCTTGTGATTCAAGAAAGTAAGTGGGAGCATAATAATATTTCTAAAAACATTGTGTGCTTGAAACATTGTTAATTGGAATTAAATTTCTTGACACGAATTAGGACTTCATTTGAAAAGGGTTTTTTGATGAAGTGCTTGGGCTAAATAGCCTTTATATTAGGCATGATGATCTATGGAGATAGATTTACCTAATGGGGCTGAGCAAAGATACGTATTGACAAGATGCTAAAACCTTTTAACATTTAAAACGCCAAGGAGTGATTCTTGCCGAAGTCACATGGAAAGAGTTTTTTGCAAGACTCGGTGTCCCAAAAACACTGATGAGCAAAATACATGATGGAGATTCCACACACCTTCAGGTTTGGATTAATCATATATTTCATGGTATGTAAAAACAACCAGATATGTCCAATACTCCAAAGTTGTTGCGAGTATAGATACCAAAGTGATCAAAGTAATGATCATGGGATAACAGTGAAAAATAGCATTGAGTACTAGAGTAGTACTGATGACATGTTTTCTCGCAAGCAGAGATTATGAAGTGCTCGTTGTAAGTAATTACATCAATACAGTCTTCATCAATGCTCCATGCGATTTTTGATTTAAATTTAGGGATTTGTGTTACACACAATGTGGTGGCAGAGTTAGTTGGAAATTGTTCCAAACAGGTTACTGTGGCGAATTCTATAACAAAGGCTAAATATGTTGACGCTTTACAAGCGACAAAGATGTTGTTGAATCATATAGTTCATTCATGAACTTAGTATGGTTCCAAGATGGCTTTGGTCAATGGGACACTATTGCATATAGTTGCTCCATAGCTCAGTCTGAGGAATCAGGTTTCGACCAATGATTCACACATATGCAAAGCCCAGTCCACACAAAATATGAATTTTGTGAAAACGTGAAAACTCGAGGATATGCAAAGATACACACGGAGCAGAAGTCGTCAGATCCGTTGGACATCAGGCTATACCACAAGTGAAGCATATTTACACCGGTGTGCCATAGGTGTAAAGTGCATTAGCATTAACTAGATTATTGACTCTAGTGCAAGTGGGAGTCTGTAGGAGATATGCCCTAGAGGCAATAATAAAAGTTATTGATTATCTCCCTGTTCATAATTATGTTTATGTTCCATTCTATAACTGCTATGGTTCTCGAGTCTGCAATAACCACGAGGCTCGGAGGAAGACTCATATGCACATGTGGGATAATAAACGGTAAAATGTATTCCTAGTCTGGCCTCTAAGACTAGCTCAAGTGTTGCATGATGGTTCTGTTTTCCTGATCATGGGCATGTCTATGCCAGCAACTTTGAGGGCACAATGTTAGAAGAGCATTTGTGTTGAATCGACCCGAATTGATGTTATGCTATGAGATACATTCGTCACAAGTTAATGGTTAATAACACAGAGATGGTTAACATTTGCATGATTCCTCAGACCATGAGAGTATCGAGTTTCTTCATGCTTGATTCATGAACTTTGGGGTTTGTTAAACGTCATCCGTAACTGGATGGCTATTATGGCGGCTTACGGGTTCATGCAAAAGTATGTCAAGTAACTTGATAGCTCAAGATTGGGATTTGCTCCTCCGACGATGGAGAGATATCTCTGGGCCCTCTCGGTGTTACAGTATCCATCATTGTTTGGCCAGACACTTTGTGATTTGATCACGGGGATGCCGGAACACGGTAACGAGAAAAGAGAACAATACCGGTAACGAGGTAACTGGCATAGTGGACAAGTTGTTGATCCACAGGGATGCCAACATGTCTCACCTCGGGTATTTGTAACATATCGCAAAGCAACAGGAATAGCACACGACAACTGGAGGTTCACTCGAATATTCATTCGTGTGGGTATAGGGGTCAATATGGGTGTGCACGGCTCCGATGTTGATCACTGATCGGAAGGGGTTCGGGGTCATGTCTATACTTCATCGAACCTATAGGGTCACATGCTTAAGGGTCATCTATCTGCTGAATACTAGACAAGGAGTCTGAGAGAAAGTCACCGAAAAAGTTTCGGAGACAGCGGAAGAGTTCCGGAGAGAGAACACCGAATAGTTTCGGTAAAACTGAGGGGGCTGCCCAAAACACACACTCTTTCTCACATACAAGTGCCATGCAATAATTTGGCTTCTCTCTCCCTCCCAGCGAAATAGTTTCGTAGAGCCGAAAGGCTGTCTGGGTTCCGGTGGGAACTAGTTTTGGACGGCGAAGCCCTGCCGGATAGATGACACATTATGTGTGCAACTCTGTAGAGAGATCGTAGTTTCGGTCTTAGTTCGAGAGTGCCTCCCGAAGGGCTGTCCGTGTGACCGTCCGAGTTTCAAAGGTCCTCCCAAAGGGCTATTCGAGTAACCGTCCGAGTTTTGAATGTCCTCCCGAAGGGCTGTCCGCCATACCGTCCGAGGGACTGTCTGACCGCCTCCTGGAGGGCTGTCCGAGGGGCAGATGAGGGAATACATCCTCGTGGTTGGGAGGTTGTAAATCCTAGTTGCGGGGATCTGCACCGCTGATCGTCATCGACTCTACTTCCGCTGTGCTATGAGTCGGTAACGAAATTGATCAAACCTTGTATGCAGTCTCCATAGTGGTCTTGGGCTGGTGCGTAGGTCGGAATTTTTTTGTTTTCTGCTGCGTTCCCCAACAGCGTGCGTGTGCACCTGTGCGTGAGCTCCGTATGAAGCCGCCACCCAGAGCATCCCAAGTGTGTGTGTGTGCTCTGCATGCTCCCATGCGTGTGTGTGCTCTGCTTCCTGGTTGCATGCGTGCTTGCTGTGTGCGTTGTTGCCTGCGTGCTCGCATACGGGCATCTGTTCATGCAGCTGTGCAGACCTTGGTCAAAAATTGATTTTGTATGTGTATCAATAGATGCATATCGATGTGCATATATTTTTTACAGTATTTTTTGGCTAAATAATCCATTCAAACGCATTGTTTATACCATAAAATTAGAATTAGTGCAATTTCGATTCAAATGCATGAAACTGGTCATCTACGACAAAAATGGTACAATCAACACTTAAACCCAATCAATAGAACAACAAAGGGCATTCTGATAATTTCAGTACATTTCTGCATCAGCTGTAGCTGCTACAACACGGCTACCAAATGACTGCACCTCAGCTCTAACCTTCCAGCCGTAGCTAGCAGCTACAGCTGCTTCTTCCAGCCGGAGCCGTCGCAGCTGCAGCGAGGGAAGTTGCAGCCCAAACAAACACACCCTAGGTCCCCTATGAAGAAGATCTGGGTACCTAAAAGTCATCTTCAGGAGCTTCCCTTGAATGTCATCATGACACCACGAGGGAAGAATACAAACCCTAGAGCAAAGGCTTCATATGGCCCCAAGGCTTCATATAGAAAGAGGACCTCATATGGTCACCCTAACACCAATGTTTTGCAGGGAAACTATCATCAGGCTCGTGAATATGAGCATATGTCTTCGAACCATTATGTTCACAAGTCGAAGAACTTTTCTGCTTATTCATTTGAGTACTATTCACCTCCTGCAAAACTATTTGCTAGGGCTTCAAGGCCAAAATTCTCAGATGCTGCACTTAGACTCATTGCTTCTAAGCCACCCCTTCAGATGTGGGTGGTTAATAAGAATTAACTTCTCTTGCAGGGTCGGGTTTCCAGCCGAAAAACATTGACTTCCGAAGACAATGTTGGGGACCTGAAAAGTCTTGTTGGGCGCAAGATAAGATGTCAAAATGGTCTTACCATTTATTTCGCCCGTGGTTTCCTAGATGATCGTCCTACCGTATCCTCAACTAAACTTACCTATGATGAAAGTCTCTATCGATACATGTTTGTTCTTCACAACACTCTTGGTGAAGACTATCCTACTAACTGCTCTATAGGGTACAACTCTGAAATCCACTGAATGGATCATGGACAGTGGCTGCACTAACCACATGACTGGTGACCGAAGTCTTCTCATGGACTCTACTATTCGACCATCTTCAAAAAGTCACATCACATTTGCTGACTGATACGTCTCCAACGTATCCATAATTTATGAAGTATTCTTGCCATGTTTGCAACAATTTTATATGGTTTTGGTATGATTTGCATGGAACTAACCCGGACTAACGCTGTTTTCAGCAGAACTACCGTGGTGTTATTTTTTGTGCAGAAATGAAACTTCTCCAAATGAGCTGAAACTTTTTGACGATTTTTTTTGGAACAAAAGAGACCCCCGAAGCTTTGTGGAAGGACCAGAAGGTGAAGGAGTAGGGCACAAGACACCGGGGCGCGCCAGGGGGGCCAGGCGTGCCCTGGTGGGTTGTGCTCACCTCGAGGCCCATCTTAGCGTGAAGGCAACGCCAAAAATTCCTATAAATAGAGAAACCATCGGGGGTAACCCTAGATCAGAAGTTCCGCCGCCTCAAGCCTCTGTAGCCACGAAAAACTAATCTAGACCCCGTTCCGGCACCCTGCCGGAGGGGGAAATCATCATCGGTGGCCATCTTCATCATCCCGGCGACCACCATGATGAGGAGGGAGTAGTCCACCCTCGGGGCTAAGGGTTTATACCAGTAGCTATGTGTTTAATCTCTCTCTCTCATGTTCTTGAGATATCACGATCTTGATGTATCGCGGGCTTTGTTAATATAGTCGGATCATATGGTGTTTTCCCCTCTCTATCTTGTTGTGAATTGAGTTTTCCCTTTGAGATTTCGTTCTTATCGGATTGAATACTTTTATGGATTTGAGAACACTTGATGTATGTCTTGCTATGAATACCCGTGGTAACAATGGGGTATCATATTTATTCACTTGATATATGTTTTGGCACTCAACTCGCGGACTCCCGTGGTGACATTGGGGTAATCTATGCATAGGGGTTGATGCACGTTCTTGTCTTTGTTTCTCCGGTAGAAATCTTGGGGCACTCTTTGAAGTTCTTTGTGTGAATTGAGTATTATGAATCTGAAATTGTTTGATGCATATTTTATAATCAACTCACGGATACTCGCGGTGACATTGGAGTATCTAGGTGACATTAGAGTTGGTTGATGTGTATCATATGGTGTTATTTTAGTACGAACTCTTGGTTAGATCGATCGGAAAGAATAGCTTGGTGTTATTTTAGTACGAACTCTAGGATAGATTGATCGGAAAGAATAGCTTTGAGGTGGTTTCGTACCCTACAAACAATTTCTTCTTATGTTCTCCGCTAGATAGGAACTTTGGAGTGATTCTTCATCGCACGTTGACGGATAGTTATATGATCCAATTATATTAGCATTGTTGAGAGATTGCACTAGCGAAAGTACGGACCCTAGGCCTCATTTTCAAGAAGTGCAATACCGTTTGTGCTCCATTTTATCAATTGCTACCTTGCTGTTTTTTATTGTTGCTATTACAAAAATCAATATCTACCATCCATATTACACTTGTATCACCATCTCTTCGCCGAACTAGTGCACCTATACAAATTACCATTGTATTTGGTGTCTTGGGGACACAAGAGAATTTTTATTATTTGGTTGCAGGGTTGTTTGAGAGAGACCATCTTCATCCTACGCCTCCCACGGATTGATAAACCTTAGGTCATCCACTTGAGGGAAATTTGCTACTGTCCTACAAAACTCTGCGCTTGGAGGCCCAACACGAGTCTACAAGAACAAGTTGTGTAGTAGACATCAAGCTTATTTTTGGCGCCGTTGCCGGGGAGGTGAGTGCTTGAAGGTATATCTTTAGATCTTGCAATTGAATCTTTTAGTTTCTTGTATTGTCACTACTTTGGTTTATACAAAGAAAACTACAAAAAAAATGGAATTGAGGTTGCATCATATTGTTCATCTTTATAATGTCTTTCGTGAAAATGATGGAAAGGAAAATTGTGCTCAATTAATAGAGGAAGAATTCTATAAAATGTTTGACAATAAATCTTTCAATGATGAGCATGATTGCAATGTTGTTGGTATGAACTCTTTGAATATCCATGATGCTAACGATATGCAAAGCCATAAGCTTGGGGATGCTATGTTTGATGAAGACGATATTTTTAGTCCCCCAAGTTTTGATGAGAAAATTTATTATGATGATTGCATGCCTCCTATTTATGATGATTATGGTGATGACATGTATGTTATAAAGAATAATGATAACCATGAAAGTTGTCATCGTGATTTTAATTTTCAATCACATGATAGTTATTTTGTTGAATTTGCTCCCATTACTATTCATGAGAATAAATTTACTTATGTGGATAGTAATAAAACTTTTATGTATGTGGATCATGAAAAGAATGCTTTATGTGATAGTTATATTTTTGAATTCATTCATGATGCTACTGAAAATTATTATGAGAGAGGAACTTATGCTTGTAGGAATTTCAATAATATCAAGTTTCCTCTCTATGTGTTGAAAATCGTGAAGTTTTGCTTGTTTTGCCTTCCTATGCTAGTTGATTCTTGTTCCCATAAGTTGTTTGCTCACAAAATCCCTATGCATAGAAAGTGGGTTAGGCTTAAATGTGCTTGCCATGTGATTCATGATGCTCTTTCTCATGTTTCAATTACTATTTTTATGCGAGTATCATTGAAATCATCATGCCTAGCTAAAAGGCATTAAAGAAAAGCGCTTGTTGGGAGACAACCCAACACTTTTACCTACTGTTTTTGTGTGTTCACATGGTTAGTCTACTGTAGTGATCTTGTTTTATAGCTTTTGTTTCAATAAAGTGCCAAGTAAAGCCTTTGGGATAGCGTGGATGATAGTTGACTTGATTCTGTGCAAAAACAGAAACTTTTGCATCCAGTACAGAAATTCCTGTATTTTACTGGCACGTGGAAAAATACTGAATTTTTTACAGTTAATGGGTATACAAATTTTCTACGTTTTCCTAATTTTTCAGAATTTTTGGACTTACACAAGGATGACCTTAATGCATATATTTATGTACTGTTCTGTTTTTGACAGATTCTGTTTTCAATGCATAGTTTGCTTGTTTTATGGTTTCTATGGCTTATGTTGGTTAATATAAATTGTGAAAATTGTAGAGTACAGTAGGCATTGTGTGAGAACAATTATGAATCTTGTCTTTGACAGTACCAAAGTGAATGATTTGTCTTTATCATACTAACCCATCTTACGAAGTTCCGTTAAGTTTTGTGTGATTGAAGTTTTCAAGTTTTGGGTGAGATATCGATATGAGGAGAATAAGGAGTGACAAGACCCTAAGCTTGGGGATGCCTAAGGCATCCCCAAGTAAATATTCAAGTAATATCCAAGCAACTAAGCTTGGGGATGCCCCGGAAGGCATCCCCTCTTTCGTCTTCAACATTATCGGTAACCTCACTTGGAGCTATAATTTTATTCATCACATGATATGTGTTTTGCTTGGAGCATCATTTTATTTTATTAGGATTTGCTTGCTGTTATTTAGAATAATGCTTTGCATATTTTATTTCAATAAAAATGTCAAGTATAACCTTTGCCATGCTTATTTTGCAAGTATATGAGTTGCTGTTTCAAAACAGAAAGTTTATCGCTGTTGCAAAAATTCTCCAGAAAAGTCAGAATGTGATAAAATGTTGAAATGTTTTGCAAAATAAGTTCTGATAAATTTTATACAGTGTGGTAAATTTTCAGAATTTTTGGAGTTAGGTAAGTATGAGTACAATTGCACTCTTTACAGACTGTCCTGTTTAAACAGATTGCTGTTATGTTCGCATTGTTTGCATATGTTTGCTTGTTTAATGATTCTATTTGAGGATAGGAGTATTAAATATGCAGAGGAATTTAGTATGCAATGTTGAATAATGATTTTAGTTATTTACTACAGTAGAGAATGATAAGGTTTTGCATTGATTTATACTAACTTATCTCACGATTTCTTGTTGAGTTTTGTGTGGATGAAGTTTTAAAGAATTAGGGAAACCATGATTTGAGAGGAATGAAGAAGACACGAGAGCTCAAGCTTGGGGATGCCCAAGGCATCCCAAGTTAATATTCCAAGAAGTCTCAAGCATCTAAGCTTGGGGATGCCCCGGTAGGCATCCCACCTTTCTTCATCAACAATTATCGGTTAGCCTCGGTTGAGCCTAAGTTTTTGCTTCTTCACTTGATGTGTGCTATTCTTAGAATGACATTTTATTTTGTTTTGCTTACTGTTTTAATAAAATACTTAGATCTGAAGTTTTAAATAAGAGAGAGTCTTCAATTAGCTACCCATTTACTTAACTACTCATTTGATCTTCACTTGTATCTTTTTGGAGTAGTTTGTCATTTACTCTCATGCTTCACTTAAATTATTTTGAGTGTTGAAAATTTTGAAGAAATACTTATGCTCTCGTGCTTCACTTGAATTTATTTTAGAGCTTGTTAGTAGCAATGGTAATATATAAATTTAGTCCCAAAGTAATGGATATTCAAGAGGGATATAATAAAAACTTTCATGTAGATCACTGGATATGATAAGTTTGATTTCTTGCAATAGTTTTGCGATATGGAGATAGTAATATGTGAGTCATGTTGGTGAGTAATTATGCTTTAGTAAGAATATTGGGGTTAAGGTTTGTGATTCCCTATGCAAGCACGAAAGTCAATAATTATGCAATGAAATTACATCCTAGTTGTGGTGCATTATTCGGTGTTAGTTATGCTCAATGCTCGTTTATGTGAATTTTCGTTTGTTGGTTGGTTGCTTCTCAATCTATTTGCTAGCCTCCATTTGTACTAAGTGGGAATACTACTTGTGCGTCCAAATTCTTAAACCCAAAGTTTTTCCACATGAGTCCACCATACCTACCTATATGCGGTATCCCCGTGCCGTTCTAAGTAAATTTGTATGTGCCATCTCAAATTTTCAAAATAAATTTCCTTTTTGTGTGCTCGTACCGCTCATGAAGTGGCAGGGGGTGGCCAATATTTTCCATGCTAGATGTGTTATTCTCAAGATGAGTGTTTATTCACTTGTCATTGCACGAGAGTACGGCAAAGGTATTAGGGATGCCCAGTCCCGAAATGATTTTTTTTACTTTATGTTGTCAAATAATAAATTCCTTGGAAAGTGTTGGTATGGAGGGCACCCGTGGATACGTCTAGCCATGGATTGTGAAAGAATGGTGGAAAAAGGAATAAACTTTATTTTTCTGTTTGGGAACCGCCTATGATATATCTAGCATGGAAAGTGTTGGGGATTACTCGGTCGTTTTCGTTGACGGGAAAAGTATGCCTCCCAAAATCTTTTATCTCTTAATTTAAGCTTTGAGCTCTGGCACCTCTACAAATCCCTACTTCCCTCTGCGAAGGGCCTATCTATTTACTTTATGCAATTTTTATTTTTATTTGAGTCTCCATCTTCTCTTATAAAGCACCATATAGGGGCACTATGATCGTACTTGAGCATTGGATGTAGCTAATAGCCTAATATGCGAGTGTGTTTTGCGAATGGATCAATGATTGAGCATGATGGGCTAGGGATAACTTTATTTAGTGTTGATATTTTGAAAGACATGGTTGCTTGTCGATATGCTTGAGTATTGATGTCTTCATGTCAAATTATAGACTATTGCTTTGAATCATTCAAGTCCAAATGTCCATGCCACAAAAGAAAGAGTATATGATGAATATGATAGGTAGCTTTCCACAACAAAAATTCCGTTTTCAATTGCTACTTTATCATGATAAGTTTTATGAGAAAGAGTTGTTGTTATGATGCTAGAAAAAGTGATAGAAATTATCATTGATCAAACTTATGCATTTTGCTAGCATTCACACTTCATAAATTATTTCTTTTATCATTTACCTACTCGAGGACGAGTAGGAATTAAGCTTGGGGATGCTGATACGTCTCCAACGTATCCATAATTTATGAAGTATTCATGCCATGTTTGCAACAATTTTATATGGTTTTGGTATGATTTGCATGGAACTAACCCGGACTGACGCTGTTTTCAGCAGAACTACCGTGGTGTTGTTTTTTGTGCAGAAATAAAAGTTCTCCAAATGAGCTAAAACTTTTTGACGATTTTTTTTGAACAAAAGAGACCCCCGAAGCTTCGTGGAAGGACCAGAAGGTGAAGGAGTAGGGCACAAGACACCGGGGCGCGCCAGGGGGCCCAGGCGCGCCCCGGTGGGTTGTGCTCACCTCGAGGCCCATCTTAGCGTGAAACCAACGCCAAAAATTCCTATAAATAGAGAAACCATCGGGGGTAACCCTAGATCAGAAGTTCCGTCGCCGCAAGCCTCTGTATCCACGAAAAACCAATCTAGACCCCCTTCCGGCACCCTGCCGGAGGGGGAAATCATCACCGGTGGCCATCTTCATCATCCCGGCGGCCACCATGATGAGGAGGGAGTAGTCCACCCTCGGGGCTGAGGGTTTGTACCAGTAGCTATGTGGTTAATCTCTCTCTCTCTCTCGTGTTCTTGAGATGTCACGATCTTGATGTATCGCGGGCTTTGTTAATATAGTCGGATCATATGGTGTTTTCCCCTCTCTATCTTGTTGTGAATTGAGTTTTCCCTTTGAGATTTCGTTCTTATCGGATTGAATACTTTTATGGATTTGAGAACACTTGATGTATGTCTTGCTATGAATACCCGTGGTGACAATGGGGTATCATATTTATTCACTTGATATATGTTTTGGCACTCAACTCGCGGATTCCCGAGGTGACATTGGGGTAATCTATGCATAGGGGTTGATGCACATTCTTGTCTTTGTTTCTCCGGTAGAAATCTTGGGGCACTCTTTGAAGTTCTTTGTGTGAATTGAGTATTATGAATCTGAATTGTTTGATGCATATCGTATAATCAACTCACGGATACTCGCGGTGACATTGGAGTATCTAGGTGACATTAGAGTTGGTTGATGTGTATCATATGGTGTTATTTTAGTACGAACTCTTGGTTAGATCGATCGGAAAGAATAGCTTGGTGTTATTTTAGTACGAACTCTAGGATAGATTGATCGGAAAGAATAGCTTTGAGGTGGTTTCGTACCCTACAAACAATTTCTTCTTATGTTCTCCGCTAGATAGGAACTTTGGAGTGATTCTTCATCGCACGTTGACGGATAGTTATATGATCCAATTATATTAGCATTGTTGAGAGATTGCACTAGCGAAAGTACGGACCCTAGGCCTCATTTTCAAGCATTGCAATACCATTTGTGCTTCGTTTTATCAATTGCTACCTTGCTGTTTATTATTGTTGCTATTACAAAAATCAATATCTACCATCCATATTACACTTGTATCACCATCTCTTCGCCGAACTAGTGCACCTATACAAATTACCATTGTATTTGGTGTGTTGGGGACACAACATACTTTTTATTATTTGGTTGCAGGGTTGTTTGAGAGAGATCTTCATCCTATGCCTCCCACGGATTGATAAACCTTTGGTCATCCACTTGAGGGAAATTTGCTACTGTCCTACAAAACTCTGCGCTTGGAGGCCCAACACGAGTCTACAAGAACAAGTTGTGTAGTAGACATCACTGACACCGGTAAAAGCAAGGTATTGGGGCTTGGTAGGGTTGCTATCTCAAAGGATTAACACATGGATAAAGTGATGCTTGTTGAATCCCTTGGATACAACCTAATCTCTGTCTCAATGCTTTGTGATCTTGATGTGATTGTGATCTTTGGAAAATATCGATGTCTTGTGCTTATGGCTTCTGACAAATCTCAAGTCTTTGAAGGTTATCGAAGAGGTGATCTGTATATGGTAGATTTCTCCGCAGGACCACGACTTGCCTTATGTGTTCTAGCAAAAGCTTCAGAGTGCTGGCATTGGCATCAAAGGCTAGGACACGCGGGCATGAGGAACTTGCACACAGTTGTGAAGAAGAAGCATATTATTGGCATCAAGGGCGTCAAGTTCAAGAAGGACCATCTATGTGGTGCTTGCGAAGCTAGGAAGATGACTAGGACAAAACATCGCTCGAAGACAATCATGACGACCTCACGTCCCTTCGAGCTGCTTCACATGGAATTATTTGGCCCTACTCATTACTCAACCCTTACTACTACTGCACATCTCTATGGCTTCGTAATTGTTGATGATTATTCTAGATATACTTGGGTGCACATAATTCTCTGCAAGACTAAAGTGCAGGATGCCTTTAGGCAATTCGCCAATTGTGCCATGACCAACTATGGCATCAAGATCAAGCACATTAGGAGTGAAAATGGCACTGAGTTCAAGAACACCAGCCTCGACACTTATCTTGACAGTTTGGGCATCACGCATGAGCTCTCAGCTCCATATACTCCCCAACAGAATGCCGTCGTGGAGTGCAAGAATAGGACACTTATTGAGATGGCTCGTACGATGCTTCATGAGTACAAGACGCCGCGAAAATTCTGGCATGGAGCCATTGATACTGCATGCCATATTATCAACAAAGTATATCTTCACAAGTTCTTCAAGAAGACATCCTATGAACTACTCACTGGTAAGAAGCTAAATGTAAGTTATTTCAAAGTCTTCGGTGCAAGGTGTTGGATAAGGGATCCACATCATACTTCCAAATTTGCACCGAAAGCACATGAGGGTTTTATGCTTGGCTATGGAAAGGATTCGTACACCTACAAGGTCTTCAACCTCTTTCACTATAAAGTGGTTAAAACTGTAGATGTGCGGTTCAATGAGACTAATGGCTCGCAAAGAGAGCACCTGCCAAATGTGTTAGATGAAGTACCGGCATGTGAATCTATCAAGCTAATGGGTACTGGAGAAATCATACCCACTATGGAACAAGGTGATGATGATGTCATAATTCCAGCTCCTATTCAGCATGAAGACACTACTGAGCATGAAGAAAATGCTGAGAATGAAGACAATGACCAGCAACAGCAAAGTCTTCACCTTGTTCATCCTTATGTTGCTAATGAAGTTCAGATTGAGAAGATAATTGATAGCATCAATGCACCTGGTCCACTCACTCGATCAAGAGCTACACAACTAGCAAACTTTTGTGGGCACTTTGCATTCGTCTCCATATTCAAACCCAAAAAGGTTGATGAAGCTTTCATGGAACCAAAATGGATTCAAGATATGCAAGAAGAGCTTCAACAATTCAAGCTCAACAATGTGTGGGAGCTAGTCAAATGTCCTGATCCATGCAAGCACAATATTATTGGCACCAAATGGATGTACCACAACAAACAAGATGAACATGGTCAAGTTGTCAGAAACAAAGCTCGTCTTGTTGCTCGAGGTTATACACAAGTAGAGGGAATTGACTTTGATGAAACCTTTGCTCTCGTGGCAAGGCTTGAAGCCATTCGCATACTGCTTGCCTATGCAAATCACAATGATATCCTCCTGTATCAAATGGATGGGAAGAGTGCTTTCCTGAACGGCCAAATTGAAGAAGTCTATGTTGCACAACCTGCTCGTTTTGAAGATCCAAAGCATCCTGACATGGTCTACAAGCTCAACAAGGCACTGTATGGCCTCAAACAAGATCCTCGTGCTTGGTATGACACACTCAAAGAATTCCTGAAGAGCAAAGGCTTAAGCCCTGGTTCTCTGGATCCCACTCTCTTCACGAAGACATATGACGGAGAACTGTTTGTATGCCAAATCTATGTGGATGACCTTATCTTCGGCTACACTAACAAAAGATACAATGATGAGTTCAGTCATATGATGCAAGAGCAATAACAGATTTCCATGATGGGGGAGCTGAAATTCTTTCTTGGTCTTCAAATCCGTCAACAAAGCAATGGCATATTCATATCTTAAGAGAAGTATCTCAAAGATTGTCTGAAGAAGTTTGGTATGCAAGACTGCAAGGGTTACAAGACGCCAATGCCAACCAATGGTCAATTGGGCTCCGACGATAATGGTAAAGAGTTCGATCAAAAGATATACCGCTCCATGATTGGTACTTTATTGTACTTATGTGCATCTAGGCTAGCTATAATGCTTAGCGTTTGCATGTGTGCCTGATTCGAAGCGGCACCAATGGAGTCGCATCACCTCGCGGTGAAGCAAATACTTTGATATTTTGCTCACACTCCAACGCTAGGATTATGGTATCCAAAGGGCTCAGAGTTTGATCTAGTTGGATTCTCATATGCTGATTATGTTGGTGACAAGGTGGATCGCAAGTCTACATCAGGCACATGCCACTTCCTTGGTCGATCACTTGTCTGTTGGTCTTCAAAGAAACAGAACTGCGTATCACTCTCTACTGCTGAAGCTGAATACATTGTTGCTGGATCTTGCTATGCTCAGCTTCTCTGGATGAAGCAAACCCTCAAGGACTATGGCATCAATAAGAAGATGGTGCCCCTCTAATGCGATAATGAAAGCGCCATCAAGATTGCACACATTCATGTTCAGCACTCCAAGACAAAGCACATTTAGATTTGTCATCATTTTCTCAGAGATCATGTGTTGAAGGAAGACATTGATATCATTCACGTCAACACTGAAGAGCAATTGGCAGATATCTTCACAAAGCCTTTGGATGAGAAGAGATTTCGCAAGCTGCGGCGTGAGCTAAATATTTTAGAATCCTCAAATGTCCCGTGAATGGACACACATCCTAACGCTTATGCATGTTGATGACTTAAATCACTGGTACATCGAGCTGCTATACAAACGGTTTTTAATCCCTTTCCGCGATGGCATTTTAAACCGTCGCCTTGCTAGTGTGTGCATTAGGGGGGTCCTTCCCACACGACCCCGAAACTGTCGGGGATAGGGAGTAGCAATGCATACGTTTTGCATAACTAAGCATATGCGATGCCAGCATCTATCCCAAACACGAGTCTTCAGACAACTGTTTGTGATATCTTGCATATCCCAAATGCTACATCCTTGCTACTCATTTGTGCTCGCATTACCATCGCAGTCGGTATTCTGTGGTGCTACATTTACGATGCACGCCCCATCACAAGCAGTTGACGAATATAGAACGTGTATGATAAGTAGACAACCACACACATTCACTTCTCCCGAACCGTATGCGATATATAATTAAGAAGTTTAGCTAATCATCGTACGAGTGTCTGATAGGATTACAAAACGTCGGACCGTCGTACCAGTGTCGTACAGGATAACTATCACACACGCTATTATGTGGTGCAACGTTTATGACGCGTACGACATCCGAAATAGTTCATGATTGTAAACCAAGTGCGATAAGGTGACTATCACAAACATTTAGTTTGCACGCACTATTTGTGATATTGTATGACATCACACATGCTTAGCAAATGGCAACTGTGTGCATGGTCGCACACGTTTCCTCTCTACAAACTGTTTCAGTTTATGATGTATATCACACACGTTTGTGCTTTAAGGACCGTGTGCGCCGTAATGACCTGCAGAGCGTATTTTCACCCTAATTTAATTGCTGCTATTTAAAATTGTACCAAATTTGAATTTGAATGTAGGCTATAACTTCATTCATATCCATCAGGTTCAACAAGCAATGCATTATTCAATTCTCAGGTACATATGTTCAAGAATTACATAAAAAAAAGAATTACATAAGCACCAAATAAAGAATGATGAACTAGGGTTGTATACTTGTACTACTAAATACGATAAAGAAAGAGGCGAAAGACATTCTGGTTGCTGAACAAGGTGAAGCGGAATGCCCCTATTGTGCTCTCCTCTATGCGGAAGGCAAGCACGACTCTAGTCCAACCCCTTGTGATGGCTGGCCGCCAATAATGTAGTTCAAGAGGTAATCTTGAGTAAACTGCTTCGGGAACCACTGCAAAGGAAAAAGATTCAGACATTGTCATCTAACACGACTCATTATGGGCAGTAAAAAGAAGGCTGCAGAGTTCTTACATACCATGCTGCAGTTCGTTGTTGTCTTGGATAAAGTGTAAACAAATAGTTTAATTGCCATCTTTTGACCCATTTTACTAACAACCTTTATCAGTTTCCTCACTTGATGCTGGTTCATGAATATCTCATTGCCACATATGCAGAAAGGGTCGAAGCGTGGATCTTTACCAATGACATATGTACCTACAAGCACCAAGTTAATATTAGAAGCTAAACAACAATTGCACAATGATGTAGTACAACACTTCCTCCGTGTCGGTGTACTAAGTATTGGGCCATTAGTACCCCTTACTTGTGCACGGGCAGTTGTAGCCGTCCTCCCGGCAAGGCTTGCCGGGATCAGCTCGAGATCGATTTAAGTTATCAAGGAAATCATCAAGTCAGAGGTCTGAGGATCAGCAAATAAGCAAAGCTGGAAATCGAAGACCAGCCTCCACGGCAAGATCCTTGGCGGGGTGGCCTGAGGAACCTGGCAAGGATCGGCGCTCGGCAAGGCTTGGCGCCCGGCAAGGATCGGAGCCCGGCAAGGCTTGGCGCCCAGCAAGTTTCGGCGCCTGGCGAGGTTCTGCCACTGTGCCACCGCTTCGGCACAGTGACGAGTCTGACATTTTGGCTCCTTCCATGGATGCGTGGCGGCGCGCCAGTGGAGGAGAGCTTAAGCGGTGCTGATGGGATGGCCCCTTTTTCCATCCCCAAGAAAGTGAGGACACCTAAACGGACACCTCACGGTGCATTAAATGCGCTTGTCCTAATCCGTCAGGGGTTAGGTATGATACCCTGTAGCTACTTTACACCTCAATGTATGTACATTTTGCCACTATGGAGACCCCTTTGAGCATATAAAAGGAGGCCCAAGGCAACTGCTACAGGGGAGGAGGACTTCTGGCCCATTCTGCATGCGTAGCTGCTCTTTGAACGTACTGTTCATTGCGAGCGCTCCTGAAGGCTGGGCTCAAGAACATCAATAAGAACACAAAGCAGGAGTAGGGTTTTACGCTGATCAGCGGCCCGAACCTGGGTAAAAACCTCACGCGTCGGTCACCAGTTCTGCTCTTTGCGTGTACCTCTCCCCCCACCGAATCGTAAAAGGGGTCTCTCGGGATCCCATAGGTGTCGTGCCCCGACATCTTTGTACTAAGTATTGGGCCATTAGTACCCCTTACTTGTGCACGGGCAGTTGTAGCCGTCCTCCCGGCAAGGCTTGCCGGGATCAGCTCGAGATCGATTTAAGTTATCAAGGAAATCATCAAGTCAGAGGTCTGAGGATCAGCAAATAAGCAAAGCTGGAAATCGAAGACCAGCCTCCCCGGCAAGATCCTTGCCGGGGTGGCCTGAGGAACCCGGCAAGGATCGGCGCCCGGCAAGGCTTGGCGCCCGGCAAGGATCGGCGCCCGGCAAGGCTTGGCGCCCAGCAAGGATCGGAGCCCGGCAAGGCTTGGCGCCCAGCAAGTTTTGGCGCCTGGCGAGGTTCTGCCACTGTGCCACCGCTTCGGCACAGTGACGAGTCTGACATTCTGGCTCCTTCCATGGATGCGTGGCGGCGCGCCAGTGGAGGAGAGCTTAAGCGGTGCTGATTGGATGGCCCCTTTTTTCATCCCCAAGAAAGTGAGGACACCTAGACGGACACCTCACGGTGCATTAAATGCGCTTGTCCTAATCCGTCAGGGGTTAGGTATGATACCCTGTAGCTACTTTACACCTCAATGTATGTACATTTTGCCACTGTGGAGACCCCTTTGAGCATATAAAAGGAGGCCCAAGGCAACTGCTACAGGGGAGGAGGACTTCTGGCCCATTCTGCATGCGTAGCTGCTCTTTGAACGTACTGTTCATTGCGAGCGCTCCTGAAGGCTGGGCTCAAGAACATCAATAAGAACACAAAGCAGGAGTAGGGTTTTACGCTGATCAGCGGCCCGAACCTGGGTAAAAACCTCACGCGTCGGTCACCAGTTCTGCTCTTTGCGTGTACCTCTCCCCCCGCCGAATCGTAAAAGGGGTCTCTCGGGATCCCATAGGTGTCGTGGTTCGGGGTGTCCCTACGAAAAGGTTTCTGCGCATAGATCCCAAGATGCGCAGGACCAACATGCACACCGAGCTGCCGGCGAGGGTGGCGCGCGGTCGCGTGACCGTGGCGGTGCTCCTTCTAACTTGGTTAGGAGTCAGAGCACCTCACGTACTTCGCACCTGTCGCCGCCACCTACGCCAGCGGAAGCCTTGGCACGTGCGCAGTTGCTCCTAGATTTTCCTCCCGCCCCGGAGAGGATGGAGGAGTGGCGAGCTACCATCCAGAGCCTTATCGGCTTCGCTAATAAGGATGGACCACAAGAGGCAGAGCCCTCTCAGCGGAAGCCCGTCGATCCGATGCGAGCCGGTGGAGAGAAAACCGGAGGTGGCGCGACTACAGTGCACTCTCCTCCGCGACATTAGCGGCGGCCGACGGCTCAGCAAGTTGACCGCCATGAAGAAGTTTCCACAGAGTCGTCCGATCCGCGGATGCGCCGTGATCAGCGTCTGGTTCTCCAGGAACGAGGCAAGGAGGACGCTCGAACAACCATCGAGCGGCAACGGGAAGCGCGCTATCAGTCTGATAAGCGCGCGGGGCCAGTTGTCGACGAGCCCGCGCCAGGGAACGTAGGAGACCTGCCTTACGAGGTGGGACCTCCAGCGTTTACCCGTGAGCTGCGGCAGGTCCAGTGGCCCAATCTCCGAACCTTCAAGCCAGAGGTCCCGGAGAAGTATGACGGCAAGATCCATCCCTCAGAGTTCCTGAGCATCTACACCATTGCGGTGCAAGCTGCCGGGGGTCGAGATGACAAGATACTCGCCAACTACTTCCCGTTGGTGCTCAAACCCAACGTCAGGTCGTGGTTGATGCATCTGCCGGAGGATTCTATTTCTTGCTGGTCAGATCTGTGCCATCAGTTTGTTGGCGCCTTTGTTGGAGGCCACCAAGCTCCTGGCCAAGAAAGTGATTTGCACATCATCCCTCAGAAGGAGGGCGAGTCCTTGCGCAAGTTTATGCAGAGATTCAGCCGGGTGCAGTACAATATTCCTGATGTTCATCCTGCCGCTGTCATTAGCGCATTTCATCAGAACGTGCGTAACCGCAGGATGCGGGAAGAGCTGGCGATGAACAAAGTCAGGAGTATTGCCGAGCTTTACACTTTGGCCGACAAGTGTGCTTGAGCTGAAGAGGGGAGAAAACTCCCCGGTGAAGCTGTTGGTGCGGCAGGCGACTCAGAAGAAGAAGATGCCGCGACTCCATCAAGGAAAGGCCGACGGCGGAATAGGAAGCGCGGAGGCAAGGCCGTGCTTGCCGTCGAGGAATCCGGCAACCCTGGCGCCGCCAAGAAGGCCAAGGTTAGCGCCCCCGGCAAGGATCTTGCCGGGTGCCCTTCCTGTCAGGCCTTGGCGGCTGCCGACAAGTCGGAGAACTCCGGCAAGCAATATTGCAAGATCCATCGCACTAAGGGCCACGATCTCCAGGACTGCCGGCAAGTTGAGCAGCTTGCCGAGAAGCAGAAGGCCGAATACGAGAGGCGAGACAAGGAGAAGGCCCAAGATGGTGGTGAGGGGTCCGGCAAGAAACGCGGTGGCCGAGGGGGTCGCCGCGGCAAGGCCAAGCAGCAGAAGGATCGGCCCGCTCGGGGCCGAGATAAAGAAGGAGATGATGATGAGGAAGATGATGAATCCAGTGAGCAGGAATTCCAGAAGGCTACGGAGGCTATGTTCATTGATGGGGGTGCCTCGCTGCATTCTTCCCACCGCCAACTTAAACAGTGGGTGCGGGAGGTTAATGCGGCAGAGCCATCCCCCGATGCTTGTAGGCCTCTGAAGTGGTCCAGCACGCCTATCATCTTTGACGCCGAGGATCACCCTGATCGCACAACTGCGGTCGGGTGTTTGCCATTGTTGGTTTCCCCGACAATTCGCAACCTCAAGGTGACGAAGATGTTAGTTGACGGCGGGGCCGGCCTAAACTTAATATCACCAGACGTGCTCACAAAGCTTCAGATTCCTGACGAAGACCTCGAGGAAACGGGTACGTTTCAAGGGGTCAACCCGGGAAGAACCCAGCCTAAGGGCAAGATCACGCTGCCGGTAACATTTGGCAGCGAGCTTAACTTCATGACCAAAAAGGTGGTGTTTGATGTCGCCAAGATCCCCATGTCATACAATGGGATCCTTGGCCGGCCAGCGCTGGCTAAGTTCATGGCGGCATCACACTACGCATACAACGTCTTGAAGATGCCTGGGCCGTTGGGCGTCATCACTATCCATTCTGACAAGAGGGATGCGCTCATCTGTGCCGACCAACTTTACCGGGAAGCAGTTGCAGCACCTGCCATCAAGGCATCTGCTCCTGCCGCTGGAACTCCCGGAGGGAAGAAGAAGACCGGCAGGAACCTTGGCGCGAACTCCGGCAAGCGCGCCTCCTCGGAGTGCTGCGCTTCCGTCGAGGACGTACCAGAGAGTTCCACCGGCAAGAACAAGAAGTCCAAGGCTGCCCCGCCGGAAACTAAGAAGGTGCCTGCCAGGGAGGACGGAACGGGGGGAACTTTCACCATAAGTTCCACCCTAGATGACAAATAGGAAAGCGCGCTCGTTGCTTTCCTGCGGGCGAATGTCGACGTGTTTGCATGGCAACTGTCTGACATCCCCGGCGTTCCCAGGAAAGTAATTGAGCACCACCTTGCTGTCTGTCCCCATGCGCAGCCCGTCAAGCAAAGGGTGAGGAAACAGGCCTCGGAGCGGCAAGAATTCATTGCCGAAGAAATTAAGAAGCTGGAAGCGGCAGGACTGGTCAAAGGAGTGCTTCATCCAACCTGGCTGGCTAATCCGGTTGTAGTGCGGAAAGCGAACGGGAAATGGAGGCTTTGTATCGATTACACAGATATCAATAAAGCTTGTCCAAAAGATCCTTTTCCCTTGCCGCGCATCGACCAGATCGTGGATGCCACCGCTGGTTGTGATCTCCTGTCCTTCCTTGATGCCTATTCAGGATATCATCAGATTTTTATGGCAAAGGAAGATGAAGAGAAGACCGCCTTTATCACCCCATGTGGTACGTATTGTTTTATACGGATGCCTTTCGGGTTGAAAAGTGCTGGTTCAACATTTGCCAGAGCAATCCAGATTGGTTTTGAGCCACAACTCCATAGAAATATGGAGGCGTATATGGATGATATAGTGGTCAAAACTAAGGATAAAACAACACTCATTCAAGACTTAGAAGAAACATTTGCAAACTTGCGCAAGATCAACTTGAAGCTCAATCCTGAGAAGTGCGTGTTCGGTGTTCCTTCCGGCAAGCTCCTTGGATTCTTTGTATCTTGCCGGGGAATCGAAGCGAACCCCGACAAGATCAAAGCCATTGAGCAAATTGAAGCGCCGAGACGCGTCAAGGATGTGCGCCGTCTTGCCGGCTGTGTTGCTGCTCTAAGCAGGTTTATTTCCAAGTCTGCTGAGTGTGCCCTGCCCTTCTTCAAAATTTTGAAGAAGGCAGGTCCAATGAAATGGACTCTGGAAGCGGAGGCAGCGCTGCAAGATTTGAAGAAATACCTTTCTTCTCTGCCGACGCTAGTCGCACCTAAACCACAAGAGCCGTTGCTGCTGTATTTGGCGGCAACAAATCAAGTGGTTAGTGCTGCGCTGGTGGCGCAGAGGGAAGCTGATGAGGAGGCAACATCAGCGGCAGGACCGCCAGATGGTGCAGCAAGATCTTCCCCGGCAAGGGATGATCCTGGCAAGACGGGATCTGCGCAGACAGAAGAGCCCGTGCAGAAGAAAAAGGTGGTGCAACGCCCAGTTTATTTTGTTAGCTCCCTCTTACAAGGGGCTAGATCAAGATATTCTGGTGTGCAGAAGTTGCTTTTCGGCCTCCTTATGGCCTCAAGAAAGCTGCGCCATTATTTTCAAGCACATGAGATCACCGTCGTCACTCGCTTTCCGTTGCAACGGATTTTGCAAAATCCGGAAGCAACCGACAGGATCGTGGAGTGGGCGTTGGAGCTGTCCAGCTTTGGTCTTAAGTTTGAAAGTACTTCGACGATTCAGAGCAGGGCCTTGGCGGAGTTCATTGCAGAATGGACCCCGACGCCAGACGAAGAAGTTCAAGAAACAAGTCTCCCCGGCAAGGAAACCGATCAGCAATGGGTTATGTACTTTGACGGGGCTTTTTCGCTGCAAGGCGCCGGTGCTGGTGTGCTGCTTGTCGCACCCACCGGAGAGCACCTCAAGTATGTAGTCCAAATGCATTTTCCCCGGGAGAGTTCAACCAATAACACTGCAGAGTACGAAGGTTTGCTTGCCGGTCTCAGGATCGCAGCAAACCTTGGTATCAGAAAGCTCATTATCAAAGGTGATTCACAGCTTGTCGTCAGGCAGGTCAACAAGAACTATCAGAGCCCATTGATGCAAGCCTACGTAGATGAAGTGAGGAAATTGGAAGAGCGCTTTGACGGTCTCCAAATGGAGCACGTTCCTCGTGCCGAGAACAGCGTTGCTGACGACCTGTCAAAGCGTGCTGCCCTCAAGTTGCCTGTGGAACCAGGAACTTTTGTGCTCCAATTGACTCAACCATCCGTGGCGCCATCGACGCGGCAAGAAAAGAGAAGAAAGTTGAACTCTGGCCAGTACTTCCCGGCAGAGCTCCCCGGAGCCGCCGGCAAGGAAGTTGCCGGGATCGACACGCCTGCTGAGGAACAACAGGCTCCGGCAGGGCCTCAGGCCCTTGCTGTCGAGACAAACGTCCCCCCGGCGGAGGAGATGCCTTTAGTCCTAGCCGTCGAGCCTCAGGCTCCAGCATGGGCGCAGCACATTGTCCATTTCCTTCAGACAGGTGAACTCCCTGAGGAACAAGAAGAAGCGGAGAGAGTAGCCCGTCGGTCTGTTATGTACAAATTCGTCGATGACGCCCTGTACAGAAAGAGACCAAACGGTGTGAAATTGAAGTGCATTCCTTGGGAGGATGGACTAGAGCTGTTGGCAGAGATACATGGGGGCATGTGTGGCTCTCACATAGGGTCAAGAGCGCTTGCCGGGAAAGCATTCCGGCAAGGTTTCTTTTGGCCCACCGCCCTCCAGGATGCGACTGCACTAGTAACCAGGTGTGAAGCGTGCCAGTTTCATTCAAAGAAATTACATCAGCCAGCTCAAGCTCTTCAAACAATCCCTCTCTCCTGGCCATTTTCGGTCTGGGGGCTCGACATACTGGGCCCCTTCCCCCGTGCTGCCGGGGGCTTTGAGTACTTGTACGTTGCTATCGACAAGTTCACGAAGTGGCCGGAGGTGGAAGCAGTGAGGAAGGTGACAACGCAGTCGGCTGTCAAGTTCTTCAAAGGAATTGTTTGCCGTTTCGGTGTGCCTGACAGGATCATCACCGACAACGGCACGCAGTTCACAAGTCGCACCTTCATGCAGTACGTCCAAGACCTTGGCGGCAAGATTTGTTTTGCCTCTGTTGCTCACCCGAGAAGCAACGGCCAAGCGGAGAGGGCCAATGCTGAAGTGCTGCGCGGTCTCAGGACCAGAACTTTTGAAAGGCTGAAAAAGTGCGGAAGACGCTGGATTGATGAGTTGCCGGCGGTTCTTTGGTCAATCGGAACGACACCAAATCGAGCCACCGGCCAGACGCCCTTCGCTCTAGTGTATGGAGCGGAAGCAGTTCTCCCCACAGAACTCATATACGGATCTCCTCGAGTGCTCGCTTATGATGAGCTCGAGCAAGAGCAACTGCGGCAATATGACGCTGTGCTCCTTGAGGAGAATCGTCTTCAGGCTGCTGTGCGAGCTGCACGCTACCAGCAAGCTTTGCGCCGCTATCATAGCCGCAAGGTTCATGCCCGAAGCTTTGAGGAAGGCGATCTTGTTCTTCGACAGATTCAGTCCGCCAAGAATTCAAACAAGTTGACGCCAAAGTGGGAAGGCCCTTATCGGGTAGTACGAGTCACCAGGCCTGGCGCTGTCCGCCTGGAGACCGAGGATGGCGTTCCAGTGAGTAATTCCTGGAATATCGAACATCTTCGCAAGTTCTATCCATAAGGCGCAGTTGCCGGGGGCTCCCGGCAACCACCTTTTTGTACAAGTCTTGCCGGCAAGGCATGTGATCCTTTGTACAAAGCCAGGCGCAGACCCTGAGCACAGATGAATAAATTTAAGTGTTGTACATTTCCTTATTGATCCTCATGTTCACATTCATATATGCATGTCTTTCTAAGATGTTGTATAACACCTGATCCCGGTAAGTTCTAACGAACCGCCAAGGTTTCATTTCTTTATTTTCTCTTCTTTCTTTTTCTTAAAGACAGAAGGGTTCCTCGCGCGCACATTTGCCGGGGGAGGAAGGGAGACATGAATACCAGTTGGTGACGTTCGGAATCGTATGCTTACCGGAGGAAGGACAAAGACAGAAAGCTAAGTCCTAAAAACTCAGAGCAAGTTTTTCTTTTTATTACCAAGTTAGTTCCTTGGACGATTCCGACCCTTGTATGGAAAATCTGCACGCGAAGGAACCCTTGTCATAATCAGTTGCGCCCTTATTTTGTTTCGAGTCCGCTCAACGATTTAAGTGGCTGCACTGAGAGCGCCAAGGAGTCTTGCCGGCCGCTGCGCCTCCAGCAGGCTGCTGAAGTCCCGCACCCAGCGCTCGCGGCAGGTTGCGCGCCGGCAAGTTTTTCAGTAGGCGTAGGATGAACTCCATACATAAAGGAATCAGACAAGGAAAATAGCTAGCATGAGCCTAAACATAGTTAAATTATATTACATCCATGAGTTGCCGCGGTCCTAACTCGAGACTTAACTGTCCTTTACATGAGATGATGGCGGCAAGAATAAAAGGGAAGCACTCAATCCCTGCGCTGGCCTTCGATCCTTTTGATGGAGTCCACCTTCTCAAGGATCGGCGCGATGCACTTCTCAAGCGCCTCAACATTTGCATCCTGCGGCAAGTGGCCGAGTGCGCTGGAGAGATCGACGCCGGGATTGCTGTGCACCACCTTGAGGAGCACCTTGCGAAGGACGGCCCAGCAAAGCCGGCGAGTCTCGCTCGCCAGTTGGGTCGCCCGGCTGGACTGGAGCGCCCTCAACGCGTTGATGATGCTTTCAAAGAACATCGTCAACCTGGCGCTTGGAGATATTCTTTCCTCGGAAGAATATCTGAAGTTCGACAAGCCCATGGTTGACAGTTCTGCGGTAAGCTTCTCCGCGGTGGCGATGAGACGACTAGTCCAGATCTCCACTCCCTTCTCGTACTCATTCTGGGCAGCAGCGGCGCTCTTGAGCAGGTTCCTCTCTCCTTGGAGATCCTTGAGTAGAGCCTTCTCACGGGCCCTGCCGGCCTCGAGGGATTTCTGCAGCGTGGTCAGCTTCAGCTCCAGAACCGCAATATTATCAGCCGCAGAGGAGAGCTGCTTGGTCTTGTCGGACAGGGCAACTTGCATCTCCGCCAAGGAGTGGAGGGTTTTTTCCCTGTCCCCCTTGAGCGTCGAGAGCTCCTTGCCATGCTCGTCGAGATCCGTCTCCAGCCTCTTCACTTTGTCGCTCAGCTCGTTCTTGGCGGCCTCTGCAGCTTCGGCAGCATCGACGGCCTCCTTGAGCTTGCCGGCATGACTTGCAGTTAGAGCTTCGAGCGCCTCCTTGTGCTTCTGCTCCAGCTCCTGGGTCCACCGCGCGACAAGATTTTCAATGTCTTCATCCTTGCTGCGAAGCTTGGCGGCGAGCGCCTGCTCACGAGCAGTAAGGTCTTCCTCATGAGCATCAAGAGCAACGCGGCGCCCCGTCAGGAGGGCATCTTCGGCAGCAATCCTTTGAACAGCTTCATCATGCGCCTTCTCCATGTCTGATTGCTTCAGGAGGATCTCATTCCACTGCTGGCTCACTTGTTCTCGACCGGCAACTAGCTCTTGAAGGGCCTCGGCATGCCAGATTTGCATTTGTGTGACGCGCCTTTGAAAATCCGCTTCGGCTGCCTCGACAACTGCCATTCTGGAGTCCGCCTTCTCCTTTCGGGCACGATGGAGAGCCTGGAGTTTGCGGAAGTTTTCACCCATGGCCTGAAGGAGCCGATCCTCTTCAGACTTGCCACTGCTAGCGCTGGGATCGTCAACAACTTCGAGCCCGGCAGCGGCAATAATTTCCTCGAAAATTTCTCCTTCGGCTGGTGCCTCGGTGCTTGCCGTCCCTGGCAATTTGATGAATAGGGTTTCGCCAACTTTGAGGTACTTGCTGGATGAGGGCTCGTCAGATGTTGATGGCTGGTCTTCAGTGGCCGCCTCACCAGTGACAGGGGGCTCCGCGGCCGATGCAGCGCCTGGCGCTCCTGCGGCAGGAATGCTATCAGTATGGTCCCCA
The DNA here is from genome assembly GCA_011799875.1 of Thinopyrum elongatum. Lineage (NCBI taxonomy): Eukaryota > Viridiplantae > Streptophyta > Magnoliopsida > Poales > Poaceae > Thinopyrum > Thinopyrum elongatum. The sequence continues at coordinate 447,209,281 of CM022303.1, forward strand.
GCCTCCCTGTCGCCCTCTTCGGCAGGTTCTTCCGCGATTTCCGTTCGTGCCGTCTTGGCGGCCTCCCCGTCAAGAGCATCACCGGCCCCGGCAACATCATCCTTGGTGGCCTCGCTGGCGGTGATCCTGTCCGCTTCGGCAGCAGCATCCCTGGCGGTCTCCTCGATGACGGCGTCGACGTCCATATGTTCCATCTCAGAGAACTCTGAAGGAAGAAGGAGAAGGTCAGAATAAGATCGAGTTTTTAGATTTTGAAGTGATCAAAGATAAAGAAGTAAGGGGAAAAGAATAACTAGCACTTTGAGGCGATCGAGTACCTGCGTCGGGCTGTCGAGAGGTGGCTTCGCCTCTCCCGGCAACTCCGGTTGCCGGGGGTGGGTTGCCGGAGTTCGTGCTTGTCGGCTCCTCCTCAATCTGGACGGGCTCGTCGGCAGGATCTCTTGCCGGAGATGTGCTTATGGGCGGAGCGGTCGATGAAGGAGGCACAATGGGGCAATCCTCTCCTTGTTGCCGTTCTTCTCCTGCGAACCCGAAGATGTCAGCGACAAGAATGGAAGCTTCGGCACCAGCCAACAGAAAAAGGGACTATGAACTTACGCTGGGGGCTGCGCTGAGGACTAGGCTCCGGGCTCACGATGACGGTCTCTGGCACGCTAGTGGAGCCTGCCGGGGGCTCGTCGCCCGTAGAAGTCCTTGACCTCTTCGCCATCCTCTCCAGCAAGGTTTCTGTGTCACTGCAGAGGCAATGCAAGAAAGTCAGTAAAAATTGATGCAAGATTGGAAGGTAAAAGCTGTGGCAAAGTACTTACTCTTCTTCCTCTCGCTCTGGACTAAAGCCGGAGATGTCGAATTCGACCTCCGTCGCGGTGTCTGGGTGGGGAGGCGGAGGAGGAGTCCTAGGCCGCTTGGCTACGGCAGGCACCGGGGCAACTTCCGGTGCGGTGGTGCGGGACCCTCCTGCCGCCCCAGCAGTGGCCGCTGGTGCGGGCCTCGCACGCCGTGCAGGCTGTTGACGGGCCCCCTGCCGCGGTCCGGTCTTGCCGGCCACTTTCTTGCCTGGGGCTTCGCCGCTCGAAGAGGGCTGGCTTGCCGGGATGTCAGACACAGCCTTTCGAAGAACACGCTTCGCCTTCTTCTTCGGGGGAGGGGGCTCTTCTCGCGTCTCTTCTTCTTCGACTGAGTCCTCGCCGGACGAGATTTCAGCGGCTGCGCCGCTCTCCTCCCCGGCAACCTCGTCCTCCCCGGCAGGCTTCGCCTCCACTACCACCTCTGCCTCGCTGGCTTCCCACTCTGTGAAGCCAACGCTGCCGGCCTCCGCGGCAAGATTCGCTTCCTCCACTCTGGTAGCAATGTATGCCACCTCCTGATCCGTGGTGGCGCGAATAAGATCTGGCTCTTGCCGGACAGGCTTTTCCATCAGATTGTCGAAGAATTTCTGCGCTTCTTCCTCGCTTGGCTCGACCCAGGTCGGGTCAAGGCTGTGGGCGTTGAACATCGGCAAGAAAGCAATGATCGACCCCAGCGCAGAGTTGTTGCACAAGGGGACGATCCTTGCCCGCAGCCGGTGCTTGTCTTTGCGCTGGAACAACTTCTGGCGGAGAGCGCCAAGCTGCATAACAGTCAAGTTGTTGTTCAGCCCGGGGCGCAGCCTCATGACATCCGCTGCGTTCTTATACTCCCAGGCTGGCCTTCCCCTATTCTGCAGAGGGGCGATGCGGCGGCGGAGGAAGTCGAAGCCGATCATCTCCATTGTCAGCCCGGCAGCCTTCAAGCGAAGGATTTTGGTAGTGGCGATTGTGAGCTTCTCGTCTTCTGCGGCGAGATTGCCCCAATCCTTGCCGCGGACCACCTTCTGTCGCCGGGGATGGCAAAAAGGATGAGGATCTGCTTCCTGGATCCAGCACCATTCGGCCCGCCACTCATCCCACTTTTCGCGATAAACTCCATCTGGGTATATCTCTTTGTTCCAGGCCCTTGGAATCCAAGCAATAGACCCAGAGAGAGCCTCTCCTTTTTGGATTCGAGGATAGAAATAGTGGCGGAAAAGAGCAGAATTGGGGATCACGCCGGCAAAATTTTCACAAAGATGGGCAAAGATCGACATGCAAAATATGGCATTCGGCGTAAAGTCAAGAAGGCGGAAGCCGTATGTGTACATGATGTCGTTGAAGAAATCGGAAAAAGGTGGACAGAGCCCGCAGTAAAAGTACGCAGTGAAGAAGGGGTATCTGTCCGATCCGCCTTTGGAATTGGCACCTGGGATGACGCGTGTGGCGGGGTGGGCTTGTGTTCCCTTCACCCACACGCATTGGTATCGTCCCTTCAAGGTTTCGATGTCAAGCGTCGGAGGGAAGACGACGAGCCTCTTCCGCATCTTCACCAGCTCGCTTTCCGGAACTTCGGCTTTTGCCTCCTTGTCTGTGCCCTTGCCCTTGCTGGTCTTGGGCGGCATGGCGGCTGTGGAGATGGAAGCAGGAGGATGGAACGAGCGCGGGAACGGTGAGCAGAAGAGAAGGAAGAGTTTGCTCTGAGCTCGAGCAGAGGAAGGCGATGGTGATAGCCAGATTGGGAAGAAGAGGGGGGGTGAATGGGTTTGCGCCTCCACGACTTCTCCTTTTTATGGGAAAGGAGCGGGGCCACCTTGTTTATCCCCCAATATGAATGCGCCTCTGTGGGCGCGAAATAGTTTGCAGCCTTTTTGACACGCTTCCCACATCACGCGCTCCGTGCGTGTAGTGGGAGGCACAGTAAAACAAGATCTTTGCGAGCAGTTAATTCCCTGCCACGCGTGCCCGTGCACTGTTTGGGCCTAGCCCAACAACGCCTCGCACTCGTGTATGGCCCAGGCCCGGGGGCTCTTGTCGGTGTACTAAGTATTGGGCCATTAGTACCCCTTACTTGTGCACGGGCAGTTGTAGCCATCCTCCCGGCAAGGCTTGCCGGGATCAGCTCGAGATCGATTTAAGTTATCAAGGAAATCATCAAGTCAGAGGTCTGAGGATCAGCAAATAAGCAAAGCTGGAAATCGAAGACCAGCCTCCCCGGCAAGATCCTTACCGGGGTGGCCTGAGGAACCCGGCAAGGCTTGGCGCCCGGCAAGGCTTGGCGCCCGGCAAGGATCGGAGCCCGGCAAGGCTTGGCGCCCAGCAAGTTTCGGCGCCTGGCGAGGTTCTGCCACTGTGCCACCGCTTCGGCACAGTGACGAGTCTGACATTCTGGCTCCTTCCATGGATGCGTGGCGGCGCGCCAGTGGAGGAGAGCTTAAGTGGTGCTGATGGGATGGCCCCTTTTTCCATCCCCAAGAAAGTGAGGACACCTAAACGGACACCTCACGGTGCATTAAATGCGCTTGTCCTAATCCGTCAGGGGTTAGGTATGATACCCTGTAGCTACTTTACACCTCAATGTATGTACATTTTGCCACTGTGGAGACCCCTTTGAGCATATAAAAGGAGGCCCAAGGCAACTGCTACAGGGGAGGAGGACTTCTGGCCCATTCTGCATGCGTAGCTGCTCTTTGAACGTACTGTTCATTGCGAGCGCTCCTGAAGGCTGGGCTCAAGAACATCAATAAGAACACAAAGCAGGAGTAGGGTTTTACGCTGATCAGCGGCCCGAACCTGGGTAAAAACCTCACGCGTCGGTCACCAGTTCTGCTCTTTGCGTGTACCTCTCCCCCCGCCGAATCGTAAAAGGGGTCTCTCGGGATCCCATAGGTGTCGTGCCCCGACACTCTGTCCCATTATATAAGATCTTATTACATCCAATATACTCAGATATTGGATGAATTAACATCTTATATTATGGGGCAGAGGGAGTTTATTACATTGTTACAAATATCGGCCGATTAACTGCAGTTAACTGCTAATGTTGTTGTTGTTGTTGTTGTTGCTGCTGCTCTTCTGTGTATATCTAGACATCATCATAACATTAATGTAACACTCTTCCTTGTTGCTATGTAGCCTAGGATTGCATATTTAGTCATTCAGTACAATGCATGTTGCTATGTAGCCTCATATATTTTAGATATGGCCCCTAGTTAACCTACCGATAAATGGCTTATAGATATATTCAGTGAAATGTTCGATTCGACGATTAATCCCTTATCAGCCCCCGGCCTATATGGTACCAGCTACCGATATCCTGAATAGTGAGTATATATAAGCCATGGGATGAAACTAACCTCGATGGAAAACAGCAGTTGTTCCCAATATTTTCCTGTGTAAGTACATCTAAAGGCATGTTAAGCACAACAGGTTAAACATCAACCAAATATATCCATGGTGGACAACATAATCTCCAAATGATAGCTTCGGTGTGCAGGTTTAAGCATGCCAGTTAAGCAAAACAAGAAGCGGAAAGGTGTGTTAACTGCAACAGGCAACACATTTAAAAACAAGCAAATATAGTCATTCAAACTGGTATTGTGCGGGTCTAAGTACACTAGTTATTGTTAAGAAAATGGAAAGGCGTGTTAACTATAACATCCTTAACAACAACCAAATATCGTCATTCATAGTGGTATTGTTGAAACTGTTATTGATGAAACTGAACTGCACAGTAAATAGTTGCACATATAGAACATCACATTGTCAATAACTGAAATAAACAAGGCATAAGGCCATCTCTAGCCGATCCCCTAAAAGTTAACGGAGTAAAACCCTTAGTGGAGTACATATACTCCACTAATTTTTGGCCGTTTCTAGTCGATCCCCTAAACTTAAAGGAGTAAACTTCAATTTGATCGAGTTCAAAGCAATTTGAACCGAAAGTAGCATGCATTCAAACATAAACATAGATAGTTTTGCACAACCGAACATAAAACATAAATTTAAACTAAACTACTTCCGTCGAAGTGAAGGTCGAGCCAATCCTTCCTCGTTGGGTATGGTGTGCCGCGAGCCAGGTCCGGGCCGGTGCCGTCATCGGGGTCGTTGGGGAAGACACTCCTCCACTCGTTGACGGTATTGTTGAAACTAGTATAAATTGAACTGCACAGTTCATACCTGCACATATAGAACATCACATTATGAATAATTGTAATAAACAAGGCATACTACAAACAACCAAAGATGGCAATTGAAACTGGACATATGCTATATACAAACAACCGAACAACCAAAAACCGTTAAAAGAGGCATATATGCTAGCTATAACAGGCTTAACATCAAGCAAATATAGTCATTAATAGTGGTATTGCTGAAATTTCATAGACCGTAGCTTGTGCTTAAACATCAAATTGTATAATTGAACATCACAATGTGAAAAAAGAGAGGGCGTATTACCTACAATAGGCTTAACAGGTAACAAATATGGTCGTTGAATTGGTATTGATGAAATTGTACTACACAGTAAATAGTTGCACATATAGAGCATCACATTATGAATAACTGAAATAAACAAGGCATAAGGCCATCTCTAGCCAATCCCCTAAAAGTTAACGGAGTAAAACCCTTAGTGGAATATATATACTCCACTAGTTTTTGTCCGTTTCTAGTCGATCCCCTAAACTTAACGGAGTAAACTTCAATTTGATCAAGTTCAAAGCAATTTCAACCGAAAGTAGCATGCATTCAAACATAAACATAGATAGTTTTGCACAACCAAACATAAAACATAAATTTAAGCTAAACTACTTTCATTCGAAGTGGAGGTCGAGACAATCCTTCCTCGTCAGGTACGGTGTGCCACGAGCCGGGTCCGGGTCGGTGCCGTCATCTCGGTCGTTGGGGAAGACACTCCTCCACTCGTCGATGTCGATCTCCTTGTCCTCGCCGCCCACCTCGATGCCCTCTGCGCCGCCTTTGAACTCGTCATCAGAGGAGAGCACGATAACCATGCCGCCCTCCACACCGGCAAAGATCATCCGCTCCGCCTCCATGAGCTTCGGGTGCTACCAGCGGAGCTCTTGCATATAGGCCTCATCGGCGGCCTCAGCCTCGAGGCGCTCCCTCGCCTCGCGGTCCTCCCACGCCATAGCCGAGCTCACCACCCCCAGCTCCGGCGGGACAAGGTCAACTGGACATGTGCCAAAGGGGAAATTGATCCTAGCCATCGCGCCGTGGTAGCGGACCTGCCAGCGGTCGTACTCCATGGCCGCGAGCTCGGCCGTGTGGAAGCTACCGAGCCACCGGCAGGTGTGTGTCTCCCGATCCGTAATCTCAGTGACCCACTGATGACCCACAAGTATAGGGGATCTATTGTAGTCCTTTCGATAAGTAAGAGTGTCGAACCAAACGAGGAGTAGAAGGAAATGACAAGCAGTTTTCAGCAAGGTATTTTCTGCAGGCAGTGAAATTGTCGGTAACAGATAGTTTGATAGCAAGGTAATTTGTAACTAGCAAATAATAGTAAGGGTAAAAAAAGTGCAGCAAGGTAGCGCAATCCTTTTTGTATCAAAGGACATTCCAGAATGGTCTCTTATAGTAAGTAAAACGTTCTTGAGGATACACGGGAATTTCATCTAGTCACTTTCATCATATTTGTTTGATTCGCGTTCGATACTTTGATAATTTGATATGTGGGTGGACCTGTGCTTGGGTGTTGTTCTTACTTGAACAAGCCTCCCACTTATGATTAACCCCTCTCGCAAGCATCCGTAACTAGGAAAGAAGAATTAAGATAAAATCTAACCATAGCATTAAACATATGGATCCAAATCAACCCCTTACGGAATAGCGCATAAATTAGGGTTTAAGCTTCTGCCAGTCTAGCTACCCATCATGTAATAACTACTCCACAATGCATTCCCTTAGGCTCAAATATGGTGAAGTGTCATGTAGTCGACGTTCACATAGAACCACTAAGGAAATCAACAACATACATATCATCAAAATATCGAACGAATACCAAATTCACACGATTACTTATGATAAGTGTTCTCCCATGTCCTCAAGAACAAAAGCAACTACTCACAAATCATATTCATGCTCAAGATCAGAGGGATATTACATAGCATAATGGATCTGAACAGACAATCTTCCACAAATAAACCAACTAGCATCAACTACTAGATGTAATCAACACTACTAGCAACCCACAGGTACCAATCTGAGGTTTTGATACAAAGATTGAATACAAGAGATGAACTAGGGTTTGAGATGAGATGGTGCTGGTGAAGATGTTGATGAAGATTGATTCTCGCACGATGAGAGGGTTGTTGGTGATGATGATGGCCTCGATTTCCCCCTCCCAGAGGGAAGTATCCCCGGCGGAATCGCTCCGCAAGAGAGCAGAAGTGCTCCTGCCCAAGTCTAGCCTCGAGACGGCGGTGCTCCGTTCGGAAAGTCCTCCCTTATTTTTCTAGGGCAAATGGGCTTATATACAAGAAGATGGGCACTAGAGGCTGGCCAGGGGCCCCACTACCCACCAGGGCGCTCCATGGTTCCTAGTGGGCCCCTAGGTTGCCCCCTCAGGTATTTCTTTTCCCCAATAATTTTTATATATTCCAAAATAAATCTCCGTAAAATTTCAGCTCATTTGGAGATGTGCAGAATAGGTATATGTGATGTAGCTTTTTCAGGTCTAGAATTCCAGCTGCTGGTAATCTCCCTCTTTGTCTAAACCTTGCATATTAAGAGAGAAAAGGCATTAGAATTGCTTCACAAAGTGTTATAATAATTAAAAACACTATAAATAATAGTAAGAAAACATGATACAAAATGGGCGTATCAATTCCCCCAAGCTTAGACCTCATTTTCCCTCAAGCGAAAGCCGATATCGATAATCAAGTCCACATGTTTAGAGAGAGAGGTGTCGATAAAAACAAAATACGGGCATAGTAGCATCATGAACTGTTGGGAAACGTTGCATGGAAAACAAAAAAAATTCTACGCACACGCAATGATCTATCCATGGAGATGCATCGCAACGAGGGGGGAGAGTGTGTCTATGTACCCTTGTAGACCGTAAGCAGAAGCGTTTCACAACGCGGTTGATGTAGTCGATTTTTCTTCACGCTCCACCGATCGAGTACCGAACGTACGGCACCTCCGTGTTCGGCACACGTTCAGCTCGGTGACATCCCTCGCCTTCTTGATCTAGCAAGACGTCGAGGTAGTATATGAGTTCCGTCAGCACGACGGCGTGGTGACGGTGATGGTGAAGTGATCCTTGCAGGGCTTCGCCTAAGCACCGTGGGAATATGACCGGGGTGTAAACTGTGGAGGGGGGCGCCGCACACGGCTAACAATTGATGTTCTGTGTTCTAGGCGCCCCCTTCCCCACATATATATAGGTGGGAGGGGGAGGGGAGAGGCCAGAAGGCGCCCAAGGGCTGGCCCCCGGCCCCCTTGGGGCTTCCTTGCCCTGCGCCCCCCTGCCATATTTGACGGAGGGGGAAGGAAAGGGGGGGGGGGAGAGGTGGAAGGATGGGGGAATCCTATTCCCTTTCTTTCCTTTCCTCCTTCCCCTTTCCTTCTCCACCTTGGCCAGCCCATATGGGGGGCGCACCAGCCCCTTGTGGCTGGTGTGTTTCCCCTTTTGGCCGATAAGGCCCATATCTTTTGCCGGGGGTGTCCGGAACCCCTTCCGATGACCCGATAAGTACCCGGTGACCCCCGAAACACTTCCGGTGTCCGAATACTATCGTCCTATATATCAATCTTTACCTCTCGACCATTTCTAGACTCTTCGTCATGTCCGTGATCTCATCCGGGACTCCGAACAACATTCGGTCACCAAATCACATAACTCATATAATACTATAATGTCAACGAACGTTAAGCGTGCGGACCCTACGGGTTCGAGAACTATGTAGACATGACCGAGACACCTCTCTGGTCAATAACCAATAGCAGAAACTGGATGCTCATATTGGCTCCCACATATTCTATGAAGATCTTTATCGGTTGAACCGTTATGACAACATACGTTATTCCCTTTGTCCATCGGTATGTTACTTGCCCGAGATTCGATCGTCGGTATCTTCATACCTAGTTCAATCTCGTTACCGGCAAGTCTCTTTACTCGTTCCATAATACATCACCTCATGACTAACTCCTTAGTTGTTTGCTTGCAAGCTTATGATGTGTATTACCGAGAGGGCCCAGAGATACCTCTCCGATACTCGGAGTGACAAATCCTAATATCGATCTATGCCAACTCAACAGACACCTTCGGAGATACCTGTAGAGCATCTTTATAATCACCCAGTTACGTTGTAACGTTTGATTGCACACAAGGCATTCCTCCGGTATCCGGGAGTTGCATAATCTCATAGTCGAAGGAATATGTATTTGACCTGAAGAAAGCAATAGCAATAAAACTGAACGATCATTATGCTAAGCTAACGGATGGGTCTTATCCATCACATCATTCTCCTAATGATGTGATCCCGTTATGAAATGACAACTCATGTACATGGTTAGGAAACCATAACCATCTTTGATCAACGAGCTAGTCAAGTAGAGGCTCACTAGGGACACGATGTTTGTTTATGTATTCACACATGTATTTAGGTTTTTGATCAATACAATTCTAGCATGAATAATAAACCTTTATCATGAATAAGGAAATATAAAATAACAACTTTATTAGTGCCTCTAGGGCATATTTCCTTCAGTCTCCCACTTGCACTAGAGTTAGTAATCTAGTTCATATCGCCATGTGATTAACACCCATAGTTCACATCGTCATGTGACCAATACCCAAAGAGTTTACTAGAGTCAATAATCTAGTTCACATCGCCATGTGATTAACACCCAAAGAGTATTAAGGTGTGATCATGTTTTGCTTGTGTGAGAAGTTTAGTCAACGGGTCTGCGACATTCAGATCCGTATGTATTTTGCAAATTTCTATGTCTACATTGCTCTGCATGGAGCTACTCTAGCTGATTGCTCCCACTTTCAATACGTATCCAGATTGAGACTTAGAGTCATCCAGATCAGTGTCAAAGCTTGCATCGACGTAACCCTTTACGACAAACTCTTTATAACCTCCATAACCGAGAAACATTTTCTTAGTCCTCTTAGGTAACTAAGGATAATTTTGACCGCTGTCCAGTGATCTACTCCTGGATCACTATTGTACCCCCTTGCCAAACTCATGGCAAGGTACACAACAGGTTTGGCACACAGCATGGAATACTTTATAGAACCTATGGCTGAGGCATAGGGAATGACTTTCATTCTCTCTCTATCTTCTGCCGTGGTCGGGCTTTGAGTCTTACTCAACTTCACACCTTGTAATACAGGCAAGAATTCCTTCTTTGACTGATCCATTTTGAACTCCTTCAAAATCTTGTCAAGGTATGTGCTTTGTGAAAGTCCTATTAAGCGTCTTAATCTATCCTTATAGATCTTGATGCTCAATATGTAAGCAGCTTCACCGAGGTCTTTCACTGAAAAATTCTTATTCAAGTATCCTTTTTATGCTATCCAGAAATTCTATATCATTTCCAATCAACAATATGTCATCCACATATAATATCAGAAATGCTACAGAGCTCCCACTCACTTTCTTGTAAATATAGGCTTCACCGAAAGTCTGTATAAAACCATATGCTTTGATCACCTCATCAAAGCGTATATTCCAACTCCGAGATGCTTGCACCAGTCCATAGATGGATCGCTGGAGCTTGCACACTTTGTTAGCACCTTGAGGATCGACAAAACCTTCTGGTTGCATCGTATGCAATTCTTCCTTAAGAAATCCATTAAGGAATGCAGTTTTGACGTCCATTTGCCAGATTTCATAATCATAAAATGCGGCAATTGCTAACATGATTCGGATGGACTTAAGCATCGCTACGGGTGAGAAAGTCTCATCGTAGTCAACTCCTTGAACTTGTCGAAAACCTTTTGCGACAAGTCGAGCTTTATAGACAGTAACATTACCATCAGTGTCAGTCTTCTTCTTGAAGATCCATTTATTTTCTATGACTTGCCGATCATCGGGCAAATCCACCAAAGTCCACTTTGTTCTCATACATGGATCCCCTCTCAGATTTCATGGCCTCAAGCCATCTGTCGGAATCTGGGCTCATCATAGCTTCTTCATAGTTTGTAGGTTTGCCTTGGTCTAGTAACATGACTTCCAGTACAGGATTCCCGTACCACTCTGGTGCGAATCATGTTCTGGTTGACCTACGAGGTTCTGTAGTAACTTGATCCGAAGTTTCATGATCATCATCATTAGCTTCCTCTCTAGTTGGTGTAGGCATCATGGGAACGGATTTCTTTGATGAACTACTTTCCAATTCGAGAGAAGGTACAATTACCTCATTAACTTCTAATTTCCTCCTACTCACTTCTTTCAAGAGAAACTCCTTCTCTAGAAAGGTTCCATTCTTGGCAACAAAAGATCTTGCCTTCGGATCTGTGGTAGAAGGTGTACCCAATTGTTTCCTTAGGGTATCCTATGAAGACGCACTTCTCCGATTTGGGTTCGAGCTTATCAGGCTGAAGCCTTTTGACATAAGTGTCGCAACCCCAAACTTTAAGAAACGACAGCTTAGGTTTCTTCCCAAACTATAGTTCATACGGTGTCGTCTCAACGGATTTAGATGGTGCCCTATTTAACGTGAATGCAGCTGTCACTAATGCATAACCCCAAAACGATAGTGGTAAATCGGTAAGAGACATCATAGAACGCACCATATCCAATAAAGTACGGTTACGACTTTAGGACACAGCATTACGCTGTGGTGTTCCAGGTGGCGTGAATTGTGAAACTATTCCACATTGTGTTAAATGAAGGCCAAACTCGTAACTCAAATATTTGCCTCCGCGATCAAATCGTAGAAACTTTATTTTCTTGTTACGATGATTCTACACTTCACTCTGAAATTCTTTGAACTTTTCAAATGTTTCAGACTTGTGTTTCATCAAGTAGATATATCCATACCTACTTAAATCATCTGTGAAGGTCAGAAAATAACGATACCCACCGCGTGCTTCAACACTCATCGGACCGCATACATCAGTATGTATTATTTCCAATAAGTCATTAGCTCGCTCCATTGTTCCGGAGAACGGAGTTTTAGTCATCTTGCCCATGATGCATGGTTCGCAAGTATCAAATGATTCATAATCAAGTGATTCCAAAAGCCCATCTGCATGTTGTTTCTTCATGCGCTTTACACCAATATGACCTAAATGGCAGTGCCACAAATATGTTGCACTATGATTATCAACTTTGCATCTTTTGGCATCAATACTATGAATATGTGTATCACTACGATCGAGATTCAATAAACCATTTACATTGAGTGTATGACCATAGAAGGTTTTATTCATGTAAACAGAACAACAATTATTCTCTGACTTAAATGAATAACCATATCGCAATAAACATGATCCAATCATATTCATGCTCAACGCAAACACCAAATAACATTTATTTATTTAGGTCCAACACTAATCCCGAAGGTAGAGGGAGTGTGCGATGGTGATCTTATCAACCTTGGAATCACTTCCAACACACATCGTCACCTCATCATTAACTAGTCTCTGTTCATTTTGCAACTCCTATTTCGAGTTACTAATCTTAGCAACTGAAGTGGTATCAAATACCCAAGGGCTACTATGAACACTTGTAAAATACACATCAATAACATGTATATCAAATATACCTTTGTTCACTTTGCCATCCTTCTTATCCGCCAAGTATTTGGGGCAGTTCCGCTTCCAGTAACCATTTCCTTTGTAGTAGAAGCACTCAGTTTCAGGCTTGGTTCCAGCTTTGGGCTTCTTCATGGGAGCGACAACTTGCTTGCCATTCTTCCTGAAGTTCCCTTTCTTTCCCTCGCCCTTTTTCTTGAAACTAGTGGTCTTGTCAACCATCAACACTTGATGCTCTTTCTTGATTTCTACCTTCACCGATTTCAGTATCGCGAAGAGCTCGGGAATCATTTTCGTCATCCCTTGCATATTATAGTTCATCACGAAGTTCTAGTAGCTTGGTGATAGTGACTAGAGAACTTTTTCAATCACTATCTTATCTGGAAGATTAACTCCCACTTGATTCAAGCGATTGTAGTACCCAGAAATTCTGAGCACATGCTCACTGGCTGAGCTATTCTGCTCCATCTTGTAGGCAAAGTACTTGTCAGAGGTCTCGTACCTCTTGACACGGGCATGAGTCTGAAATACCAATTTCAGCTCTTTGGAACATCTCATATGCTCCGTGGCGTTCAAAACATTTTTGAAGTCCCGGTTCTAAGCCGTAAAGAATGGCGCACTAAACTATCAAGTAGTCATCATATCGAGCTTGCCAAACATTCATAATGTCTACATCTGCTCCTGCAATAGGTCTATCACCTAGCGGTGCATCAAGGACATAATTCTTCTGTGCAGCAATGAGGATAATCCTCAGATCACGGAACCAGTCCGCATCATTGCTACTATCATCTTTCAACTTAGTTTTCTCTAGGAACATATCAAAATAAAACAGGGGAGCTATACGTGAGCTATTGATCTACAACATAGATATGCAAAAACTATCAAGACTAACTTCATGATAAATTAAGTTCAATTAATCAAATTACTTAAGAACTCCCACTTAAATAGACATCCCTCAAGTCATCTAAGTGATACGTGATCCAAATCAACTAACCCATGTCCGATCATCACGTGAGATGGGGTAGTCATCAATGGTGAACATCTCTATGTTGATCATATCTACTATATGATTCACGTTTGATCTTTCGATCTCCAGTGTTCCGAGGCCATGTCTGTACATGCTAGGCTCGTCAAGTTTAACCCAAGTATTCTGCATGTGTAAAACTGTTTTACACCCGTTGTATGTGAATGTAGAGTCTATCACACCCGATCATCACGTGGTGTCTCAACACGACGAACTATCGCAACGGTGCATACTCAGGGAGAACACTTATACCTTGAAATTTAGTGAAGGGATCATCTTATAATGCTACCGCCGTACTAAGCAAAATAAGATGCATAAAGATAAACATCACATGCAATCAAAATATGTGACATGATATGGCCATCATCATCTTGTGCTTTTGATCTCCATCTCCAAAGCATCGTCATGATCTCCATCGTCACCGGCTCGACACCTTGATCTCCATCGTTGCGTCATGGTCATCTCGCCAACTATTGCTTCTACAACTATCGCTAACACATAGTGATAAAGTAAAGCAATTACATGGCGTTTGCATTTCATACAATAAAGCGACAACCATAAGGCTCCTGCCAGTTGCCGATAACTTACAAAACATGATCATCTCATACAACAACGTATATCACATCATGTCTTGACCATATCACATCACAACATGCCCTGCAAAAACAAGTTAGACGCCCTCTACTTTGTTGTTGCAAGTTTTACGTGGCTGCTACGGGCTTCTAGCAAGAACCGTTCTTACCTACGGCAAAAACCACAATGGTGATTCGTCAAGTTTGCTGTTTTAACCTTCTTCAAGGACCGGCCACAGTCAAATTCGATTCAACTAAAGTAGGAGAAACAGACACCCGCCAGCCACCTTTATGTAAAACTAGTTGCATGTCAGTCGGTGGAACCGGTCTCAGGTCCGTGGACATGTAAGGTTGGTCGGGGCCGCTTCATCCCACAATACCACCGAATCAAAATAAGACGTTGGTGGTAAGCAGTATGACTATCACCGCCCACAACTCTTTGTGTTCTACTCGTGCATATGATCTACACATAGACCTGGCTCGGATGCCACTGTTGGGAAACGTTGCATGGAAAACAAAAAAATTTCTACGCACACGCAATGATCTATCCATGGAGATGCATAGCAACGAGGGGGAGAGTGTGTCTACGTACCCTCGTAGACCGTAAGCGGAAGCATTTCACAACGCGGTTGATGTAGTCGAACTTTCTTCGCGCTCCACCGATCGAGTACCGAACGTACGGCACCTCCGAGTTCTACACACGTTCAGCTCGGTGACGTCCCTCGCCTTCTTGATCCAGCAAGAGGTCGAGGTAGTAGATGAGTTCTATCAGCACGACCGTGTGGTGACGGTGATAGTGAAGTGATCCTCGCAGGGCTTCGCCTAAGCACCGTGAGAATATGACCGGGGTGTAAACTGTGGAGGGGGGCACCGCACACGGCTAACAATTGATGTTGTGTGTTCTAGGTGCCCCCTTCCCCACATATATATATAGGTGGGAGGGGGAGGGGAGAGGCCAGGAGGCGCCCAATGGCTGGCCGCCGACCCCCTTGGGGCTTCCTTGCCCTGCGCCCCCCTGCCATATTTGACGGAGGGGGAAGGAAAGGGGGGGAGAGGTGGAAGGATGGGGGAATCCTATTCCCTTTCTTTCCTTTCCTCCTTCACCTTTCCTTCTCCACCTTGGCCGACCCATATGGGGGGCGCACCAGCCCCTTGTGGCTGGTGTGTTTCCCCTCTTGGCCCATAAGGCCCATATCTTTTGCCGGGGGTGTCCGGAACCCCTTCCGGTGACCTGGTAAGTACCCGGTGACCCTCGAAACACTTCCGGTGTCCGAATACTATCGTCCTATATATCGATCTTTACCTCTCGACCATTTCTAGACTCCTCGTCATGTCTGTGATCTCATCCGGGACTCCGAACAACATTCGGTTACCAAATCACATAACTCATATAATACTATATTGTCAACGAACGTTAAGCGTGCGGACCCTACGGGTTCGAGAACTATGTAGACATGACCGAGACACCTCTCCGGTTAATAACCAATAGCGGAACCTGGATGCTCATATTGGCTCCCACATATTCTTCGAAGATCTTTATCGGTCGAACCGTTATGACAACATACGTTATTCCCTTTGTCCATCGGTATGTTACTTGCTCGAGATTCGATCGTCGGTATCTTCATACCTAGTTCAATCTCGTTACCGGCAAGTCTCTTTACTCGTTCCGTAATACATCACCTCGTGACTAACTCCTTAGTCGTTTGCTTGCAAGCTTATGATGTGTATTATCGAGAGGGCCCAGAGATACCTCTCCGATACTCGGAGTGACAAATCCTATTCTCGATCTATGCCAACTCAACAGACACCTTCGAAGATACCTGTAGAGCATCTTTATAATCACCCAGTTACGTTGTGACATTTGATAGCACACAAGGCATTCTTCCGGTATCCGGGAGTTACATGATCTCATAGTCGAAGGAATATGTATTTGACATGAAGAAAGCAATAGCAATAAAACTGAATGATCATTATGCTAAGCTAACGGATGGGTCTTGTCCATCACATCATTCTCCTAATGATGTGATCCCGTTATCAAATGACAACTCATGTCCATGGTTAGGAAACCATAACCATCTTTGATCAACGAGCTAGTCAAGTAGAGGCTCACTAGGGACACGATGTTTGTTTATGTATTCACACATGTATTTAGGTTTCCGATCAATACAATTCTAGCATGAATAATAAACCTTTATCATGAATAAGGAAATATAAAATAAGAACTTTATTATTGCCTCTAGGGCATATTTCCTTCATGAACATTATTATAACAACAATATTCATTATCATATAACTTCTCATGAGCAAGTAATAATTCATCACAACATCGAAGTATAAGGCATAAACTTTCTTGAAAACTAACAAACTATGTTCTCAGTCAACAATGCAATTGCAATTCATCATATTTTCAGGAAGGGTCTCATGTTGGAGCTTTTTAGCGAGTCCACATACTCAACGATCATTTAGTCTTCTATGATTGCTAACACTCACACCATACATATGGAGCAAAATGTTTCAGCCAAACACATAGAAAGATAGGGGCTTATAACGTCGCCTCCCAACCTATTCACCTCAAGGGTGATGTCAACAATAATAACTCATGATCACTCGTACCCAGCTGGATATATGTGCCTAGATCTTTCCCCACCACATGATGCTTGCAAAAGAGAAAAATAAAAAGGAATAGAGGAGAACACTATTGACTCTTTCATAAAAAGTAAATACATAAAAGTAAAGGGTAGGCCCTTCGTAGAGGGAAGCAGAGGTTGTCATGCGCTTTTTATTTTCGGATGCGCAAGCTCTTAATGCAAAGGAACATCATGTTATATTGCCCCTTATGATAGCAACCTTTATTATGCAGTCCGTCGCTTTTATTACTTTGCCATCACAAGTTTGTACAACAGTTATTTTCCCTTACAATAAAAGATCAAACATATTTAGAAGCATTTTTTATTGCTTTATGCACCGATGAAAACTTACTTGAAGGATCTTATTCAATCCATAGTTAGGTATAGTGGACTCTCATAACATGAAATTGGGTTTAAGGTTTTTGGATGCACAAGTAATATCTCTACTTGGTGCAGATTTTTGGCTAGCAAAGATATTGGACAAGCACCACATGTTGGAGGATCTATGGCAATATAACTTCTATGTGATTATGAACGAACATAAATCATTACATTGTCTTCCTTGTCCAACATCAACAATTTGGCATAAAATACTTAATGGGGGCTCACAATCATAAAAGATGTCCAAGATAGTATATTTGCATGTGAATCTTCTCTTTCCTTATTAATTTTTCATGAATTGCATCATTGACCAATGCTGTGTTTGTCAACTTTCAATAAATTTTACCACTTATACTCTTCCTTATGTAATGTCATTACTTTCCATAAGATTAGCATATGATCTTTTTCATTATTTTTATTGAAACATAAGAAGTAAAGAAGCAAAAACTCAAATTAATCTTTATTATGTAACTGTCACTCGATTACATAGATAGATAGATCACGAAACTAGCACTCGAAAATAGATCATGCTAAACTTTTATTCAACTAAATCACGACATAGCTAAGGATCAAACTAAAAATAGGCAAATATAATAAAAGTGATGGAGATACGATACCGGGGCACCTCCCCCAAGCTTGGCACAAGCCAAGGGGAGTGCACATACCCATGTACTCAAGTTTCCTTCTTCGATGATGGTGGTGGTGATGAAGTGGTGGGCTCGCACTTCAGCCTTAGCAGGTACTCCAACCTACGGTTGATGCTCCGTAGGGCAATTTTTTGCTCTTCCAACAAAATAACTTCACAAGTGAGATATGTATTCTGAACACAAACCATTTCAAAGGCCCTTAGGGCTTCGATTTCAGATGGGGTGAGATGATCATAGAAAGGTTGAAGGATATCTTCCTCTTTCACAGTTTCTTCTATGGGTATGGTCTGCCCTCCTTCTTGGACATGGTCCTCTGCAACTTCTTCGATCTTGTCCTCCTTGCCGCTTCCTTTGTTTCCTCTCTCCTTAGTTCCATCTTCAGCGGCCAAGCATCATCCTCCCCATTGTTGGAGGTGGAAGAAGACATGATGCCTAGTTTGATAGATTTGACAGAAAAACATCACGAAACAAGAACACAGGACATTTCTGCGATACGGCGGTCAAAACATGCGGGAGTATATATAAAGATTTTTTATCTTGTGAAACAAGTATTCCAGAAGAAAACAGAGTCGGGAAGGCTCACGAGGGGTCCACTACCCAGCAGGGCGCGCCAGGGGGCAGACGCGCCCTGGTGCCTAGTAGGCACCTGGGTGGCCCCCTCCGGTGTTTCTTATTTTTGTAATTGTTCTAAAATTCCAAAACTGGCAGAAAGTATTTTTATGGAATTTTTGGAGTCGGTTTAGTTACCGTATCATGTACCTCTTCCTTTTCGGGGTTCTGGAGTGTTCTGGAAGGTCTCTTTTATGTATTCCTCCGGTGTCATAGTTTGAATAATGTTAGTTTCAACATTAATAGGCATACCTGAGATATAATGCTTAATTCTTTGGCCATTGACCACCTTCGAATTAGTGCCTTCGGCATTATTAATCTTAATAGCTCCAGAGCGATAAACTTCTTCAATGATATATGGTACTTCCCATTTAGAGAGAAGTTTTCCTGCAAAAAATCTAAAAAAGAATTGTACAATAGAACATACTCACCTACTTTGAATTCCCACTTTTGGATTCTTTTGTCATGCCATCTTTTGACTTTTTCTTTAAACAATTTGGCATTTTCATAGGCTTGGGTTCTCCATTCATCTAACGAGCTAATATCAAATAACCTCTTTTCTCCGGCAAGTTTGAAATCATAATTGAGTTCTTTAATTGCCCAATAAGCTCTATGTTCTAACTCAAGAGGTAAATGACATGCTTTTCCATAAACCATTTTATATGGAGACATGCCCATAGGATTTTTATAAGCAGTTCTATAAGCCCATAATGCATCATCTAATTTCTTAGACCAATTCTTACGAGACCTATTGATGGTCTTTTGCAAAATTAACTTTATTTCTCTATTGCTCAATTCAACTTGGCCACTAGACTGAGGGTGATAGGGAGATGCAATTCTATGGTTCACATCATATTTAGCAAGCAGTTTATGGAATGCACCATGAATAAAATTTGAACCACCATCAGTCATTAAATATCTAGGGACTCCAAACCTCGGGAAAATAACTTCTTTAAGAATTTTAATAGAAGTGTTGTGATCGGCACTACTAGTTGGAATAGCTTCTACCCACTTAGTGACGTAATCAACGTCAACTAAAATATGTGTATACCCATTAGAGGAAGGAAAAGCTCCCATATAATCAAATCCCCAAACATCAAATGGTTCAATAACAAGTGAATAATTCATAGGCATTTCCTAACGTCTACCAATATTACCAATTCTTTGACATTCATCACAAGATAAGACAAACTTATGAGCATCCTTGAAAAGAGTAGGCCAATAAAAACCAGTTTGTAATACCTTGTGTGCAGTTCTATCTCCCGCATGGTGTCCTCAGTAAGCCTCGGAGTGACACTTCTGTATGATTTGTTCATGTTCATGCTCAGGTATTGTAGGATCGAAAGTAGGTCTAGAAGGGGGGGGGGGGTGATTAGACTACTTGACCAAATAAAAATCTAGCCTTTTCCCAATTTTAGTTGTGGGCAGATTTTTAGCAATTAGCACAAGTCAAGCAATCAACCTACACATGCAATTCTAAGAGTGTAGCAGCGGAAAGTAAAACATTGCATATGAAGGTAAAGGGAAGGGTTTGGAGAGTGCAAATGCAATGATGACATAGAGATTTTTGGCGTGGTTCCAATAGGTGGTGCTATCGTACATCCACGTTGATGGAGACTTCAACCCACGAACGGTAATGGTTGCGCTAGTCCACGGAGGGCTCCACCCATGAAGGGTCCACAAAGAAGCAACCTAGTCTATCCCACCATGTCCATCGCCCACGAAGGACTTGCCTCACTCAGGTAGATCTTCATGAAGTAGGCGATCTCCTTGCCCTTACAAACGTCTTGGTTCAACTCCACAATCTTGTCGGAGGCTCCCAAGCGACACCTAACCAATCTAGGAGACACCACTCTCCAAAAGGTAATAGATGGTGTGTTGATGATGAACTCCTTGCTCTTGTGCTTCAAATGATAGTCTCCCCAACACTCAACTCTCTCTCACAGATTTGGATATGGTGGAAAGATGACTTGAGTGGAAAGCAACTTGGGGAAGGCTAGAAATCAAGATTCTTGTGGTAGGATTGGTATATCCTGATCTCAACACATGAGTAGGTGGTTCTGTCTTAGAAAATGTATGCTGGAAGTGTAGGCACGTTGTGATGGCTCTCTCACAAATGGAGATGGGGGTGGAGAGGTATATATATCCTCCACACAAAATCCAACCATTACACACATTTAACCCAACTCGGTCAGACCGAATAGAAGAACTCGGTGAGACCAATTTAGTTCAAAAAGTGAACGTTAGGAATCTCGGTGGGACCGACTGGAACAACTCGGTGGGACCGATGTGCTAGGGCTTAGGGCAAACATCAACTCAGTGGCGCTGATTGCATCAACTCGGTGAGACCAAAGTGAAGCAATAAGATACAGAGAAGACATCAAGCCAACTCGGTGTGATCGATCGCAATTTCGGTGGGACCGAAACAATTGCAACAGGCAACAGAGAGTTTGCAAGGCCATCTCGGTGGGACCGAGATCCGTATCGGTGTGACCGAACTGTTAGGGTTTTTGGCAGTGGCTATGTCAAATGAACTCAATGGCTCCGGATAGGATGAATCGGTGGGGCCGAGTTTGACTTTGAGTTTTGGACATATTTGGAAATGAGAAAGTGGTTGAGGGCTTTGGAGCAGTATCACTAAGCACTTTGAGCAAGTAGACCATTAAGCAACACCTCATCCCCTTTTAATAGTATTGGCTTTCCTATGGACTCAATGTGATCTTGGATCATTAAAAATGAAATGAAGAGTCTTGAGCTTTTGCCAATATGTGTCCTTAGCATTTTGAGGGGTCCACATCTCTAGTCCATGCCATGCCATTCATTGAACTTTCTGAAATATTAAACTTGAATGGATATTAGTTCAATGAACTATATGTTGTTATGAATTACCAAAACCACCCGGGGATTAGTTGCACTTTCAATCTCCCCCTTTTTGGTAATTGATGACAACATATAGATCAAAGCTTCGACAAATGATAATATAAATGAAATACATCATCGCTTTGAGAAGTATGTGATAAGCAAGAGCTCTCCCTAAATTTGTGCATTATTTAAAATTTGCGTTTGAATGCAAATGCACAATCGATTAGGATTGTGGGTCACTCTTTCATGTCACATACATCTTGGTGGAGCGCTCAAAATGATAAGATTTAAATAACATGCACTCATCACCAAAGATACAAGTGATTGATCATACACAAACATTCATAGAAATAATCATGCAAGCACATATTAAGCGTAGTATGATAAAACACATGATCACATAAAGGATCTCACGAGCATAACACAAATGTAGCGAGAGTAGCAACAACCAAACAAACCAAAGTAGCAAGGCAAATATGACCAACAAAAGCAAAAGACACTCCCTCTCGAAGCCTATGATCTATACACTTTCTCCCCCTTTGGCAACAAGTTACCAAAAAGTTCGAAAACGTATAGTGCTATGCGGCTCTCTAGGCACGATCTCTGGGAGCTCCTAAAGTGGTCTTCTGGCTTGTAGCTCCGGTGTGCGTAGATGGCATTGAGATGATTGCGTCTGCAAATGCTTCTGCTGAAGTCTGTGGAGCTGGAGGAGTGAATACTGTAGGATCAACTTGTGACACCCCCTGTAATGAACAACAGTGATCACCCTTAGTTAATGCCATGTCAGCAAGATTAACAGTGCCTAATCATCATTTGCATCATATTGCATTTCAAACTCCTAGTTCAAACTTCAATTAAATTCAAAGTGGAAAATAAAAGTTGTTCAAAACAGAAACTAAAATGTTCATTAAATAACAAATAATCTAGAGACAATTCTAAAATTATAATCAACATTTACTAAATTAATTAAGTGACTCTAACAGTGTCAAAACAGCAATATTTAATACCATTTTGTTTTATAAAATTGCAAATGAAGTCATATTGTCTCCAAACCAATTTCTGGCAGTAGTAGATAATACATAGGATTTAATGGTACAAGTCACATATTTTGCTAAAGTCATTTTGTGGCCTAACTATTTGCAAAACAGAAAATAAGAGAAAATAAATAAGAAAAGAAATGAAATAGAAGAATAAAAGAAAAACAAAACCCCCCTGGCCCAACTGGGCCACGGCCCAGCCAGCGGCCTACCCCGCCCCCTATATGGCCTCCCCTGGCCAAACCCTAAACCCCCACTGTCGCCCCCCCACATCCTCCCCCCTCCCCGATCCAGATCAGATCGAGGCACGACGCCGCCCCGACCCGACGCCGTCGCCTTGCCGTCCGACACTGCCCCGACCCCGTCGTCGCCTCGTCCCCGTCCTCCTCCCCGACAACCGCTGCCATTTGCCCTACGACCCCACGGTGAGGCCCTCGGCCTCCTCTTCCCCTCTCCGCTGCCTCGCCCACGCGACGACCGCGCCGCGCGCTCGCCTTCTCTGGCCTCGGCCACTGCCCGCGCACCTCCGCAGCCGCGCGCCTCGCTCGCGCCATGCCGCGACCTCGCCTCGCCGTGGCCACGCCGTCGCCACTGCACTGCTCCGACCCCGCCACCACGCACTCACCGCGCGCACCCACAGCCCCGGCCTTTCCTTCTCTCCCCGTCCCCGTCGCCTGCTCCTGGCCGCGCCTGCCCGCGCCCCGCTTGCCCCGCGCCCACCCGCACGAGGCTTCGCCCCGCCGTGCCCACTCCCGACCGCCTCCACGCGCCCGGCGCTGCTCATTGCCCCGCACCCCGCCGCCTTGACCGCTTGGGCTGCGCCGGCCCGGGGCCTCACTCTGCTCCTCCCGTGCTGCCGTGCTGCAGCCGAACGCCCCCGCCTCCGCCCCTGTGCCCCGGCGCCGCCCCCCCCCGCGTGCATGGCCACGCCCGTCCGCTCGCCCCTGCCTCGCTTCTGTGTCCACCCGCCTCCATCGCCAAGCCGCCGCATTCCGCCTCGCCCCCACCCCGCTGCTTGCTGCCTTGGGGCTCCACCCCAGCCTGCCTCGCCATCGCCAGCCGGACCGGCCCCCGCCGCGCCCCGGTAGCCGTGCCGCTGGTCTCGCCCGAGGCCAGCGCCCGGGTTCGCCCCATCGGGCGCTCGTGGCCGTGCCCCTACACCCGAAACCCAGCGCCCGCTAGGCCCTCGGGGCCTATGACGTATGGGCCCCAGCGCCCAGGCCCTGTTAAAAAAAGATTATATAAAAAAATGAAAACTAATTAATGAATTAAACAATTAATTAACAAAATTAACATTGTTTAATTAACCTAATCACCTAATTAAGCTAATTAACCCTGATTAGTTAAACTGTGTCAATGACAACCGGGACCCACTGGTCAAATTGACCAGTCAACAGTCATGTTGACTGATGATGTCAGCATGACATCATTGCTGATGCAGTAAATGAATTTCTGAATTAAATAATAAAAAATGATTAATAAAACTTTAGAATTTAATATAAAATAAACCGTAGCTCCGATGAAAATACTTTGTACATGAAACTTGCTCAGAACGACGATACAAATCCGAATACGTAGTCCGTTCATTTGTCAGATGCCCCTAGCTATCTAAACATGGAACTTTTAGACTGATTTCGATAAATGAATAGTGCTCAACTTTAATTAAATAAATCCAAATAAATTCCTAAATTAACTAAATCATTTAGTTAGGCAGTAGAACACCTCTACATATCATTTAGACATGTCATGCATATTGTTTGCATTTTTGCCGTGAATTTATTGTTTCTTCCCCCTCCTCTCTCGATAGACGCCGAGACCATCGCCGTTGCAGCTGAGTACGACTATGCTCCAGACGAGCAGCCCATTGACGGCCCCTCTTTCTTGCCAGAGCAATCAGGCAAGCCCCCCTTTGAGCATCCAGATATCGCCCATTCCATTTCGCCTGCTTGCATTAGATTTTGCTACTGTTAATGTTTGCTCCTATTCTAATGCATAGCCTGCTTTTGTAACCTGTTTATTGTTACCTTACCTGCCTATGTTAAACTGCTTAGTATAGGTTGGTAGTGAACCATCAGTGAGCCCCACCACCTTACCCTTGTTGCCCCTGCTTGATCATCGATGACTCGATCAATGTGATCGTCGACCAGAGACCGACACATCACTTCACCCCCTTAGTTGTACAACTCTGCATAGTTACTATCGAGTGCCGAGGGTGATACCTCGTAACGCACTCCTGATGAATACTCTGTAGTGTAGCTGTTCGGTCGTGGTCATCGAGGGTGATTCCTCCTTCTCCACTTACGATACGACTCTGTCGTGCAACCCCTCAGTGTGAACCTTGAGGGTGATGCCTCATATGTTCACGCTGATGATTTCATCGAGTGGAATCCATCGAGGGTGATTCCTCGGGGTTTCCCCCTTGATGTTATGACCACACGGTTACTTTGACCTTTGTTACAGGCGGGTCGACCTTGATGGGTACCCACAGGGGATCTATGATGTCGGGTGTGCCGGGAGGGCACTCGAGTGTGATATTGTGGCGAAGCTTCAGAAACTCTGATCGTCTCCGCGTGTTACTAAATCAGCCTATTGGATTTGGGTATTTGATCTGAGTGGGTCGACGTGCCCTATACGCACTACCACCACGCGGGATTATGGTTTATGGGGCCCTCTATGTCGTACGTTTCTCCCGAAAGCTCTTCAGACGTCACGGTTCACCGTGCGGGCTGATTATTGGGGTTGGGCTGGATACTTCCCTGACGAGTTCAGTGTCGCGCCTGCTCCCCGGCAAGTCTCGCAATGCGTAGGGTGCCCAGGGCGATGGCCCAAGACCTCTGGGTGCATAGGTTAGTCCGGCGTGCTGACCTCTCTGCTGAGCCTAGGTAGGGCGCTGCTTCGTGTTGATCTCCCGAGGCCGGGCATTACCCAGCAAGTGTGTCCGGCCAGAGGTGATAGAGCGTGTTGGGTAACAGTAGTGCACCCCTGCAGGGATGAATAATCTATCGATAGCCGGTCCTACGGTAAAGGACGCTCAGTTTGGTATCCCGATCTATTACTTGAACTGGATACTTGTTTAATTAATTGAAGCTTCGGGATTGCTTTCTCGCAGGGAGTCGAGGAAGGATCTCTAGGCTTTACCTCAACATGTTTGCTTAATAAAATGCTATTCTACTCTCTTCTATTGCTGCAAGATGGTGGCTTCGTGAAGATGTTTGAAGATGCTAGTCTTTGATAGGACTAGGCCTTCTCTCTATTCTGGCATTTCTGCAGTCCAGTCCACATATACAGCCT
This sequence comes from Thinopyrum elongatum, assembly GCA_011799875.1. Classification (NCBI taxonomy): domain Eukaryota; kingdom Viridiplantae; phylum Streptophyta; class Magnoliopsida; order Poales; family Poaceae; genus Thinopyrum; species Thinopyrum elongatum. Next base: position 447,234,892 of record CM022303.1, read on the forward strand.
TTCCCCTTTGATAATGTTGCATATGTAGTGTAGATCCTTGCTTGCTGAGTACTTCGGATGAGTACTCACGGTTGCTTTGTTACTTCTTTTTCCCCATACCCCACTTTGATGATACATCAGACGATGGAGCCTAGGAGCCAGATGACACTGCAGGAGCTTACTATCAGATGAGTCCTGACGGCACGTACTACTGGATCGAGCCAGCCGACAAGGAGTAGGATCGGAGGCTCCCAGGCAGGAGGCCTTCACCTTTCGATCTAGAGTCATTGTTTGTGCTAGCCTTCTTAAGGCAAACCTTGGCTAACTATGTCTGTACTCAGATATTATTTGTATGACTGACTTATGTATTCGGATCCTCGTGATCCCTTGTCTGTAATATTGTGGATCTCCGTATATTTGTGTTAGAGTTGTGTTGTGCTATCTTCCCGTGAGTCCCTGTGCTTGATCATGCATGTTTGCGTGTATGATTAGTGCACGATTAAGCTGGGGGCGTCACAAGTTGGTATCAGAGCCGACTGCCTGTAGGAAGCCCCCTTCCAATTCCTTGGCCGAAGTTGAGTCTAGAAACAAAAAAAAACTATTTTACTAACTTGGCTGTGTGGCTTACGGGCCCACGTCGCCAACTGGGTGGTATTAGGATCTTTTATTCCTCGTCTATACTCTGGGACTCTGATCTCTCTTCTATTCGGGTTAAATGATTTTACTAACGCCGACACTTAGGATCTCGTAAATCTCGTCCACCCGGAGAGCTGGATATCTGTGCTTAATTCCTTACCATTGATCTGATTAGTCTGATAATCATTTTCCTTTCCATTGTTTTGTTTAACCTTTCTCTCCGAGTTGTATTATACTTCTCATTGTCATGCTGACGTGATAGCACCTGATGTTACCATCGAAATTAAAGGATTGGAATTCCTTGCCTCACCCATCGTCCTGAAATCTTCCACCATAGACCTCATCCTCGGAATGGATTGGTTGAAAGCTCATATAGCTTCGATCAATTGTGCCACAAAAGTCATCCAACTTATTCACCCCTCCGATGAGATAGTGAACTACACCGCCCGGATTACTCGGAATGCTGAAGCTCAGATATATGCTCTGAATGCTTTGAACGCCTCACCTCTGGAAGGAATCGAGAACGTTCCTGTCGTTCGAGATTTTTCGGACGTTTTTCCGGAAGAACTTCCAGGGTTAGAGCTGTTGAGTTTGTCATAGACTTGAAGCCTGGCACTACCCCTATTGCGAAGCGTCCTTATAAGATGCCTCCGCACCACCTTCTCGATCTTAAGGAAGAAATCGACAAGTCACTTAAGAAAGGTTTCATCCGCCCCAGTTCCTCTGCTTGGGGAGCACCTTCACTCTTCGTTAGGAAGAAGGATGGAACTAACCGATTGGTTCAGGATTATCGGCCGATTAACGAAGCCACAATCCAAAATAAACACCCACTGCCCCGGATCAATGATCTTTATGATCAACTTGCTGGATCCTCTGTCTTCTTGAAACTCGACTTGAGGTTGGGCTATCATCAGATCCGTGTTCGCGAAGTGGATATTCCGAAGACTGCCTTTGTCACTCGTTATGGGTCTTATGAGTACACTGTCATGTCATTTGGATTAACCAATGCTCCAGCAACCTTCTCCCGGTTGATGAACTATATTTTCATGGATTACTTTGACAAATTCATCGTGGTTTATTTGGATGATATCCTTATATATTCCAAGAATGAAGAAGAACATGCTGAACATCTTCGGCTTGTATTAGAGAAGCTTCGAGAACACCAGCTTTACGCCAAGTACTCTAAGTGTGAATTCTGGTTATCTGAAGTGACCTATCTTGGTCATGTAATTTCCAAGAATGGAATTGCTGTTAACCCGGAACGAGTTCAAGCCATTCTTGACTGGACTCCCCCGAAGAATGTCAAGCAAGTCAGAAGTTTTCTCGGACTCGCTAGTTATTGCCGTCGATTTGTTGAGAACTTTTCCAAGATTGCAAAGCCACTGACTGACCTGCTCCATAAAGGTGTTAAATTTGAGTGGACAGAAAAATGTCAAGAAAGCTTTCAGACACTAAAAGATAAGTTAACATCTGCCCCAGTGCTAGCACCCCCGGATTCCCAAAAGGATTTCATGATATACTGTGATGCATCTCGTCAAGGATTAGGTTGTGTCCTAATGCAAGAGCGTAAAGTGATTTCTTATGGCTCTTGACAATTGCGTCCTCATGAAGAAAATTATCCTGTGCATGATCACGAACTTTCTGTGGTTATTTATGCTCTGAAACTATGGCGACATTACCTTCTCGGTAATCGTTGCGAGATATACACGGATCATCAGTGTTTAAAGTATCTATATACTCAACCAGATCTAAACCTTCGTCAACAAAGATGGCTCGAAACAATTGCCGATTATGATATGAATCTCTCATATACCCCTGGCAAGGCTAATGTAATGGCCGATGCTTTGAGTCGCAAGGCTTATTGCAACAATCTTATGGTTCAGGAAGCACAACCTGTTCTTTATGAAGAGCTTCGCAAATTGAACCTCCATATTGTTCCACAGGGTTATCTCAATACCCTGGTTGTTGAACCAGATTTAGAACACAGCATTAAGACTACGCAACGGTATGACTCCGAAGTTGAAAGGATTAAGCGATACCTCGAAAAAGGAAAGCCGTCGGAATTCCATCCTGATAATGATGGGATCCTATTCTTCCAACGCCGTCTCTTCGTACCCAAATTCAAGGATGAGAGGGAACACGTTATGAAAGAAGCTCATGACACTCCTCTGTCAATTCATCCTGGTAGCACAAAGATGTACCGTGACATTTGTCAGAGATACTGGTGGCCTAATATGAAGCGAGACATTGCTCGTTATGTTTCTGAGTGTGACGTTTGCCGCCGCATTAAAGCAGAACATCAAAGACCTGCTGGAACTTTGCAACCCCTTGAAATTCCTGAATGGAAATGGGACAAGGTCCAAATGGATTTCATTACTGGATTTCCTAGATCTCAGAAGGGTCATGATGCTATCTTTGTCGTCATTGACCGATTCTCTAAGGTTGCTCACTTTCTGCCAGTTAAGGAGACAATCACTGCTAGTCAGTTAGTAGACTTGTATGTTTCCCGAATTGTGTCACTCCACGGTGTTCCGTTGGAGATCAGTTCTGATCATGGCAGCCTCTTCACCTCCAGATTCTGGAAAAGTTTCCAAGAAGCTATGGGAACTCATCTATCCTTCAGTACCGCTTTTCACCCTCAGTCCCAGGGTCAAGTCGAACGAGTTAATCAAGTGCTCGAAGATATGCTTCGAGCTTGCGTCATCTCCTTCGGTAAGAAATGGGAGGAATCTCTCCCGTGTGCCGAATTCTCTTACTACAATAGCTATCAAGCTAGTCTGAAGATGGCACCGTTTGAAGTTCTAAACGGACGTAAGTGTCAAACCCCCCTGAATTGGTCAGAAATTGGGGAACGATCACTCGTTGGACCTGACATTGTTCAGCAAGCTGAAGAAAAAGTCCGCATCATCCGTGAACATCTGAAAACTGCTCAGTCTCGTCAGAAGAGCAACTATGACCGAAAGCACCAGGAAATGATCTATCAACCTGGCGAGCAAGCTTACCTCCGCGTCACTCCATTGAAAGGCACTCATCGGTTCGGAATCAAAGGCAAGTTAGCTCCTCGCTACATTGGCCCGTTCCGTATTCTTGCCCGTCGAGGAGAAGTGGCATATCAGTTGCAATTGCCGCCAAATCTTTCCCAAGTACATGATGTCTTTCATGTATCCCAACTTCGTCGCTGCTTCAAGGATCCTATTCGAGCTGTGAATCATGAAATGCTTGAATTGCGGGAAGATCTGTCTTATCCAGAATATCCCGTCTGCATTCTTGATCAAGCTGAACGCCGGACTCGTCAAAATTCAATCAAATTCCTGAAAGTTCAGTGCTTGAATCATTCTGAAGATGAAGCCCCTTGGGAACGCGAGGATCGTCTTCGCGAAGAATACCCCGCTTTCTTTCAGTCTTCCTCTTAATTCTCGGGACGAGAATTCTTGTTAGATGAGGAGAATTGTGACACCCCCTGTAATGAACAACAGTGATCACCCTTAGTTAATGCCATGTCAGCAAGATTAACAGTGCCTAATCATCATTTGCATCATATTGCATTTCAAACTCCTAGTTCAAACTTCAATTAAATTCAAAGTGGAAAATAAAAGTTGTTCAAAATAGAAACTAAAATGTTCATTAAATAACAAATAATCCAGAGATAATTCTAAAATTGTAATCAACATTTACTAAATTAATTAAGTGACTCTAACAGTGTCAAAACAGCAATATTTAATACCATTTTGTTTTATAAAATTGAAAATGAAGTCATATTGTCTCCAAACCAATTTCTGGCAGTAGTAGATAATACATAGCATTTAATGGTACAAGTCACATATTTTGCTAAAGTCATTTTGTGGCCTAACTGTTTGCAAAACAGAAAATAAGAGAAAATAAATAAGAAAAGAAATGAAACAGAAGAATAAAAGAAAAACAAAACCCTCTGGCCCAACTGGGCCACGGCCCAGCCAGCAGCCTACCAGGCCGGCCCACCCCGCCCCCTATATGGCCTCCCCTGGCCAAACCCTAAACCCCCCTTGTCGCCCCCCCACATCCTCCCCTCCCCCTCCCCGATCCAGATCGGATCGGGGCACGATGCCGCCCCGACCTGACGCCGTCGCCTCGCCGTCCGGCACCGCCCCGACCCCGTCGTCGCCTCGTCCCCGTCCTCCTCCCCGACAACCGCTGCCATTTGCCCTACGACCCCACAGTGAGGCCCTCGGCCTCCTCTTCCCCTCTCCGCTGCCTCGCCCCCGCGACGACCGTGCCGCGCGCCCGCCTTCTCTAGCCTCGGCCACTGCCCGCGCACCTCCGCAGCCGCGCGCCTCGCTCGCGCCACGCCGTGACCTCGCCTCGCCGTGGCCACGCCGTCGCCACTGCAACGCTCTGACCCCGCCACCACGCGCTCACCACACGCATCCGCAGCCCCGGCCTCTCCTTCTCTCCCCGTCCCCGTTGCCTGCTCCTGGCCGCGCCGAAGCACGCGCGCTCGCGCTGCCCGCGCCCCGCTTGCCCCGCGCCTGCCCGCACGAGGCTTCGCCCCGCCCTGCCCACTCCCGACCGCCTCCACGCGCCCGGCGCTGCTCACCGCCCCGCACCCCGCCGCCTTGACCGCTTGGGCTGCGCCCGCTGGCGCCTGCCGCGCCGGCCCGGGCCGCCGCTGCCTGGGGCCTCACTCTGCTCCTCCCGTGCTGCCGTGCTGCAGCCGAACGCCCCCGCCTCTGCCCCTGCGCCCCGGCGCCGCCCCCCCGCACGCGCATGGCCGCGCCCGTCTGCTCGCTCCTGCCTCGCTTCCTTCTCCTCCCGCCTCCATCGCCAAGCCGCCGCGTTCCACCTCGCCCCCACCCCGCTGCTTGCCGCCTTGGGGCTCCGCCCCAGCCTGCCTCGCCGTCGCCAGCCGGACCAGCCCCCACCGCGCCCCGGCAGCCGTGCCGCTGGTCTCGCCCGAGGCCAGCGCCCGGGCTCGCCCCATCGGGCGCTCGTGGCCGTGCCCCTACGCCCGAAACCCAACGGCCGCTAGGCCCTCGGGGCCTATGACGTATGGGCCCCAACGCCTAGCCCCTGTTAAAAAAAAGATTATATAAAAAATGAAAACTAATGAATTAATTAATTAGTTAATTAACTTAATTAACACTGTTTAATTAACCTAATCACCTAATCAAGCTAATTAACCCTGATTAGTTAAACTGTGTCAATGACAACCAGGACCCACTGGTCAAATTGACCAGTCAACAGTCATGTTGACTGCTGATGTCAGCATGACATCATTGCTGATGCAGTAAATGAATTTATGAATTAAATAATTAAAAATGATTAATAAAACTTTAGAATTTAATATAAAATAAACCGTAGCTCCGATGAAAATACTTTGTACATGAAACTTGCTCAGAACGATGATACGAATCCGAATACGTGGTCCGTTCATCTGTCAGATGCCCCTAGCTATCTGAACATGGAACTTTTAGACTGATTTCGATAAATGAATAGTGCTTAACTTTAATTAAATAAATCCAAATAAATTCCTAAATTAACTAAATCATTTAGTTAGGCAGTAGAACACCTCTGCATATCATTTAGACATGTCATGCATATTGTTTGCATTTTTGCCGTGAATTTATTGTTTCTTTCCCCCTCCTTCTCTCTCGATAGACACCGAGACCGTCGCCGTTGCACCTAAGTACAACTACGCTCCAGACGAGCAGCCCGTTGACGACCCTCTTTCTTGCCAGAGCAACCAGGCAAGCCCCCCTTTGAGCATCCAGATATCGCCCATTCCATTTCTCCTGCTTGCATTAGATTTTGCTACTGTTAATGTTTGCTCCTATTCTGATGCATAGCCTGCTTTTGTAACCTATTTATTGTTACCTTACCTGCCTATGTTAAACTGCTTAGTATAGGTTGGTAGTGAACCATCAGTGACCCCCACCACCTTACCCTTGTTGCCCCTGCTTGATCATCGATGACTCGATCAATGTGATCATCGACCAGAGACCAACACATCATTTCACCCCCTTAGTTGTACGACTCTGCATAGTTACTATCAAGTGCCGAGGCTGATACCTCGTAACGCACTCCTGATGAATTCTCTGCGGTGTAGCTGTTCGGTCATGGTCATCGAGGGTGATTCCTCCTTCTCCACTTCCGATACGACTCTGTCGTGAAACCCCTCAGTGTGAACCTTGAGGGTGATGCCTCATACGTTCACCGTGATGATTTCATCGAGTGGAATCCACTGAGGGTGATTCCTCGGGGTTTCCCCCTTGATGTTATGACCACACGGTTACTTTGACCTTTGTTACAGGCGGGTCGACCCTAATGGGTACCCACAGGGGATCTATGATGTCGGGTGTGCCGGGAGGGCACTCGAGTGTGATATTGTGGCGGAGCTTCAGAAACTCTGATCGTCTCCGCGTGTTACTAAATCAGCCTATTGGATTTGTGTATTTGATCTGAGTGGGTCGACGTGCCCTATACGCACTACCACCACGCAGGATTATGGTTTATGGGGCCCTCTACATCATACGTTTCTCTCGAAAGCTCTTCAGACATCACGGTTCACTGTGCGAGCTGATTGTTGGGGTTGGGCTAGATACTTCACTGACGAGTTCAGTGTCGCGCCTGCTCCCCGGCCAGTCTCATAATGCGCAGGGTGCCCAGGGCGATGGCCCAAGACCTCTGGGTGCATAGGTTAGTCCGTTGTGCTGACCTCTCTGCTGAGCCTAAGTAGGGCGCTGCTTCGTGTTGATCTCCCGAGGCTGGGCATTACCCAGCAAGTGTGTCCGGCCAGAGGTGATCAAGCGTGTTGGGTAACAGTAGTGCACCCCTGCAGGGATGAATAATCTATCGATAGCCGGTCCTACGGTAAAGGACGCTCAGTTTGGTATCCCGATCTATTACTTGAACTGGATACTTGTTTAATTAATTGAAGCTTCGGGATCACTTTCTCGCAGGGAGTCGAGGAAGGATCTCTAGGCTTTACCTCAACATGTTAGCTTAATAAAATGCTATTCTACTCTCTTCTATTGCTGCAAGATGGTGGCTTCGTGAAGATGTTTGAAGATGCTAGTCTTCGATAGGACTAGGCCTTCTCTCTATTCTGGCATTTCTGCAGTCCAGTCCACATATACAGCCTTTCCCCTTTGATAATGTTGCATATGTAGTGTAGATCCTTGCTTGCTGAGTACTTCGGATGAGTACTCACGGTTGCTTTGTTACTTCTTTTTCCCCATACCCCACTTTGATGATACATTAGACGATGGAGCCCAGGAGCCAGATGACACTGCAGGAGCTTACTATCAGATGGGTCCTGACGGCACGTACTACTGGATCGAGCCAACCGACGAGGAGTAGGATCGGAGGCTCCCAGGCAGGAGGCCTTCGCCTTTCGATCTAGAATCGTTGTTTATGCTAGCCTTCTTAAGGCAAACCTTGTCTAACTATGTCTGTACTCAGATATTATTTGTATGACTGACTTATGTATTCGGATCCTCGTGATCCCTTGTCTGTAATATTGTGGATCTCCGTATATTTGTGTTAGAGTTGTGTTGTGATATCTTCCCGTGAGTCCCTGTGCTTCATCGTGCATGTTTGCGTGTATGATTAGTGCACGATTAAGCCGGGGGCGTCACACAACTGGGGCTGTGGCTGTAGTGGCAGGAGCAGAGTGAGCAGGCCTCAAATCTGCAACTGGCTTAGTAGCTGACCTCTGTGCCCTTGGCATTGACTGGAACCTGTCTGTAGTGGGTCTGTCATCATTGTCCTCAGCATCATCTCGAAGCTTCTCCACTATGGTCTGAATCTCTGTGACCTTCACATCTAGGTCATACATCTTACTTTCTACAATTCTTTCAAGACTCTACTGATTCTGAGACAAGGTGGCCAAGCTCTTCTCAATCCTCACGGTAGCCTCAAGCAGATAACTGAGCTGATCTTGCTTGGTCTTGAGATTCACTATTGAAGCACCTGGTGCACTTGCTGCCTTTGCTTTCTCAATCTTCTCCTGGGCCTCAGCACATGTAGGATGTGATGCATCCATGACAACCTCGTTGTCCTCAAAATCAGGCCTCAGAGGTAGATGCTCTTTGTCAAGCAGATATGTCCCAGTTCCAACCTTGGAGTTGATCAACATCTGAATGTGTGGGGCATATCCACAAGACCTCTTCTGGTCGGCTGCTGTCCTCTTCACTATCTCAACAATCAAGCTCATGACTTTAAACTTCTGGGGAACATCAAACAACTGAAGCAAGTTGATGGAGTGACCACGTATCATCCTGTGATCTCCAGACTTGGGAAACAGAGTATGCCTCAAGATGGTGTTCATGGTGGTCAAACCAGCAAGCAGATAATATATTGATCCTAGCTTGTGTGTCTCCAGAGCTGCATCAGGTATAGGCTTGTACATGTTGGCCATTGAGTTGTGATCTTTCCTGGGTTTGCCATAAACATCAAGATCATCTTCACTTTCCTTTGGAGCATTGATAAGCCTGGCCCATTCAGAAATTGATGACTGGTATCTGGTTCCCTCAGTCATCCACACAATCTTACCATCAGGGTAGAAGTGGGCAGAAGAGTAGAACTGCATGATCATCTCATCGTTCCATTTTGTGAGTTTCTGTCCAACAAACATATCAACTCCATTCAACCTGAAGTTCTCATGCACATGAGGAAAGTAGTCTTCATTATCATCAATGTATTCCCAATCAAGAAATTTCATGTCACAAACTATGGGCTTCTTATCCAATAAGATGATATGTCTCCAATGTATCTATAATTTTTGATTGTTCCATGCTATTATATTATCTGTTTTGGATGTTTTATATGCATTAATATGCTATTTTATATTATTTTTGGGACTAACTTATTAACCTAGAGCCTAGTGCCAGTTTTTGTTTTTTCCTTGTTTTTGAGTTTCGCAGAAAAGGAATATCAAACGGAGTCCAAACGGAATAAAACTTTCGCGATGATTTTTCTTGGACCATAAGACACCTACGAGACTTGGAGATGAAGTCAGAAGACCGACGAGGCGACGACAAGCCGTAGGGGCGTGCCCTAGGGGGGGGCACCCTGGCTTGTGGTCCCCCCGGGAGTCCACCGATCTACTTCTTCGTCCTATAAATTCAGATATATTCCAAAACCCTCAGAGGCATCCACAAAAACACTTTTCCAGCGCCGCAACCTTCTGTTCCCGTGAGATCCCATCTTGGGGCCTTTTTCGGCATCCTGCCGGAGGGGGATTCGATCACGGAGGGCATCTACGTCAACTCTATTGCCCTTCCGATGAAGCATGAATAGTTTACCTCAGACCTACGGGTCCATAGCTAGTAGCTAGATGGCTTCTTCTCTATCTTTGATTTTCAATACCATGTTCTCCTTGATGTTCTTGGAGATCTATCCGATGTAATCTTCTTTTGTGGTGTGTGTGTCGAGATCCGATGAATTGTGGATTTATGATCAGCTTATCTATGAATATTATTTGAATCTTCTCCGAATTCTTATATGCATGATCTGATATCTTTGTATTTCTCTTCGAATTATCGGTTTGGTTTGGCCAATTAGATTGGTTTTTCTTGCAATGGGAGAGGTGCTTAGCTTTGGGTTCAATCTTGCGTGATTTCACCCATTGACAAAGTAGGGGTAGCGAGACACGTATTGAATTGTTGCCATCGAGGATAAAAAGATGGGGTTTTCATCATATTGCTTGAGTTAATTCCTCTACATCATGTCATCTTACTTAAGGCGTTACTCCGTTCTTTATGAACTTAATACTCTAGATGCATGCTGGATAGCGGTCGATGTCTGGAGTAATAGTAGTAGATGCAGGCAGGAGTCGGTCTACTTGACACAGATGTGATGCCTATATTGCATAATCATTGCCTTGGATATCGTCATAACTTTGCGCTTTTCTATCAATTGCTCGACAGTAATTTGTTCACCCACCGTATTATTTGCCTTCATGAGAGAAGCCTCTAGTGAAACCTATGGCCCCGGGTCTATTTTCTATCATATTAGTTTCCAATCTACTATTTTGCAATCTTTTACTTTTAGATATATAAACCAAAAACCCCAAAAATATTTTATCTTTTGTTTAGTTTTATCTATCTCTATCAGATCTCACCTTTGGAAGTGACAGTGAAGGGATTGACAACCCCTTTATCGCGTTGGGTGCAAGTGCTTGATTGTTTGTGTAGGTGTATCTATTGGGGACTTGCGCGTTTCTCCTACTGGAGTGATACCTTGGTTCTTAACTGAGGGAAATACTTATCTCTACTGTGCTGCATCACCCTTTCCTCTTCAAGGGAAAAACCAACGCAAGCTCAAGAAGTAGCAGGAAGAATTTCTGGCGCCGTTGCCGGGGAGATCTACGTCAAGCCTACCAAGTACCCATCATAAACTCTCATCTCTTGCATTACATTATTCTCCATTTGCCTCTCGTTTTCCTCTCCCCCACTTCTAAAACGATTTTCAAAAAGATTTGCCCTTTTTATTCGCCCTTCTTCCATTCGTCGTTTCGTTTGATTTCTGTTTGCTCGTGTGTTAGATTGCTTGCTTTGTCACGATGACTGAAGAAATACCAAATTGTGTGACTTTTCCAATACTAATAACAATTATTTTATTAGTACTCTGATTGCTCCCACCACTAGTGCAGAATCTTATGAAATTAATGCCGCTTTGCTGAATCTTGTTATGGAAGATCAATTTTCCGGCCTTCCTAGTGAAGATGCTGCATCCCATCTAAATAATTTCGTTGAGTTGTGTGATAGGTAAAAAAAGAAATATGTGGATAATGATATTGTTAAATTGAAGCGATTTTCGTTCTTACTACGAGATCGTGCTAAAACTTGGTTTTCATCTTTGCCTAAAAATAGTATTGATTCATGGAATAAGAGTAAAGATGCTTTTATTTCCAAGTATTTTCCTCCCGCTAAAATTATCTCCCTTAGAAATGATATTATGAATTTTAAGCAACTTGATCATGAACATGTTGCACAATCTTGGGTGAGGATGAAATTGATGATACGAAATTGCCCTACTCATGGTTTAAATTTGTGGATGATCATACAAATTTTTTATGCCGGATTGAATTTTGCTTCAAAAAATCTTTTAGATTCGGCCGCGGGGGGTACTTTTATGGAAATTACTTTAGGAGAAGCTACTAAACTCCTAGATAATATTATGGTTAATTATTCTCAATGGCATACCGAAAGATCTTCTACTAGTAAAAAAGTGCATGCGATTGAAGAGATTAATGTTTTGAGTGGAAAGATGGATGAACTTATGAAATTATTTGCTAGCAAGAGTGCTCCTATTGATCCTAATGATATGCCTTTGTCTACTTTGATTGAGAATAATAATGAATCTATAGATGTGAATTTTGTTGGTAGGAACAACTTTGGTAATAACGCATATAGAGGTAATTTTAATCCTAGGCCATTTCCTAGTAATTCCTCTAACAATTATGGTAATTCCTACAACAATTCTTATGGAAATTATAATAAGATGCCATCTGATCTTGAGAATGGTATTAAAGAATTTATGAGTTCACAAAAGAATTTCAATGCTTTGGTTGAAGAAAAATTGCTTAGGATTGATGATTTGGCTAGGAACGTGGATAGAATTTCTCTTGAGATTGATTCTTTGAAAATTAGATCTATTCCACCCAAGCATGATATTAATGAGTCTCTTAAAGCTATGAGAATTTCTATTGATGAATGTAAAGAAAGGACCGCTAAGATGCGTGCTAAGCGAGATTGGTTTGTAAAAGCATGTTCTTCTAGTTTTTGTGAGAATAATGATGAAGATCTTAAAGTGATTGATGTGACTCCTATTGAATCTTTGTTTTCTAAAATAAATCTTGATAAATATGGGACTGGAGATGAGTCAACTTTAGCTAGAAGGCGTCCCAATGATTCGGAGTTTATAGATCTTGATGCAAAAATTGATAAACGTGGGATTGGAGAGGTCAAAACTTTAAGTAGCGATGAACCCACTCTTTTGGATTTCAAGGAATTTAATTATGATAATTGTTTTTTAATAGATTGTATTTCCTTGTTGCAATCCATGTTGAATTCTCCTCATGCTTATAACCAAAATAAAGCTTTTACTAAACATATCGTTGATGCTATGATGAAATCTTTTGAGGCAAGTCTTGAATTGGAAGTTTCTATCCCTAGAAAACTTTATGATGATTGGGAACCTACTATTAAGATTAAAATCAAATATTATGAGTGCCATGCTTTGTGTGATTTTTGTGCTAGCGTTTCCACGATTCCGAAAACTTTATGTGATGTGCTAGGTTTCCGTGAATTTGATGATTGTTCTTTAAATTTGCATCTTGCGGATTCCACTATTAAGAAACCTATGGGAAGGATTAATGACGTTCTTATTGTTGCTAATAGAAATTATGTGCCCGTATATTTCATTGTTATTGATATAGATTGCAATCCATCATGCCCTATTATTCTTGGTGGACCTTTCCTTAGAACGATTGGTGCAATTATTGATATGAAAGAAGGAAACATTAGATTTCAATTTCCGTTAAGGAAGGGCATGGAACACTTTCATAGAAAAAAAATTAAGTTGCCATATGAATCTATTATGAGAGCTACTTATGGATTGCATACCAAAGATGACAATACCTAGATCTATGTTTTTATGCCTAGCTAAGGGCGTTAAACAATAGCGCTTGTTGGGAGGCAACCCAAGTTTATTTTTGCGTTTTTTGTTTTGCTTCTGTTTTTGAATAAAATAAACATTATTACCTCTGTAGTAATTGTGTTTTGGTGTTTTAATTAGTGTTTGTGCCAAGTAAGACCTTTGGGATGGCTTACGGTGATAGTTGATTTGATCTTGCTGAAAAACAGAAACTTTTGCGTCCAGTCACAGAATTTTAGTAATTGCGTGGAGCGTCAAAAAACCTTGCTTTTGTTACACAAGATTGATATACAAATTTCCTCTGTTTTCCTAATTTTTCATAATTTTTGAGTTACATAAGTATTAGAAAAATTCAGATCTTCGCAGACTGTTCTGTTTTTGACAGATTCTGTTTTCTATGTGTTGTTTGCTTATTTTGATGAATCTATGGGTAGTATCGAGGGGTATGAACCATGGAGAAGTTGGAATACAGTATATATTAAACCAATATAAATAAATAATGAGTTCACAACAGTACCAAAAGTGGTGATTTATTTTCTTATACTGACGGATCTCATGAGTTTTCTGTGGAGTTTTGTGTTGTGAAGTTTTCAAGTTTTGGGTAAAGATTTGATGGACTATGGAATAAGGAATGGCAAGAGCCTAAGATTGGGGATGCCCAAGGCTCCCCAAGGTAATATTCAAGGACAACCAACAGCCTAATCTTGGGGATGCCCCGAAAGGCATCCCCTCTTTCCTCTTCGTCTATCGGTAACTTTACTTGAGGCTATATTTTTATTCACCACATGATATGTGTTTTGCTTGGAGCGTCTTGTATGATATGAGTCTTTACTTTTTAGTTTGCCACAATCATCCTTGCTGTACACACCTTTTGAGAGGGACACGCATGAATCGTGATTTATTAGAATACTCTATGTGCTTCACTTATATCTTTTGAGCTAAGCAATTTTGCTCTAGTGCTTCACTTATATCTTTTTAGAGCACGACGGTGGTTTTATTTTATAGAAATTGTTGAACTCTCATGCTTCACTTATATTATTTTGAGAGTCTCTCTAAACATCATGTTAATTTGCTTTGGTTATGAATTTAGTCCTAATATGATGGGCATCCAAGAGGGATATAAAAAAACTTTCATATAAAAGTGCATTGAATACTATGAGAAGTTTGATTCCTTATGATTGTTTTGAGATATGAGGATGGTGATATTATAGTCATGCTACTGAGTAATTGTGGATTGTAGAAATACTTGTGTTGAAGTTTGTGATTCCCGTAGCATGCACGTATGGTGAACCGTTATGTAACGAAGTTGGAGCATGATTTATTTATTGATTGTCTTCCTTATGAGTGGCGATCGGGGACGAGCGATGGTCTTTTCCTACCAATCTATCCCCCTAGGAGCATGTGCGTAGTACTTTGTTTCGATGACTAATAGATTTTTGCAATAAGTATGTGAGTTCTTTATGACTAATGTTGAGTCCATGGATTATACACACTCTCACCCTTCCACCATTGCTAGCCTCTCTCGTACTGCGCAACTTTCACCGGTACCTTACACCTACCTTTTACCTTCCTCAAAACAGCCACCATACCTACCTATTATGGCATTTCCATAGCCATTCCGAGATATATTGCCATGCAACTTTCCACCGTTCCGTTTTATTATGACACACTCCATCATTGTCATATCGCTTTGAATGATCATGTAGTTGACACCGTGTTTGTGGCAAGGCCACCTTTTCATACTTATACATGTCACTCTTGAATCATTGCACATCCCGGTACACCGCCGGAGGCATTCATATAGAGTCATATTTTGTTCTAAGTATTGAGCTGTAATTCTTGAGTTGTAAGTAAATAAAAGTGTGATGATCTTCATTATTAGAGCATTGCTCCATGTGAGGAAAAAAAGAGGCCAAAGAAGCCAACAAAAAGAAGAGGCCAAAGAAGCCAAACAAAAAAAAGAGAAAAAAGAAAAAAAATTGAGAGAAAAGAGAGAAGGGGCAATGTTACTATCCTTTTTCCACACTTGTGCTTCAAAGTAGCACCATGATCTTCATGATAGAGAGTCTCCTATGTTATCACTTTCATATACTAGTGGGAATTTTTCATTATAGAACTTGGCTTGTATATTCCAATGATGGGCTTCCTCAAATTTCCCTAGGTCTTCGTGAGCAAGCGAGTTGGATGCACACCCACTTAGTTTCTTTTTGAGCTTTCATAAACTTATAGCTCTAGTGCATCCGTTGCATGGAAATCCCTACTCACTCACATTGATATCTATTGATTGGCATCTCCATAGCCCGTTGATACGCCTAGTTGATGTGAGACTATCTCCTTCTTTTTGTCTTCTCCACAACCACCATATTCTATTCCACCTATAGTGCTATGTCCATGGCTCACGCTTATGTATTGCGTGAAAGTTGAAAAGGTTTGAGAACATCAAAAGTATGAAACAATTGCTTGGCTTGTCATCGGGGTTGTGCATGATTTGAATACTTTGTGTGATGAAGATGGAGCGTAGCCCGACTATATGATTTTGTAGGGATAGCTTTCTTTGGCCATGTTATTTTGAGAAGACATGATTGCTTTATTAGTATGCTTGAAGTATTATCGTTTTTATGTCAATATTAAACTTTTGTTTTGAATTTTATGGATCTGAACATTCAGGCCACAATAAAGAAAATTACATGGATAAATATGTTAGGTAGCATTCCACATCAAAAATTCTGTTTTTATCATTTACCTACTCGAGGACGAGCAGGAATTAAGCTTGGGGATGCTTGATACGTCTCCAATGTATCTATAATTTTTGATTGTTCCATGCCATTATATTATCTGTTTTGGATGTTTTATATGCATTAATATGCTATTTTATATTATTTTTGGGACTAACTTATTAACCTAGATCCTAGTGCCAGTTTCTGTTTTCCTTGCTTTTGAGTTTCGCAGAAAAGGAATATCAAACGGATTCCAAACGGAATAAAACTTTCGCGATGATTTTTCTTGGACCAGAAGACACCTACGAGACTTGGAGATGAAGTCATAAGAGCCACGAGGTGACGACAAGCCGTAGGGGCGTGCCCTAGGGGGGGGGGGGGCGCCCCCTGGCTTGTGGTCCCCCCGGGAGTCCACCGACCTACTTCTTTGTCCTATAAATTTAGATATATTCCAAAATCCTCAGAGGCATCCACAAAAACACTTTTCCACCGCCGCAACCTTCTGTTCCCGTGAGATCCCATCTTGGGGCCTTTTCCGGCATCCTACCGGAGGGGGATTCGATCACGGAGGGCATCTACATCAACTCTATTGCCCTTCCGATGAAGTGTGAGTAGTTTACCTCAGACCTACGGGTCCATAGCTAGTAGCCAGATGGCTTCTTCTCTCTCTTTGATTGCCAATACCATGTTCTCCTTGATGTTCTTGGAGATCTATCCGATGTAATCTTCTTTTGGGGTGTGTTTGTCGAGATCCAATGAATTGTGGATTTATGATCAGCTTATCTATGAATATTATTTGAATCTTATCCGAATTCTTATATGCATGATTTGATATCTTTGTATTTCTCTTCGAGTTATCGGTTTGGTTTGGCCAACTAGATTGTTTTTCTTGCAATGGGAGAGGTGCTTAGCTTTGGGTTCAATCTTGCGTGATTTCACCCAGTGACACAGTAGGGGTAGCGAGACACGTATTGAATTGTTGCCATCGAGGATAAAAAGATGGGGTTTTCATCATATTGCTTGAGTTAATTCCTCTACATCATGTCATCTTACTTCAGGCGTTACTCCGTTCTTTATAAACTTAATACTCTAGATGCATGCTGGATAGCGGTCGATGTGTGGAGTAATAGTAGTAGATGCAGGCAGGAGTCGGTCTACTTGACACGGACGTGATGCCTATATTGCATAATCATTGCCTTGGGTATTATCATAACTTTGCGCTTTTCTATCAATTGCTCAACAGTAATTTGTTCACCCACCGTATTATTTGCCTTCATGAGAGAAGCCTCTAGTGAAGCCTATGGCCCCCAGATCTATTTTCCATCATATTAGTTTCCGATCTACTATTTTGCAATCTTTTATTTTCAGATCTATAAACCAAAAACCCCAAAAATATTTTATCTTTTGTTTAGTTTTATCTATCTCTATCAGATCTCACCTTTGCAAGTGACCGTGAAGGGATTGACAACCCCTTTATCGCGTTGGGTGCAAGTGTTTGATTGTTTGTGTAGTGCATCTATTGGGGACTTGCGCGTTTCTCCTACTGGATTGATACCTTGGTTCTTAACTGAGGGAAATACTTATCTCTATTGTGCTGCATCACCCTTTCCTCTTCAAGGGAAAAACCATCGCAAGCTCAAGAAGTAGCATAAGACATTCTCATAGAAGTCCTGCTGTTCTCTGGTGTGAAAATGGTAGTCCACAGCAGTCCTTCTCCTAGTGGCATATGGATCATTCTGTCTCCATAGTCTCAGACCATGATCCTTCCTCAACTTCATGTTTTCTTCCACTGGATGATCATCATTATGATCTGGGATCTTGGGCTTCAATTTCCTGAGCACTAGTGGCTCATCATCTTCTTGAACCTCAGGCACTGGGGCCTTGTTCTTCTCTGCAGCTGGGATGTTCCTAGTAGATCTCTTTGGAGCAGAAGGCTTGGGTGCAGCTGGTTTGGGAGGTTTTGTCTTGGGCTTGGAAGGAGTAGCACCAGTCTTGATAGCATCACTCATGAGCTTTTGTGTCTTGGCAAGGGGTGCAGCAGCTTCCTCCTCCTCCTCCTCTTCTTCATCAGAAGAATGCCTTTCAAATTCATCCATTGGATCAACCAGTTTGCACCATCTTCCTCTTTTCCTTTCTTTCTTCTTGTTGACCTCTCCTTCAGCACCACTTGCTGGCTTTGCTTGCTCTTGAGCAATAGTAGATTGCCTAGCTTTAGACATAGGGGCTCTTTTAGCAGGAGCTTTCTTCTACAATCCTGGCTTGGTGGCAGCACCAGTGCCATATTCCTTCTGGAGCACCTTCTTCTTGGAGGTCACTTCCTCCTCAATCACAAAATCCTCATCTTCACTATCAGAATTTATTTTCTTCCTCTGTCTGGTAGCTGCCTTTGGCAAGTTGCTAGGTGTGCTTCTGCTTCCCTCATCATAGCTACCAGAGGGACTAATGCCCTCACTGAGGTTGACATGCTCTTCAGACTTGTTCTGGCTGTCACTGTCTTCTAACATCTCTACAGCTAACCCTATGAATAGATGGGTGTGGGTAGAGTGGATGAGCATCACAAAATACAGCTGGTTTTTGCAAAAATTGATTCAAAATCTTAACTTTAGTTTTCTGCAAAAAGCATTTCAGAGCTACCGATTTGATAATCTCGGTGACACCGAAGCACTAACAGAGTCTAAACATGTAGTTTCGGTCAGACCGAGTTGCAGTTCGGTGACTCCGAGATGCTAGGGTTTCACTGAGAAATTGCTTTCGGTCTCACCGATCAATACGTTTCGGTCAGACTGAGTTGTACTTAGTGCAATGGCCTGGGCCAATCGGTGTGACGGAAAACTTCAATTCGGTCGGTCCGAGATGAGTTCGGCGGAAACCTAACCCCAAGATTTTGCATCAAATCTAATCTAGAGGATTATTTGTGTGGATAAGAAGCTTTCAAACGTGGCAAGAATACAGGTATTTGCTTTGTGCATTGAATCGGAGTAAGGAAATAGCACAAAGGGGCCGAACCATACCCTAACTTGGTGGTGGTTCGCTACCGCGGCAACGACGGAGGCGATGTCCATTGACGGCGGTGGAGACCTGCGATGACGGTGCACAGGTGGAGACGGTGACGATTTGGAGACCAAGGGGCGACAGCAATGGGGTGCGGGAGTGAGGAGTTTGAAGGAATTTCCAAACGTTCGGTCCATGATATATATACCCATATACTATAGATTGCGCCGAGTGGAACGTCTCGGTGGCACCGAGATGCAAAACTGCTTGCAGTTGCTGCAACTCGGTGAGACTGAACCGTTCTAATCGGTGGCACTGAGGTGAAAACCTAGATCAACTTAATGGTTTCTTGAGACTGAATAGGAATGAGTTGGTGTGACCGAAATTCACTAAGAGGTTTTGGAAGTCAGCCCTTGACGGATCGGTGGCTCCGAGTGCTCCTCACTCGGATGGTCCGAAAATGACTTGTTCAAATTTTGTGATGTAGCATGAATAGAATTTGAGAAGAGAAAAAAAAACATAGATAGCTAGAGGGAGTACTTAGGCATTCTTGGCCATCCATTTCGCCAATAAAAACCAAACAACCAAAACTACAAATGGCTGTCCTCGAATGGAGAAAATTATGCATCCAACATGCTCACACAATAACATAGCAAATAAAATATGTGACAAAGCATGCACAGACACTCTAGCATCTATCAAGCAATTTGGCAATGACTAGGTCATCTATATATGAGTATATTGACTTATGAGTCAAATGAGAGCATTTGATCATAGGTCATACTCATCGTTTAAGCACAAGTGGGGTTACCACTTTTACATAAAGCATTGTTGTGTTCACACCATTAGAGTTGCTTTAGCTCAATTTTTAGAGCAAAGATCCCCCTAGGTGTGATATCCCCCCCTAAGAGGGATGAACTAACCTTGGGTTTTGTCGATGATGACTTCATGTAGATAGTGAAGATGTGGATACTCAATGTTGATGTAGATCTTTTGGAGCAATCCATTGGAGTGTGTTGCACTTTCAATACCTACATGGGTTAGTCCCACAAGGAACATACAAGGATATCCATAGACATAGAGTGAATTACACATATGATGATGTCCATGAAAGCATTAGGTTACCTTGTCCCTTGTCTTGCCAACAAGAGGGTTTGTGACTCCATGAACTAGTGCAAGATATGAAAGTTGGTTGCACAAGTCCTTGCCATAATGAATATGAGTGAAGTATGTTGGCGGAGTCACCCTCAAGAACTCTCTAGTTCTTCTTCTTTGGGATCCACATCAACTTGATGGGAATCCTTGGAGTTGTAGTTGTACTTGATGAAGTAGAACTTGATGTAGTCTTGGGAACCCACTTGACCATGGTCTTAGGAGCTTCTTCAAATGAATCAATCTCTTCTTGAAGCTTGTCCTTGCCTTTTAGCTTGTGGTCTTGTGGTGGAAGATCATCTTGAGGTTGTGTTCCTTTGAAAGAAGTGGGATCATACTTATCTTGTTGAGGAACAAACTTCGTCTTGGGGTATTGATCTTCTTCCCACTCAACTCCATTGGCATTGAACTTTCGTTCAAAACCAACACCTTGATTCTTCCGGTGCCTTCCTTGCTTGCGTACAATTTCCTCAAATTGCTTACTTCCAGCAAGGCTCTTGTAAACACCTTTCTCTATAATTCCCTTCAATAAGCTATTTTCTTGCTCAAGTGTAACTGGGCTAAGAGAATCAGTAGTGGAATCAAGAGAACTACTAGAAGCAACAATATTGGTTTTAACATTGTTATTGTTACTACTAGAAGAAGAATCTTTCTTGCTCTTATTGCTAGATTTTACTTGTGGCATGTAAGTGGACAAGAGAAAATGCTTGGCAATGTAAGAAGAACTCTTCTTTCGAAGATCATCATTGATAGCTTTTAGGAACCCATGCTCTTGCTCTAAATTTAGCTTATCGAAGCATAGCTTCTCATGAGTTCTTAGGAGCTCTCTATGATCCTCTAGAGTTGTTTCATGAGCTAACTTAAGTGTGTTTAGTTCTTTAGTTAGATGCTCAATCTCCTTCTTATCATTGTCATTCGTTTCATCTTGATTAGCATGATTACTAGCAAGTTCATCATAGTTTTCATCACTAGTGTTGTCAACAAGTAAATCATCATCACCTAGCAAATCATCTTCATCACTATTGAAATCAACATACTCGGGGTGTGATACCTTAGGGCCTTTAGCCATGAAGCATCTTCCAATTCCTTCATTTGGTGAGTCAAATATGTCATAGAAGTTGGATGACACAAGTGCAAGACCGACAACACCTTCATCTTGAGTATATTCGGAGTCGGAGTGATAACTTCTCTCGGAGTAGTTGTTGGAGTCAAAACCGGATACCCATTCACCAACGTGAGCTTGATGTCTTCATCTTGTGTAGCTCTTTGATGACTTGTCCTTCCTTTCCGAATCATTGCTTCTACGAGAGGGTATTCGTTCATAACGATCATCTCTACTCCTTCTCTCTCTTGGAGGTGATTCATCTCTTCTACTTCTCCTTTTTGGTGAATCTTCTCTTTTCTTGCAGGGAGCCGTACACTCATTGGAATAGTGTCTGGGTTTTCCACAATTGTAGCAATTACGATCATGACTAGAAGATCTTTTGTCATTGTAGGATCTTGACTTGGAGCTTCTCTCTTTGCTTCTATTCTTGTAGAACTTGTTGAAGTTCTTCATCATTAAGCTCAATTCTTCATTGGAGACTTGCTTCTCACTTGATGTTGTAGGAGCATCACTTGAAGCTTTATAAGCACCACTTGACTTGTTGTGCAGCTCTTCCTTATCCTTGAGTGACATCTCATGAGCAACAATTCTACCAATGACTTCCGTGGGCTTGAGATCTTTGTAATTGGGCATCATTTGGATCAAGGTGCACACGGTATCATATTTCCCTTCCAAGGCTCTTAGGATCTTCTTGATGATGAATTTGTCGGTCATCTCTTCGCTTCCTAAGTCGGCAATCTCATTTGTGATGAGAGCAAGCCTAGAGTACATCTCGGCGACTCCTTCACCATCCTTCATTTTGAACTTGTCAAGTTGATTTTGAAGCACATCCAATTTAGATTCCTTGACGGACTCGGTACCTTTGTGCATATCAACCAAAGTATCCCAAATTTCCTTTGCATTCTCAAGGCGGTTGATTTTGTTGAATTCTTCGGGGCACAATCCATTGAAGAGAATATCGCAAGCTTGAGCATTGTATTGCAACATCTTCATTTCTTCCGCGGACGCTTCATGATCCGTTTCTTTTCCATCCTCGAAGAAATCACCTTGCAAGCCAATACGCACAACAGCCCAAACGACGGGGTTATGACCAAGAATATGCATTTTCATCTTATGCTTCCAACTAGCAAAATTAGTACCATCAAAGTAAGGACCTCTACGGTGGTAATTTCCCTCGCTAGACGCCATACTCTCCTAGGTTGTGAAACCAATGCTATGATCACCAAAGCTATGGAAATCAAGGCAAATGGAGACCAACGCTTTGATACCACTTGTAGGATCAAAAGTAGGTCTAGAGGGGGGGGGGGTGATTAGACTACTTGACCAAATAAAAATCTAGCCTTTTCCCAATTTTAGTTGTGGGCAGATTTTTAGCAATTAGCACAAGTCAAGCAATCAACCTACACATGCAATTCTAAGAGTGTAGCAGCGGAAAGTAAAACATTGCATATGAAGGTAAAGGGAAGGGTTTGGAGAGTGCAAACGCAATGATGACAAGGAGATTTTTGGCGTGGTTCTGATAGGTGGTGCTATCGTACATCCACGTTGATGGAGACTTCAACCCACGAAGGATAACGGTTGCGCGAGTCCACGGAGGGCTCCACCCACGAAGGGTCCGCGAAGAAGCAACCTTGTCTATCCCACCATGGCCATCGCCCACGAAGGACTTGCCTCACTCGGGTAGTTCTTCATGAAGTAGGTAATCTCCTTGCCTTACAAACTTCTTGGTTCAACTCCACAATCTTGTCGGAGGCTCCCAAGCGACACCTAACCACTCTAGGAGACACCACTCTCCAAAAGATAATAGATGGTGTGTTGATGATGAACTCCTTGCTCTTGTGCTTCAAATGATAGTCTCCCCAATACTCAACTCTCTCTCACAGATTTGGATATGGTGGAAAGATGATTTGAGTGGAAAGCTACTTGGGGAAGGCTAGAAATCAAGATTCTTATGGTAGGATTGGTATATCTTGATCTCGACACATGAGTAGGTGGTTCTCTCTCAGAAAATGTATGCTGGAAGTGTAGGCACGTTCTGATGGCTCTCTCACAAATGGATATGGGGGTGGAGGGGTATATATAGCCTCCACACAAAATCCAACCGTTACACACATTTGACCCAACTCGGTCAGACCGAATAGAAGAACTCGGTGAGACCGATTTAGTTCAAAATGTGAATGTTAGGAATCTCGGTGGGACCGATGTGCTAGGGCTTAGGGCAAACATCAACTCGGTGGCGCCGATTGGATCAACTCGGTGAGACTGAAGTGAAGCAATAAGCAATAAAGAAGATGTCAAGCCAACTCGGTGTGATCGATCGCAATTTTGGTGGAACGAAACAATTGCAAGAGGCAACAGAGAGTTTGCAAGGCCATCTCGGTGAGACTGAGATCCGTATCGGTGTGACCGAACTATTAGGGTTTTTGGCAATGGCTATGTCAAATGAACTCAGTGGCTCCGGATAGGATGAATCGGTGGGGCCGAGTTTGACTTTGAGTTTTGGACATATTTGGAAATGAGAAAGTGGTTGAGGGCTTTGGAGCAGTATCACTAAGCACTTTGAGCAAGTAGACCATTAAGCAACACCTCATCCCCTTTTAATAGTATTGGCTTTCCTATGGACTCAATGTGATCTTGGATCACTAAAAATGAAATGAAGAGTCTTGAGCTTTTGCCAATATGTGTCCTTAGCATTTTGAGGTGTCCAGATCTGTAGTCCATGCCATGCCATTCATTGAACTTTCTGAAATATTAAACTTGAATGGATATTAGTTCAATGAGCTATATGTTGTTATGAATTACCAAAATCACCCGGGGATTAGTTGCACTTTCAGGTATACAACGCCTAATAATACCATCTACTCCTTGTTTATAAAGGTGTGGGTCACCCCAAAATTAATGTCTTAAATCATAAAAGAACTTTTTCTTTTGTTGTATGTGAAACTAGGTGGTATAAATTTAGCAACAATGTAATTAGCATAGTCTGCACACCAGGGAGTATTGCTGGAAGCATTTATGACAGTAGTTGTTCATCAGGAAAACTATCATCAATAGGTAATGGGTCACCAAGGATATTTTTGAACCTAGACAAGTTATCAGCTATGGGATTCTCAGCCGCCTTCCTATCAGTAATATGCAAGTCAAATTCTTGTAGCAAAAGAACCCACCTAATGAGTCTAGGTTTAGCATCTTTCTTTTCCATAAGGTATTTAATAGCAGCATGATCGGTGCGAACAATTACTTTAGAATCAACTATGTAAGATCTAAATTTATCACAAGCAAACACAACTGCTAGAAATTCTTTCTCAGTAGTAGCATACTTTCTTTGAGCATTGTCTAGAGTTTTACTAGCATAATGGATAACATTTAATTTCTTATCGATTTTTTGTCCTAAAACAGCACCAACAACATAATCACTAGCATCACACATAATTTCAAAAGGCAAGTTCCAATCAGGTGGTTGAACAATAGGTGCAGAGGTCAAGGCTTTCTTAAGTGTTTCAAAGGCTTCTACACAATCATCATCAAAAACAAATGGAACATCTTTTTGCAAGAGATTAGTAAGAGGCCTAAAAGTTTTAGAGAAGTCTTTAATGAACCTCCTATAGAGACCAACATGACCAAGGAAACTTCTTATACCTTTCATATCTTTAGGACATGGCATTTTCTCAATTGCATCACCTTTAGCTTTGTCTACTTCAATAACTTGTTCAAAAAATTTAGGGGCAATTCCAGTTCTGCCCCTAACTAGAACCCACTACTCAGTTTTGCCCCTAGTTTTCGGGTATGCTCAGTTTTGCCCCTCTGCCGTCAAGTCACCGTATAGAAATGCCCTTCCGTGCCTTTACCGTCTGGTCAAAGGGCTTTGACCGTCTGGTGAATAGTATAAAAAAAATCTAAAATTTTGTGGGATCAAAGATACTCAGGTGCGCAAGGTGCGTGCAAATTTTCGTGCTGTTTGGACATTCCAGGTGCTCGTGGCAAAGGAAAATAGTGAATCTGTATGCCTGTGAACAGTAAATTCGAAAAAAATAGCAATAAAATTTGAAAAAATATGAAATTTTTTGGCATCCAAGATGCTCGGGTGCGCAAGGTGTGTGCAAATTTTTGTTGTGGTTAAACATTGTAGGAGCTTGTGGAGAAAAAAACAAAATTTGGCTCAGAAAAAACTTTGAAAAATGCACTATTTTGTTTTTTTTGCTAGAGCTCCTCGCATGTCATTTGATCACAAAAACTTGCAAGCACCTTGCATACCCAAGCCTATTTGATGCCAAAAAATTTCATATTTTTTTGAATTTTCTTGCTATTTTTTTCGAATTTACTGTTCATAGGCGTACAGATTTACTATTTTCCTTTGCCACGAGCTCCTGGAATGTCCAAACAGCATGAAAATTTGCATGCACCTTGCGCACCTGAGTATCTTTGATCCCACAAAATTTCAGATTTTTTTGATACTGTTCACCAGACGGTCAAAGCCCTTTGACCGGACGGTAAAGGCACGGAAGGGCATTTCTATAAGGTGACTTGACGGTAGAGGGGCAAAACTGAGCATACCCAAAAACTAGGGGCAAAACTGAGTAGTGGGTTCTAGTTAGGGGCATAAATGTAAATGTCCCAAAAATTTATGTCCCAAGACAATACCTTCATTTACCATAAAGTAGCATTTCTCCCAATTCAAGACAAGATTCGTTTGTTCACATCTCTACAAAACTCAATCAAGGTTGCTTAAGCAGTCATCAAAAGAAGTTCCGTAAACGGAAAAATCATCCATGGAAACCACAACAATCTTTTCACAGAAGTCAGAGAATATAGCAGGCATACATCTTTGAAAGGTAGCAGGTGCATTGCATAAACCAAAAGGCATACGTCTATAAGCATAAGTTCCAAAAGGGCAAGTAAAAGTGGTTTTCTCTTGGTCGGGTTGCGATACATGTATTTGAGAGAAACCAGAATATCCAGCAAGGAAGCAAAAGTGTGTGTGCTTAGATAATCTTTCTAACATTTGATAAATAAAAGGTAAAGGGTAATGATCTTTTCTAGTGGCTTTATTTAGTTTTCTAAAAGCAATTACCATCCTGTAACCAGTTACAATTCTTTGTGGAATAAGCTCATTTTTATCATTAGGAACAACAATGATGCCTCCTTTCTTAGGGACACAATGAACAGGACTTACCCATCTACTATCAGCTATAGGATAAATTATACCTGCTTCCAGAAGCTTTAATATTTCTGTTCTTACCACTTCTTTCATCTTAGGATCTAATCGTCGTTGATGATCAACAACTGGTTTAGCATTAGGTTCCATATTAATCTTGTGCTGACATAGAGTGGGACTAATGCCCTTAAGATCATCAAGAGTATATCCAATAGCAGCACGGTGCTTCCTCAGAGTTTTAAGTAATCTCTTTTCTTCATGCTCTGAAAGGTTAGCACTAATAATAATAGGATATATCATCTTTTCATTAAGATAAGCACATTTCAGTGTATCACACAATTGTTTTAATTCAAACACAAGATCACCTTTAGGTGGAGGAGGACCTCCTAGAGTTTCAACGGGCAAATTGTGTTTAAGAATAGGTGGTTGATCAAAGAACATCTTATCTATTTCATTTCTTTCATGCAAGTACATATCATTTTCATGATCCAACAAATATTGTTCTAATGGATTAGTAGGAGGTACCGCAATAGAAGCAAGACCAATTATTTCATCCTTACTAGGCAATTCTTTGTCAGGAGGTTGTCTATGAAACTTAGAGAAATTAAACTCATGAGACACATCACCAAAGTTAACATTGACAATTTCTTTAGCGTAATCAATATTAGCATTAACAGTGTTCAAGAAAGGTCTACCAAATATTATGGGACAAAAATCATCTTGTGGAGAACCAAGAACTAGAAAATCAGTAGGGTATTTTATTTTCCCACACAAGACTTCAACATCTCTAACAATCCCAAGCGGTGAAATAGTTTCTCTATTCGCAAGCTTAATAGTAACATCAATATCTTCTGTTTCAGCTGGTGCAATATCATTCATAATTTCTTGATATAAGGTAAATGGGATAGCACTCACACTAGAACCCAAATCACATAAGCCACGATAACAATGATCACCTATTTTAACAGAGACAACACGCATGCCAACAGCAGACTTATTCTTATCTTTTACATTGGGTTTAGCAATTCTAGTGGCTTCATCACAGAAATAAATAACATTCCCATGAATATTATCAGCCAAGAGATCTTTAACCATAGCAATTTCAGGTTCAACTTTAATTTGTTCAGAGGGTCTAGGTGCCCTAATATTACTTTTGTTAACCATGGTTGAAATTTTAGCATGTTCCTGTATCCTAACAGCGAATGGTGGTTTTTCAATGTAAGCAGTTGGCACAACTGGGTCAACATTGTAAATGATAGTTTCATCTTTAACTACAATGGGCTCCTCAATCTTTTCTGTAATAGGGGGATGATATTTAAACCATTTCTCCTTAGGAAGATCAACATGAGTAGCAAATGATTCACAAAAAGAGGCTACTATCTCAGAGTCAAGTCCATACTTAGTGCTAAACTTGTGAAAAGCATCGGTATCCATAAAAGATTTAACATAATCGAACTTAAGTGTTATACCTGACTCATTACCTTTGTCGAGTTCCCATTCTTCAGAGTTGCGTTTAATTCTTTCCAGAAGATCCCATCTGAATTCAATAGTTTTCTTCGTAAAAGAGTGAGTCGAAGAAGAATCGAGGATGGTTTGATCATCATGAGAAAGCCAAGCATAAAAATTCTGTAAGATAATTTCTTTTGAGAGCTCATGAATGGGGCATGTATACATCATATACTTAAGCCTCCCCCAAGCTTGAGCGATACTTTCTCCTTCACGAGGCCAAAAATTATATATATAATTCCGATCACGATGAACTAGATGCATAGGATAAAACTTTTGATGAAATTTCAATTTCAATCGATTCCAATCCCAAGCTCCAATATCATCACATAGCCTATACCATATCAATGCCTTTCCCCCCAAAGATAAAGGGAAGACCTTCTTCTTAACATCATCTCTGGGTAAACCTGCAAGCTAAAATAATCCACAAACTTCATCCACATAGATTAAGTGCATATCAGGATGCACTAGTGGAAAAAGGGCTAGCCACAACTTTAATTAGTGGCGCCTCATTTTCAATCCACGCCACCACTATTTTTTTCAAATAGTGGTGGCGTTGGCATATTTGGTACGTCAGCAGTAATAGGTTACTGGTGGCGTGCCGTCAAAAATCCACGCCACTACTATTTGGGACCCAGCTGCGTGGCTTGGGACAAGTTAGTTGTGGCGTGAATTTTTTTACCACGTCAGTAATATTGATCCTAGTAATGGCGTGTGACCTTTTATCATGCCACTAGTAACCAGCCAAGTATGTTCGAAAAGAAAAGAATACTAAAAAAAATTACCGGTGACGTTCGGATTAGCAGGCACGTCACTAATATCTAGCTCACTATAATTTGTGCCACGCCATTGGTATTGTATGGGCCCATTTTTTCCACTTCCCGCGGGCCGTCAGAGCTGGGTTTCGCTTTCACGGCGCCCTAATCTGCCCCCACCGAGCACCCCATCCAGCCCTCGCCTCACGAGCCCTCTCTATCTCTCCTACAAACCCTCACTACAGCCACCAACATAGGCCGATTCCGGCGAGCCCTGACGGTTATGGCCGGAGCGCAGCTACCGAAAAAGGCTTTCGCCCCGCTTTATATATAAAGCAATGATCAACAGCACCCGGTACAAACGCACGCCCCCACAACAGATGCACACACACACCCAAGGCATGATACATAGGCGCTGAGCGCAGCAACACCATCCCTAGCACTACGCGAAGAGGTGAAGCTGCATATGACGAACCATGGGCTCCAAGGCGGCGCCTTCAGGAAGGGGACGACACCGGAGCGCCGCCACCGCCCGATCCGAGGATCAGAGTTTCCCCTGGAGCAACACGACAGGCAATGAGAGCCACGACGACGCCTTCAAGAAGGGAACGAGCTTCACCGCCGCCGGTCCGTTCGAAGATAGAGCAGGTTTTCACCCCGGCCACCAATCACCACCACCGAACGCCACATCCCGGCTATCACGCCGCCCACACGGCTGTCACCACCGGGCAGCACCAAGCCACGGGCTCTACCCATGAGCCTCGTGAACCCACCACCAGGGCCGCCGCCCCGACATCCAAGACCTTGACACCATCACACCCGAGATCCGTCGCTACCTCAACAAAAGACACGAACGGATAGGACCCGCCTTTCGTACCCCTAGGCTGCGCCCAGTGCCGAGACCCCATAGGCCGGCCAAAACTAGCCTCCATCGCCCCGTCCTACGGCACCGGGCGTGAGACGAGCTGGGTCCTGCTGCCGGGCGCGAGACGAGCATGATTCTGCTGCCGAGCGCGAGACGAGCTCGGTCCTGCTGCCGGGCGCGAGACAAGGTCAGTCCTGCTGCCGGGCGCGAGACAAGCCCGGTCCTGCTGCCTGGTGCGAGACGAGTGATGGACCGCAGCTAGGGGAGGGCCAACCAGCGACGGAGGTAGCAGACGAATGACCGAGAAGAAGGATCGAAGGTTGACATAGGCCGCACACCGACGGGCCGACACCGGAGATTTCCAGCCGCCGCCTTGAACGACCCAAACCACCGCCATGAGCCACCACCACGCCGTGGCAGCCCACATCCACGCCGGGACCCCTAGGGGGAGCCCCGCGCCGCCGTACCGACCTGCACCACTGGAAGAGGCCGACCCAGCAGCAGACGCCGCCGGCCACCCCACCATGGCACGCCCCCGCTCCGGCCACCTCTAGCACCCAAGGACCGCCGGAGATGACCGGACCACGCCGCCTCAGCCCGCGCCACCCGCGAGAACAGCCGGCCGGAGGAGCAGCCCGCCAGATCTGGATCGAACCACCACAACCCCGACGCCGCCCACCCTGCGCAGGCACCCTCCGCCGACCCCAGCAGCCCTCCACGTGCCGCCACCATCGCCGGGACGACCGCCGTCGTCGCGCCGCCGCGCCCTGCCCAGCGCCGCGCATACACCCAAGGCGGCTGCCCCGCGCCAGCCAGCCCCGTGCGAAGGGAGAAGAAGGCCCGCCGCCGCCGGCATCGGCCAGGCTTTGCCCGGCGGCGCGCTCCAGCGGCGGCGGGGGGAGGAGATCGAGGAGGGGTGGGGGCGGCGGCGGCCGGGGAAGGGTTTCGCCCCCTCCCCCCCGCTCGCGCGAGCGGGTTGGGCGAGTCGGGAGGAGTTTATTTTGCCACTCCGGCCAGATCCCGCGGGTGTGCCGGATTATGACTGAACGCCGGAGCGTAGCTCAACCTCGACCTCTCCTCCCTCTGCTGCGTCCTCCTCTCTGGCCAGATCCACGGCGCACGGCCTCTAGTGCTCGTGCCCAACCCCTCCCCGCGGCTAGGGTTTCGGGCACGACGTCACCTCAGTCGCCGGCGTTGCTCTGGTGTGCCTCGCCGCGGGACGACGAGCAGGAGGAGACGCGCAAGTACTGCCTCAGCCTAGGCTACGCCATACGTACGCTCAGGGAGGAGATAACCCAATGTCTTTTGATGTGGTGGTACACACCCTGTTCATATTCGTTTTTTACTAGTGTATATGATTAGTGAACGATGTTAATCAGTTTGTTAACTTAATGCTCATCAGCTAGCTTAGTTTAATGGATGTGGCTAGCGGGCGCCCGAGCGCTCGTTGGTGGAATCGAGCGCTCTTTCTAATATGGAAGAAGCAGCCGAAGCGGCCGACACAGTCCACCAAAAAAGGAATCTTATCCCCACGTGCATTTATTTGGAGTGTCAAAAAGTTTAAAAAACTGTAACTTCTGATTTAAGCGTCGAAATTCAGTTTCGTTTTCACAGCTGGGTTTCTCGCGACGAGTTCTTCAAAACTAGATCTCATATCAATAGGTTTCGTTGACCTTTTTTTCGAGGCAACTTTGGGTGCGATTGAGGCAACTTTAGTGTTATAGGGAAGCAATTTCATTTTTTCCCTAGTCGGACTGCCTAATAGGTTGGTTTGTGTAAAACTGAAAAAATCACACAAAACATGAGGCACCTTTAGTGCTAAATATAAGCAATTTCATTGCACTAAGTGTATCAATGAATTTTGCTAACATTATCACAACTTGCATACCATGGTTGCTCAGTTGCCTACCGTGGATGTTCAGTTGCCTATCATTGATACCTAGTTGCCTACAATACTATGAAATTGGCCTACTATTGATGTCGAGTTACCTTCTATTGGTAATTAGTTACTTACCATTACTGCTCAGTTGTCTAACTTTGTAAATTAGTTGCCTAGAATATTATGAAGTTGCTTATCATAGTTTCTTTTTTCTAAGTTGCATAAAAACATTATGAAGTTGCCTATCGGTGATGCTCAGTTGACCATTATTACTATTTCAGTTGCCTACAAATACATTAAAAAATTGTCCGTAAATGTTGCTAAGTTGCCTATATATGAAAGTAAGTTGCTTACCACACCAAAAAAGTATTGTATGCAACTTTGGATAATGTTAGGCTGCTCACTAGTCATGGCAGGTAACTTAGGGTAACGTTAGGCTACCTCGAAAAGTAAGTTTCCTATAGCAATATCAACTTGGAGATGAAGCTAGTTATGGTAGAATGCTTGTTGGTTGTGGTAGAAAATTTTGAGATTGTATGCACTGGAGTCGCACGGAAAAAAGGTTAGCAACTTTTGGGGTGTATTTATACAACTCTAGTGCACTCACCAGACAACTCATGTGTACTCTGACTTGGTATCTAGAAAAAAGCAACCACATGTGGAAATGTCTAAGTTTACCATTGACGGGGATATTGGAGGCAAAACAAGGACAACAATTTTAAGATCGTTATGCACTCGAGTATCACAGAAAACAAGTTAGCAACTTTTAGGGTGTTTTTGTGCAACTCCAATGCATTTAACAAGCAACTCAGGTGTGTTTTCCATCATTATATCTGGAGATTTCAATGATTTTTGTGGGCAACACATGCCAAACTTATGAACAACTTATGTAGGTTAGCGGGCATATGTCTGATCCGCCCCAATGAAACTTCTCATCACCCCCTAGGAAACTTCTCATCTCTCCCCACTTCTGCACCTAGTCAACACCCGTGACCTAGCTAGCAACACCCGCACGCTCAGTAGCATAGGCGGGCAGACTTCTCCAGAAAAGGAAAGAACAAGGTTCTCATACCATCTATCTGCATATAATTTCAAATTTGAAATCATGATAGACAACTTAGATCCCACAAAAACTTTTCGACATTGTAGGCAACTTAGGTCCCTTGATGGAGAAATTTCGTAGTATTTTAGGCAATTGGACATCACACGTAGGCAACTTCGTAGCAATATAGGCAACTTGGTTTCTGAGGCAGACAACTTAGAAGCTATGTTAGGTAACTTTTCACTCTACGGTAAACAACTTTCACAGTATCGTAGACAACTAAACTATATAAAACTTAGTTTCCGATGTATGAAAGTTAGAACCATGGGTAACCATCTATTAGACTACTGCACACAACTATTAGTAGGCTAGTAGTTGAATTCACTAATACACACGATGCAATTCATCTACTCCCTCCTTCCATCTATATAGATGGAAAAAGGGAGTAGCATCAAAGTTGCTCATGTTTAGCACTAAAGTTGCCTCATCTAGCATCGAAGTTACTTTTGAAAAAAACTTCAAAACATATTCATGTGGGATCTAGTTTTGAAGAGTTCGTCATAAGGAATCCAACGATGAAAATGGATAACAATTCCGATACGCGGTTTGAAAACTATAGTTGTTTGAATTTTTCTCGTACATGAATTAATGCATGTTACGTTATCATTAGGTTCATCTAGTTGGTCGGACGAAGTGGAGAAATATCAATGTACTGTAGTAGAGGAATCTTTTCATATGTAAAATGGGTGGGTGGGCAGTTTTCTAAATCTGGGTAAACATCATGTGAGCCGCGGGCGGGTGGACGGCTGCAGCGCATGCGCTCGGCTACACCAAAAAACGCTGCTGCACTTTTAAGCATTTGGTAAACAACTTTCGCAATATGGTAGGCAAGTAAATTATCTACAACTTAGATTTTGATGTATGCAACTTAGCAACCATAATAACCACCTATTACACTACTGCACACAACTAATTAAGAGGTTACCAGGCGAATTCAGTAATACACACGATGCAATTCATCTAGCATCAAAGTTGCTCGTGTTTAGCACAAAAGTTGCCTCATATAGCATAAAAGTTGCTTTTGAAAAAAATCGTCAAAACATATCCATATGGGATCTAGTTTTGAAGAGCTCATCACGAGGAACCCAACGGCGAAAACGGATCATAATTCCGACACGCGATTTGAAAGTTATAGCTTTTTGAATTTTCTCGTAGAGGAATAAATACAAGTTGCGTCAGCATTGGGTGCACACTGTTGGTCAGACAAGGCGGAGAAATAATCTTTCCATATATAGAAATGGATGGGTGGGTAGTTTCGTCCCGACTAGGTGACACCTGGGATTAATCTGTCTAGATCGTGATGTCCACGAGCGTGCGCTCAGGAGCCCCAAATAGTGCAGCTGCACTTTTAAGTATTTGGGTAGTTTAATTTATCAGTGCCATGAAGTGTGATCTCAGCTGGGAGCCTGGGAATGATGTTACTACATACCACTATATTAGAAGTACATAAAGTGTCAATATATTAGACTATATGTTAACTGGTAAAAGAGGCAAGTTGCCGCTCAGAAGTTTGTCAAACTAAAGAATTAATACTACTTCTGTAATAGGACCTCTTGTTTGTAGAGATACCGAATGCATTCTTCAAGAGATTCAGAGATTCATACTAGTCCGAGATAGCAAAATTGGCCCTCTAGCATTGATTTTGAGTGGGCATTGGTATAATGAATTGAAATGTGGTCTGGTGAGCAGAGTATAATGTGTGATAGGCTTGACTAGGCATTGGTATAATTTTGAGTGGGCATTGATACAAAGATTAAAATGAGTAAAATAAGAATAATGTGTTCTTATTACATCATGAGTAGCTAGCAACACTGAACATTTAGTATCAGAATTAAGCATGGCCATGTGCAGATGCACATTGTCAAGCCCACAGTAAACATGCACACTCGGATATTTTTCATTTGCTTTGATTAGTAATTCTGACTATGATCTCTTTCAACATGTAGTAACTGGACAGATAATCTTTGACAAGCTGTTGTAAGTTACACAAACAGTCTCAAACAAGACAGCCGGAACTACTAAGTCAAAGCATTAAGCCTTTCAGAATTAGTTGTGTGTGAAGACTGCTTGACTCTATGGTTTACTTTTGGTCTGTTTATAATAATTCTATGTAAGACTAAAGTATATCTATACTTTATATAATAAAACATGTAAGAATACTTCTAGCAATTTAGAAGTGCTACCCCTATATTCATATCTTCAATTTAGAAGTCATCGTATGAGCTTGATGCGTGCCTATTATTTCGTAGATTATTTTACATCAGGCGCACTAGTGAATGTTGAATGTTTGGGGTATGTGAATTCTTTGCTAGTACATAAGTAACTTAACTTGTCAGGTATTTTGTTTAGGAATTGCTGAATCAAAATGTTGTACATCTGTACAAAACTATGCTGATCCGGAAATATAATTTAACCTGGGTTTTCACTACTGACAAATGCATGTTAAATATTGAGTTAGCATGATGGTAAATTTCTGCCGCTATACTACATATTGCCACTTTTTGTACACATGGACAATGCTTTATGCAAACTTCTATCTACTGATTTGCTTGTATCTTTGAAATTTGTAAGAATACATGTCTGGCATCGTTGTCAACATGCTTGGCGTATTTTTTGTACACATGGACAATGCTTTGTGCAGTCTAAACTTCTATCTAATGATTTACTTGTATCTTTGGAATTTTTAAGAAATACATGTGTGGCATCGCCGTCAACATGCTCGGCGCTGCCCTCGCCATCAGCGCTGACCGTAGATTGCGACAGAGTGCCACCAGCTGCTGCTCCGCCATCGCCCTCGACGGCATGGGCTTGGCCGGAGTAAGGTTCATTCAGCACAACCATCATGACAGAAATTCTGAAGGTGATGCAAGTTAGCTACAGGTGCTTGAACGAATACTAAGTCTCAATCTCCTTGCATTATGCATCCCTAGTAAGTAAATTAGATGAACCAGGAGCTTCAATGTCCATGAGTTGATGTCATTACTGACCTTAGTCTACTTTATTTCCCTCAGTTAGGTACTGCAAACAGTAAATGTAGCAATGCCTATGAAAAATCTTGTCAACACTAGGACTCTTCTCAGTTATGGTGTTGATATGAATCTGTCTTTGTTATCTATTGGAATGTTAACTAAGCATCTCTGTTTAAATGTTTTGACCATTTCTTATAGTTCATTGAAATGCATCATAGTCTCAGTCTATATTCTTAGCTAATAGCTAATTCATCATTTCCATTCGAAGTAAGTTGTTGCGGCGGCCGCGACGACACCAACAATGCACGGGGATACGGCGGTGACGACGATGGTGACATCGACACGGGGCTGCGGCGATGACGACGGTGGCGACATCGACATGCTGTGGCGGCAACAACGACGACGGTAACATGTACACGGGGTTGCAGCGGCGACGATGGCGACATCCACACGAGGCTACGACAACGACAACCTGCACATGCGACTACGACGCTACGCGGCGGTGTGTTAGACTCGTGGATCTCTGGCAATGTATACATTCTAAATGTATGTACTTGAATATACGGATGAATACATAAATATTTGACTGCATGCATGTATTGTATTTTTTAAATCAGTAAATACATAGTGGTGGCGTGGGAGGCTAGGTGAACGTTGTTATTACTTGTGTATAATGGTGGCGTGCTATGCATGTGCACGCCATTGCTATTTGACATAGTGGTGGCGTGAATGAACAGTGCCACGCCACCAGTATGTAAAATACCAATGGCATGGGGCCCGACGCCATCGGTATTTTTTAACAATGGCGCCATATTAGTGAAGTGGACCCCCTACGCCAGCAATGTGGTTTTTGGCACGCCGGCACTAGCGTTTTCTGCACTAGTGATGTAGTGTTCCATCTCCTACATAAGGATTAGCTAGCAGTTTCTCTATCATACCCAAAGGAATATCATAATAAATATTTTCAGTAAGTGCAGTAGGTTGAGAAGCAACTCTTTGTGCTTCCGGTCGAGGTGAAGATACCCGGAACAACCCCTCGAAGGATTGTTTTCCATAGTAACAAGTAACAGTAAATTTCAGCACGTAATATAAATTTTTCCTTACCAAATTCCACTCACCAAAGGCGCTTCACTCCCCGGCAACAGCGCCAGAAAAGAGCCTTTGTCGGTGCAACAAACATTCATGTTCGTTGCCTAGACTTACACACAAGCGCGCTGGCGTCGTCTGTTCAGCATCAACACTACAAACCAAGGCCAAGCCAGAGAAGCTGCTCTTTGTGAGATCGAAGAGCAGACCAAGAAGACCAAGAATAAGCAAGACGGAAGAATATCACCTTGGGAAGGCCTCCCTTGCCGGGCAGGAGAGCCTAGCCGGGTCGAGGCCGCCCCAGGGGCAAGTCCAAGATTACCCCGGCAAGCTTGTCGGGTCCGCTAGGGGCAGGGATCCCCGCCAAGGCACCACCGCTCCACCGCACGGCGACGCAAGTCACTTATCGGTGCGGTGTCGAGCCCCCAAGTGATTAAGTGGCCTCTGCTAAGCATGTGGCGGCCCGTTGGAAGACAAGATTTATCCAAGTGATACCCGTCCAGAGGCGTGTCAAGATGATAAGCAAGAGATGATTAAGCGGCTCGGCAGGCCTGCCGGGATTCGCCCTCAGCATGACACCTAGCAGTGCATTTAATGCACTTTGTCCTAACTGTCAGAGTTAGGTATGATAGCATTATTGGCTATCTAATCAGTAGATAAAGACGGTTTTGCCATTGTGGTCACCCCTTAAGCTATAGAAGGAGGTCCAAGGCGACCTAGCAAAGGATTCGGACCCTCACGCATTTGCACACGTGTAGCTTCTCTCCCCGAGGCGATCTTGCCGGGCTTGGGCGCTGCGTGCTAGTTGTGCACTTCCACTCAATCCACCAAAGTAGGAGTAGGATTTTACGCTATCCAGCGGCCCGAACCTAGGTAAAAACCACCAGCGTCACCACCGTCGTGTTGTTTCTATGGCTTCTGCTCTTTGTGCAACGTGATCTTCCCCCTGCCAAACCACAAGGGGCTCATGGCCCCATAGGTGATCGTGATCTCCCATGACATCTTTGGCGCACCAGGTAGGGAGGATCACTTGTGCGAACCTGAAGCTGTAGGACAACGCGTCGAGTTCCATCATCATCGTCATCATCTTCATCCATGGTGCCCAAGAAGAAACCCGGCGCTACCACGCACCCTTCCACTTCTAAGGCCCCCTCGCACGCGGCCACGGATGCCATTGGCGCCACGGCAGCGTTGGGCAAGGTGGGTGCCTCGGGAGATGCAACCGGCGCAGGCGGCGCCGCCGTTGTGTCCCCCGTGGACGAAGCGGGAGCGGGAGGTGCCAGGGAAGGGCAACTTCAGCAACACCCCGAGGGACGTAGCCCTCAAGCTGCGGATGGAGTGGACGTACAACCTCCTCCTCCGCGCCGAACTAGCGGGCGCAGCCGCAGCGACGATGCCCGCTCTGGTGTGAGCCGTGACCCTTTAGCCGTGCCTACCACCAGCACGGCTACGGGACGTGCACCTGGCATAGAGCAGGGCAGACAAGACGGAGCGCCGAGCGGGGGTGTCGATCCCCGAGCACATCCCGCTCAGCACCAGACTGCCTTGGCGGCCGGTTCACGACGGCATGAATGTGGCGCTGGTACCACCAGGAGTCGTGCGACATCGCGATCGGCCTCAACAGCTGCACCAAGCTCAGCCACGGAATCCATGGCACGAGCCCAACTCTTACTGAGATTCCCGTCGATGGCTGATCAAATGGATGAATGGAGGGCCACGATCCAGAGCTTGATCAGTTTCGCTGAAGCTGCAAAGTCACAGCCGGCAGAGCCATCGCGGCGCCCGTGAATAGCAGCGGCGAGGCTGACGGCAGCATAGAGGAGGCTGCGCCAACGGTGCAGTCTCCTCCGCGATAGCAGACCCAGGGGCGGCGGCAGAAAGAACAGCGTGTCCGCGAGCCTGACGAAGCATCGATGGCTTCCTATGATCCGCGAGCCCAACGGGACCAGCGGCAGGTCCTGGAGGATCTGCGGAGGGAAGATGCGCGCGTGACCATAGAACGACGCCGGGAGACCTGCCGTCAATCTGACAGGCGCAATGACCCAGACATTGACGAATCCGCGCCCAGTGACGGTGGGTACCTGCCTTTTGAGGTTGGGTGTCCTGCCTTCACTCGCGAGCTGCGGTAGGTCCGCTGGCCATCTGCACGGGTCTTCAAGCCAGAATTACCGGAGAAATACGATGGAAAGTTGAACCCGATGGAGTTCTTGAGCATTTACACGATTGCTGTTCAAGCCGTAGGGGGCAGGGATGAGAAGGTATTTGCCAACTAC
Source organism: Thinopyrum elongatum (assembly GCA_011799875.1). Classification (NCBI taxonomy): domain Eukaryota; kingdom Viridiplantae; phylum Streptophyta; class Magnoliopsida; order Poales; family Poaceae; genus Thinopyrum; species Thinopyrum elongatum. The sequence continues at coordinate 447,273,698 of CM022303.1, forward strand.
TTCCCTTTGGCACTCAAGTCAAATGTGAGGTCGTGGCTGATGCACCTGCCGGAGAACTCCATCTCATCATGGGCTGACCTGTGCAATGAGTTTGTTGGCGCCTTCACGAGCGGCCATCAAGAGCCAGGACGCCCCAGTGACTTGCAAGTTCTTCCGCAGATGGAGGGAGAAAGCTTACGCAAGTATATGCAGAGGTTCAGCCGACTACATCGCAACATTCCAGAAATACACCCAGCAGCTGTGATTGCTCCGTTCCATTCGCACGTGCGCAGTAGAAGGATACCGTCCAAGATGAACGTCCGACTACCCAAGACTGTCAATGAGTTGTACACATTGGCGGATAAGTGTGCTCGAGCTAAAGAGGGAAGGCGACTCCCCGAAGAAGAGGATGGTGTCGAGGTTGATTCAGACGAAGATGACGAGGCTGCCAACCCAAAGAGGAGGGGCCGGAAGCGCAAGGATAAATCAGTATTGGCCATCGAGAGCCCTGGCAATCTCAGCGCTGGCAAGAAAGCCAAAACCGAGGCCCCCGGCAAGGAAGCTGCTGCGTGCGCTGATTGCCGGGAGGCTACGGTAGCAGAGAAAGCCGGGAAGTCCGATGGGCCATACTGCAAAATCCATCGCACCAAAGGTCATGATCTCCAAGAATGCCACCAAGTAGAGCAGCTTGTTAAGAGGCAGAAGGCGGAGTATGAGAAGTGTGATAGAGAGAGAGAGAGAGACCAAGAGGGTGCTAGCGGGAAGGGTCGTGGCGGCAGGGGAGGCCGCCGCGGCAAAACCCCTCAACAAAAAGAGAAACCGGCTAGAGGCCGTGAGAGGAAAGAGGGAGATGTTGAAAGTGATAATGGGGATGAAGAAGAGACTAGTGAGCAAGAATTCCATAAAGCAACTGAAGCCCTATGCATTGACGGAGGTGCATCCTTCCACTCCTCTCACCGCCAGCTCAAGAAGTGGGCGCGAAAGGTCAATGCCGTGGAGCCAGCCGCAGATTCCCGAAAGCCACTCAAATGGTCCCGCACGCTTATCATCTTTAATGAAGAGGATCACCCTGACTGTACTACTGCGGTAGGGTGCTTGCCGTTGTTGGTCTCCCCAACAATCCGCAACCTCAAAGTCACAAAGATGCTAGTTGACGGTGGGGCTGGGTTGAATCTGATCTCCCCCAAAGTGGCCAGCAAGCTACAGATCCCTGACGAAGAACTCAAGGTTACTGGCACGTTCCAGGGAATCAACCCTGACAGGAGTCATCCTAAGGGGAAGATTACACTACTGGTAACGTTTGGCGGAGAACTGAACTACCGGACTGAAAAAGTTGTGTTTGACATTGTTGAGCTTCCTTTGCCGTACAATGGGTTCCTTGGGCGTTCGGCCCTGGCGAAGTTCATGGTGGCGTCCCACTATGCCTACAATACCTTGAAGATGCCAGGGCCGATGGGCATCATCTCAATCCCGTCAGACAACAAAGATGCAATCTATGCGTTGACAAGATGTATCGAGACGTGGTAGCAGCTAAGGCTGCAGAAGCCAAAGCTCCTGCCAAGGATACAAAGAAGGAAAAGAAGGCTAGCAAGGATGCTGGCAAGGAATCCGGGAAGCGTGCCTCTCTGGAGTGTGCTGCTCCTGTTGATGACTTGCCGGAGAGTTCCACTAGCAAGAGGTCCAAGGTTGCTTCCCTTGCTGTGAAGAAGGTCCCGGCAAGGCAGGATGGCGCTGACGGTACGTTTACCATCAGCGCCACCCTTGATGACAAATAGGAAAGCACGCTCGTTGCCTTCTTGCGGGCAAATGTCGATGTGTTTGCTTGGCAACCATCTGACATCCCCGGCGTTCCCAGGGAGGTAATCGAGTACCACCTTGCTGTCTGCCCTCATGCTTGGCCCGTCAAGCAGAAGATCAGAAAGCAATCTTTGGAGCGGCAACAATTCATTGCCGAAGAGATTAAGAAACTTGAAGCAGCTGGTTTGGTCAGAGGAGTACTGAATCCAACATGGTTGGCGAACCCAGTGGTAGTGCGCAAGGCAAACGGGAAATGGAGGCTTTGCATAGACTTCACAGACCTGAACAACGCCTGCCCGAAGGACCCTTTTCCCCTGCCGCGCATTGATCAAATTGTGGATTCCACTTCCGGGTGTGACCTACTCTCCTTTTTGGATGCATACTCTGGATACCATCAAATATTCATGTCCAAGGAAGACGAAGAGAAGACCGCATTCATAACTCCATGTGGCACATACTGCTTCGTATGTATGCCTTTCGGATTAAAGAGCGCTGGATCCACCTTTGCAAGGGCAGTACAAATTGGGTTTGAGCCAGCTACACAGGAATGTAGAAGCTTACATGGATGATATAGTGGTCAAGACCAAGGACAAATCAACGCTCATTCAATATTTGGAATAAAACCTTCGCAAACCCGCGCAAGATCAACCTGAAGTTAAACCCCGAGAAATGCGTGTTCGGTGTTCCCTCTGGCAAGCTACTTGGCTTCTTTGTGTCTTACCAAGGGATAGAGGCCAATCCCAACAAGATCAGAGCAATCGAGCAGATACAAGCACCCAAGACGGTCAAGGATGTGAGACGTTTAACCGGATGTGTTGCCACGCTGAGTAGGTTCATTTCCAAGTCTGCCGAGCGTGCCTTGCCGTTCTTCAAAATTTTGAAGAAAGCAGGACCGATGAAGTGGACCCCGGAGGCAGAAGCAGCGCTGCGAGACCTAAAAACCTATCTTTCCTCTGCTCCCACCCTGGTCTCTCCTAAACCACAAGAGCCGTTGCTGCTATACTTAGCGACGACTAATCAAGTGGTTAGTGCAGCGCTAGTGGTGCAATGGGAAGTGGATGAAGAAGCAGCTGCAGCTACTGTCCTCTCCGGAGATGAAACCAAACCGGTCGCAACAAGATTGGGCACGAATCAAGGGGGAGAAGAGCAAGCTGGCAAGGTCAATTCTAAAGTCGCGGCAAAGAAAAAAGTGGTGCAGTGGCCAGTGTACTTTGTCAGCTCCCTATTACAGGGGGCTAGGTCAAGGTACTCTGGAGTGCAAAAGCTAATCTTCGGCCTTATCATGGCCTCGAGGAAGCTGCGTCACTACTTCCAAGCCCACGAGATCACAGTTGTCACTCGTTTCCCACTCCAGCGCATACTAAGGAACCCTGAGGCTACCGGCAGAATAGTTGAGTGGGCACGAGAGCTGTCAAGCTTTGGCCTGAAGTATGAAAGTACCTCAACCATTCAGAGCAGAGCGCTGGCAGAATTCATTGCAGAATGGACGCCCACTCCAGATGACGAGATATGAGAGACAGTTATCCCCCGCAAAGAAGTGCCTCAGGAGTGGATCATGTATTTTGACGGTGCTTTCTCGTTACAGGGCCCTGGAGCTGGCGTGCTCCTTGTTGCGCCCACTGGAGAACACCTCAAATATGTGGTCCAAATGCACTTTCCCCGGGAGAAGGCCACCAACAACACTGCTGAGTATGAAGGGCTCCTTGCCGGGCTCAGAATTGCAGTAGAATTGGGAATCAAGAAGTTGATCATTCGTGGAGACTCGCAGCTTGTGGTGAGATAGGTCAACAAGGATTACCAGAGTCCATTGATGGAGGCGTACGTTGAGGAAGTGAGAAAGTTGGAGGAACACTTTGATGGATTGCAAACAGAGCATGTGCCACGCGCAGAGAATAGTATTGCTGATCATTTGTCAAAGTGTGCAGCGCAAAAGCTCCTTGTGGAACTAGGGACTTTTGTCCTTCACTTGACTCAACCTTCAGTATCCCCTTCAATGATGGCCAGGAAAATGAGGAAGTTGGACTCCCGCAAGTATCTCCCAGTAGAGCTTCCCGAAGCCGCTGGTAGAGAAACTGCTGGGAACCACTCCACTTCTGTTGGTGAGCAGCACTCTCCCGCGGAACCACAAGTTCTTGCGGTCGAAGTAAGCGCTCCCATGAATGAGGAGGTGCCGTTGGTCCTTGTTGTTGAGCCTCAGGATCCAACTTGGGCACGACACATAGTCCACTACCTTCAAACAAGAGAACTTCTCGAAGAGCAAGAAGCTGAAAGAGTAGCCCGACGGTCCAGTATGTACCAGTTCATCGATGACACTTTGTGCAGAAGGAGGCCAAGCGGTGTGAAATTAAAGTGCATTTGCCGGGAAGAGGGGCAGGAACTGCTAGCAGAGATACACAAGGGCGTGTGTGGCTCCCATATTGGATCAAGAGCCTTGGTTGGGAAAGCTTTCCTGCAAGGTTTCTATTGGCCCACGGCCCTCGAAGATGCGGTTGAGCTAGTCACCAGATGTGAAGCCTGCCAGTTCCACTCCAAGAGCATCCATCAGCCAGCTCAAGCTCTCCAGGTGATCCCTTTGTCCTGGCCATTTTCGGTCTGGGGGCTCGACATCCTGGGCCCCTTCCCCCATGCTACCGGGGGCTTTGAATTCTTCTACGTTGCAATCGACAAGTTTACAAAGTGGGCGGAAGTGGAGCCAGTGAGGAAGGTGACCGTGCAATCAGCCATCAAGTTCTTGAAAGGATTAGTGTGCCGTTTTGGAGTACCCGCCAGAGTGATCACTGACAATAGCACCCAATTCACGAGCCGCGCCTTCATACAACACGTCCAAAACCTTGGGAGCAAGGTCTCTTTTGCTTCTGTTGCTCATCCTTGGAGCAACGGTCAAGCCGAAAGGATGAATGCTGAAGTGTTGCGTGGGCTCAAGACAAGAACTTTTGATAAGTTGAAAAAGTGCAGCAGACGCTGGATCGATGAGCTGCCGGTGGTTCTTTGGTCCCTCCGCAGGACACCGAATCGAGCCACCGGACAGACTCCCTTCTCCCTAGTTTATGTGGGAGAAGCAGTGCTCCCCACGGAACTCATATACGGGTCACCTCGAGTACTTGCCTATGATGAAGTAGAGCAGGAGCAGCACCGGCATGACGATGCCATGCTCCTCGAGGAAGATCGTCTTCGGGCCGCTGTGCATGCTGCACGCTACCAGCAAGCCTTGCGCCGCTATCATAGCCGCAGGATTCATGCCTGGAGCCTTGAGGAAGGCGACCTTGTCCTTAGGCATGTTCAGTCCACCAAGGGTTCCAACAAGTGGACGCCGAAGTGGGAAGGCCCTTACCGGGTAGTACAAGTCACCAGACCTGGCGTAGTCCATCTGGAGACTGAAGATGGCATTAAAGTGCAAAATTCATGGAATATTGAGCATCTTTGCAAGTTCTACCCATAAGGCGCGGCTGCCGGGCTCAGCCCCGACAACCACCTTTTGTACAAGTCTTGCTGATGTGCATGTAACCCTTTGTACAAAACCAGGCGCAGACCCTGTGCAAAGATAATAAAATAAAGCGCTGGCGCCCTAAAAACTTGCATGCATGTTTAATTTGAGCATATGTCTTTGTTAAGATAATAACAAGGCTTAGCATAAACTGATTAAATCCTTTACAAAGGGATCATATACAGCTAGTTTCTCCCTTGTGCTTCTTTGGTTCACAGCTTCCGCCGCGGGTGAACTTCCCGAAAGGAAAAGTAAAAGGGAGGCCGGTGCGTCGACCCCCAACGGCCTATTGCTACCGGGGATAATAAGAAGAATGGCAGACACAGCTAAGTTCACTCATCTATCCATCGTGTACCTCTGTATGAAAAACTTGAGCGTGAGAAAACCTAGTCGCTCCTATCCTTTGTGCTCCCATCTTTCTTGGTCCGAAGTTCCTTCGATCAAAGGCTGGTTGTAGTAACAGTTGAGAAGAGCCGGCAAGGGGCCTGCTCCTATCCTCGCTCCTACCCTAGCATAAGGGCATAATAGTAGTAGGAGAAGGAATCGGCAAGATGTGCTGCCGGGGAATGTTGTTTACTTGAAAGTATTGAGGATTCATTCCTCAACATGAACACTACACATGCACAAAAGTACCCGGCAAGCTCTCTTTTTCATTAATATGCTTATAAATGAGTACAAACCATACAAAATACAAGCATGGGTAGAGGACTACATATTTTAGATTAAAGATTGGCAAATGCCTACATATTCTAGATTGAAAAAAGATAAGTGCCCTGTTATGCCTTTCTTGTCCCTCTCCTCCTAGGGCCTACAGCGGGAGGCGAAGAGGGAAAAAAGAGTGCCTGGGCAGAAGCCTAGCCTGGCCCCGTCAGGGCTGTGGGACGCAGTCTAACAAGATTGAGAGGGGCAGGGGCAAAGACGACGGACGGAGAGAGCGGCTAGGCGATGCCCTGGTCACCACCGCCAGGACCAGCGGGACACGGCAGGAGGAACACCGGCAGGGCGGATGAAGCCGGAGCCTATGAGGAAGCCTGTCGGGGCCTAGCTGGAAGACTGCTGAAGGAGGCGGAGGCATCCACACCCAACACCCCGGCAAAATCGCTCTGCCGGGGGGAAGAAGACCCAGGTGTAGATGATGGTGCCGCCGCCGCCCTCCTGACGGCGATGGTGCGGCCTGCGCACAGCTAGAGCTCGAGCCGCCGTCCTCCTGTTCGGTGTTGTCATCTTCACTGACACTGTCCTCCTCATCGCTATCGCTCGAGGAGGAGCTTTCGTCGTCGGTCAAGCTTTTTGCGCAGCACCCTAAGCGAGCACCCGAACGCCCGAAGACCTTGACGGAGAGCAGGGTGGCATCCATTAGCTTGAAATGGAGAATGTGCCCCCCCGCCAAGCTGTGGGCATGAGGGAAGGTTTTCCAGCCATGCCGGAGAAGCATGACATGAGGTGCAGGGAACTCTACATTCGCCTGCATGCTGCCGTTACAGCAGCCCCTCATGTGCAGCCTCAATTCAGGCGGCTGTTCTTCCTCCATCACCTTGCAAACGGGGTGGGAAGCCGAAGATGGCTGCGCGGCGGCCCGCGCAGCTTGACGATGAACTCCAATGGTTGGTTACCAGCGTGACCTTCCATTGGGACCGCGACGACCGGGGGAGGAGTGATCATGCCACCTCCATATCCTCCTTGGCCCCTGGCACCACGGCGACCGCGCCCACGTCCTCTGGCACCACCTTGCGAGCTGGACTCCGCCCCTGCATCATCTATGGGGGGCGGGAGGCGCTGCCGAGAAGAAGCTCTCGTCGGCACCACTGGAGTTCGACCACGACCTCTTCCCCTCACCATAGTGGGAGAGGGATGCAAGGAGAAGAAGGAGGAGATGTGTGTGGGTGAGCCCTCCATCCATGCCCCCTTTTATAGGGAGGCATGGCTGGGGGCTAGCTCCTCACCACCCAGAGGGCGACCGCCCCACTCCACCACTCCAGCTCCTCTGCGTCGCTGACGGCATACAGAATCAAGACTGCCCTCCTATGCCTATCCATGGCGCCCAGCTCTCTGCCATGACACTCATTCCCGCGCTCTACGCATCCGCCACCAACCCTGCGCAATGCATGCAGCGTACGTGGCGGAAACGGCAGGGGTAGTGGGACGAGTAAAATGGCAGTCACCTCCCAGTGAACGTGGGCGACCCACGGGCCACGACGTGAATTACTCACGCCATTCCACACGACCCACGGAAAAACCGGGAACTGACTCAATCACAGGTTAATGAAGAAGCAAGGAGAACGTCAAGAGAGACTTATAACCTGTAGAGGCGTGGCTCAAGTGCTTGTCTGTGTGATTGTTGGAGCCGACCCCAACGATGCTCAGCAGCATGTGTGGGCCAGGCCCGGGGGCTCCTGTCGGTGCAACAAACATTCACGTTCATTGCCCAGACTTACACACAGGCGCGCTGGCGTCGTCTGTTCATCATCAACACAACAAACCAAGGCCAAGCCAGAGAAGCTGGTCTTTGTGAGATCGACGAGCAGATCAAGAAGACCAAAAATAAGCAAGACAGAAGAATATCACCTTGGGAAGGCCTCCCTTGCCGGGCAGGAGAGCCTGGCCGGGTCGAGGCCGCCCCAGGGGCAAGTCCAATATTTCACCGGCAAGCTTGCCGGGTCCGCCAAGGGCAGGGATCCCCGCCAAGGCACCACCGCTCCACCGCACGGCGACGCAAGTCACTTATCGGTGCGGTGTCGAGCCCCAAGTGATTAAGTGGCCTTTGCTAAGCATGTGGCGGCCCGTTGGAAGACAGGATTTATCCAAGTGACACCCGTCCAGAGGCGTGTCAAGATGATAAGCAAGAGATGATTAAGCGGCTCGGCAGGCCTGCCGAGATTCGCTCTCAGCATGACACCTGGCAATGCATTTAATGCACTTTATCCTCACTGCCAGAGTTAGGTATGATAGCACTGTTGGCTATCTAATCAGTAGATAAAGACGGTTTTGCCAGTGTGGTTACCCCTTAAGCTATAAAAGGAGGTCCAAGGCGATCTAGCAAAGGATTCGGACCCTCACGCATTTGCACGCGCGTAGCTGCTCTCCCCGAGGCGATCTTGCCGGGCTTGGGCGCTGCTTGCTAGTTGTGTTCTTCCACTCAATCCACCAAAGCAGGAGTAGGGTTTTACGCTATCCAGTGGCCCGAACCTGGGTAAAAACCACCAGCGTCACCACCGTCGTGTTGTTTCTATGGCTTCTTCTCTTCGTGCAACGTGGTCTTCCCCCTGCCGAACCACAAGGGGCTCATGGCCCCATAGGTGATCGTGATCTCCCACGACAGCCTTGATGACCCATAAGTATAGGGGATCTATCATTGTCCTTTCAATAAGTAAGAGTGTCGAACCCAACGAGGAGCAGAAGTAAATGACAAGCAGTTTTCAGCAAGGTATTTTCTGCAGGAACTGAAATTGTCGGTAACAGATAGTTTGATAGCAAGGTAATTTGTAACGAGCAAGTAATAGTAATGGCAACAAAAGTGCAGCAAGGTATCCCAATCCTTTTTGTAGCAAAGGACGGGCCGGAACGGTCTCTTATAGTAAGTAAATTTTTCTTGAGGATACACGGGAATTTCATGTAGTCACTTTCATCATGTTTGTTTGATTCGCGTTCGATACTTTGATAACTTGATATGTGGGTGGACCGGTGCTTGGGTGTTGTTCTTACTTGAACAAGCCTCCCACTTATGATTAACACCTCTCGCAAGCATCCGCTACTATGAAAGAAGAAATAAGATAAAATCTAACCATAGCATTAAACATATGTATCCAAATCAGCCCCATACGGAATAGCGCATAAATTAGGGTTTAAGCTTCTTTCACTCTACATCATCTAATAACTACTCCACAATGCATTCCCTTAGGCCCAAAGATCGTGAAGTGTCATGTAGTCGACATTCACATAGCACCACTAAGGGAATCAACAACATACATATCATCAAAATATCGAACGAATACCAAATTCACATGATTACTTATGACAAGACTTCTACCATGTCCTCAAGAACAAAAGCAACTACTCACAAATCATATTCATGCTCAATATTAGAGGGGTATTAAATATCATAATGGATCTAAACATATAATCTTCCACCAAATAAACCAAGTAGCATCAACTACAAGATGTAATCACCACTACTAGAAATCCATAGGTACCAATCTGAGGTTTTCATACAAAGATTGAATACATGAGATGAACTAGGGTTTGAGATGAGATGGTGCTAGTGAAGATGTTGATGAAGATTGATCCTCCCATGATGAGAGGGTTGTTGGTGATGACGATGGCCTCGATTTCCCCCTCCCGGAGGGAAGTATCCCCTGCGGAATCGCTCCGTCGAAGAGCAAAAGTGCTCTTGCCCAAGTTCCACCTCGAGATGGCGGCGCTCCATCCCGAAAGTCCTCCCTTATTTTTTCTAGGGCAAATGGGCTTATATACCAAAAGATGGGCACCGGAGGCTGGCCAAGGGCCCCACTACCCACCAGGGCACGCCACGGGTGCTTGGCGCACCCTGGTGCCTAGTGGGCCCCTGGGTGGCCCCCTCTGGTATTTAGTTTCCCCAATAATTTTTATATATTCCAAAATAAATCTTCGTAAAATTTCAGCTCATTTGGAGATGTGCAGAATAGGTATCTCTGACGTAGCTTTTTCAGGTCTAGAATTCCAGCTGCCGGTAATCTCCCTCTTTGTGTAAACCTTGCATATTAAGAGAGAAAACACATTAGAATTGCTTCACAAAGTGTTATAATGATTAAAAACACTATAAATAACATTAAGAAAACATGATGCAAAATGGACATATCACCCACGTCCCCCACCGCCGCTGCCGGACCCCGAGGTAGGACCTCGTCGGCGGCCGGGCCCGAGGGAGGACGGGGAAGTCCTCGAATCGGCGTAGGGGCACGGCGGCGGGCGGATCGGGCGACCTGTGATGGTGGCTCGATAAAGTCTCTATGGAGGACGACAAGGACACCTCGGTGGCCAGCTCGCCGACGTCGGGCGAAGTGGCCGCGATAAACCTCTTTTGGGCCATTCGCTGCATGAGCTCCCTGGGAAGCGTTGCCCGGCTTAGGCTGCAACGCTCTGGGGTGGGGGAGGGGTGGGGATGGGGATCTGTGGGAAAGGGGGTGTTTCGCAGGCATCATCTAAGAAACTTAGGGCGGTAGGGGTATGTAGATCGGTGGGTAACCTGCACAGGCAGACAGGTGGAGGTTGACGATGGAGGCGGTGCGGCAGAGGCGGCGGCGGTGGCGGCGACCTAACTATGGTTTCGAGCAAGGGAGGGGTTATGTGTGTCTGTGTGAGCGGACATTTTGTGGTGTGTGTGTGGAGGGGGGCCAAGGTGGTGTTTGAGGAAATACCGCAGGTACTGAAAATTTTCTTGGCGGGAGTAAAATGCCTGGGCTACTGAAAATTTGGGCCAAGGGATTGAAGGAGAGCGGGAGTAACAGACATCGCACACGATCAAAACATAATAATTGTGTGCTATCAAAGAGAAAAACCCTCCAGGCGAGCAGATATTTTTGAGATTGGGAGGGATGCAGGCGGGAGTAAAATGTCGGGGCTACTGAAAATTTGGATCAAGGGATTGAAGCAGAGCGGGAGTAATAGACATTGCACACGGTCCACACATAATAATTGTGTGTTATCAAACAGAAAAACCATCTAGGTGGGTAGATATTTTCGAGATTGCGAGGGAGTAGATATTTTCGAGAGCGGGAGGGAAGCCTCGTGGAGCCCAATGTACTGTGCTGATGTGGGTGACAGGCGCACATGCACGGCACGCGGGTAGTCCGAGGGAACCGTGTCTGTTGCGTACCAAATCGCAGACGGTTGCTGCATCCGACTCATCTGTTGTTTATAAATTTGGCAAAAAAAGGCGGGAAAGGGTCAGAACACAAACACACTTGCATGTGGACCAAATATATGTATGAAAAGGGTGGCTTGATGTTCAAATACCCAATGCACAACTTTGATGTGGCACCTGGCTCACAAAGTGCACGTTATTATTGCTAGTCCGCCACCCCCATACAAACCACACTTCGTGTCGGCGGTAGGGGAATCCTATCTATGAACGCATGCCCCCAAATAGCTAGGTCTGAATTCTCACCCTACCGTAACTCAAAACCTATAGCATTCCAGCATGGCCAAACCCCCCTTTCGCTTCCGGTCAAAGGTGAACCGTGTGCGGGTCCACAAATGTGTGCTTGTGGCGCGAGATGGGTGAGACCACATATGAACCACCTGCGGGTGGCCCTACTATATGTATGAAAAGGGTGTGGTGTGATATTTAAATACCCAATTCACAATTTTGATGTGGCACATGTGCCTCGCAAATTAACCGGACTTCCCCGACCCCGCGGAGGTTGCCGGAAGTGCGAAGTAGTCCACCCACCCCCAACACACACACACACATACTTTGAGTCGGTGGGAGAGGGAATCTCACATACTGTAACACGGACCAAGCAGAATCCAACTTTGTCGTATAACCTCTCTCGTTGTTGGTCAAAGTGATGGGCGTCCATGCAACGCCACAAAATGGGCTAGCTTGTCTCCGATAACCATGCGAGGGAGTGCCTGAAGACAAAACCACAGCGTGCATGTGGTCCAAACATATGCAATGGAAGTGGAGTGTGGTGTTTGAATACCCAATGCACAACTTTGATGTGGTGCCGTGCTTTGGAATCGTAAAGTCCCCACCACTTCGAGCCGGTGAGAGGGATTCATGCGTATGTATGCATGCGCTCAAACTTAATTAGGTCTGCAATCTCACCATGATCGACCTACTATACAGTAACATGAACCAAAGAAGAAGGATCCACCCTAGTAACCTTTCTCATTGTTGATCGAAATGATGGACGTCCACGTGGGCCCACGAATATATAGGCTTGGAACCGATAACCAAGTGAGTGAGAGTGTCCAAAGACAACCACTGCATGCATGTGTCCCAAACATATTTATGGAGGTGCGTTATGCATGCATATGTTTGAATACCCAATGCACAACATTGATGTGGTGCATGCGTTGAAAATCGCACAGTCCCCACACAGAGCAAAAGGTTCATGACGCGTCATGTGCTCTCCCCCCACTTCGATCTAGCGGGATGGATTCATGCGTACACATGCGCTCAAAGTATATTATATGTAATCTCACATCAATACCTATATCGTAAGACAAACCAAAAATTAATCCCCTCCTAAGTCAAATTAACCTCTCTCGCGCGTTGTCGGCCAAAGTGATGGACCAAGCGGGCCACAAAAGGAAGCATCACCGATAACCGCGTGAGTGAGTGCCAGAGGAAAACCACCATCACTTGCATGTGTGCCAAACATATGTATGGAGGTGTGTGTGTCGGGCCCATGGGACTGGGGGTACCCAGGCCCATCTGCTTGCGGCCCATCGCGCGGTGCACTGCCTGGGCCTGACACACGGCCCACCATTGGACTTCACGAGCTAGACACTCGCGAGGCCCCCGCCTCGCGAGCCACACGACAGCAAGCATCATTAGTAGCCCTGCGAGGCCCCCCTCGCAAGGCCATCTCCCGAGGCCCCTCACGGAGGTGGACAAGCTAGGAGCAGCCTGGCGAGGCGCACGGTACTGCGTCTTCACGTGGGTGACATGCGCGGTGACGAGCGGCGCCAGAGGTCGTGCCAGCAGGTGCGGATACGAAGGCTTTCCTCTTTGGTGCTAAGGGAGCAAGGACAACACGTCGGTTCCCAAAGCTATCTCGAAAGGTTACTCGTTCGGTGCAAGAATACCAAGACGGTGGGCGTGCCAGGACGGAGGTCGTCACCGAGCCCACCGACGCGTCACGGCAGGAGGCCTTTGCAGGCGAAGACCGCCTTTTGTCAGGATAAGCTGCAACCCTGTCCCCCTTCAAATTGGTCGTGGTGGCAACCCTTCCCGCCATGTGTTTTCGGGTGAAGAGGACCAAGGCCAGTATAAGAAAGGGCAGGGTGCCACGATAGAAAAGGATCGACTCATTTGAGAGCTAGGGCTACATGCTTGTACTCCATCTCCCCAAGCAATTCCAACCAAGCAGGAGTAGGGTTTTACACCGCAAGGTGGCCCGAACCTAAGTAAACTACTGTGCCCATCGTCTTTCCTGAGCTCGAGCACACCGGAGCATCGCCGCGAGGTTGTGAGGTAGAGTAGGGTGGTAGGCAGCGAGCGTACCCCAGATTTCGAACCTTCTTGGGTCCCCGGAGCCCCGATTTCAACATTTGGCGCGCCAGGTAGGGATACACCACTGTTCTTCCACTCCGCTTCAGCTCATAGGCTCCATGGCCGACGCTCGACACCAGCGCGCGGGGCGCCGGGTGCTCGCTCCCGCTCGCGGGATGCCCTCGAGCGGCATGGGCTGCCGCACCTTCACCCTCGAGCTCCGTCGGGTGGATTGGCCCTTTAGGTTCAGGCCGGGGCCGCCACCACGCTAAGATGGTGCACACAACTCCGCGGAGTTCCTGCAGCTCTACGTGCAAAGCATCCTGGTGGCAGGCGGCGACGACAAGGTTGATGACCCACAAGTATAGGGGATCAATCGTAGTCCTTTCTATAAGTTAGAGTGTCGAACCCAACGAGGAGAAGAAGGAAATGACAAGTGGTTTTCATCAAGGTAATTTCTGCAAGCACTGAAATTATCGGTAACAGGTAGTTTGATAGCAAGATAATCTGTAACAAGTAACAAGTAACAATTGTAACAATAAGTGCAGCAAGGTAGCCCAATCCTTTGGATGGCAAAGCACAAGCCGAAACGGTCTCATCTAGTCACTTTCATCATGTTGCTTTGATTCGCGTTCGCTACTTTGATAATTTGATATGCGGGTGGACTGGTGCTTGGGTGCTGTGCTTACTTGAACATGCCTTCCACTTATGATTAACCCCCTCGCAAGCATCCGCAACTACGAAATAAGTATTAAGATAAAATCTAACCATAGCATTAAACATATGGATCCAAATCAGTCCCTTATGGAATAGCGCATAAACTAGGGTTTAAGCTTCTGTCACTCTAGCAACCCATCATCTAATAACTACTCCACAATGCATTCCCTTAGGCCCAAAGATGGTGAAGTGTCATGTAGTCGACGTTCACATAACACCACTAAGGGAATCACAACATACATATCATCAAAATATCGACACACATATCAAATTCACATGATTACTTGCAACATGACTTCTCCCGTGGCCTCAAGAACAAAGGTAACTACTCACAAACAATATTCATGGTCAAGATCAGAGGGATATTAAATAGCATAATGGATCTGAACATATAATCTCCCACCAAATAAACCATATAGCATCAACTACAAGATGTAATCAACACTACTAGTCACCCACAGCTACCAATCGGAGGTTCCGGTACAAAGACTGAACACAAGAAATGAACTATGGTTTGAGATGAGATGGTGCTGTTGAAGATGTTGATGAAGATTGGCCTCCCAAAGATGAGAGGGTTGTTGGTGATGACGATGGCCTCGATTTCCCCCTCCGGGAGGGAAGTTCCCCCGGCAAAATTGCTCCGCCGGAGGGAAAAAGTGCTCCTGCCCAAGTTCCACCCCGAGACGGCAGCGCTTCATCCTGAAAGTCCTCCCATTATTTTTTCTAGGTCAAAAGATCTTATATACCAGAAGATGGGTACCGGAGGGGGGCCAAGGTGCCCACCACCCACCAGGGCGCGCTTGGATGGGCTGGCGCGGCCTGGTGTCTTGTGGACACCTGGCAGCCCCCCTCTGGTAGTTCTTTTCTCCAATATTTATTATATATTCTAAAATAATTCTTCGCAAAATTTCAGCTCATTTGGAGATGTGCAGAATAGGTATCTCTGACATAGCCTTTTCAGGTCCAGAATTCCAGCTGCCGGTATTGCCCCTCTTTGTGTAAACCTTGCATATTATGAGAGAAAAGTCATTAGAATTACTCCATAAAGTGTTATAAAGCATAAAAACATTATAAATAACAGTAGGAAAACATGAGGCAAAATGGATGTATCAACTCCCCCAAGCTTAGACCTCGCTTTTCCTCATGCGAAAGCCGATATCGAAAATCATATCCACATGTTTAGAGAGAGATAGGTGTCGATAAAAACAAAATCCGGACATAGTAGCATCATGCATATTATTATAACAGCAACAAACTTCATCACAAAACTTTATCATATAACTTCTCATGAACAAGTAACAATTCATCACAAGATCGAAGTAAAAAGCATAAACTTTATTGAAAACCAACAAACTATGTTCTCAGTCAACTTTGCAACTACAATTCATCATATTTCTATGAAGGGTCTCGTATCGGAGCCTTTTGGCAAGTCCACATACTCAACCATCATTTAGTCTTCTATGATTGCTAACACTCACAACATATATATGAGCCAAGAGTTTCAATCGGACACATAGAAAGATAGGGGCTTAAAGTTTCGCCTCCCAACTTATTCACCTCAAGGGTTATGTCAACAATAATAACTCATGCTCACTCATATCCAACTAGGTATACATGCCTAGATCTTTCCTCACCACATGATGCTTTCCAAAGAGAAAATAAAAAGAAATAGGGGAAAATACTTTGACTCTTGCATAACAAGTAAAAGATAGGCCCTTCGCAGAGGGAAGCAGAGGTTGTCATGCGCTTTTTGGTTTTGTATGCACATCTCTTAATGCAAAAGAACATCACGTTATATTGCCCCTTATGATAGCAACCTTTATTATGCAGTCCATCACTTTTATTATGCAGTCCATCACAAGTTCGTACAACGCTTATTTTCCTTTACACTAAAGGATCAAACACATTTAGAAGCAATTTTTATTGCCCTTTTTGCATCGATGACAACTTACTTGAAGGATCTTACTCAATCCATAGGTAGGTATGGTGGACTCTCAAAACATGGGTTTGGGTTTAAGGTTTTTGGATGCACAAGTAGTATCTCTACTTAGTGCGGAATTTTGGCTAGCAAAGATATTGAGCAAGCACCACATGTTGAACGATCTATAACAATATAACTTCTATGTGAATATGAACAAACATAAATCATTACGTTGTTTTCCTTGTCCAACATCAACAGTTTGGCATAAGATATTTAGTGGGGTCTCACAATCATAAAAGATGTCCAAGATAGTGTATTTGCATGTGAATCTTCTCTTCCCTTATTAATTCTTTCATGAATTTCATCATTGACCAATGCTATGTTTGTCAACTTTCAAAAAAATTTACCACTCATACTTTTCCTTATGTGATGTCATTACTTACCATAAGATTAGCATATGATCTTTTTCATTATTTTCTTTTATTTTGATTGAAACATAAAAGTAAAGAAGCAAAAAATCAAACTAAACTTTATTATATAACTCTCACTCGATTACATAGATAGGTAGATCACGAAACTAGCACTCAAAAATAGATCATACTAAACTTTTATTCAACTAAATCATAAAATAGCTAAGGATCAAACTAATATAGGTAAAGGTAATAAAAGTGATGGTGATACGATACCGGGGCATCTCCCCCAAGCTTGGCACAAGCTAAGGGGAGTGCCCATACCCGTGTACTCAAGTCTCCTTCTTTGGTGATGAAGAAGATGGTGGTGGTGATGAGGTAGTAGAAACTTCACACTTCAACCTCAATAGGTACTCCAATCTACGATTGATGCTCCGAAGGGCGATGTTTTGTTCTTCCAACAAAATAATTTCACGAGTGAGATATTTATTCTGGACACAAACCGTTTTGAAAGCTTTGAAGGCTTCGATTTCAGTGGGGGTGAGATGATCGTAGTAAGGTTGAAAGATATCCTCCTCTTCCTCGGCCTCCCCTATGAACATGGCTTGCCCCCCTTCTTGAGCCTGGTCCCCTGCAGCTTCCTTGACCTCGTCCTCCTTAGTAACTTCTTTTGGATCTTCTCTCCTTAGCTCCATCTTCAACAACCAAGCATCGCCTTCTACATTGTTGGAGGAGGGAGAAGACATGATGCTTGGCTTGACATATCTGATGGAAAAACAACACGAAACAAGAACAGAGCATTTTTCCGTGATACAAAGTTCAAATCGTTCGGGGGTATATATAAAGATTTTTGTATCTTGGGAAACGAGTATACAGAAGGAAAATGGAGTCAGGAAGGTGCTCGAGGGGCCCACCACCCACCAGGGCACGCCAGGTGGGGCAGGCGCGCCCTGGTGTCTTGTGGGCACCTGGGTTGCCTTCCCAGTTGTTTCTTATTTTGCCATTTTTTCTATATTCCAAAACTGACAGAAAATATTTTTGCGGATTTTTCGGAGTCCGTTTACTTACCGTATCATGTACCTCTTCCTTTTCAGGGTTCTGGAGTGTTCTGGAAGGTTTCTTTTATGTGCTCCTCCGGTGTCATAGTTTGGAAAATGTTAGTTTCATCATTAATAGGCGTACCTAAAATATAGTGCTTAATTCTTTGTCCATTGACCACCTTCGGATTGGTACCTTCGGCATTATTAATTTTGATAGCTCCAGAGCGATAAATATGGTCCTTCCCATTTGGAGAGAAGTTTTCCTGCAAAAAATCTAAAACGAGAGTTGTACACTAGAACATGTTCACCAACTTTGAATTCCCGCTTTTGGATTCTTTTGTCATGCCATCTTTTAACTTTTTCTTTGAATAGTTTGGCATTTTCATAAGCTTGGGTTCTCCATTCATCTAGTGAGCTAATATCAAATAATCTCTTTTCACCTGCAAGTTTGAAATCATAATTGAGTCCTTTAATTGCCCAATATGCTTTATGTTCTAATTCAAGAGGCAAATGACAAGCTTTTCCATAAAGCATTTTATATGGAGACATACCCATAGGATTTTTATAAGCTATTTTGTAGGCCCAAAGTCTATCATCTAATTTCTTAGACCAATTCTTTCCAGACCTATTGATAGTTTTTTGTAATATTAATTTTATTTCTCTATTGCTAAGTTCAACTTGACCACTAGATTGAGGATGGTAAGGTGATGCACTTCTATGGTTAACATCATATTTAGCAAGCATTTTACGGAAAGCACCATGAATAAAGTGTGAACCACCATCAGTCATTAAATATCTAGGGACTCCAAACCTCGGGAAAATAACTTCTTTAAGCATTTTAATGGAAGTGTTATGATCAACACTGCTAGTTGGAATAGCTTCTACCCACTTAGCGCGAGAAAAGAGTCTTGATGACCCACAAGTATAGGGGATCAATCATAGTCCTTTCGATAAGTAAGAGTGTCGAACCCAACAAGGAGCAGAAGGAAATGACAAGTGGTTTTCAGCAAGGTAATTTCTGCAAGCACTGAAATTATCGGTAACAGGTAGTTTGATAGCAAGATAATTTGTGACAAGTAACAATAAGTGCAGCAAGGTAGCCCAATCCTTTGGATGGAAAAGGACAGGCCGAAATGGTCTCAGATCATAAGCAAAGCGTTCTTGAGGGCACACAGGAATTTCATCTAGTCACTTTCATCATGTTGGTTTGGTTTGTGTTCTCTACTTTGATAACTTGATATGTGGGTGGACCGGTGCTTGGTTGTTGTTCTTACTTGAACAAGCCTCCCATATGATTAACCCCCTCGCAAGCATCTACAACTACGAAAGAAGTATTAAGATAAAATCTAACCATAACATTAAACATATGGATCCAAATCTGTCCCTTACGAAATAGCGCATAAACTAGGGTTTAAGCTTCTGTCCCTCTAGCAACCCATCATCTAATAACTACTCCCACAAATGCATTCCCTTAGGCCCAAAGATGGTGAAGTGTCATGTAGTCGACGTTCACATAACACCACTAAGGGAATCACAACATACATATCATCAAAATATCGAACACATATCAAATTCACATGATTACTTGCAACATGACTTCTCCCGTGGCCTCAAGAACAAAGGTAACTACTCACAAATAATATTCATGCTCAAGATCAGAGGGATATTAAATAGCATAATGGATCTGAACATATAATCTTCCACCAAATAAACCATATAGCATCAACTACAAGATGTAATCAAGACTACTAGTCACCCATAGGTACCAATCCGAGGTTCTAGTACAAAGATTGAACATAAGAGATGAAGTATGGTTTGAGATGAGATGGTGCTGTTGAAGATGTTGATGAAGATTGGCCTGCCAAAGATGAGAGGGTTGTTGGTGATGACGATGGCCTCAATTTCCCCCTCCGGGAGGGAAGTTCCCCCGGCATAATCACTCCGCCGGAGGGAAAAAGTGCTCCTACCCAAGTTCCGCCTCGAGACCACGGTGCTCCATCCCAAAAGTACTCCCTTTACCTTTTCTAGGTCAAAAGACCTTATATACCAGAAGATGGGCACCAGAGGTGGTCCAGGGTGCCCACCACCCACCAGGGCGCGCCTGGAGGGGCTGGCGCGCCCTGGTGTGTTGTGGACACCTGGTAGCCCCCCTCTTGTAGTTCTTTTCTCCAATATTTATTATATATTCCAAAATAATTATCCGTAAAATTTCAACTCATTTGGAGATGTGCAGAATAGGTATCTCTGACATAACCTTTTTAGGTCCAGAACTCCAGCTGCCGGTATTCCCCCTCTTTGTGTAAACTTTGCATATTATGAGAGAAAAGGCATTAGAATTACTCCATAAAGTTTTATAAAGCATAAAAACTTTATAAATAACAGTAGGAAAACATGATGCAAAATGGACGTATCAAAGGTCATGGCGAACTATTTCCCCATGGCCCTCCAGGGCGCCCCATGCTCTTGGCTTATGGGCCTCCCTAGGGCTTCGATCTCTTCCTCGGACGAGCTCCGCGGCAAGTTTGCCGCGCACTTCGCCCTGGTCGCCGGAGGCGCCGGAAGCCACCAGGGGCCCCATGCGGTGGCATGCATCCTTGGTGGAGCGCAGGCCCCCGCTTCCAGTTGCCACTTCAAGCCGCTCTCCCGTAGGGTGAATGCCTCTCTCCAGGGGCGGGAGGCCGCGTTGTCGCCTAGCTGGGTGCAGCGTGACATCATCTTTGATGCCAGGGATCACCCCAAATCCATGGCTGCCGCAGGAATGCTCCCCATGCTGTGTACCCCCACCATCAGCAACGTCGCAGTCACCAAGACCCTCATCGACGGGGGCGCTGGCCTCAATGTGATCTCCATCGAGACCTTCGAGGCGCTCCAAGTGCCCTACGACCAGCTGGCGCCAACCAAGCCTTTCTCCAGTGTGACGAGTGGATCTACCACCCCTGGGGCAAGTGCGCCTCCCTGTCACCTTCGGCACCCACTACAACTACCACACCGAGCTCATCGACTTTGACATAGCACACATCAGTCTTTCGTACAACGCCATCCTAGGCTACCCGGCACTTGCCAAGCTCATGGCAGTGACCCACCCCAGCTACAACATCGTCAAGATGCCCGGCTGTGGCGGTGTCATCACCATCTCATGCGACGAGAAGGACGCAGTTAGCTCCCTCAGGAGAGCGTACAAGGCCGCTGCAACCATGCATTCGGCTGCTGGGGGTGGAACCACGCCTCCTGAGGCTGCACCGGCAAGGAAGAAACAGCTGTTCTCCTAGGACCACGTTGAGACCAAAAAGGTGTCACTTGACGGTAGTGACTCGGGCCCTGCCTTCACCATCGACGCCGGTCTCCCCCCTAAGCAGGAGGGTGCGCTCGTCGCCTTCTACCGGGTGAATGCGGATGTGTTCGCGTGGGAGGCGTCCGACCTATCCGGGGTCCCGAGGGAAGTCATCGAGCACCACTTATTGGTGTGCCCCAATGCACACCCAGTCAAGCAAAAAGCGCGGTGCCAGGCACCGGAGAAGCAAGATTTCATCATCCAGGAGGTGCACAAGCTGCAAGAAGCTGGGGTCATCCAAGAGGTGCGCCATCCGGAGTGGCTCGCCAACCCGACCGTCGTCCCCAAAAAGGGCGGCAAGGAGCACATGTGCGTCGACTTCACGAGCCTCAACAAGGCCTGCCCCCAAGACCCCTTCCCGCTGCCGCGCATCGACCAGATCGTGGACTCCACCGCTGAGTGCAACTTGCTGTGCTTCCTAGACGCTTTCTCGGGCTACCACCAGATTAAGATGGCGGCGAAGGACATGGAGAAGACGGTCTTCATCTCCCCTTGCAGTGTATTCTGCTACACCTGCATGCCGTTCGGCTTGAGGAGCGACGGCGCCACCTTCCAACGGCTGATGCGCATCAAGCTGGGACCCCAGCTAGGAAGGAACGCAGAGGCCTACGTCGACGACATTGTGGTCAAGACGCGCGAGGCTAAGACGCACATTGAAGATCTAGAAGAGATGTTCCCCAATTTGAGCAAGGTCAACCTAAAGCTCAACCTCGACAAGTGCATCTTCAGAGTCCCCTCAGGTAACCTCCTCAGCTTCCTCATCTCCCACCACGGAATCGAGGCCAACCCAGAAAAGATCAAGGCCATCGAGAGGATGCGCCCTCCCCGGACCCTCAAGGAAATGTAGCGATTGGCCGGGTGCCTAGCCTCTCTAGGGCACTTCATCTCCAAATTTGGTGACCAGACCTTGCCATTCTTCAAGATTATGAAGAGGTCTGGTCCCTTCAAGTGGACTCCTGAGGCAGACGCGGCCTTCGAAGACCTCAACAGGTATCTCATGAGCCCGCCCATCATGGTCTCGCCGCGCCCTCGTGAGCGCTTGCTACTGTACCTGGCGGCCACCCCCCAGACAGCCAGCGCAGCCCTCATGGCGGAAAGAGAAGAGTGAGTCTACGCCAAGGAAAAACCCGCCGCTCTCGGGAAGACGTCGTCTGAGCCAACTTGGGCCCCGCCACCACCTGTCAAGGGCTCACCTCAGGAGGCACCAGCCTCCCCTCGGGAGGACCCCAGCGCCCCGCCCCCGGAGGCCCCCATGGCACCGTCCCGCAAGCTTTCCAACGAAAGCGACTTGGACACCACGGTCACATGCCTCATCGAGCACCTTGTGTATTTCGTTAGCACGGGGCTAAGGGACGCGCGTGAGCGCTACCCCATGCAGCAGAAGCTCCTCCTCGTGCTCCTCGTCGCCTCCAGGAAGGTGCGGCACTACTTCCAAGGTCACCCCATTAAGGTTATTTCTGCCTACCCCCTGGAGCAAGTCCTGCGCAGCCCCCACGCTGCCGGCAGAGTCGCCGAGTGGAATATCAAGCTGCAGGCCTTTCAGCAGGAGTTTTGCACCACCAGGGTCATTAAGGGCGCGGCCCTGGCGGACTTCATGGCAGAATGGACGGACTCATACGAAGAAGAGCCTTGCGAGGACAAGTCCCTCTTGCCTGGGGATGAGGCACCCAACGGCTGGGCCCTGTGCTTCGACAGCGCTTTCTCCAGATAGGGAGTGGGGGCTGGCATCATGCTTACTTCGCCGACCGGTGATAAACTCTATTATACGGACCCGCTATGCTTCGGGCGCGGTGAGAAGGTCTCCAACAACATCGCATAATATGAAGGCCTCATCGCCGGTCTCAAGGTCGCCTCCGCTCTCGGTGTTAAGCGCCTCGTCATCAGGGGCGACTCTCAGCTCCTTGTCAACTTCTCCAACAAAAAGTACAAACCCAATGACGAGCATATGTCAGCCTATCTGGAGGAGGTGCACAAGCTTGAGAAGCACTTCATCGGCTTGGAGCTGCAGCATAGTCCGCGCGGCGCCAACAAGGAGGCTGATGATATCGCCAAGCGAGCGTCTCGTCGCGAGCCCCAGAATCCCGGTGTCTTTGAAGAAAGGCTCCTCGGGCCCTCGGCCGCGCCGCCCGTCACCAGCGCGACACCGCTTCGCGAGGAGCCCCCGCAGGCGCCGCTCACAGGCACGCCAGACTGCGGCCCGGCCTTAGGAGCCCGCTTGCTGCTGGCGCTAGAGACTCAAGAAGGCAGCTGGGCCGCGGAGTTCAAGTCTTACCTTCTTCACGACACCTTCCCTGAGGAGGATTTGGAAGCGGAACGCATCGTTCGGCAAGCCACCGCATACTACTTACAAGACTACAAGTTGTACTGTAGGCGCCCCAACGGTGTCTCGTTGCGGTGCATCTCGGAGGAGCAAGGACGTGAGCTGCTCGCCGACATCCACGGAGGGGATTGCGGACACCACTCTTTGTCGCGCACCCTCGCTGGCAAGGTGTTCCGTAGCGGCTTCTACTGGCCTACCATGCCCCGCGACGCTACCAAGCTAGTCCGATCTTGTGAAGCCTGCCAATTCCACGCCAAGCAAATTCACCAGCCGGCGTAGGGGCTCCAGACAATTATGCTCTCGTGGCCTTTCACAGTCTAGGGGCTGGATATACTGTGGCTTTTTCCTCGTGCGGCTGGCGGCTACCGCTACCTCTACGTCGCCATTGACAAGTTCACCATGTGGGCAGAGGTTGAACCCGTGCGCACCATCCCAGCGGCCTCTCCTGTCAAGTTCATCAAGGGCCTCGTGAGCCGATTCGGCGTCCTCAATCGTATCATCACCGACAACAGCTCCTAGTTTACGAGTGGCCTCTTCAAGTCTTACTGTGCTAACCTCGGTACACAGATCTGCTACGCTTCTGTGGCGCACCCATAGAGCAACGGCCAGGCCGAGCGCGCGAACACTGAGGTCCTCAAGGGCCATAAGACAAGGAGCTTCAAGAATAAGCTTGAAGCTTGCGGCAAGGGTTGGCTGGACAAGCTGCAGTCAGTGCTGTGGTCCATCCACATGACAGCAACTAAGCTCACTAGTGAGACCCCCTTCTTCCACGTCTACGGGGCTGAGGCGGTCCTCGCCTCAGAGCTTAAGAATGGCTCCCCATGAGTCCTAGCGTTTGATGAAGCACGCCAGGACGGCTCGTTGGAGGCCGACCTGCTCCTCCTGGAGGAGGCCCACTGTCAGGCCGCCCTCCATGCCGCGAGGTATCAGAAGGCCTTGCGCCGATACCACAGCCGCAACATCCACCCTCGAACCCTCGAGGCCGGGGACCTCGCACTCCGCCGGGTCCTCTCCAGAGAGGGGCTCCATAAGCTCTCACCCATGTGGGAAGGACCTTTCAAGGTTTCCCATGTCTCCAGGCCAGGCGCTGCCCGCCTAGAGAAGAAGGACAGAACCCCTGTGCTTAACGCCTGGAACATCCAACACCTCTGGAAGTTCTACCCGTGACCCTCTCATGTAAGAATGAGGTGGGGCTTGTTACTTCTTGAGTTTGCGTTGATTTTTCCCTTGAAGAGGAAAGGGTGATGTAGCAAAGTAGAGATAAGTATTTTCCTCAGTTAAGAACCAAGGTATCAATCCAGTAGGAGGCACGAGCAAGTCTCCAATATATGCACCTGCCCAAACTAACAAACACTTGCACACAACATGAAAAAGGGGTTGTCAATCCCTTCACGATCACGAACAAGAGTGAGATCTAATAGAGATAGGTATAAAAGATAAATAAAAAGCAAACTAAAATAAATTGTAGCAAGGAATTTTTGGGTTTTTGGTTTTATACATCCGAAAATATATGATGAAAAATAGACCCGGGGGCCATAGGTTTCACTAGTGGCTTCTCTCTCGAAGAAAGCATACAGTGGGTAAACAAATTACTGTTGAGCAATTGATAGAAAAGTGCATAATTATGAAGATATCTAAGGCAATGATCATGAATATAGGCATCACGTCTGTGACAAGTAGACCGACTCCTGCCTGCATCTACTACTATTACTCCACACATCAATTTCTATCCAGCATGCATCTAGTGTATTAAGTTAACAAGAAAGAAGTAACGCTTTAAGAAAGATGACATAAAGTAGAGGGATAAACTCAAGCAATATGATATAAACCCCATCTTGTTATCCTTAATGGCAACAATACAATACGTGCCTCGCTACCCATCATAAAGCACCTCTCCCATTGCAAGAAAAACCAATCTAGTAGGACAAACCAAATCGATAGATCAGAGAGAAATGCAAAGCTATCTCAATCATGCATAAAACAGTTCAGGGAAGACTCAAATAATATTCATAGATAATCTGATCATAAATCCACAATTCATCAAATCTCAACAAACGCACCGCAAAAGAACATTACATCGAATAGATCTCCAAGAACATCGAGGAGAACATTGTATTGAAGATCAAAGAGAGAGAAGAAGCCATGTAGCTACTAGCTATGGACCCGAGGGTCTGTGGTAAACTACTCACACATCATCGAAAGGGCAGCAAGGTTGGTGTAAAGGCCCCCCGTGATTGAATCCCCCTCCGACAGAGTGCCGGAAAAGGCCCCTAGATGGGATCTCACGAGAACAGAAGCTTGCGGTGGCGGAAAAGTATTTTTGGTGTGCCCTCTGGCATAGGGGGAATATTTGAGGATTTATAGTGCAGAGATTAGGGTTGGAAGGTCTCCGAGTGGCCCACAAGCCCTAGGGGCATGCCCCTGGCCTCCTCGTGGGTCTTCTGGGCTCCTCTCCAAGTCTCATAGGTTTCTTCTGGTCCAAGAAAAATCACCGTAAAGTTTTATTCCGTTTGGACTCCGTTTGATATTCCTTTTCTGTAAAAGTCAAAAACAAGGAAAAAAAACAGAAACTGGTACTGGGCACTAAGTTAATAGGTTAGTCCCAAAAAAAATATAAATAGCATATAAATGCATATAAAACATCCAAGATAGATAATATAGTAGCATGGAACAATAAAAAATTATAAATACGTTGGAGACGTATCAAGCATCCCCAAGCTTAATTCTTGCTCGTCCTCGAGTAGGTAAATGATAAAAACATAATTTTTGATGTGGGATGCTACCTAACATATTTATTAATGTAATTTTCTTTATTGTGGCATGAATGTTCAGATGCATAAGATTCAAAACAAAAGTTTAATATTGACATAAAAACAATAATACTTCAAGCATACTAATAGGGCAATCATGTCTTCTCAAAATAACATGGCCAAAGAAAGTTATCCCTACAAAATCATATAGTCTGGCTATGCTCCATCTTCATCACACAAAATATTTCATCATGCACAACCCCGATGACAAGCCAAGTAATTGTTTCATATGTTTAATGTTCTCAAACTTTTTCAACTTTCACGCAATACATGAGCGTGAGCCATGGATATAACACTATAGGTGGAATAGAGTATGGTGGAGGTTGTGAGGAGAAGACAAAAAGGAGAAAGTCTCACATCAACTAGGCAAATTAATGGACTATGGAGATGCCCATGAAATGATAATGATGCAAGTTAGTAGGGATTGCCATGCAACGGATGCACTAGAGCTATAATTTTATGAAAGCTCAAAAGGAAACTAAGTAGGTGTGCATCCAACTTGCTTGCTCATGAAGACCTAGGGCAATTTGAGGAAGCCCATCATTGGAATATACAAGCCAAGTTATATAATGAAAAACTCCCACTAGTATATGAAAGTGATAAAATAGGAGACTCTCTATCATGAAGAACATGGTGCTACTTTGAATCACAAGTGTGGAAAAAGGATAGTAACATTGTCCCTTCTCTCTTATCTCTCATTTTTTTGTTTGGGCTCTTTGGCCTCTTTTTTTATTTTGTGCTCTTTGGGCTCTTTTTATTTTTTTTAAAGTTTGGAGTCTCATCCCAACTTGTGAGGGAATCATAGCCTCCATCATCCTTTCATCACATGGGACAATGCTCTAATAATGATCATCAAACTTTTATTTACTTACAACTCAAGAATTACAACTCGATACTAGAACAAAATATGACTCTATATGAATGCCTTTGGCGGTGTACCAGGATGTGCAATGATCTTCATGATCATGCAAAGCAGTATGACAATGATGGTATGTGTCATAATAAATGGAACGGTGGAAGTTGCATGGCAATATATCTCGGAATGGCTATGGAAATGCCATAATAGGTAGGTATGGTGGCTGTTTTGAGGAAGGATATATGGTGGGTTTAATGCACCGACAAAAGTTACGCGGTACTAGAGAGGCTAGAAATGGTGGAAGGGTGAGAGTGCGTATAATCCATGGACTCAATATTAGTCATAAATAACTCACATAATTATTGCAAAAATTTATTAGCCATCGAAACAAAGTACTAATACGCATGCTCCTAGGGGGATAGATTGGTAGGAAAAGACCATCCCTCGTCCATGACCGCCACTCATAAGGAAGACATTCAAAAAATAAATCATGCTCCGACTTCATCATATAATGGTTCACCATACATGCATGCTTCAGGAATCACAAACTTTAACACAAGTATTTCTACCAATCCATAATTACTCACTAGCATGACTCTAATATCTAATGGAAATATGCCCTAGAGGCAATAATAAAATGCTTATTATTATATTTCCTAAATCATGATAAAGGTTTATTATTCATGCTAGAATTGTATTGACCAGAAACTTAAATACATGTGTGGATACATAAACAAATACCATGTCCCTAGTGAGCCTCTACTAGACTAGCTCGTTGATCAAAGATGGTTAAGGGTTCCTAACCATAGACAAGTGTTGTCACTTGATAACGGGATCACATCATTAGGAGAATGATGTGATGGACAAGACCCATCCGTTAGCTTAGCATATGATCGTTCAGTTTATTGCTATTGCTTTCTTAAAGTCAAATACATATTCCTTCGACTGTGAGATCATGTAACTCCCGAATATCGGAGGAATACCTTGTGTGCTATCAAACGTCACAACATAACTGAGTGATTATAAAGATGCTCTACAGGTACCTCCTAAGATGTCTGTTGAGTTGGCATGGATCAAGATTAGGATTTGTCACTCCGTGTATCGGAGAGGTATCTCTGGGCCCTCTCGGTAATACATCATCACAAGAAGCTTGCAAGCAAAGTGACTAAGGAGTTAGTTACAAGATGATGTATTATGGAACGAGTAAACAGACTTGCTGGTAACGAGATTGAACTAGGTATGAAGATACCGACGATCGAATCTCGGGCAAGTAACATACCGACAGACAAATGGAATTACGTATGTTGTCATAAAGGAACCAATATGGGCATCCAGGTCCCGCTATTGGTTATTGACCAGAGAAGCATCTCGGTCATGTCTACATAATTCTCGAACCCGTAGGGTCCGCACGCTTAACGTTCGTTGACGATATAGTATTATATGAGTTATGTAAGTTGGTGACCAAATGTTGTTCGGAGTCCTAGATAAGATCACGGACATGACAAGGAGCTCCGGAATAGTCCGGAGGTAAAGATTGATATATGGGATACTAGTGTTTGGCTTCCAGAATTCACCGGAAGAGGTTTCAGATGTTTCCCGAAATGCTCGAGTACGAGAACACTTTATTTGGGCCACGGGGTAAAGCCCACGAGGTTTTTTGAAAGAGCAAAATGAAGTTTTGCGGAGGCCTGGGGCCAGACGCCAGGGACCTTGGCGTCTGGGTCTAGACGCTTGGAACCCTGGTGTCTGGGTCCAGATGTTGGGAACCCTGGCGTCTGGTCCTGGAGTCCGAGAAGGACTCTTGCCTTTCGGGGAAAACCGACTTTGAGGAGGCTTTTACTCAAAGTTTTGACCCCAGGGCTCAACATATAAATAGAGGGGCAGGGCTAGCACCCAAAACACATCAAGATTCACCAAGCCGTGTGCCGGCAACCCCGCCCCCTCTAGTTTATCCTCCGTCATAGTTTCTATTGTGCTTGGCGAAGCCCTGCGGAGATTGTTGTTCACCACCACCGTCACCATGCCGTCGTGCTGCCAGAACTCATCTATTACTTCGCCTCTCTTGCTGGATCGAGAAGGCAAGGACGTCATCGAGCTGAACGTGTGGTGAGCGCGGAGGTGCCGTACGTTCGGTACTTGATCGAGACGGATCATGAAGGTGTACGACTACATCAACCGCATTGATAAACGCTTCCGCTTAGCGATCTTCAAGGGTATGAAGATGCTCTCCCCCTCTCATAGCTATGCATCTCCATGGATAGATCTTGTGTGTGCGTAGAATTTTTTTGTTTTCCATGCAACGTTCCCCTACAGTGGCATCCGAGCCAAGTCTATGCGTAGATGATATGCACGAGTAGAACACAAAGGAGTTGTGGGCGGTGATGGTCATACTACTTACCACCAATTTCTTCTTTTGATTTGGCGGTATTGTGGGATGAAGCGGCCCGGACCAACCTTACATGTCCACGCACATGAGACCGATTCCTCCGACTGACATGCAACTTGTTTTGCATAAAGGTGGCTGGCGGGTGTCTGTTTCTCCTACTTTAGTTGAATCGAATTTGACTACGGCCGGTCCTTGAAGAAGGTTAAAAGAGCAAACTTGATAATCACTGTTGTGGTTTTTGCGTAGTTAAGAACGGTTCTTACTAGAAGCCCGTAGCAGCCACGTAAAACTTGCAACAACAAAGTAGAGGACGTCTAACTTGTTTTTGCAGGGCATGTGTAGACTCGTGTTGGGCCTCCAAGCGTAGAGTTTTGTAGGACAGTAGAAAATTTCCCTCAAGTGGATGACCTAAGGTTTATCAATCCATGGGAGGCGTAGGATGAAGATGGTCTCTCTCAAACAACCCTGCAACCAAATAACAAAGAGTCTCTTGTGTCCCCAACACACCAAATACAATGGTAATTTGTATAGGTGCACTAGTTCGGCGAAGAGATGGTAATAAAAGCGTAGTAATGATAGTAGATATTGATTTTTGTGATAGGAACAATAAAAAACAGCAAGGTAGCAATTGATAAAATGGAGCACAAACGGTATTGCAATGCTTGAAAATGAGGTCTAGGGTCCGTACTTTCGCTAGTGCAATCTCTCAACAATGCTAATATAATTGGATCATATAACCATCCCTCAACGTGCGATGAAGAATCACTCCAAAGTTCCTATCTAGCGGAGAACATAAGAATAAATTGTTTGTAGTGTACGAAACCACCTCAAAGCTATTCTTTCTGATCGATCTATCCAAGAGTTCGTACTAAAATAACACCAAAGCAAATTCAGATTCGTAATGCTCAATCCAACACAAAGAACCTCAAAGAGTGCCCCCAGATTTCTACCGGAGAAACAAAGACAAGAACGTGCATCAACCCCTATGCATAGATTACCCCAATGTCACCTCGGGAATCCGCGAGTTGAGTGCCAAAACATATATCAAGTGAATCAATATAATACCCCATTGTCACCATGGGTATTCGTATGCAAGACATATATCAAGTGCTCTCAAATCCATAAAAGTATTCAATCCGATAAAACAAAATCTCAAAGGGAAAACTCAATTCATCACAACAAGATAGAGAGGGGAAAACACCATATGATCCGACTATATTAACAAAGTCCGTGATACATCAAGATTGTGCATCTCAAGAACACGAGAGAGAGAGAGAGAGAGATTAAACACATAGCTTCTGGTACAAACCCTCAGCCCCGAGGATGGACTACTCCCTCCTCATCATGGTGGCTGCCGGGATGATGAAGATGGCCACCGGAGATGATTTCCCCCTCCGGTAGGGTGCCGGAAGGGGGTCTAGATTGGATCTCGTGGATACAGAGGCCTTGCGGCGGCGGAACTTCTGATCTAGGGTCTCTCCGAGGGTTTTTGGAATATTTGATGATTTATAGGGCGAAGAGGCGGTGCGGGAGGCCACCGAGGTGGGCACAACCCATCTGGGCGCGCCTGGGCCCCTAGGAGCGCCTTGGTGGGTTGTGCCCCCCTCGAGGCACCCCCCAGGTGCTGCTCTGGCCCATTGGATGTCTTCTGGTCCATAAAAAATCGACAAAAAGTTTCGCGGTGTTTGGACTCCGTTTGATATTGATTTCCTGCGATGTAAAAAAGAAGCAAAAACAGCAACTGGCACTGGGCACTGGGTCAATAGGTTAGTCCAAAAAAATGATATAAAGTTGCGAGAAAATGATTGTAAAACATCCAAGAATGATAATATAATAGCATGAATACTTCATAAATTATAGATACGTTGGAGACGTATCAGCATGTTGTGATGTGATATGGTTAAGACGTGATGTGATATACGTTGTTGTATGAGATGGTCATGTTTTGTAATATCGACAACCGGCAGGAGCCTTAGGGTTGTCTCTTAATTACTGTATGAAGTGCAAGCACCATGTAATTGCTTTTCTTTATCGCTATGCGTTAGCAATAGTTGTAGAAGCAATAGTTGGCGAGACGACCCCGACGCAATGATGGAGATCAAGGTGTCGAGCCAGTGACGATGGAGATCATGACGATGCTTTGGAGATGGAGATCAAAAGCACAAGATGATGATGGCCATATCATGTCACATATTTTTGATTGCATGTGATGTTTATCCTTTATGCATCTTATTTTGCTTAGAACGGTGGTAGCATTATAAGATGATCCCTTCACTAAATTTCAAGATAAAAGTGTTCTCCCCGAGTATGCACCGTTGCCAAAGTTCATCATTTTGAAGCACCTCGTGATGATCGGGTGTGATAGACTCTACGTTCACATACAACGAGTGTAAGCCAAATTTACACACGCGGAATACTTGGGTTAAACTTGATGAGCCTAGCATATACAGACATGGTCTCGGAACACTGGAGATGGAAAGGTCGAACATGAGTCACATAGTAGATATGATCAACATGGAGATGTTCACCATTGATGACTACCCCATCTCACGTGATGATCGGACATGGGTTAGTTGATTTGGATCATGTATCACTTAGACAGCTTGAGGGATGTTGATTTAAGTGGGAGTTCATTAAGTAATTTGATTAATTGAGCTAAGATTTATCATGAACATAGTCAAAATGTCTTTGCAAATTATGTTGTAGTTCAATAGCTCGCGATGTAGCTTCCCCATTTTTTGATACGTTCCTAGAGAAAACTAAGTTGAAAGTTGATCATAGCAATAATGCGGACTGGGTCCATGATCTAAGGATTATCCTCATTGCTGCACAGAAGAATTATGTCCTTGATGCACCGCTAGGTGACAGACCTGTTGCAGGAGCTGATGCAGACGTTATGAACGTTTGGCAAAGATCGATCTGATGACTACTTGATAGTTTAGTGTGCCATGCTTTACGGCTTAGAATCGGGGCTCCAAAGATGTTTTGAATGCCATGGAACATATGATATGTTCCAAGAGCTGAAATTGGTATTTCAGGCTCATGCCCGTGTTGAGAGGTATGAGACCTCTAATAAGTACTTTGCCAACAAGATGGAGGAGAATAGCTCAGCCAGTGAGCATGTGCTCAGAACGTCTAGGTACTACAATCACTTGAATCAAGTGGGAGTTAATCTTCCAAATAAGATAGTGATTGACAGAATTCTCCAGTCACTATCACCAAGCTACTAGAGCTTCGTGATGAACTATAATATGCAAGGGATGGCGAAAACAATTCCTGAGCTCTTCGCGATGCTGAAATCAGCGGAGGTAGAAATCAAGAAGGAGCATCAAGTGTTGATGGTTAACAAGACTAAGTTTCAAGAAAAAGGGCAAGGGAAAGAAAGGGAACTTCAAGAAGAATGGCAAGAAAGTTGCTGCTCCCGTGAAGAAGCCCAAAGCTGGACCCAATCCTGAAACTGAGTGCTTCTACTGCAAGGGAAATGGTCACTGGAAGCGGAACTGCCCCAAATACTTGGCGGATAAGAAGGATGGAAAAGTAAAAAAAGGTATATTTGATGTACATGTTATTGATTTGTACTTTACTGGTGCTCATAGTAGCCCCTGGGTATTTGATACCGGTTCATTTGCTAAGATTAGTAACTCGAAATAGGAGTTGTAGAATAAACAGAGACTAGTTAAGGGCGAGGTGACGATGTGTATTGGAAGTGTTTCCAAGATTGATATGATCACCATCGTACACTCCCTCTACCTTTGGGATTAGTGTTGAGCCTCAATAAATGTTATTTGGTGTTTGCGTTGAGCATGAACAAGATTAGATTGTGTTTATTGCAATATGGTTATTCATTTAAGTCAGAGAATAATTGTTGTTCTGTTTACATGAATAAAACCTTCTATGGTCATACACCCAATGT
Source organism: Thinopyrum elongatum (assembly GCA_011799875.1). Lineage (NCBI taxonomy): Eukaryota > Viridiplantae > Streptophyta > Magnoliopsida > Poales > Poaceae > Thinopyrum > Thinopyrum elongatum. Next base: position 447,306,859 of record CM022303.1, read on the forward strand.
GAATGGTTTATTGAATCTCGATCATAGTGATACATATATTCATAATATTGATGCCAAAAGATGCAAAGTTGATAATGATAGTGCAACATACTTGTGGCACTGCCGTTTAGGTCATATTGGTGTAAAGCACATGAAGAAACTCCATACGTATGGACTTTTGGAATCACTTGATTATGAATCATTTGATACTTGCGAACCATGCCTCATGGGCAAGATGACTAAAACTCCGTTCTCCGGGACAATGGAGCGAGCTAATGACTTATTGGAAATAATATATACCGATGTATGCAGTCTAATGAGTGTTGAGGCACGTGGCGGGTATCATTATTTTCTGACCTTCACAAATGATTTGAGTAGATATGGATATATCTACTTGATGAAACACAATTCTGAAACATTTGAAAAGTTCAAGGAATTTTAGAGTGAAGTAGAGAATCATCGTAACAAGAAAATAAAGTTTCTACGATCTGATCACGGAGGCGAATATTTGAGTTACGAGTTTGGCCTTCATTTAAAACAATGTGGAATTGTTTCACAACTCACGCCACCTGGAACACCACGGCGTAATGGTGTGTCCGAACATCGTAACCATACTTTATTAGATATGGTGCATTCTATGATGTCTCTAACCGATTTACCACTATCATTTTGGGGTTATGCATTAGAGACAGCCGCATTCACGTTAAATAGGGCACTGTCTAAATCCGTTGAGACGACACCGTATGAACTATGGTTTGGCAAGAAGCCTAAGCTGTCGTTTCTTAAAGTTTGGGGATGCGACACTTATGTCAAAAGGCTTCAGCCTGATAAGCTCGAACCCAAATCGGAGAAGTGCGTCTTCATAGGATACCCTAAGGAAACTATTGGGTACACCTTCTACCACAGATCCGAAGGCAAGATCTTTGTTGCCAAGAATGGGTCCTTTCTAGAGAAGGAGTTTCTTTCGAAAGAAGTGAGTGGGAGGAAAGTGGAACTTGATGAGGTAATTGTACCTTCTCTCGAATTGGAAAGTAGCACATTAGAGAAAACCGTTACCATGATGCCTACACCAACTGGAGAGGAAGCTAATGATGATGATCATGAAACTTCGGATCAAGTTACTATTGGACCTTGTAGGTCGACCAGAGCACATTCCACACCAGAGTGGTACGGTAATCCTGTCCTGGAAGTTATGTTATTAGACCATGGCGAACCTACGAACTATGAAGAAGCTATGATGAGCCCAGATTCCGATAAATGGCTTGAGGCCATGAAATCTAAGATAGGATCCATGTATGAGAACAAAGTATGGACTTTGGTGGACTTGCCCGATGATCGGCAAGCCATTGAGAATAAATGGATCTTCAAGAAGAAGACAGACGCTGTTGGTAATGTCACTATCTACAAAGCTCGACTTGTCGCAAAAGGTTTTCGACAAGTTCAAGGGGTTGACTACGATGAGACTTTCTCACCTGTAGTGATGCTTAAGTCAGTTCGAATCATGTTAGCAATTGCCTCATTTTATAATTGTGAACTCTGGCAAAAGGATGTCAAAACTGCATTCCTTAATGGATTTCTTAAAGAAGAGTTGTGTATGATACAACCAGAAGGTTTTGACAATCCTAAAGGTACTAACAAAGTGTGCAAGCTCTAGCGATCCATCTATGGACTGGTACAAGCATCTCGGAGTTGGAATATACGCTTTGATGAGGTGATCAAATCATATGATTTTATACAGACTTACGGTGAAGCTTGTATTTACAAGAAAGTGAGTGGGAGCTCTGTAGCATTTTTGATATTTTATGTGGATGACATATTGTTGATTAGAAATGATAAAGAATTTCTGGATAGCATAAAAGGATACTTGAATAAAAAATTTCAATGAAAGACCTCGGTGAATCTGCTTATATATTGGGCATCAAAATCTATAGGGATAGATCAAGACGCTTAATAGGACTTTCACAAAGCACGTACCTTGGCAAAGTTTTGAAGAAGTTCAAAATGGATCAGTCAAAGAAAGGGTTCTTGCATGTGTTGCAAGGTGTGAAGCTGAGTAAAGACTCGAAGCCCGACCACGACAGAAGATAGAGAGAGAATGAAACTCATTCCCTATGCCTCAGCCATAGGTTCTATAAAGTATGCCATGTTGTGTGCCTTGCCATGAGTTTGGCAAGGGGGTACAATAGTGATCCAGGAGTGGATCACTGGACAACGGTCAAAATTATCCTTAGGTACCTAAAGAGGACTAAGGAAATGTTTCTCGGTTATGGAGGTGATAAAGAGTTCGTCGTAAAGGGTTACGTCGATGCAAACTTTGACACCAATCAGATGACTCTGAGTCTCAATCTGGATACGTATTGAACGTGGGAGCACTTAGCTAGAGTAGCTCCATGTAGAGCATTGTAGACATAAAAATTTGCAAAATACATATGGATCTGAATGTGGCAGACCCGTTGACTAAACCTCCCTCAAAAGCAAAACATGATCACACCTTAGTACTCTTTGGGTGTTAATCACATAGCGATGTGAACTAGATTATTGACTCTAGTAAACTCTTTGGGAGTTAGTCACATGGCGATGTGAACTATGGGTGTTGAGCACATGGCGATGTGAACTAGATTATTGACTCTAGTGCAAGTGGGAGACTGATGGAAATATGCCCTAGAGGCAATAATAAAATGGTTATTATTATATTTCCTAAATCATGATAAAGATTTATTATTCATGCTAGAATTATATTAACCAGAAACTTAAATACATGTGTGGATACATAAACAAATACCGTGTCCCTAGTGAGCCTCTACTAGACTAGCTCGTTGATCAAAGATGGTTAAGGTTTCCTAACCATAGACAAGTGTTGTCACTTGATAACGGGATCACATCATTAGCAGAATGATGTGATGGACAAGACCCATCCGTTAGCTTAGCATGTGATCGTTCAGTTTATTGCTATTGCTTTCTTAATGTCAAATACATATTCCTTCGACTATGAGATCATGCAACTCCCGAATACCGGAGGAATACCTTGTGTGCTATCAAACGTCACAACATAAATGGGTGATCATAAACATGCTCTACAGGTACCTCCGAAGGTGTCTGTTGAGTTAGCATGGATCAAGATTAGGATTTGTCACTAAGTGTATCGGAGAGGTATCTCTGGGCCCTCACGGTAATACAACATCACAAGAAGCTTGCAAGAAAAGTGACTAAGGAGTTAGTTACAAGATGATGTATTACGAAACGAGTAAAGAGACTTGCCGGTAACGAGATTGAACTAGGTATGAAGATACCGACGATCGAATCTCGGGCAAGTAACATACCGACAGACAGAGGGAATTACGTATGTTGGCATAAAGGAACCAATATGGGCATCTAGGTCCCGCTATTGGTTATTGATGGGAGAAGCGTCTCAGTCAAGTCTACATCATTCTCGAACCCGTAGGGTCTGCACGCTTAACATTCATTGACGATATAGTATTATATGAGTTATGTATGTTGGTGACCGAATGTTGTTTAGAGTCCTAGATGAGATGATGGACATGACGAGGAGCTCCGGAATAGTCCGGAGGTAAAGATTGATATATGGGATAATAGTGTTTGGCTTCTAGAAGGGTTCCGGAATTCACCGGAAGAGGTTTCGGATGTTTCCCGAAATGTTCGAGTACGAGAACACTTTATTTGGGCCAAGGGGTAAAGCCCATGAGGTTTTTGGAAGGAGCAAAATGAAGTTTTGTGGAGGCCAGGGGCCAGACGCCAGGGACACTAGCATCTGGGTCCAGACGCCGGGAACCCTGGCGTCTAGTCCTGGAGTCCGAGAAGGACTCTTGCCTTTCGGGCAAAACCGACTTTGAGGAGGCTTTTACTCCAAGTTTTGACTCCAGGGCTCAACATATAAATAGAGGGGCAGGGCTAGCATCCAAAACACATCAAGATTCACCAAGCCATGTGTCAGCAACCCCTCCCCCTCTAGTTTATCCTCCGTCATAGTTTCTGTTGTGCTTGGCGAAGCCCTGCGGAGATTGTTCTTCACCACCACCGTCACCACGCCGTCGTGCTGCCAAAACTCATCTACTACTTTGCCTCTCTTGCTGGATCGAGAAGGCGAGGACGTAATTGAGCAGAACATGTGCTGAACGCAGAGGTGTCGTACGTTTGGTACTTGATCAGGATGGATTGTGAAGGTGTACGACTACATCAACCGCGTTGATAAACGCTTCCGCTTAGCGATCTTCAAGGGTATGAAGATGCTCTCCCCTTCTCGTAGCTATGCATCTCCATGGATAGATCTTGCATGTGCGTAGAATTTTTTTGTTTTCCATGCAACGTTCCCCTACAATATCACCATCTTTATATCTCAAAACAAATGCAAGGAATCAAACTTCTCATATTATTCAATGCTCTTATATGAAAGATTTTATTATATCCCTCTTGGATGCCCATCATATTAGGACCAAACTCATGACCTAAGAAAATTACCATGCTATTTTCAAGACTCTCAAAATAATATAAGTGAAGCATGAGAGTTCATCAATTTCTATAAAATAAAACCACCGCCGTGCTCTAAAAAGATATGAGTGAAGCACTAGAGCAACTACCTAGCTCAAAAGATATAAGTGAAGCACATAGGGTATTCTAATAAATTCATGATTAATGTGTGTCCCTCTCAAAAGGTGTGTACAGAAAGGATGATTGTGGCAAACTAAAAATCAAAGACACATATCATACAAGACGCTCCAAGCAAAACACATATCATATGGTGAATAAAAATATAGCCTCAAGTAAATTTACCGATGGATTGAAGACAAAAGAGGGGATGCCATCCGGGGCATCCCCAAGCTTAGATGCTTGGTTGTCCTTGAATATTACCTTTGGGTGCCTTGGGTATCCCAAGCTTAGGCTCTTGCCACTCCTTATTCCGTTGACCATCAAAACTTCACCCAAAAACTTGAAAACTTCACAACACAAAACTCAACAGAAAACTCGTAAGATCCGTTAGTATAATAAAATAAATCACCACTTTAGGTACTGTTGTGAACTCATTCTAAATTTATATTGGTGTAATATCTACTATATTCCAACTTCTCCATGGTTCATACCCCCCGATACTACCCATAGGTTCATCAAAATAAGCAAACAACACATAGAAAACAGAATCTGTCAAAAACAGAACAGTCTGTAGTAATCTGGAGATTTCATATACTTCTGTAACTCCAAAAATTCTGAAATATTAGGAAAGCCTGGGAAATTTGTAAATCAATCTTGTGTAAAAAATTCAGATAAAAAGCACGCTCCTGTGAATTTCTAAAATTCTGGCAATGAGCGCAAAAGTTTCTGTTTTTCAGCAAGATCAAATCAACTATCACCATGGACCATCCTTAAGGTCTTACTTGGCTCAAACACTAATTAAAACACTAAAACACAATTACTAAGGAGGTAATAATGCGTATTCTCATAAAAATGGAAAGGAAAAATATTGGGTTGTCTCCCAACAAGCGCTTTTCTTTAAAGCCTTTTAGCTAGGCGTTGATAATTTTAATGATGCTCACAGGAAAGATAACAATTGAAACACGAACAGAACATCATATAGCATGTGAAAAACAAGTTTAAGTCTAACATACTTCCTATGCATAGGTATTTTATAAGCAAACAAATTATCAAGACAAGCAAAAACTAGCATATGCAAGGAAGAAGAAAGAAACAATAGCAATCTCAACATAACGAGAGGTAATTTAGTGACATGAAAATTTCTACAACCATATTTTCCTCTCTCATAATAATTACATGTGGGATAATATTCAAATTCAACAATATATCTATCACATAATATATTCTCTAAATGATCCACATGCATGCAAAGTTGACACTCTTCCAATATAGTGGGATTATCATCAAATAGAGTCATGACCTCTCCAATCCCACTTTTATCAAAAATTTCATAAGATTGATCATTCTCCAAAGTAGTGGGATAATTATTACCTAGAGTTGACACTCTTGCAAACCCACTTTTAATATTATCGCAAACATATTCATCATGAGACTTAAATAAATTTTCAAGATCATAAGATGCATCACCCCAATCATGATCATTGCAATAAGTAGTGGTCATAGAAAAATTAGCATCCCCAAGCTTGGGGTTTTTCATATCATTAACACAATTAACATTAATAGAATTTATAATAACATCATTGCAATCATGCTTTTCATTCAAAGAGCTATCATGAATCACTTCATAAATTTCATCACACTTTTCAGATTCACGAATTTCATGCAAAACTTCATAAAGATAATCTAGTGCACTCAATTCACTAGCAATTGGTTCATCATAGTTGGATATTTTAAAAAGATTAGCAAGTGGATGAGGATCCATAAGCTTTTTGCTCTTGATTTCCAATAGACACACAATTATGCCAAGCGAACAAGCAAAGAAACCAAGTAAGACATAAAGGCAAACGGAAAGAAGGAAAATATTTTTGTGTTCTTCTGAAAACGTTTAAGAAGTGGGCGAGAGGAGAACGAGAGGCAAATGGCAAATAATGTAAGTGAAAGAGATGAGAGTTTATGATGTGTACTTGGTAGGCTTGATATAGAACCTCTCAGGCAACAGCGCCAGAAATTCTTCATGCTACTTCTGGAGCTTGCGTTGATTTTTTCCTTGAAGAGGAAAGGGTGATGCAGCAAAGTAGAGATAAGTATTTCCCTCAGTTAAGAACCAAGGTATCAATCCAGTAGGAGGCACAAGCAAGTCTCCAATATATGCACCTGCACAAACTAAGAAACACTTGCACACAACGCGAAAAAGGGGTTGTCAATCCCTTCACGGTCACGAACAAGAGTGAGATCTAATAGAGATAGGTATAAAAGATAAATAAAAAGCAAACTAAAGTAAATATAAATAAATTGCAGCAAGGTATTTTTGGGTTTTTGGTTTTATAGATCTAAAAATATATGATGGAAAATAGACCTGGGGGCCATAGGTTTCACTAGAGGCTTCTCTCTCGAAGAAAGCATACGGTGGGTAAACAAGTTACTGTTGAGCAATTTGATAGAAAAGCACAGAATTATGAAGATATCTAAGGCAATGATCATGAATATAGGCATCATGTCCGTGACAAGTAGACCAACTCCCGCCTGCATCTACTACTATTACTCCACACATCACCCGCTATCCAGCATGCATCTAGTGTATTAAGTTAACAAGAACGGAGTAACGCTTTAAGAAAGATGACATGATGTAGAGGGATAAACTCAAGCAATATGATATAAACCCCGTCTTTTTATCCTTAATGGCAACAATACAATACGTGCCTCGCTACCCCTGCTGTCACTGGGTGAGGACACTGCAAGATTGAACCCATCACAAAGCACCTCTCCCATTGCAAGAAAAACCAATCTAGTAGGCCAAACCAAATTGATAGATCAGAGAGAAATACAAAGCTATCTCAATCATTCATAAAAGAGTTCTGAGAAGACTCCAATAATATTCATAGATAATCTGGTCATAAATCCACAATTCATCGAATCTCAACAAACGCACCGCAAAAGAAGATTACATCGAATAGATCTCCAAGAACATCGAGGAGAACATTATATTGAAGATCGAAGAGAGAGAAGAAGCCATCTAGCTACTAGCTATGGACCTGTAGGTCTGTGGTAAACTACTCACACATCATCGGAAGGGCAGCAAGGTTGGTGTAGAGGCCCTCCGTGATCGAATCCCCCTTTGGCAGAGTGCCAGAAAAGGCCCCAAGATGGGATCTCATGAGAACAGAAGCTTGCGGCGGCGGAAAATCATTTTTGGTGTGCCCTCTGGCATAGGGGGAATATTTGAGGATTTATAGTGCATAGATTAAGGTTGGAAGGTCCCCGAGGGGCCCACAAGCCCTGGGGGGGCGCCCCTATGGCTTGTGGCCTCCTCATGGGTCTTCTGGCCTCCTCTCCAAGTCTCGTAGGTTTCTTCTGGTCCAAGAAAAATCACCGTCAAGTTTTATTCTGTTTGATATTCCTTTTCTGTAAAAGTCAAAACAAGGAAAAAACAGAAACTGGCACTGGGCACTAGGTTAATAGGTTAGTCCCAAAAATAATATAAAATAGCATATAAATGCATATAAAACATCCAAGATAGATAATATAATAGCATGGAACATTAAAATATTATAGATACGTTGGAGACGTATCAGGGCTGTACACGCCCCGGGCTCCCCGACGCGCCCGTCTCACGGCCTCGCGAGGGCCCCTGCCCACGCCCAAGTGGAAGCCCCATGCTCCACACCGGCGGAACGATCGAACCACGATTATGCCAACGCCCAAGTGGAAGCCCCATGCTTTGCGCTGGCGGAATGATCGAACCGCGATCATGCCCACGCCCAAGTGGAAGCCCCATGCTTCGTGCTGGCGGAGCGATCGGTCAGTGATCATACCCACACCATGGTGGAAGCCCCATGCTCCGCGCTGGGGGAACAACAAACTGAAGTCACCCCTGGGCTGCACCTGCCTTAAACCGTTTTTCTTGTGCTGTGTAATGGATTTGGCCTTCTCGCCTCAATGAAGTTCTTGATTGTTTGCTACATTTTTTTTGCCTTGTGCGTCGCACCCTCATGACCTCTCTCCTTAGCCTTTCGCGAGCGAGGGCTGGACATAGTGCGTGTGCTCGGGTCAGTCCCAGCAGCGCTGAAAACCCCAAGTAATCGGGCTCTGGCTCGCGGGCCTACCCCCGCGCACGCCACCCCACCAATTCCCTTGGTATCTTCTGTCCTCGCGAAACATTCATGAGCAGGGTGGCAGGCGTGCTTTGTCGTATCACGGTGCAGCCGTTCATACGTGGTTGCCCTGATAGACGGCCCAGAGCGCTCGCCGTGGCAACGGATGCCTAAAGCCTAAGTACCTCACGAGCGCCATGCCTCAGGAGCCCTGCATCCCCAGGCTTTGTTCTAGAAGCACGGCCTAATGCACCAGCGGTGGCGAAAGTTCGCTGGGGGCTGAGTTTCGACAATATGAAACATAAGGCAATCAGAAAAGTAAGCCTTGGGAAATAGCCTAGCGCCAGCGCAAGCATCTTTTACATCGTTAAGCTATTAAACAAAAGCCACTATCCCAACACCCCCATGGGCCATGGCCGGTTACAAACAAGTGTGCATGAAAAGACCTAAGAAGGCAAATTGCCATCACCGGCGCTGCCATCGGCTTCGCCTCCATCGGCCTTCTCCTAGCCTCCGCGGTTGTCATGAGCAAATTGCGCGTTCAAGGCATCCACGTGGTCCTCCACCGCCCTCCCTAGTGTGCTGTGGAGATCTTCCGGGACAAGAGCTATCATGGCTTTGAAGTCAAAGTTGGGGTTGGCACGAAGGAGATGGCTGAAGACACGTGTTGCCGCTTGGGTGAGGAGGTCATGGCATTCTTCTTCGATGATTTTACCCACCTTCTTAGTGCCGTCCTCGAGCCGCTCCATAACTTTGGTAAAGAAGTCAAGATAGTGGGCATCGCTAGTCTCGAGGGGACTGGCGACGTCCTCCTTGCAAATAGAGCCCAGAGCCTGGCAGGCTCGCAGCTCGAGAGCCAGAAACATCTTGGAATGCTCATGTTGCCGCCCCTGATCCCGGTTCGCCTCCTCCTTCGCTTGCTCCACAACTGACGCGACGTCCCCCACCTGCTTCTGGAGCAAGGCTAGCTCGGCTTTGGCATGGGCTTGTGCGGCCAGCGTAGTCTTACATCGCTGCTCCGCTACAGCCAGCGTCTCCTTGAGACCGTCAATCTCATGCTTCAATTCCTCGCTCTTTATCTTGAAGCGGTCTTCCTGCAGCTTCAGATTCTCACTGTACTCCTTGGAGAGTGCTAGGCTGGCCTCCGCGACCTTCATGTCGGTGTCCGCCTGGATCTCCTTCTCCCTGGCCGCCAGGGTAGCATTGGCCTTATCCATGCACCGGGCGTAGGAGCTCTCAGCGGCGGCCACCTCGCGGTCCCGCGCCTGCAACCGCTCGCGCTCCATGTCTTGCTCGGATGCCGTTCGCTCAAGTTCTCGCTCGAGGATTTTGAGGTCTGCCTCGTGGGCAGCCAGCTCTTCCTCGCGTACGGAGATCGCGCCCTTGCGCGCTTAGAGCTGCTGCTCCAGTGCTGTGTTATGGGCCTGGAGCTCCCGCGTGCGGGCCTCTGCTGCCTCACGGCATGAATCCACCGTTTCGGCCTCTTCAAGAGCGCGCATGCTGGCTTCCTTCACTATGGAAGCTGACTTGTTGCTCTTCGTGTGGGCATCTTCATTTTGGCGGCGGCCTGACTTGACCGCGGCTTCGAGCTGGTGCCACCCGTTGGCCAGGCGCAGGCGCTCCTCGGTGAAGCGTGCCTTGGCGCCTTGAAGCTCCGCCCTGAGCTGGTTCAGCGCGCTCACAGCGTTTTGCAGTAGGTCATGCCTGACCGCGGTGCGGATGTTCACGAGCGCCAGGGCCTAGTTCCAGATGGGCCCCTCATCGTCGCCCGCTGTCGTAACCTGTGAGGCCCCCGCCTCACCCGACGAGGGAAGGGAGCTGGCCGGCGCCCCCTCCGTACCTCCTTGGCGAGGCGACACACCATGCGAGCTTGGAGCCCTCTCATATGTGGTAGGGCCCCTGAGTCCGCCCCTGGCGCCGGCATGGATGGGTGTTGCGGCTGAGGGCTCCGCCTTCGCCAGCTCGGCATCCGCCTCGGAGGTAGGTGCCCCGGAGACCGGGGAGTGGCGTCCCGAGGACGCCTTCGGAGGTGTTGCCGTCCCTCTCCCACACGCGGGCTCGTCTTTGGTGGCCGGGAGGGGGGGCGCTCGATCGCTTCATGCCTCGCTCCCCCAGAGGATAGCGCAGAAGCCCTGACCGGGCCCAACGACTCCTTCCGTTTTTTGCTTGAGGATGACCTGCGCGAAGGGAAGGTTCATACTTAGGGGAGCCCATGGGATGCAAGAGGAGCGAGGCGGATGGCGCTTAATCATCCATGGCCACCCATTTCCTTTTGTTCAACACCCTCGGGAGCGCGTCTTCGTCGTCACCCGTGCAGGACTCTCCGCCACGGCTAGCCTCAGGGAGGAGACCTAGTGGACCCGCGGCCCCGACTCCACCGTCAACAACCCCCACAAAGACGCCCTGGGAGTTGCCCCCGGCACCGTCCCAGGGGCCTGCAGCCCGTCAACCATAGCCTGGTGACCGCCCGCGTCTGGCGGAGCGTCGGGCAGGGCGGAGTTGCTGGCGTCCATGAGTGTGGGGGGAGGTTGATGAGTGGGTTGCCCGCCAGGGCCATCGTTGCCCTCTGCAACGTTGGCCGACGTCTCGCTGGCGCCAGTGCTTCCCAGACCAGGAGTCACTAAGAGGGGGTTGTCGCGGGGCCCCATGTGGCCTTCCGAAAGCGGCCCCCATTGGTCGAAGCACGGCATCATGGCGACGAAGGCCTCCTTGCTCTTATAACAGTACAGGGGGAGCCCCGCCTCGGGAGGCTCGCCCGCTTCCTCACCGGTCAGCATACGAAGCATCTCGCGCAACACTTCCGGGGACAGAGCGCCCCTATTGAGCCGCATGGGGCCCTCAGGGCCTGTAAACGCCCACATCGGGCGGGGGAGGCGCTGAAGAGGTGCGATGCACCAATGGAGGAACTCCCTCACGATAATAGCCACCGTGACCCCCGACGCCCTCAGGTCGGCCATCCTCTTCCACACCTTTGTCAGCCTTGGGTCGGCAAGTCTGTCGTGCTCCCACCCATACCTCCATTCCGCCAGGTGCATTGGAGGTTGCAGTAGGGGGCTGAATTGAGCCACATCCACCTATGCCCATTGCCGGCTGAAGCCTTCTATCTCATGATCGAGCCTCATGTCGATGCCCTCGCTGGTCGTCGCGTCAATAGTGCATAGTGAGGCACACCCCGAGCGTTGGTTCGCCACGGTTAATCGCAGGCACAAGAAATGGCGAAGCAGTGCCACTGATGGGAGCACGCCCACGAAGGCCTCACATAGGAAGGCGAAGGCCGAGAGGAGAACGACGGACTTCGGGTCTAGGTGCAGCACATGGACCTGGATGTGAGAGAGCACGGTGTTGAAGAAATCGGAGAACGGCGGCGGCAGGCCAGCGAAGAGCGCGGGAAGGTTGATGGTGATGATGGTGGCATCGAGCTCTCAAGCTGGGCGTGAAGCCAGCCAGATCTGAATAGCCCCCCACTCATTGGAGGCGGCTGCTGTCATTGGGATGACCTTGGCGAGCCCCTCGGTGTTAACGACGGTTGACCTGCCCAAGGTAGGCTCCGCGAGGCGCCCGTAGGGACCACCACCGCTGCTCCCTTCTTCCTATTGGGGGAGCCATGGCAGCACAAATGAGATCGGGAGTGGCAGAGTCACATCAGTAGGGCGAGGCCGTATGCAAGAAGGAAGGTGCCGGGGGGCAGATGCACAAGGGTGCGATGATGGCCCCGCACCGCACGCGGGCAGGTTTGATGTCAGCCCGGGCAGTTGACGAGGCATCATGGGAGAGATGGGGGTGCCCCACGTCCCATCGTGCGCCACGCGTCGAGCCCGGCCCGCAGGAGATAGGGACCGTGCCGTTTCGCCCTCCATGTGGGCAGAGTCGTGTGCATCGCGGGCCCGAGTGCTACTGTCAGGCCCGTGCGACTGGGGGTACCCAGCCCCGTGTGCCTGTGGCCCATCGTGCGATGCACTGCCTGGGCCCAACACACAGCCCACCATTGGACTTCACGAGCAAGACCCTCGCGAGGCCCCCGCCTCACGAGGCGCACGACAGCAAGCATCATCAGTAGCCCCGCGAGGTCCCCCTCGCGAGGTGATCTCTCGAGGCCATCTCCCGAAGCGCCTCACGGAGGTGGGCAAGCCAGGAGCAGCTTGGCGAGTCACTCGGTACTGCGTCTTCATGTGGGTGACGCGCGCGGCGACGAGCGGCGCCAGAGGCCATGCCAGCAGGCGCGGATACGAAGGCTTTCCTCTTTGGTGCTAAGGGAGCAAGGACAACGCGTCGGTTCCCAAAGCAATCCCCAAAGGTTACTCGTTCGGTGCAAGAAGACCAAGACGGTGGGCACGCTAGGATGGAGGTTACCACTGAGCCCACCGACGTGTCACGGCAGGAGGCCATTGTAGGCGAATACCGCCTTTAGTCAGGATAAGCTGCAACCCTGTCCCCCTTCAAATTGGCCATTGTTGCAACCCTTCCCGCCATTTGTTTTTGGGGGAAGAGGACCAAGGCCAGTATAAGAAAGGGCAGGCTGCTACCATAGAAAATGATCGAATCATTTGAGAGCTAGGGCTACACGCTTGTACTCCATCTTGATACGTCCACTTTGCATCATGTTTTTATGTTGATATTGATTGCATTATGGGCTGTTATTTCAATTTTTGGAACAATACTTATGCCTTTTCTCTTATTTTACAAGGTTTACACAAAGAGGGAGAATGCGGGCAACTCGAATTCTCGACCTGAAAGGAGAAAATATGAGACACCTATTCTGCACAACTCCAAATGTCCTAAAACTTTACGGAGAATTGTTTTGGAATATTTAAAAAATATTGGGCGAACAAACTATGGAAGGGGACCAACCAGGTGGCCACAAGCCTTGGGGGCGCGCCCTATCCCCAGGGCTTGTGGGCCCCCTGGCCATCGTCTGGTGCCCATATTATGCTATATGAGTTTTGACCCAGAAAAAAAAATCAAGAGGAACCTTTCGGGACGAAGCACCGCCGTCTCAGGGCGGAACCTGGGCAGAAGCAATCTATGGCTTCGGCAGAGCGATTCTGCCGGGGAAACTTCCATCCCAGAGTGGGAAATCAAAGCCATCGTCATCACCAACAATCCTCTCATCAAGGGAGGGTCAATCTTCATGAACATCTTCACCAGCACCATCTCCTCTCAAACCCTAGTTCATCTCTTGTATCCAATCTTTGTCCCAAAACCTCAGATTGGTACCTGTGGGTTGCTAGTAGTGTTGATTACTCCTTGTAGTTGATGCTAGTTGGTTTATTCGGTGGAAGATCGTATGTTTAGATCCTTAATGATGTTCAATACCCCTTTGATTGAACATGAATATGCTTTGTGAGTAGTTACGTTTGTTCCTGAGGACATGGGAGAAGTCTTGTTATAAGTAATCATGTGAATTTGGTATTCGTTCGATATTTTGATGAGATGTATGTTGTCTTTCCTCTAGTGGTGTTATGTGAATGTCGACTACATGACACTTCACCATGATTTGGGCCTAGGGGAAGGCATTGAGAAGTAATAAGTAGATGATGGGTTGCTAGAGTGACAGAAGCTTAAACCATAGTTTATGTGTTGCTTCGTAAGGGGCTGATTTGGATCCACATGTTTCATGCTATGGTTAGGTTTATCTTAATTCTTCTTTCATAGTTACGGAATCTTGTGAAAGGGGTTAATCATAAGTGGGAGGCTTGTCCAAGTAAATACAACACCCAAGCACTGGTCCACCCACATATCAAATTATCAAAGTAACAAACGCGAATCATATGAGCACGATGAAAACTAACTTAACAATAATTAACATGTGTCCTCGGGAGCACTTTGCTTTATATAAGAGTTCGTCCAGGCTTATCCTTTTCTATAAAAAGGATTGGGCCACCTTTCTGCACCTTTTCTACACTTGTTACTTGTCACCCGTTACGAATTATCTTATCACCAAATTATCTATTACCGATAATTTCAGTGCCTGCAGAAAATACCTTGCTGAAAACCGCTTGTAATTTCCTTCTGCTCCTCGTTGGTTTCGACACTCTTACTTATCGAAAGGACTGCGATTGATCCCCTATACTTGTGGGTCATCAAGACTCTTTTCTGGTGCCGTTGCTGGGGAGTGAAGCGCTCTTGGTAAGTGAAAATTGGTAAGGAAAAATTATTACTACGTGCTGAAATTTATTGTCACTTGTCACTATGGAAAATCATCCTTTGAGGGGCTTTTTCGGGGTATCTTCACCCCGACCAGAAGAGCAAAGCGTTGCTCCTCAACCTACTACACCTACTGAAAATATTTATTATGAAATTCCTTCGGGTATGATAGAGATATTCTAGCTAACCCTTATGTAGAAGATGGAAGACTACATCCTGATATGCATCTAATCTATGTGGATGAAGTTTGTGGATTATTTAAGCTTGCAGGTTTGCCCGAGGATGAAGTCAAGAAGAAGTTCTTCCGTTTATCTTTGAATGGAAATGCATTGACATGGTATATGCTATGGGATGATATTGGAGCTTGGAATTACAACCGATTGAAATTGGAATTTCATCAGAAGTTTTATCCTATGCATCTAGTTCATCGTGATCAGAATTATATATATAATGTTTTCCTCGTGAAGGAGAAAGTATTGCTCAAGCTTGCGGGAGGCTTAAGTCAATGTTATATTCATGCCCCAATCATGAGCTCTCAAGAGAAATTATTATTCAGAATTTTTATGCTTGGCTTTCTCGTAATGATCAATCCATGCTCGATACTTCTTGTACTGGTTATTTTATGAAGAAGGCTATTGAATTCCGATGGGATCTTTTGGAAAAAATTAAACGCAACTATGAGGATTGGGAACTCGATGAGGGTAAGGAGTCAGGTATAAACCTTGAGTTTGATTGTGTTAAATCATTTATGGATACCAATGCTTTTCGTGAATTTAGCACTAAATTTGGCCTTGACTCTGAGATAGTAGCTTCTTTCTGTGAATCATTTGCTAATCATGTTGATCTCCCTAAGGAGGAGTGGTTTAAATATCATCCTCCCAATGAAGTAAAAATAGTAGAACCCATTAAAGATGAAGAAGAAACTATTACTTATAATGTTGATCTAGTTATTCCTACTGCTTATGTTGAGAAACCACCTTTTCCTGTTAGGATAAAGGAACATGCCAAAGCTTCAGCTGTAGTCCGTAAGAGTTATACTAGAACACCCACACCTCCTGAACAAATTAAAGTTGAACCTAATGTTGCTATGGTTAAAGATCTCTTGGCTGAAAATATTGATGGGCATGTTATTTATTTCTGTGATGAAGCTACTAGAATTGCTAAACCCGATGAAAAATATAAACATAGACTTGTCGTTGACATGCCTGTTGTCTCTGTTAAAATAGGAGATCATTGTTATCATGGCTTGTGTGATTTGGGTGCTAGTGTGAGTGCTATTCCGTTTACTTTATATCAAGAAATTATGAATGATATTGCACCTGCTGAAATAGAAGATATTGATGTTACAATTAAGCTTGCTAATAGAGATACCGTCATACCACTTGGGATTGTTAGAGATGTTGAAGTCTTGTGTGTGTAAATAAAATACCCTACTGATTTTCTAGTTCTTGGTTCCCCACAAAATTATTTTTGTCCCATTATATTTGGTAGACCTTTCTTGAATACTGTTAATGCTAAGATAGATTGTGAGAAAGAAACCGTTAGCGTAAGTTTCAGGGATGTGTCTCATGAGTTTAATTTCTCCAAATTTCATAGACAACCTCGAGATAAAGAATTACCTAGTAAGGATGAATTTATTGGTCTTGCTTCTATTGCCGTGCCTCCCACTGATCCTCTAGAACAATATCTGCTAGACCATGAAAATGAGATGCATATGAATGAAAGAAATGATATAGATGAGATATTCTTTAAACAAATGTCTGTTCTGAAACACAACTTGCCTGTTGAGACTCTTGGAGATCCTCTTCCACCCAAGAGTGATCATGTGTTCGATCTTAAACAATTACCTGATACTCTGAAATATGCTTATCTTGATGAAAAGAAGATATATCATGTTATTATTAGTGCTAACCTTTCAGAGCATGAAGAAAAGAGATTATAGAAAACTTTAAGGAAGCATCGTGCTGCTATTGGATATACTCTTGATGATCTTAAGGGAATTAGTCCCGCCCTATGTCAGAATAAAATTAATATGGAACCTGATGCTAAACCAGTTGTTGATCACCAGCGACGGTTGAATCCTAAGATGAAAGAAGTGGTAAGGAATGAAATATTAAAGCTTTTGGAAGCAGGTATAATTTATCCTATAGCTGATAGTAGGTGGGTAAGCCCTGTTCATTGTGTCCCTAAGAAGGGAGGTGTTACTATTGTTCCTAATGATTAAAATGAATTGATTCTGCAAAGAATTATCACAGGTTATAGAATGGTAATTGATTTTAGAAAATTAAATAAAGCTACTAGGAAAGATCATTATCCTCTGCCATTCATTGATCAAATGCTAGAAAGACTATCAAAACATACACATTTTTGCTTTCTAGAAGGATATTCTGGTTTTTCCCAAATACCTGTGTCACAAGAGGATCAAGAAAAAACTACTTTTACATGCCCTTTTGGTACCTTTGCTTATAGACGTATGCCTTTTGGTTTATGCAATGCACCTGCTACTTTTCAAAGATGTATGACTGCTATATTCTCAGACTTTTATGAAAAGATTGCTGAGGTTTTTATGGATGATTTCTCCGTTTATGAAACTTGTAACATCCCAAAATTCTAAATTTTGGAATGTTATAGTAAATAAATATTTTTGTTTGTTTGTTTGATTGTTTGGGTGATTGATTGTGTGAATTGAGTGAAATTTGAAACTTTTTGAAAGTTTAACGAGAGGGAATGAAATGACTTTCCCAAACTTTCATCCTTGCATTTTGATCTCAAAGAATTCAAATTCAATTCAAACACAAAACCCTCGAGTGAAGATGACATGACTGCTTCCATTTAAATAAATGAAAAGGGTTTTGAAAAGATTTGAATTCCTTTGGAAATATTTCAAATTCAGAAACTTTATGCAACTCAATGATTTTCATGAGAGAAGATAAAATGACTTCTTCAAATTATATGAAATATGAGTTGGAAGTTTAAAAGAATCAAATTGAAAGTCCCTTTGAAGTTATTTTGAAACCCACTTTCAAGTTGGAGTTATTTGGCTTTTATCCAAATTATTTTTCTCCTAAAAATAAATAAATCGAAATAGGGTAAAATGATTCCCTACAATAGAAAATTGGAGAAAAATGAATTTGAAATCATTTTGGTATTTAAAAAAATAATTTTTATTGGGTTTTATTGCACCAGTAGCACTGTTTGCCTTATTTAATTTTTTTATAGATTTTTGTTGCCTCTGAAAATACGTTCATGTTTTAGGATTTCTTTTTCTGAAAATTTTGATATATAATATGCCTATATATCATTTTTATTATTTGTTGTTTATTTTGTTTTGTTGTCTGTTTAAAAAAAAAATCCTTCGAACAGTGCCAGGCCGAAGCCCAGCACTGCTCTATCTCTCTCTCCCCGCCCCATTGCCCAGCAAGCTGAATCGGCCCATGGCCTCTCTCCCTCGCGCGAATCGCCTCCGCCCCGGTCGCCCGCTCCCCTCTCGCTCGCCCTTGTGCCGCTGACGCGTGGGACCCGCACCCATCTTCCTCCTCCGCACGCAACCGCCGCAGCAGGATCGCGCCGCCGCCGCCGCCGTATCCCGGAGATCGCGGGATCCTCTCCCTGATCTGCCCCCTCCTCCAAGTCGATCGCCCCGCTATATATATACCCCTCCCTTCACCCCGTTCCGCCCCTTCCTGACACCAAACCCCTCTCCCTCGCTGCCTATTCCTCGCCGGAGCTCCACCTCTGCCACCGCACCATTGTCGCCCTAGCCACTCTCTCTGTCGCCCCCGAGCCACGCCACCTCCACCAATCGCCCCGATCCCGTCCACCGCACCTCCCCGTGCACTTGCCCGAGCTCCTGCGCCCTCGGAACACCACCACCATCGACGCCCGAACGCCACCGCTGCCTCGACCTCACCGCCGTCCTCCTCTGTCCACCTCCGCCGACACCACGACCACCACTGGACTCGCCGTCGTCTGCTACATCGTCTAGTACACGCTACCGAGCTCGCCGATGACCGGAGCGCCGTCCCCGTGGACCACCGAAGCCGGAGCAACTCGCCGGAGTTCATCGCCGCCGCGGTGAGCTTCTCCTCCCTTCGATCTTTTTTCAACGGTTTAGATTAGATCGGATTGAATAGTTAGGTTTTATTTTAATTAGATCGGTTTTTGGTTCGGTTTACTCCGGTTTAGATCGAACCGTGCCGATGGTTTTTCTTTTATTTAACCGCAGCCACCGAATCCCCTAAGTAGTGGCCGTCCGCCCGTAGTTAAAATCTTGCACGCTCCAGTAGCCTACCAGCAAGCGCCACGTATACCCCTGTCCGTTTCGGTTGCGTTTTCTTTTTTCTGTTTTAGTTTTAGTTTCAGAAATAGTTTCTGTTGTAGATATTTAATATCTTTTTGTATGTTTATCCAAATTGAGTGATTCTTTTTGCATTAGATTCAAAATTTCTTTAAGTTTCTGTTTGTGTACTTAGTTTTCAAATTTGAGTAGTTTAAATTTATATTGTTTCAAATATGCTTCAAACACTGTTTTGGCTCTAGTTGAATTCTAGAATAGATTTTTGATTGATTCTTTTTGCTACTGTTTTGTTATTGTTTTGTCTATCCAGTAGCATATATTTAGTAATTTTTAGTTTATTTAAATTAGGGTTTTAGGCAAAACAGTACTGTTTTAGTTCTAGTATTGTTTTAGTCTTTTCTTTATAGTTTTAATTGTTTTTAAATTATTTCTTTTTGTCACTTTTGAATTTTTAGTTTGTTGTTAGTCAACAAAGAAAATTTTATTTTTATTTAAAAATTATTTTATTAGTTTTGTATGAAAACTTGTATAGGTCATAGTTAGGTTTCATAGAAGCTTTTTACTTGTTTCTTTTTGCAAATAAAATTTTATGAAAAATATTTTCTGATAAGTTAGTGGTTTTATTTATTTCTTTTCTATTAGTTATCAGTTTAGAGCTTTATTTGCTGTTAAGTTTTTACTTAGGACAAAACTATTTTGTGTTATGTCTTAGAGTTTTCTTTAGTAGTTTTGTGTGTAGTTTTCCCTTTGTTGTTATTTGGTGTCCCTTGTTGATTAGCATTTTATTTGTTGGTTTTATTATGAGTGTTAGAATTGCTTGCTAGTATGTTTGCTCATATGAATGCTATGTTTGACTATATAGACTTTCTCGGAGTGACGAATAGTTTATCAAAGTTTCCAAGAGCGTTACTATCTTCATCAACTTACCAGGCAAGTTCACTTTGACAATGCTTTCCATACCTATGTTTTTATTGCATTTAGTGTCATCTTTGCAACAATCCCTCCAGTAGTGATATTGAATCCTTGTTGTTGAGTAGTATGCATGAGGTAGGAACCCATCACCTTGTTACCAAGCCCGAGACTTTATTTATTTTAATGCTACGCTATAGTAGACGGGGTTGGTATGAGTGCTCGGGAGTGGTGTGAGAATGGAAGACTCTGCGTCAATGACGACAACTTCATGATGGCATTTTCAAGGACTGCATCTTCAAGACCTCAAGACTTTAAGACTCGAGACAAGAATTCAATACACACTACTGGGTGAAGGATGGTTTAGATGGGCACCCTGGAGCAACCAGTGGATGGCCGGGATGCATGGAGAAGCACCATGAGATCTTGCGGAAAGCTTCACCCAGACTCAAAGAGACGGAAGAATACTTCATGCCCGGAAGCTTACCTGTGCAACCGCAAGTCACTATGGGCTCTGGCTTGGTTGACCTTAGTTGTGACTCTGGCTGGGACGGTGCTAGCAGATGTAGAACTACGGTAGGATTGGATGAGCACCGGACAGTGGTCAGAGGAACTCTTCGGAAGACCATGTTTAGATCGTCCTATTCTCAAACATCATGAAGTGCGAGGACGAAACGGGAGGGATCGAATCTTGCGTGTAAAGTGTACAAACCTCTGCAGAGGGTTTAAACCTAATCGATTAGCCGTGTCCCCGGTTTTGGACAATTTGAGCCTCTGGACTTGGATCTATCTCGGAACTCTCAACACCGGACTGATAACTTAATTGTGGGCAACTTATGATTGTTCTGGGCTATGAGACATCGGTTGGCGGAACCATGTCATGATAGAAAACTCTGTAGTACAGACTCCTGATATTCCTTTGATGTAGGGAAAATAAAACCAGCTTTTACGCAAAACAAAACTCAGACACAGAGCCACAAAGCCAATTTGCATATAGTATAGTTTTATCATCTGTTTTCTCATGTTGTGATCTTGCCGGTACATTCAATGTACTAACCTACACGGCTGCAACGTATCATGTTGCAGATACTTTCTTCCGACGAGTAAGAGTACGGTACAGGGTTACGGTCTACACTCAACCTGCCGATGGCGTTGATGGGACTCCACACCCGACTATTTGTTTCCGCTAAAAATTATGAGGTATATATCAGTTTTATGTTATTTATACATGTGATTGCACTTTGATATATACATTGATGTACTGTGTGTGCCAGCATACTGATCCAGGGATGGCACAGATACACAGAGGCTTGACCGTTTGAGGTCGGGTCGCTACAGATATGGTATCAGAGCACATGTTGACTGTAGGATGTGACCCTAGAAATCGAAAAGCCCCTAGGACAGGATATTTCTAAAACTTTGTTTTTAAAAAGACCCTTACTTCTCCTCTTTTCTGATTTTACCACAAACTCCCTCTTACCTCAAATAGTTAGAATATACCCTTTACCCTTCTGACCACACGAAGGATCAACTGAAGCCGCTCCAAGAAGAACAAGATATCGGGCAACTGATGTCCACTTCAGAGTAAAGAGTATTTCACCATACATTTCGGAGAAAGAAGCTACAACCGTTGAAGACTCTGAAGACTCGAAGAAATTGAAGACTCTGAAGATTTATTTGACCTTTAGAAGACCAAACCCCTGTTATATACTTATGTTAGATGCGACAATTTGTGAGTTGTCATTTGTTTGATGTTTTTTCGACAGCCACAAAATAAAACCCATTTCTTCAAAACTTTTGTTTGTATTGTGTGTATATCCCTCCATTCTTCTCTCGTATCTCATCCCAAAACCCTTGGACCCATAGATGATGAATGAAGTTGGACTGGTATTCTCTGGACCGATGCCTAAGTTGGAGGCAGATATATGGATTAAAAACATGGAGGATCAATTCGGGAAAATTTTGATTTCAAGGAAGTATGAGGTTCAATATGCTCTTCGGTACTTTACAGAAAGTGCTGCAACCTGGTGGAAAATGCATCAAGCCATACAAGGATGTAATGGAGCAAGAACCTGGGAGGAATTCAAGAAGACTCTGTTGAGATCCCGTCTCATCCAGAAGCATTGTGATAACCCGATGAAGAAACCTTGTGCCTGCAAGATTTGCGGAGAAATAGGACACACCCATGAAGAACACAAGAATGGATGCCCTCATTGTGAGGAAAATCACTCAGCCCCTGACTGGGCAAGTTACTTGTTTCCTGTGTGAAGGAACTACGCACTACCCTACTCAGTGTCACATTTACCCCAAGGTACAAAAAGTTAGCAATCAGCAGGAAGAAGCCCTCAGGGAAAATTTAGAAGAACCTGCGATGAAGGAAGATGTTGAAGACCTCGATGGAGAAGGCCTAAATAGATTTTTCGCCCAAGCTTGCTATTCATGTGGGGAAGAAGGACATTTCTCACTGTATTGCATGAAGGAAAGCCAAGAGTATCTGGGAGACTTCCCGACAGCAGAAGTGAAGTTTGACCCTCAGGAAATAGAAGCTCTGATCATTATGAAGAAATCCAGGAAGAGAAAATGAAGGCATCCCCAGACCAACCCAACTTCTGCAGAAAAGGACCTGAGTCATATCACATGTTTCACGTGCAAGGATTTAGGTCATTATGCTGATAAATGTCCAGAGAAGAAGCCAAGAACCCAAAGAGCAGACATGATCCCCAAGAAGCCCAAAGACTTGTCAGAAGTCATCTATTTTCACTGCAAGGAAGCAGGACATTATGCTACTAAATGTCCCGACAAGATGAAAGCTGGAGCTGAGTAGTTGGAATTTTGATATTGGTAATAAGTGTAGTAGGAAGCAATTTACTTTCATGAGTACAATGAGTTGAGTTATGTAATGGATGCTCAGAGATTGTAATGAATTCATGAAATCAATAAAGTTAATGTGTCATGATTTCATACGTGGATTTTTTTGAGTTGTTACTCTAAAAACACAGATGTTGACCATTTTCAAGGATATGAGAAATATGGTCTACAGATGGATTTGTGTATTACATTTTAAGGGTGGTAGTACCCTATGGGAACACCTGACCAATGGAAAGGATAATTATATTCCACAGACTGGAGTTCGGACAAAAAAAAATAGTTGGAGTTTTGCTTTTGATACGATAGTTATGAAGAAATGGAGTACTATTGGATTTAAAGGAGATGTAATGTTGGAATATGGAACAATTGTAACTCCCAGGATAAGTTAAAGTTGTGCAAGTATTGAAATGGACCCATAACCCACAGGCCCAGGAATTAATAAGGATCGAGTACCCCCGCCCCTCGCCCACCCTGGAAGAAGAAATGTTGGAAAAAGCCATGATTCCATCAGCAGACATTTCTTAGGAGGATACGAAAACTCGAGAGTGGTGAAGAAATGATAGATGTTTTATATGGCTAGCAGAACCAAAGGATTTACCCAAACCCAGTTCGAGGACAAGAGAAATTCTGCAATGCTTGTGAGAATGCCCGAGTGTTAGAAATGCGAGATTCGCTAAACCTTATACAGGGTAATGATTT
Organism: Thinopyrum elongatum; assembly: GCA_011799875.1. Lineage (NCBI taxonomy): Eukaryota > Viridiplantae > Streptophyta > Magnoliopsida > Poales > Poaceae > Thinopyrum > Thinopyrum elongatum. The sequence goes on from CM022303.1 coordinate 447,330,451, forward strand.
GCGTGCGGAATGGATTGATCACCATACCGACTTACTCTCATCATTCGCTCTTGCTATTTGGATGGTAAATCTGAGTGACTTACCCATAGTAGAGAGACGACGATACCAAAACCTTGTTTATACCCTAGAATGGTAGGACGATTGATCCATGTACAGGCAACCGCTACCAAACGTAGGTTATAGTGAGATTCAGCCCAGACCCGTTTTCCTGCAGGAGAAACCAGAAATTTGTTGACCACCATGAGATATTTCGATAGTTGTTTAGTATTGGCGACAGACCTGTCAGCTAAGAAGACCCAGTCTCGGAAGAACCTCACCAGGATGAAAGGACACGTGTTTGAGGAAAAGATTATGCCCCTACCGGAAGAGCCTCAGTGAAGGAGTTATTCCAGAGAATATGAGAAGACCGACACCGTCAACCCAAAGGGATGGAGTACATGAGTTTTATCGGAAACATAACCCTACTTTTATGTGTGGTAGCACACTAGAGGTTTCCGATCAATGGTTTTGCTGGAAGACCTCCAAACCCTAACCTTTTCTTGCTAGCCTCTTCGAATCTCGAGGACGAGATTCATTTTAAGTGTGGTAGGTTTGTAACATCCCAAAATTCTAAATTTTGGAATGTTATAGTAAATAAATATTTATGTTTGTTTGTTTGATTGTTTGGGTGATTGATTGTGTGAATTGAGTGAAATTTGAAACTTTTTGAAAGTTTAACGAGAGGGAATGAAATGACTTTCCCAAACTTTCATCCTTGCATTTTGATCTCAAATAATTCAAATTCAATTCAAACACAAAACCCTCGAGTGAAGATGACATGACTGCTTCCATTTAAATAAATGAAAAGGGTTTTGAAAAGATTTGAATTCCTTTGGAAATATTTCAAATTCAGAAACTTTATGCAACTCAATGATTTTCATGAGAGAAGATAAAATGACTTCTTCAAATTATATGAAATATGAGTTGGAAGTTTAAAAGAATCAAATTGAAAGTCCCTTTGAAGTTATTTTGAAACCCACTTTCAAGTTGGAGTTATTTGGCTTTTATCCAAATTATTTTTCTCCTAAAAATAAATAAATTGAAATAGGGTAAAATGATTCCCTACAATAGAAAATTGGAGAAAAATGAATTTGAAATCATTTTGGTATTTAAAAAAATAATTTTTATTGGGTTTTATTGCACCAGTAGCACTGTTTGCCTTATTTAAAATTTTTATAGATTTTTGTTGCCTCTGAAAATATGTTCATGTTTTAGGATTTCTTTTTCTGAAAATTTTGATATATAATATGCCTATATATCATTTTTATTATTTGTTGTTTATTTTGTTTTGTTGTCTGTTTTAAAAAAAAAATCCTTCGAACAGTGCCAGGCCGAAGCCCAGCACTGCTCTATCTCTCTCTCCCCGCCCCATGGCCCAGCAAGCTGAATCGGCCCATGGCCTCTCTCCCTCGCGCGAACCGCCTCCGCCCCGGTCGCCCGCTCCCCTCTCGCTCGCCCTTGTGCCGCTGACGCGTGGGACCCGCACCCATCTTCCTCCTCCGCACGCAACCGCCGCAGCAGGATCGCGCCGCCGCCGCCGTCGTATCCCGGAGATCACGAGATCCTCTCCCTGATCTGCCCCCTCCTCCAAGTCGATCGCCCCGCTATATATATACCCCTCCCCTCACCCCGTTCCGCCCCTTCCTGACCACCGAACCCCTCTCTCTCGCCGCCTATTCCTCGCCGGAGCTCCGCCTCCGCCACCGCACCATTGTCGCCCTAGCCACTCTCTCTGTCGCCCCCGAGCCCCGCCACCTCCACCAATCGCCCCGATCCCGTCCACCGCACCTCCCCGAGCACTTGCCCGAGCTCCTGCGCCCTCGGAACACCACCACCGTCGACGCCCGAACGCCACCGCCGCCTCGACCTCGCCGCCGTCCTCCTCCGTCCACCTCCGCCGACACCACGACCACCACTGGACCCGCCGTCGTCCGCTGCATCGTCCAGTACACGCTACCGAGCTCGCCGACGACCGGAGCGCCGTCCCCGTGGACCACCGAAGCCAGAGCAACTCGCCGGAGTTCATCGCCGCCGCGGTGAGCTTCTCCTCCCTTCGATCTTTTTTCAACGGTTTAGATTACATCGGATCGAATAGTTAGGTTTTATTTTAATTAGATCGGTTTTTGGTTCGGTTTACTCCGGTTTAGATCGAACCGTGCCGACGGTTTTTCTTTTATTTAACCGCAGCCACCGAATCCCCTAAGTAGTGGCCGTCCGCCCGTAGTTAAAATCTTGCACGCTCCAGTAGCCTACCAGCAAGCGCCACGTATACCCCTGTCCGTTTCGGTTGCGTTTTCTTTTTTCTGTTTTAGTTTTAGTTTCAGAAATAGTTTCTGTTGTAGATATTTAATATCTTTTTGTATGTTTATCCAAATTGAGTGATTCTTTTTGCATTAGATTCAAAATTTCTTTAAGTTTCTGTTTGTGTACTTAGTTTTCAAATTTGAGTAGTTTAAATTTATATTGTTTCAAATATGCTTCAAACACTGTTTTGGCTCTAGTTTGAATTCTAGAATAGATTTTTGATTGATTCTTTTTGCTACTGTTTTGTTATTGTTTTGTCTATCCAGTAGCATATATTTAGTAATTTTTAGTTTATTTAAATTAGGGTTTTAGGCAAACAGTACTGTTTAGTTCTAGTATTGTTTTAGTCTTTTCTTTACAGTTTTAATTATTTTTAAATTATTTCTTTTTGTCACTTTTTGAAAATTTTAGTTTTGTTTCTGTTAGTCAACAAAGAAAATTTTATTTTTATTTTAAAAATTTATTTATTTAGTTTTGTATGAAAACTTGTATAGGTCATAGTTAGAGTTTCATAGAAGCTTTTTACTTGTTTCTTTTTGCAAATAAAATTTTATGAAAAATATTTTCTGATAGTTAGTGGTTTTATATTTTCTTTTCTGTTAATTTATTAGTTTAGAGCTTTATTTTGCTGTTAAGTTTTTACTTAGGACAAAACTATTTTGTGTTATGTCTTAGAGTTTTCTTTAGTAGTTTTGTTGTGTAGTTTTCCTTAGTTTTTATTTGGTGTCCCTTGTTGATTAGCATTTTATTTGTTGGTTTTATTATGAGTGTTAGAATTGCTTGCTAGTATGTTTGCTCATATGAATGCTATGTTTGACTATATAGATTTTCTTGGAGTGACGAATAGTTTATCAAAGTTTCCAAGAGTGTTATTATCTTCATGAACTTACCAGGCAGGTTCACTTTGACCATGCTTTTCATACCTATGTTTTTATTGCATTTAGTGTCATCTTTGCAACAATCCCTCCAGTAGTGATATTGAATACTTGTAGTTGAGTAGTATGCATGAGGTAGGAACCCATCACCCTGTTACCAAGCCCGGGACTTTATTTATTTTAATGCTACGCTATAGTAGACGGGGTTGGTATGAGTGCTCGGGAGTGGTGTGAGAATGGAGGACTCTACGTCAATGATGACAACTTCATGATGGCATTTTCAAGGACTGCATCTTCAAGACCTCAAGACTTTAAGGCTCGAGACAAGAATTCAATACACACTACTGGGTGAAGGATGGTTTAGATGGGCACCCTGGAGCAACCAGTGGATGGCCGGGATGCATGGAGAAGCGCCATGACATCTTGCGGAAAGCTTCACCCAGACTCAAAGAGACGGAAGAATACTTCATGCCCGAAAGCTTACCTGTGCAACCGCAAGTCACTATGGGCTCTGGCTTGGTTGACCTTAGTTGTGACTCTGGCTGGGACGTTGCTAGCAGATGTAGAACTACTGTAGGATTGGATGAGCACCGGACAGTGGTCAGAGGAACTCTTCGGAAGATCATGTTTCGATCGTCCTGTTCTCAAACATCATGAAGTGCGAGGACGAAACGGGAGGGATCGAATCTTGCGTGTAAAGTGTACAAACCTCTGCAGAGGGTTTAAACCTAATCGATTAGCCGTGTCCCCAGTTATAGACAATTTGAGCCTCTGGACTTGGATCTATCTCGGAACTCTCAACACCGGACTGATAACTTAATTGTGGGCAACTTATGATTGTTCTGGGCTATGATACATCGGTTGGCGGAACCATGTCATGATAGAAAACTCTGTAGTACAGACTCCTGATATTCCTTTGATGTAGGGAAAATAAAACCAGCTTTTACGCAAAACAAAACTCAGACACAGAGCCACAAAGCCAATTTGCATATAGTATAGTTTTATCATCTGTTTTCTCATGTTGTGATCTTGCCGGTACATTCAATGTACTGACCTACACGGCTGCAACGTATCATGTTGCAGATACTTTCTTCCGACGAGTAAGAGTACGGTACAGGGTTACGGTCTACACTCAACCTGCCGATGGTGTTGATGGGACTCCACACCCGACTATTTGTTTTCGCTGACAATTATGAGGTATATATCAGTTTTACGTTATTTATACATGTGATTGCACTTTGATATATACATTGATGTACTGTGTGTGCCAGCATACTGATCCAGGGATGGCACAGATACACAGAGGCTTGACCGTTTGAGGTCGGGTCGCTACAAAACTTCTTTTGATGATTGCTTAAGCAACCTTGATCGAGTTTTGCAGAGATGTGAAGAGACTAATCTTGTCTTGAATTGGGAAGAAGTGCCACTTTATGGTGAACGAAGGTATTGTCTTGGGGCATAAAATCTTCGAAAGAGGTATTGAAGTTGATAAAGCTAAAGTTGATGCTATTGAAAAAATGTCGTGTCCTAAAGATATCAAAGGTATAAGAAGTTTCCTTGGTCATGATGGTTTCTATAGGAGATTTATTAAAGACTTCTCTAAAATTTCTAGGCCTCTCACTAATCTTTTGCAAAAAGATGTCCCATTTGTTTTTGATGATGATTGTGTAGAAGCATTTGAAATCCTTAAGAAAGCCTTAATTTCTGCACCTATTGTTCAACCTCCTGATTGGAACCTACCCTTTGAAATCATGTCTGATGCTAGTGATTACGCTATTGGTGCTGTTCTAGGACAAATAGTTGATAAGAAATTAAATGTTATCCATTATGCTAGTAAGACTCAAGACAATGCTCAAAGAAATTATGCTACTACTGAAAAAGAATTTTTAGCAGTTGTGTTTGCTTGTGACAAATTCAGATATTATATTGTTGATTCCAAAGTAATTGTTCACACCGATCATGCTGCTATTAAATATCTTATGAAAAAGAAAGATGCTAAACCTAGACTCATTAGGTGGGTTCTCTTGCTACAAGAATTTGATTTACATATTATTGATAGAAAGGGAGCTGAGAACCCCGTAGCAGACAACTTGTTTAGGTTAGAAAATATTCTTGATGACCCACTACCTATTGATGATAGCTTTCCTGATGAACAATTAGTTGTTATAAATGCTTCTCGTAGTACTCCATGGTATGCAGACTATGCTAATTATATTGTTGCTAAATTTATACCACCTAGTTTTACATACCAACAAAAGAAAAGGTTTTTCTATGATTTAAGACATTACTTTAGGGATGACCCACACCTTTATAAAGGAGTAGATGGTGTTATTAGACATTGTGTCCCTGAGCATGAACAGGAACATATCCTATGCAGGTGTCACTCCGAGGCCTACGGAGGACACCATGCTGGAGACAGAACTGCACACAAGGTATTACAATCCGGTTTTTATTGGCCTACTCTTTTTAAGGATGTTCGTAAGTTTGTCTTGTGTTGTGATGAATGTCAAAGAATTGTTAATATTAGTAGACGTCAGGAAATGCCTATGAACTATTCACTTGTTGTTGAACCTTTTGATGTATGGGGATTTGATTATATGGGACCTTTTCCTTCCTCTAATGGCTTTACACATATTTTAGTTGATGTTGATTATGGTAGTAAGTGGGTAGAAGCTATCCCAACTAGTAGTGCTGATCATAACACTTATATTAAAATGCTTAAAGAAGTTATTTTCCCGAGGTTGGGAGTCCCTAGATATTGGATGACTGATGGTGGTTCACACTTTATTCATGGTGCTTTCCGCAAATTGCTTGCTAAGTATGATGTTAACCATAGAATTGCATCTCCTTATCATCCTCATGTTGGGGATCGTAGCAGAATTTTAAAATTGTCTACGCATCACCAAGATCAATCTATGGAGTCATCTAGCAACGAGAGAGAGGGGAGTGCATCTACATACCCTTGTAGATCGCGAGCGGAAGCGTTCAAGAGAACGGGGTTGATGGAGTCGTACTCGTCGTGATCCAAATCACCGATGACCGAGCGCCGAACGGACGGCACCTCCGTGTTCAACACACGTACAGTTGGGAGAGACGTCTCCTCCTTCTTGATCCAGCAAGGGGGAAGGAGAGGTTGATGAGGATCCAGCAGCACGACGGCGTGGTGGTGGAAGCAGCGGGATCTCGGAAGGGCTTCACCAAGCACCAACGAGAGGGAGAGGTGTCACGGGAGGAGAGGGAGGCGCCAGGGGCTGGGGTGTGTCCTCCCTCCCACCCCTCCACTATTTATAGGGGGAAGGGGAGAGGGGGCCGGCCCCCTCAGATCCAATCTGAGGGGAGGGGCGGCGGCCAAGGGGGTGGCTTGCCCCCCAAGCCAGGTGGAGGCGCCCCCCCCCCCACCCCTAGGGTTCCCAACCCTAGGCGCAGGGGAGGCCCATAGGGGGGCGCACCAGCCCACCAGGGGCTGGTTCCCTTCCCACTTCAGCCCATGGGGCCCTCCGGGATAGGTGGCCCCACCCGGTGGACCCCCGGGACCCTTCCGGTGGTCCCGGTACAATACCGATTACCCCCGAAACCTTCCCGGTGGCCGAAACTGGACTTCCTATATACAATTCTTTACCTCCGGACCATTCCGGAACTCCTCGTGACGTCCGGGATCTCATCCGGGACTCCGAACAACTTTCGGGTTACCGCATACTAATATCTCTACAACCCTAGCGTCACCGAACCTTAAGTGTGTAGACCCTACGGGTTCGGGAGACACGCAGACATGACCGAGACGACTCTCCGGTCAATAACCAACAGCGGGATCTGGATACCCATGTTGGCTCCCACATGCTCCTCGATGATCTCATCGGATGAACCACGATGTCGAGGATTCAATCAATCCCGTACGCAATTCCCTTTGTCTATCGGTACGATACTTGCCCGAGATTCGATCGTCGGTATCTCGATACCTTGTTCAATCTCGTTACCGGCAAGTCTCTTTACTCGTTTCCGTAACACATCATCCTGTGAACAACTCCTTGATCACATTGAGCTCATTATGATGATGTCCTACCGAGTGGGCCTAGAGGTACCTCTCCGTCACACGGAGTGACAAATCCCATTCTCGATTCGTGCCAACCCAACAGACACTTTCGGAGATACCCGTAGTGCACCTTTATAGCCACCCAGTTACGTTGTGACGTTTGGTACACCCAAAGCACTCCTACGGTATCCGGGAGTTGCACAACCTCTTGGTCTAAGGAAAAGTTACTTGACATTGGAAAAGCTTTAGCAAACGAACTACACGATCTAGTGCTAGGCTTAGGATTGGGTCTTGTCCATCACATCATTCTCCTAATGATGTGATCCCGTTATCAATGACATCCAATGTCCATGGTCAGGAAACCGTAACCATCTATTGATCAACGAGCTAGTCAACTAGAGGCTTACTAGGGACATGTTGTGGTCTATGTATTCACACATGTATTACGATTTCCGGATAACACAATTATAGCATGAATAACAGACAATTATCATGAACAAGGAAATATAATAATAACCATTTTATTATTGCCTCTAGGGCATATTTCCAACACCTCAGTCTAGTGGTCAAGTAGAATTAAGTAATAGAGAAATAAAATTGATCTTACAAAAGACTGTTAATAGATCTAGGAAGAATTGGTCTAAGAAACTTGATGATGCATTATGGGCTTATAGAACTGCTTATAAAAATCCTATGGGCATGTCTCCATATAAAATGGTATATGGAAAAGCATGTCACTTACCTCTTGAACTAGAACATAAGGCTTATTGGGCAATTAAAGAGCTCAACTATGATTTCAAACTTGCCGGTGAGAAGAGGTTATTTGACATTAGCTCACTTGATGAATGGAGAACCCAAGCATATGAGAATGCCAAGCTGTTTAATGAGAAAGTTAAAAGATGGCACGACAAAAGGTTATAAAAGAGTGAATTTAATGTAGGTGACCATGTCTTGCTATACAATTCTCGTTTAAGATTTTTTGCAGGAAAACTTCTCTCTAAATGGGAAGGGCCTTACATTATCGAGGAAGTTTATCGTTCCGGTGCCATCAAGCTCAACAATGTCAAGGGTACCAACCCGAAGGTGGTGAATGGGCGAAGAATCAAGCATTATATCTCAGGTACTCCCATCAATATTGAAATCAATATTATTAATACCATAACGCCGGAGGAGTACATAAGGGAAATTTTCCAAAACGCTCCAAAACCCTAAAAAGCAATAGGTATGTGATACGGTAAGTAAACCGACCCCAAAACTTTCCCAAAAGCAATTTTACTCTATTTTGGAATATTTAAAAAATTAGGAAAATAAGAAGTAGTCCGAAAAGTGCACGAGGAGGTGACAAGCCGTGGGGGCTCGCCCTACCCCCCTGGGCGCGCCTCCCAGGCTTGTGGCCACCTCGTGTGCCCTCCGGACTCCGTTTTCTCCTAGAATACTTGTTTTGCACGGTAAAAATTCATTATATAATCTCCCAAAAGTTTTGACCACCGTATCACGGCAACATCTTTTGTTCTTGTTTCAAGCTAGTTCTGCAGCAGATTTAGAGCAAGATGTCTTCGCAAGATTCATATGGAGAGAGCTATGTTTCTCATTATACTCCAGATCCAAAGATCTTTGGGGAAATTTATCCCTATTCATGGTCTACGGAGGAGGAGCCAGATTCCAACCCGGAGGAGGAGCAAGATTTCGACATGAAGAAAACAAGGAATGACAGCTCTGATGAAGATTAAGATCCACTACCTCAACCTGGAGATATGCACGTGGAATTCAAGAAATCAAGATTTCCTAAGGTCCAATCTATCCCATCCCGTTTTTTGCAGGAAAATAAGGCGGCATTATGCAAAAAGATATTAAATCCTGAGCTCGAGAATGAGGATCTAAGAGAGGAAAATTTTAGCCTCAGACGCAAGCTAGAGAAGAAGAATGCTACCACACCATCATCACCACCTACGAAGAAAGAGACCTGAGTACATGGGTATGGTCACTCCCCTTGGCTTGTGCCAAGCTTGGGGGAGGTGCCCCGGTATTGTATCACCATCACATCTTTACTTTTATCATTTACTTTAGTTCGATCCTTTTTGTTTTTTATCATTATCTAGTAGAATAAAAGTTTTAGCATGATCTAGTCCTTGAGTTTTTCCTTGCGATCTATCTTTGTAATCAAGTCCGAGAGTTATATAATAAAGAGTAGTTTTGAGTTGAGGGCTTTGCTTTCTTGATTTGATCTTGGAGAAGGAAAATAAAATAAAAAGAAATAAAAAGATTATATACACTCTTATGGAGAGTGATGACTTCACATATAAGGAGTGTGATGAATAAAATTTGTTGAGAGTTGACAAGCACAGTTTTGGTCATTGTTGCAATTAATAGGAAGTAATAAAGAAAGAGAGGTCTCACATATAAATACACTATCTTGGACATCTTTTGTGATTGTGATCTCTCATTAAAGTATTATATGCTAAAGGTTGACGTTGGACAAGGAAGACAACATAATGAGTTATGTTTTCTTGTATACGAATAGAAGTTATATTGTGATGGATCCTCCAACATGTTGAGCTTGCTTCTCATCCTATGCTAGCCAAATCTTCTGCACCAAGTAGAGATACTACTTGTGCATCCAAAATCCTTTAACCCAGTTTTGCCATGAGAGTCCACCATATCTACCTATGGATTGAGTAAGATCCTTCAAGTAAGTTGTCATCGGTGCAAGCAATAAAAATTGCTCTCTAAATATGTATGATCTTTGAGTGTGAGGAAAATACACTTTATACGAACTTGTGATATGGAAGAAATAAAAGCGACGGACTCCATAATAAAGTTCTTTATCACAAGTGGCAATATAAAGTCACGTTCTTTTGCATTAAGATTTTGTGCATCCAACCATAAAAGTGCATGACAACCTCTGCTTCCCTGTGCGAAGCGCCTATCTTTTATTTTACTTTCTACCTTTATACAAGAGTCATGGTGATCTTCATCTTTCCTTTTATATTTTCTCTTTTTGGCAAGCACTCTGTGTTGGGGATGATCCAGACATATATATCCACTCGGATGTAGGTGTTCATAAATTATTATTGTTGACATTACCCTTGAGGTAAATGGTTGGGAGGCGAAACTATACGCCCCTATCTTCCTATGTGTTTGATTGAAACTTTGATTTCATAAGTATCGCATGAGTGTTAGCAATCATGAAAGATTAAATGATGGTTGAGTATGTGAACTTGCTAAACAAAAGCTCTTATATTGACTCTTTCTGATGTTATGATAAATTGCAATTGTTCCACTGACCAAGATCATAGTTTGTTCGTTTTCAATAAAGTTCTTGATTCATACTTTATCTTGTGAATGAATTATCACTTTAGCATGAGAAGTTATATGACAATATATGTTGCTGATCTAAAGATGATCATGATGCCTTCGTTTCCATATTTTATTTTATCTACACCTCTATCTCTAAACATGTGGACAGGATTATCGATCTCGGCTTTCGCTTGAGGACAAGCGAGGTCTAAGCTTGGGGGAGTTGATACATCCATTTTGCATCATGTTTTTATGTTGATATTTATTGCATTATGGGCTGTTATTTCACTTTATGGTACAATACTTATGCCTTTTCTCTCTTATTTTACAAGGTTTACACAAAGAGGGAGAATGCCGACAGCTAGAATTCTGGACCGGAAAGGAGCAAATCCGAGACACCTATTCTGCACAACTCCAAATGTCCTGAAACTTTACGAAGATTTTTTTTTGGAATATATAAAAAATATTGGGCGAAGAAACTACGGAAGGGGACCCACCAGGTGGCCACAAGCCTAGGGGGGCGTGCCCTACCCCCAGGGCGCGCCCCCAGGGCTTGTGGGCCCCTGGCCATCGTCTGGTGCCCATCTTCTGCTATATGAGTGGTTTTGACCCAGAAAAAATCAAGAGGACGCTTTCGGGTTGAAGCGCCGCCGTCTCGAGGCGGAACCTGGGCAGAAGCAATCTAGGGCTCCGGCAGAGCGATTCTGTCTGGGAAACTTCCCTCCCGGAGGGGGAAATCGAAGCCATCGTCATCACCAATGATCCTCTCATCGAGGGAGGGTCAATGTTCATTAACATCTTCACCAGCACCATCTCCTCTCAAACCCTAGTTCATCTCTTTTATCCAATCTTTGTCCCAAAACCTCAGATTGGTACCTGTGGGTTGCTAGTAGTGTTGATTACTCCTTGTAGTTGATGCTAGTTGGTTTATTCGGTGGAAGATCATATGTTCAGATCTTTAATGATATTCAATACCCCTCTGATCTTGAACATGAATATGCTTTGTGAGTAGTTACGTTTGTTCCTGAGGACATGGGAGAAGTCTTGTTATAAGTAATCATGTGAATTTGGTATTTGTTTGATATTTTGATGAGATGTATGTTGTCTTTCCTCTAGTGGTGTTATGTGAACGTTGACTACATGACACTTCACCATGATTTGGGCCTAGGGGAAGGCATTGGGAAGTAATAAGTAGATGATGGGTTGCTAGAGTGACAGAAGCTTAAACCCTAGTTTATGCGTTGCTTCGTAAGGGGCTGATTTGGATCCACATGTTTCATGCTATGGTTAGATTTATCTTAATTCTTCTTTCATAGTTGTGGATGCTTGTGAGAGGGGTTAATCATAACTGGGAGGCTTGTCGAAGTAAGGACAGCACCCAAGCACCGGTCCACCCACATATCAAATTATCAAAGTAACAAACACGGATCATATGAGCACGATGAAAACTAACTTAACAATAATTCCCATGTGTCCTCAGGAGCACTTTGCTTTATATAAGAGTTCGTCCAGTCTTATCCTTTGCTATAAAAAGGATTGGGCCACCCTGTTGCACCTTTGTTACATTTGTTACTTGTCACCCATTACGAAATATCTTATCACCAAACTATCTTTTACCAATAATTTCACTGCCTGCAGAAAATACTTTGCTGAAAACCGCTTGTCATTTCCTTCTGCTCCTTGTTGGGTTCGACACTCTTACTTATCGAAAGGACTACGACTGATCCCCTATACTTGTGGGTCATCACATCTCCCTAAGCAATTCCACCCAAGAAGGAGTAGGGTTTTACACCACAAGGTGGCCCGAACCTGGGTAAACTACCGTGCCCATTGTCTTCTTTCTGAGCTCGAGCACGCTGGAGCATCGCCCCGAGGTTGTGAGGTAGAGTAGGGCGGTAGGCAGCGAGCGCACCCCAGAGTTCGAACCATCTTGGGTCCCCGGAGCCCCGATTCCGACAGTGTGGTTTTGATGTTTTGAATACCTAATGCACAACTTTGATGTGGCATCTGCCTCGAAATCCATAAAGTCCCCACACGAAGCAAGGTTCGTGACACGAAGTATATGCTGGTCCCACACCCCGTTCAACATGTACTATATAATCCTACCGTAACACAGCCCGAAAAGAATCCTCCTTGTTCGTGAAACTAACCTCTCTTGTTGGGTCAAAAGTGATGGACGACGACCTCGCGGGCCCATGGGAGGGAAGCGTTGCACGCGAGTAAACGTCATATATATAGGACAACCACCGTCTGCATGTGGCCCAAAGAGGTGTTTGTGTGATGTTTGTATACCCAATGCACAAATTTGATGTGGCACCTACCTCAGAAATCGAAAAGTCCCCACAGAGAGCGAGGTTCATGATGCGTGGTATGTGCTGCCCCCCCCTTCAATGTGTACTATATACTCCTACCGTAACACAACCAAAAAGAATCATCCTTGATGGTCAAATTAACCTCTGTCGTTGGGTCAAAGTGATGGAGGACAACCTCGCGGGCCCATAGATGGAAGCACCGTATGCGAGTGAGTTCCTACAAGGTAACCACTGCCTGCATGGTGTTGTGTGATGTTAGAATCCCAATGCACAACTTTGATGTGGCACCTACCTCGGGAACCGGAAAGTTCCCACATGGAGCGAGGTTCACGACGCGTAGTATATGTTTCCCCCCTCTTTGACGTGTACTACATACTCCTACCGTACATTCATAACAAAAACCAAAAAAGAACCATCCTTGTTGGTCAAATTAACCTCTCTCTCATTGTAGGTTCAAACTGAACGACAACGACCTCGCGGGCCCATAGAGAGCGTCGCATGCGAGTGAGTGTCATAGGACAACCACCACGTGCATGCGCTCCAAAGAGGTATTGTGTGATGTTTGAATACCCAATGCACAACTTTGATGTGGCACCTGCTTCACAAACCAGAAACGCACTACACAGAGGATCACGACGCGTAGCCCCCCTCACTTTGAGCTGGTGGGACGGACTCATGTGTACACACGTGCCCGAACTTTGATATGGAATCTCACCATGATCCACACCGTAACACAGGCCAAGATGAATCCACCTTTGGTCAAATGCCTCTCGCTGCCGGTGAAAACTGATAACCTTTGCGGGCTAACGAATGGGCACATCACTGATAATCGCATGAGGAAGTGTACGAGGACCACCAATGCAAGCATGTGGCCCAAACATGTATGTATGAAAGGGCTGTGTAATGTTTTAACCCCCCCCCCCACCGCCACCACCACCACCACTTTGAGTCATGTCAAACTTTTCATGCAGTGAACATGTGACCAAAGGAGTGTCGTGTTAAAATTTGAAAAAAAATCAGAGATCATTCATCCGTTTTTATACATTGATTGATTTCCAAGGGATTTAATGTGCAAAAATCAAATTTGAGCTACATGTGCACCAAAATGGATTGCAACATCATATGTGTGTCCCTGGGTGCATGTTTCCCCGTGCAAGAAATTTCAAAACATTGGGAATCTTGATTTTTAAAATTTAGTAAATCCAAAACTTAGTTGAAATTCATGAAACTTATCGTGGTGTCATATGGACACCAATAGACTGTGATATTGTATTTTTTCAAATTTGAGACAAGTTTTGATATAATCTTCTTACAAATGGGAGTTTGTTAATAAGTGGCAACCAATATCGCAAACGGATTATTTATACAAACCGTGGGCGTTAGACCAACAACGTATACGTGTCATGCTTCGGTTAGGCAATAAAGCGGAACAATTAATCATCAAATAAGAAAAACATTATACGTGCCGCCACGCGTCTCGTGTGCCGTGCGAGCAGGCATGAGTTGACGGGACGCATGCAAGCAGTCCACCGAGCAGGCAAACCGGGAGGCGTGCGTGAAGGTGTGTAAATTGACGGGAGGCGTGTTCGTTGTGCAGTGTCATCGGGAGGCATGCGAGTAGCTGTGTGAAATGATGGTAGGCATGCCAGCAATCCGCTGCGCATGCTCACTGGGAGGCGAGCTGTAACACCCCATGTATTAAACTACAGTAATCACCCTTTTTGATTATGCCATGTCATCAGGATCAACAGTGCTTAATCATCATTAGTATCATATCTCTTTTCAAATTCAAATTCAAATGGAAATTCAAACTAAAAGTGAAAATAGAAGTTGTCCAAACCCAGAAACTAAAATGTTCATTAAATGGCAAATATTCCAGAGACAATTCCAAAATCATAACCAACATTCACTAAATTAATTAACTGACTCAAACAGCTGTAAAACAACACTATTTAATACCTTTTTAATTAAATAAAATCCCAAATGAAAACCTTTGGACTCAAAACCATTATATTGCAGTGGCTTATAATGCACCATTTTATTTGGTCTAGTCTCATATTTTACAAAAGTGGTTTGAAATAAAAACAAAAGACAAAAGACAAAAAAAAACAGAAAAGAAAAATAGAAAGAGAAATAAATAAATAAAAAGGAACAGAAACCCCCCCCCCCCACTGGGCCGTGGCCCAGGGACCACCAGGCCGGCCCCCACCCGCTCTCCCCTAACCCCACCCGACCGAAACCCTAACCCCCACCCGATCCCCACTCTCTCCCTCGCCCCTCCTTTGCTCCCCCCCGATTGGATCAGGGGGGGATCGAGCCGCGCCCCGCCGCCGGGACGCCGCTGCCCCCTGGCTCCGCCCCGACGAATGCGCCCCCCCGCCACCTCGATGCCGCTCGCCGGAGCCGCCCCGCGTCGCCTCGTCCTCATCCCCTCCCCCACGGTCGCCATCGCGCCTCGCCGCCCCCTCTCCTCTCCTGCACTGGTGAGCGCACCGCTCCCCCAGTCCCCGATGCGGTCACCGTCTGCTGCGCACGCCCGCAGCCCTGCCACGGTCGCCCGCGCCTGCTGCCGTCGCCGCCGCCCGCTGCGGCCTGCGGCCACCACCGCTGTTGCTTCCCCGCGCGCCGCGCTGGCCCCGCCGCGTCCGCCACCACTCGGCGCCCGCGCCCCGCCTTGCCCAAGCTGCGCCTGGCGCGCCCCTGCCCGCGCTCTCACGCGCTCACGCCCGCCTTTGCCTGGCCTCGCCCCGGCCAGCCGCTGCTCGCCCACTGCTGCCCGCTGCGGCTGCTGCCGCCCACGCGCGCCGCCCTGCTCCGCTCGCCCGCCTCCGCCACGGCTACCGCCTGCTGCTGCCCGCGCCGCGCCACTCGCCTCGCCGCTCCCCGCATCGGCGCACGCCCGTAGCCGCGTCGTCGCGTGCTGTGCACGCGCGCGCGCGCGTTGACGCCCAGCAGTGGCCCAGTGCCACTGCGAGGTGGGGCCCAACCCCCCTGAGTCAATGACACGTGGGGCCCAGCCCCCAGAAAAAAAAGGAAATGAAAATGTATTAAAAACAAATAAAAACAAACAAATAAATAAATAACCTAATTAATTCTATTTAATTAAGTTAATCAATTAGTTAGCCTAATTAATCTGTAATTAGTATAATTAAACTGTTAATTAACTAAACAGACAATGACATGTGGGACCCACTGGTCAATTGACGACTGCTGATGTCAGCATGACATCATTGATGATGCAATAAATGAATTTCTGAATTAAATAACTCAAAATGATTAATAAAACTTTAGAATTTAATATAAATTAAACCGTAGCTCGGATCGAAAAACTTTGTACATGAAAGTTGCTCAGAATTTCGAGACGAATCCGAGTACGCGGTCCGTTCGTCCGTCACGCGTCCCTAACTATCCGAACATGGAACCGTTCCCCTCCGGTCATCTGTCTGACAAATGTCCGGAACCGGGAAAACATTCCCGGATGGATTCCCCCTTCCTCGGTAACTTGCAACCGTACGTCAGAACAACCCTAGCTCTGCTTATTGTCATGTCATGCTCTTCTTTGCTTTATATTTACTGTTTCTTCCCCCTCTTCTCTCTCGGTAGACCCTGACACCGACGTCGTCCCCGAGACCGACGCGGGTCAGGAGCCCGACGCCACCGTTGACGACCTTGCCCTTGCCATCGAGCAACCAGGCAAGCACACCCCCTTGAGCATACCGATATTGCCTATTCTTTCTCTCTCATGCATGCATTAGAATTGCTGCTACTACTGCTTTACCTATTCTGATGCATAGCCTGTTTATTGTAACCTGCTATTGAAACCTTACCTGCTTATCCTAAATTGTCTAGTATAGGCTCGGTAGAGACCTATCAGTGACCCCACTTATCCCGACTGTCCCGCTGGATTATCAGAAGACCCGAGCAACGGGATCGAAGACCAGGCCCCGGCACCGCACATCACCCCCCTTAGTTGTAACGACACTGCAGCGTTACTATCAAGTGCCGAGGGTGAAACCTCGTGTAGCACTTCTGATGTTAACTCTGTAGAGTAGCTAATCGGTCGTGGTCATAGAGGGTGATTCCTCCTTCAACACTTCCGATAATGATGCCGTCGTACAACACCTCAAGTGTGAACCCAGCGAGGGTGATTCCTCCGAGTTCACCTTGACAGATACATCGAGTAGGAATCCAACAAGGGTGATACCTCAGATTCCCATGATGTTATGGACACACGGATACTTGGGCTTTACACTGTTACTTGGAAAGGCGGGTCGACCCTGAGGGGTTCCCACGTGTGATGTGAAGACGGGTTGCCTGGATGGTGCCCGAGTGGTGAATACGAGGCGTGGCCAGGCATTCTTGGCCATTGCCGCAAGTCCTCGAGACGGGGCGACGGGGTCACATCTTTCGTGAGTCTCTGCTTGTTGCCGCACTGCCAACACACTACGATTTGGATATTTGATTCGAGTGGGCCTCTGGCCCGATAGCACTAACCATCACGTGGGAAAAGTTATGGGCACTCTGCATCGTATGCATGAGCCGAAAGCTCTGTCAGACGTCTAGTTTAGCCTCGCGGCAGGGATAGACCGACGCCCTACAGGTGCCTGGCTTCACCCTGCTTGGAACGACCCGGAGTGCACAGGGCGATGGCCCAAGACCCCTGAGCGCTTAGGATATAGACCGACAGGGACCTCTCTGCTGAGTTGTAGGTAGGGTTGCGGTGTATCGTTTGGCCGAGGCCGGGCATGACCCAGAAAGGTGTGTCCGGTCGGACTTAATCGAGCGTGGTGGGTAAGTTGGTGCACCCCTGCAGGGAAGAATTAATCTATGCATAGCCGGATCCTCGGTAACGGACACTCAGAGTTGTATCCCGATCGATACAACTAGAATTGGATACTATGGCTCTGGGATTGCTTCTCGCAGGGAGTCGAGAAGGGATCTCAGGACGAGGTTGATGACTGTATGGCTCTGGGATTGCTTTCTCGCAGGGAGTCGAGAAAGGATCTCTGGGTGAGGATGATAACATTACTACTACATTTATACTGTGCTGATCCACTCTCATCTATTGCTGCAAGACCGCTGAAGATGCTAGTCTTCGATAGGACTAGGCCTCCTCTCTATTCTGGCTTTTCTGTAGCCCAGTCCACATATACAGCCTTCCTTTGATATTGTTGCATATGTAGTGTAGATCCTTGCTTGCTGAGTACTTCGGATGAGTACTCACGGTTGCTTTGCATTCTTTTTCCCCCATATCCTTTTGATGCAACCAGATGACGGAGCCCCTGAGACAGCTGCCCCTGCCGACGATCGCTACTACTACCCCGAGGGTGGATACTACTACGAGTTGGCCGACGACCAGGAGTAGGTTCGAAGGGTCCCAGGCAGGAGGCCTGCGCCTTTCGATCGTAGTGTTTTCTTTTGCCCCGCATTTCTAAGGGCTTATCTGTTTCTGTTTCATATCTGTACTCAGATATCTGATGCTTCCGCTGACGCTTGTACGCAAGCTTATGTATTCGAGCCCTCGAGGCCCCTGGCTTGTAATATAAAGCTTGTATGACTTTATTAGTGTTTTAGAGTTGTGTTGTGATATCTACCCATGAGTACTTAGGCTTGATCGTGTGCATTTGCGTGTATGATTAGTGCACGATTGAGCCAGGGGCATCACACGAGCCAGCCCTTTGACCGCCGCTCGCCTCGCTCCCACTGCTCCATATTAATGGCGCGCCCAAGCTACTGGTAATAATAGGCGGCCGCACCCCCCGTCCACAGTGGTCACTGATACGTCTCCAACGTATCTATAATTTTTTATTGTTCCATGCTATTATATTATCTGTTTTGGATGTTTTATATGCATTAATATGCTATTTTATATTATTTTTGGGACTAACCTATTAACCTATAGCCAAGTGCCAGTTTCTGTTTTTCCCTTGTTTTTGACTTTTATAGAAAAGGAATATCAAATGAAGTCCAAACGGAATAAAACATTACAATGATTTTTATTAGACCAGAAGACACCTACGTGATTTGGAGAGAGGGCCAGAAGATTCCAGAGGAGGCCACAAGCCTCTAGTGTGCGCCCCAGGGGGGCTCCCCGAGGGCTTGTGAGCCCCTCGGGTGTCCTTCAACCGTAATTTCACCTCTATATATTCTCAAATAATCCCCAAACACCAGAAGCGTCCACCAAAATACTTTTCCGCCGCCACAAGCCTCTGTTCCCATGAGATCCCATCTTGCGGCCTTTTTCGGCACTCTGCCGGAGGGGGATTCGATCACGGATGGCCTCTACATTAACCTTGCTGCCCTTCCGATGATGCGTGAGTAGTTTACCACAGACCTACGGGTCCATAGCTAGTTGCTAGATGGCTTCTTCTCTCTCTTTGATCTGCAATACAATGTTCTCCTCGACGTTCTTGGAGATCTATTTGATGTAATCTTCTTTTGCGGTGTGTTTGTTGAGATTCGATGAATTGTGGATTTATGATCAGATTATCTATGAATATTATTTGAGTCTTCTCTGAACTCTTTTATGCATGATTAAGATATCTTTGTATTCCTCTTCGAACTATCTGTTTGGTTTGGTCAACTAGATTGGTTTTTCTTGCAATGGGAGAGGTGCTTAGTTTTGGGTTGAATTTTACGGTGTCCTCACCCAGTGACAGAAGGGGCAGCGAGGCACGTATTGTTTTTTTTTTGACTGGAAACTGTAGGGAAAACCCCCCCACATCATTTGAACTTTATTGATTAAAGGAGTTACAAGTTACATGGATTACAAGTGGTAATCAGACAACTAAAAAGAGAAAGAAAGGAGAAAGAGAAAGGCTAAGACTAACTAACCAGAGAACATGACCTCAAGGAGGTAAGAAAGAAATCCATCTCAATAACTCATCTCTAAAAATATGTTTAACTCTATGCTGCATGAGGGTGATATCATGGATGAAAGCACTTCTCCATGTATTAAAACTAGGCCTTTCATGCCTAAACACTTTGGCATTTCTGAATATCCATATGTTCCAGCATGCAACAAAGACCACCTCAGAGAAAAAAGGTTTTGCTAAATCTTGTCTAGTTTGCATGACAATGGTGCTCATGTCATCTCCCTGAGGCCATGATATTTGAAAATAATTCCATACTCCCACACTAAAATTACAGTGGAAGAATAGGTGATCCCTGGTTTCTCTTGTCAACAAAGGACAAAGAACACAATTCACTCCATCATCCAAATGCCAATGCCTTCTATCAACCATATCTTTAGTGTTAAGCCTGTCCATGATCAACATCCAGGCAAACACTTTGATTTTCATTATGCAGGATGATTTCCAGATCCATAGCAGCAGAGGATTAAAAGACAAGGTAGAACGCATGGAATAGTAAAATAACTTTGGTTTAAAAGCATTGCATGTCCCTTGCCAATACCAGATATCTTTTGCACCTAAATCCCTGTTGTGGGTGGTCATCCATGTCTGAATAGTCATATACTCTTGATATGCCTGTGCAGACAAAGGTAGGTGGAACATCTCAGCAATATCCTGTGCTTGAAAAGCTTCAGACACTGTTATCCAAGGATCTCTCACATAAGAGAATAACCTTGGAAACCTTGATTGGAGAGGAACCACAGAATCACCAATCTGCCATCTGTCAGACCAAAACAGAGCTGAATCTCGAGAGTTGATTTGTACCCATGTTGTGTTCCTGAAATGATCCAGTAGTTTGCATATATCCTTCCACCAGAAAGAACCACAGCTGGATGTACCCTGTAGCACTCTTCCATGATAATATGTATCCCAGATAAGAGAGACCCATGGCAGGTCCATCCTATTTAAGAATTTGTGCATATGTTTGAGCAGGAGAGCAATATTCTGTACACCCAAATTCAGAATGCCTAACCCCCCTTTACTCTTAGGCCTACAGATTAGGTCCCAGGCTGCAAAAGATGGGGAGGGCTCCTCTCTATTCTTTCTCCACAAGCATTGTCTCTGAATTCTCTCCAATTGCTTTAAAATTCCGGGGGGACTAGCAAACTGCCAAGATAAAAAATGGGCATGGATGACACGCAGAGTTCAGAAACTGTAGCCTTTCACTCTGATTGAGAAAGGAAGAGCTTGATGTCATTCTTCTCTCCATGCAATCCACCAAGGGCATGAAATCAATCATTTTTGGCCTCGTAGTACCCACAGGCAGTCCTAGATATGTGAAGGGCATTTTTCCCACTTGACATCCAAAGGCAGCAGCCAGACTAGTGGTTGTATTCTCATCAACATTAATGGGAACCATGGATGATTTATGATAATTAACCACTAAGCCAGTGGAAGTGCAAAAAACCTTAAGCATATCTTTTAAAGCAATTAACTATGTTGTGTCTGCTGGCAAAATTATGAGAGTATCATCAGCATATTTCACTATTGGATAATCTTGGCCATGACATGGTATAGTCAATTTAAGAATACCCTTTCTGAACATATCATTAACTACTGATTGTAATAAATCAGCAGCAATAACAAAAAGCAAGGGAGAGAGGCAATCTCCCTGCCTAACCCCCTTTTTACAAAGGAATTGTCTACCTGGCACTCCATTCAATAGAACTGAAGATGTTCCAGTGGAGAGAAACTGCTTGACCCAAGAAATCCATTTCTCATTAAAGCCTTTATATTTCAAGATCTGCAAAATAGCCTCATGCTCAATGGACTCAAAGGCCTTTTCAAAGTCCAATTTAAGAATAACAATTGGTCTTTTTGGTTGATGGCATTGATGCAGATACTCAAGGGACCAACCAATACTGTCTTGGATTGTTCTGCTTTTTATAAATCCATACTATTTTTTATGAATACACTTCATAATTATCCTTTGAAACCTATTAGCAGCCATCTTGGATAAAAACTTGAGTCCCATCCCAGTCAAAGAAATTGGTCTATAGTCACCAACCTCCTCAGGAGCCAACTTCTTTGGTATGAGAGTGATATAAGAACCATTGATGTTTTCTAAGGCTGCAGAACCATTATGAAAAGCCTCAGCAAGCTCATAGAATTCCTGACAAATAATTGGCTAGCATTTTTTGAAAAATAGGCCATTGAAACCATCTGGCCCAGGAGCTTTGTCAATTGGTATGTGCTTCACAGTATCATCCATTTCCTCTTTACTGAAAGGATCTGTGAGAAAATCTAAACCATCAATAGGTGTCAACAAAGCACTGAGGTCAAAACCCATTACAATTCCAGCAGAGACCCCCATTCTATTCTTGAAACAATTCCATATGATACCTTCCATCTGTGAATGTTCTGAGACCACAGAACCATCCACTGCCTTCAGACTAGCAATAGAGTTTCTCCTGTGCCTCTCAGTAGCCATGGCATGAAAAAACTTGGTGTTCTCCCCACCCACTTTTATATATCTGATTTTGCACATCTTCTTCCAGTATACAAATTAAAGATGCAGCAATTTTTCCACATGCAGTTTGACAACCTTCCTGAAATTAAATTCAGGTCTATATAAAGGCCTGAGCTCCTCTAAACCATCAAGGTACAAAACCACCTGATTACATTTTGAGATCAATCCCTTTAACTTTGAGATATTCACCTGCCATTTCTTAAGGGCCACTCTGAGAGCCTTGAACTTGTCTACAATTTTAGCAGTAATGTGAGACTTTTTGGAAGATTTCTGTCATGACTGCTTAACACAATCCATAAACCCCTCAAGCTCTACCCAGTAATTTTCAAATCTGAATAGGTTTGATTTAGGGATGGATGTTTTAATGGTCACCACACAGGGCACATGATCAGAGGTTGTCCTTGCTAAAGGGAGAACTTCAGTCATGGGATAGGAAGAACTCCAATCAGCAGACGTAAAAAGCCAATCCAGTTGCTCTAGGAGGGGGTTATCTTGCATGTTAGACCATAGATATGCCCTCCCCTATAGAGGCAGCTCAAGCAGGCCAAGGTGTGCAATAATTTCATTGAAAATAAAGATATCATTCAAATCCCTACCAGGCAGGTTTCTGTTTTCAATTGATTTGATGAAATTAAAGTCCCCAACAACAAGCCAGTTCTCACCCATGGGTATTTGCAAATTATATAACCAACTGACAAAGATGTCTCTGGCTTCACCTTGACAAGGCCCATAAACAGAAACTAAAGTCCATTTTTCATTATTTTGCTTGGATATAAACTGCACCATGACAGCATGTTGTTGAACCTCAATTAAGTTGCCCCAAAGAATAGAAGATTTCCAAACAATTAAAATGCCTCCAGAAGGCAGAAGGAGAATAAGCAAAACTATCAAATCTTTTAGGACAAAAAGATCTGATAGATCTAAAACCAAAAGAGGAGCATTTTGTCTCTTGGAAACATGCTACATCACACTGACTCTCATCCAATTTCTGCCTGACAGCCCTCTGCCTAACATCAGAATTTAGGCCCCTTACATTCCAATAGAGAACATTCCAGTTTTTACAGGCACTACTCATTATAACAAATCCGAGTAAAGATCATAGCATGATGACACCTAGTGCCACCTAAAACATAAAGAGCACATATTTCCACCTGGATTACAGTTGTAGCGACCCCCGAAATCGGCCAAGTCTCTGTGTAGCTGTACCATCCCAATATCATGCTGGCACACACAGTACATTGATGAAAAGATTCAAAGTTCAATCACAACTGAATTCATTACACGGTTCTCATATCGAGTCTTTATTACATCATAATAAATTCGGCCGATGGCCAACTCATGAGAAATAAACTAAATAAAGGTGCGGAAGCGTAGATGATAAGCGAGTCCATCCGACTCCATAGGGCAATCACCGAGCGTAGATCGTAGCCTCACTCCTGGTCGGAAAACTCCTCTGCAACATGAGACGTTGTAGCCGTGTAGGTCAGCATTTTGAATATGCCGGCAAGTCGTAGAAAGAACAAAAATAATAATAATGCTAACACTATATGCAATTTGGCTGTGGGGCTCTAAGTTTAAGTTTTTGCGAAAAGCCAATTTTTTCCTACAACAAAAGGACTTGCTTGCAATTACTACAAAATGTTGGTTGTTATTGAGATGGTTCTGCCAACCAATGTCTCATTCCCAATTATTAAATAACCCCTCAATTAATTTATTTGTTCGGTGTTGAGATTTCCGAAATACTCCAATTCCAGAGTCTCATTTGT
The DNA here is from genome assembly GCA_011799875.1 of Thinopyrum elongatum. Lineage (NCBI taxonomy): Eukaryota > Viridiplantae > Streptophyta > Magnoliopsida > Poales > Poaceae > Thinopyrum > Thinopyrum elongatum. Next base: position 447,354,455 of record CM022303.1, read on the forward strand.
CCGTAACCGGGGACACGGCTAATCGATTAGGTTTTCACTCTGCAGAGTCTTGTGCACTTTACCCGCAAGAATCGTTCCCTCCTTTGAGTCCTCGCACTGCAGGGTGTTTGAAGACGGGACGAACGAAACAGGGTCTTCCGTAGAGATCCTCTGAGCCACTGCCGGTGCCCATCCATTTCCTACCGTTCTTGTACATCTGCTGGCACCGTCCGTCCAGAGTCATGCCTAGGGTCGACCCAGCCAGAGCCCATATTGGCTTGCGGCTGCACAGGTAAGCTTCTGGTCAAGGTATATCCATCCGTCTCTTCGTGGCTGGGTGAAGCTTTCCGCAAGATGTCATGGCGCTTCTCCATGCATCCCGGCCATCCGCTGGTTGCTCCAGGGTGCCCATCAATTCCGTCCTCCACCCAGTAGTGAATTTGAAGTCCATCTTGAGCATCTTGAAATCATGGGGTTGTCATCATCTTGACTCTCACATCTCCCTTATGAATCACTCAACCAACCCCGTCTACGAAAGCATAGCAATCAACTACATCATCCCGGGCATTGGTAACAAGGGGAATTGGGTTCAACCTACCACATGATACTACTCAAGAACATAACTTAAAATTCTCCTACTGCATGCATGGTGGGGAGGAAAAATTCTAATGCAACAAATCATAGGTATTGTAAAACATGATCAAATGACTTGCCTGGCTGATGGTCTTCGAACGCTAGTGACTCGTGATAGCAAGCTTCGCACTCCGGGAATTCTATTCGAAGCAAACAATAAACACATAAGCATACAACGGTATAACATAACAGCAAGCTAATGTGAATCACGCAAGCAATCATACCAAAACCAAAGAAAACTCGAAGAACTCAAAACAAGGTTTTCATTACTTCAAGCAACAACTAGAAAATAGTTTTATCCTACTAAAATTTTTCTTAACAGAGCCAAAATAAGGTTTTTGTTTAATGACAGAAAGAAAAACAGCAAATAAACTTAATGCAAAAAGAAATGCATTAAAAGCTATTATAAAACTCCTTTTATGCCTAAAACAAAATTAGTAAGAAAATAAGATAAAACATTTTCTTTTCCTGTAAATAAAAGTTCACCCTCTATAACTACAGAAACTAATCTGAAATAAAATATAAATAGGTAAAAATAAATTTTTAAAATAATTAAAAACACAGAAAACAGCAGCAAGTTAAATAATAGAATAGGCTTGTTTTCGTGTAAACTAATTTTAAAAAAAATTATAAATACCCAAATAAATCCTACTGCTAGGCAAGGTCAAAACAAAGCAGTGGCAAAAAGAAACATAAAAAAAATTAATCCTAGCTCATTTTATAGCAGAAATACTAATCTGACTAAAACTAATATAAAACAATTTTTAAAAACTAAAACATGGCCAAAACTATTTTATACAGAAACTTTAGGAAATTTTCAAACTAGATCAAAAATAATCAACTAAAAATAATAAATAACCTAAGAGTTATAGGTTTTACAAAAACAGAACTAATCTGTTAAAACAGAAACAAAAATAAAAACTAAAACAAAAACTAAACGAGTTAACGGGCCAAACTGGTGGGCGATCTGGAACTAAACAACGCTCGGGCGAAACTTTAACTACATATGCGGCTAATAATTAAACCGACCGGTTCGATCTAAAAAAACCGTAACTAAACCGGGAACTAACCGATCTAATAAGAAAAAAACCTAACCCTTCGCGTGATCTAATCTAGGCCGTAGAAACTAGATCGGACGGGGAGAGAGGTCCGGCGGCTTACAGCGGGGTTCGACGGCGGCGGGCGGCTCGGGCGACGATGGTGTGGTGGCTCCGGTCGTCGGGGAAGGTGGCGGCGATGTCGGGCGGTTGCGGCGGAGCGAGGGGAGGTCGGGGGTGGTGTTGGTGGAGCTCGGGGGCGACAACAGCGATGAGGCGAGGTGGTGCAGTGGCTCGGGTGAGCTACAACTCCGGCGACGGCGTCGAGCTCGGGGTCATCGGCTTCGGGGTTCCTGGATGAGGAGGGGATGTCAAGGGGGTGCGAGAGGCAGGGGCGGTTCGGGTGGAGGTGCTTGGAAGCAAGGGGGGTGCTCACCGGTGGCAGAAGCGGCGGCGAACCGAGGCGGCGGCGGCGAGATGCGTTTGGTGAGGGCGCGAGCTACGGGTGGATTTGGGCCTCGGGTTTTAGGGGATCGAGAGAGGAGAGGGCAGGGGTTTTATAGGACAAGGACTTGGGGAAGGGGTCGGCTTCGGAGCGCGATCGCGGGAAGATCGGAACCGCGGCGGTGTCGGGCGTGCTCCGGAGTGGCATAACGTGAGCGAGGGGAAAGAGAAGGGGCGGGCCCCGCGGTCAGTGAGAGAGAGAAGGGAGGGGGCGAGCGGGCGACCGAGAGCGAGAGGGTTTGGGTGCGGCGCGTGCTAGGCTGGCTGGCCGGCTTACTAGCGGGCCGCGGCTCGGGCGCTGCTGGCTGGGCCGGTTGGCCTGGCCAGCTCGGGGTTTCCCCTTTTTTTTTTGAATTTAGACAGAGAGAAAAAATAAAAAAATAAATTGAAATATAATATATTTATATAGGACATATATATATCAAAATTCTCTGAAGGAAAAATCCTAAAAGATAAACTATTTTTCAGAGGCAAAATAAAAACTTTATAAAAAACATTTTTTTGAAAATTCCAAATACAACTCAAATTTGAATTCAAAACTTTTGGCATAAATTTCTTCTGACATTTTGGAGTGTCATGTTAGCTCCTCTCATACTTTTGAACAAATATTTGTCAGGGATTTTTGACATAAATTTCAATGCCAATTTGAATCCAAAGTCAAATAAAACTCAAAATGCCTCTGAAATTACAAAGGCCACTCAAATTCAAACAACATGCATGGATGCTTAGCTAATAATTGTAAAACATTCCAAATTGAAAATTTGGGATGTTACAACAGTCAAATTATTACAGGGTACAATAAAGACCATGTGAAATAACCCTGTCTTAAGTACAACAAAAGACAACTCCTGCCACCCCCAATAAGCCAGGTGGGCACTAATCATCAGAACTAGTGGTGGTAGTAGCAGATGGATCAACCATAAGCTTCTCCACAGATATTAAACCCTCATCAATGCCTAGCTCCTGCCCAATCTTCTGAAGCTTGCTGATAGGTGTTGGAGGAGGTAGGTCAACAGTTGGCACATCCTGCATGTTCTCAGACAATATAGCAGAAAAAGATTTTGCCTTTGGTTTCCTACTCTTAGATTGCATTGGTAACTCCTGGAAGGTTGGTTTGAAGCCATCCCTCTGTAAAGAACCATGAGTGCACCTTCTAACCGTGGTTTCCACTATAGGTGTTGTGCCAAGGTTTTCCTGGGCTTTCTGACCTTTCTGTGGCATTGTGCAGAAAAGGAGAAATTTTCATCCGGTGTAACTCTAGGCTGCTGTATCTCAATAACAGGGTCAACAGAGCTTTTCAGTGCTGGAAAAAGAGCTCTTGCCACAGGGCGCTACTCAGGTTGATCTGTGACCTCACTCCAAGTCAATCTTGGAACATCATCAAAAGCTACATCTCGACTCCTTTTTGATAGCATCACTGACTGAAAGGGCATCACCTGCAAAGGCTTAGGGATTACAGAAATAATTGCAAAGTCAAGTAGTGTCTCAAAAGACCTCCTGAAAGAAAGCTCTGGAGGCAATTCTGGCCCGAACACCACTTTAATGGAACTATTGTCTGCATCATGAACAACTGGTCCTTCTTGATCCACAGCAACCACTGCTGGCTGATAGACAACCATAGCACAATCATCAGGGTTGTAAGCTGGCTCATTGGCCAACTCAGGCACTTGGTTCTGAATGTGGAGCTGCTGTTCCTCATGAACTGGCTGCTCCACATCTGGCATAGCTGGTTGCTCCACTTCAGGCATAGCTCGCTCCTCCTAATCAGGTATCAGCACAAAATTGGGCTGGCGGTTATGTTGCTCCACAGAAACAGACTGGTCAGACTGATCAATGACCATAGATTCTTGTTATGCTACCTGCTCTTCCTGATGGTCTTCAGCAACTTCCCAAACTGCATTGCCCCAGTTGTTGTCACCAAAATCTGGCTGGTCAGCCGGTGGAAGCGGTGGTGGAATATCATTCCAGCCTAGAGCAGGGTATGGTGGAAAATGAACTGAGGGAGCTCTGGAAATGGCACACCAGGCAAAGGGTGAGGATTTCCATTGATAGGCATCCAATCCACATCCTATGGCATCTGCTCAGCAAAGTTTGCTCCGAGTATGTAAATGGGAATAGTCCAGGACACTCTAGCCCCACCCCAAGCAGCATAATCAGAGAAGACAATGTCCCTGGGGACCAAAACATACTCAGGAAAAGATGCAAAAACCAGTGACCTGACCAGATACGGATCTTCACTATTCCAATGGTGAAATTTGCCAAAAGTGTTAACTGCAACCCTTATATTTTCAGTATTGCGTAAGTCTAAAGGAATTCCTAGAAACATTAGAAGCCCTTTGCGGAAACCCTGAGCCCCACGAAAACCCTTACCCTCATCATGCTTCATAAAATGAATGAACCGATCATTTCCAAGAGCTTGAGGGGGAAGTTGAAGCAGAGAGAAGCGAACTGCTGGATCTCTGACTCGAAATAGCCCAACTGCATTAATCCATGGTTGCACAGAATGAACCTGGTACCCATGACCCTCAGTCCAATCAGCCACTTCCTCTCTAGCCATTCCCATATGATCCAAAGGTGGTACCGGCATCACTTCTGCGAGCATGTAATCTTCATGGTGGCGCACTATAGGTACGTGCGGTGTCACGAAAGTCCGTGGTCACCTTGCATCTCCTCCATCGATGATGTGATGCCCAGTAGGGACATATTGCAATGGGTCAAGGGGAAAGTTTGCCATGGCCAGCGAGGGGGGCTCAGAAGGTGGTGGTGGAGTCGCTGGTGGGGTGTTGGTAGGTGTTCTGGGGCCAATGTTGATGGAACTGAGAAAGGTGGTCGGTGTTTGCAGAATTGAGGAGTCCAGGTTTGGTAAAGGACCTGTCAGAGAGATATTCTCGCTCCCTCTCGCTTCGACCTCGGAAGTTGCATCGTTAGCGGGTTTTGGTTTCCAAACCAAGCCCAATCTTTTAGCAAAACGGCCACAATCTCTCCTTCTATGGCCGATACAAGAACAGCCCAAGCACTTTAAAGTTTACATGCACGAGGATGAAAAACAACCCTTCTTGAAGCTTATTTACCACGTAACAATTTCATCGACCATATCATCCACCATTTTATCAAAAGAAGTTGTGGCCTCTGATGGGCTTGGCACCGTTAAGATAGGTGGCCCAGACGCAGTTGGGCCATTATCAAGGAGCCCCAAAGAGATTGCATTTGAAGATCCTAAAATCTCGCCCGATCATGAGGGCGCATGATCCGAGGAAAGACCTCGCGAATCAAGGCGCTGATGAAACACCGGCGAGCTCACCATGCCAAAAACGATCGGCGGTGAAGCCACGGTCCATTGAAGATCAGTGGGCGGAGGCGGATGAATGACAACACGTTCATTATCTGGGATATCATATCCAGCACTCTCTGTGGTTGCAATACACTCAGCCATAGCATGATATCTATACCCTTTGCAAACATCATAATTTTGAAATGTAGCAAATGATAACTTCTTGCGGGGAGTAGATCTAGACTTAAGAGCCGATTTTGCAGGGGGGAGATGCATTGCTAAGAGACCCAAAGCGGCTCTACGTTTGGAAGGGCTAACCAAAATCCATTCTGCATCACACTCTTTCTTCCAAAGTTTGAACTCCCGATACCAATTCGGTCCCCCATTACCCCACAGATGAAAGTAACATTTAAATTGAGGACAAGAAAAAGACCGAGTATCGACAATGTAAAAACCCACATCCTTGCATGAGACATTGAAGCTGAATACCACCAATGGAAGATACCAAGAGATCAATGGCAGAGCCTCCCAACGCAGATTCAAGCGCTGCTGCCACCAAATCCTCTGTGAGCCTAAAATCATGCATGTTGAATGAGACCACCAGAGTAAAGGATCCCATATTCTCCATAGGATGAACAGTGAGGCCCGAAGCCTTATAGATCTCATCAGCAAAAACTCTACCCTTGGAGAAATCCAAGCCAAGAGTAGATGCAGATGAAGACCCCATCTCAATGGGTATGAAGATGGAGATCTAGGGACGTCAGAGAGGATGATCGGAGCAGATCACCAAGTTACTGGAGAGGTTGAGGCACGTATTGTATTGTTGCCATCAAGGATAAAAAGATGGGGTTTGTATCATATTGCTTGAGTTTATCCCTCTACATCATGTCATCTTGCTTAAGGCGTTACTTCGTTCTTCTGAACTTAATACTCTAGATGCATGCTGGATAGCGGTCGATGTGTGGAGTAATAGTAGTAGATGCAGGCAGGAGTCGGTCTACTTGTCACAGACGTGATGCTTATATTCATGATCATTGCCTTAGATATCGTCATAACTTTGTGCTTTTCTATCAATTGCTCAACAGTAATTTGTTTACCCACCGTATGCTATTTTCAAGAGAGAAGCCTCTAGTGAAACCTATGGCCCCCGGGTCTATTTTCCATCATATATTTTCAGATTACCAAAAAACCCAAAAATACCTTGCTGTAATTTATTTATATTTACTTTAGTTTGCTCTTTTATTTATCTTTTCTACCTATCTCTTTTAGATCTCACTCTTGTTTGTGGCCATGAAGGGATTGACAACCCCTTTTCGCGTTGTGTGCAAGTGTTTATTAGTTTGTGCAGGTGCATAAATTGGAGACTTGCTTGTGCCTCCTACTGGATTGATACCTTGGTTCTTAACTGAGGGAAATACTTATCTCTACTTTGCTGCATCACCCTTTCCTCTTCAAGGGAAAAATCAACGCAAGCTCAAGAAGTAGCAGGAAGAATTTCTGGCGCCATTGCCGGGGAGGTTCTACATCAAGCCTACCAAGTACCCATCATAAACTCTCATCTCTTGCACTTACATTATATGCCATTTGCCTCCCGTTTTCCTCTCCCCCACTTCTAAAACATTTTCAGAAAAATACAAAAATATTTGCCTTTTTTATTTACCTTCTTTTCGTTTGCCTTTTATGTCTTACTTGGTTTGTTTGCTTGTTCGCATGGAATAATTGTGTATTTATTGAAAATCAGAAAGCAAAAAGTTTATGGATCCTCATCCACTTGCTAATCTTTTTAAGAGATCCAATTATGATGAACCAATTGCTAGTGAGTTGCGTGCACTAGATTATTTTTATGAAGTTTTGCTTGAAATTCGTGAATCTTAAAATTGTGAAGAAATTTTTGAAATGATTCACGATAGCTCCTTGAATGAAAAACATGATTGCAATGGTGTTATTATAAATTCTATTGATGTCAATTGTGCTAATAATATGCAAAACCCTAAGCTTGGGGATGCTAATTTTGCTATGTCCACTACTTGTTGCAATGATCATGATTGGGGCGATAATGTTTCTTATGATCTTGAAAATTTATTTAAGCCTCATGATGATTATGATATTGATAATAGTGTTTGCAATAATATTGAAAGTGGGTTTGGAAGAGTGTCAACTCTAGGTAATAATGATCCCACTACTTTGGAGAATGATCAATCTTTTGAAATTTTTGATAAAAGTGGGTTTGGAGAAGTAATGACTTTATTTTATGTTAATCCCACTATTTCGGAAGAGTGTCAACTTTGCATGCATGTGGATCATTGAAAGTGCAACTAATCTCCGGGTGGTTTTGGTAATTCATAACAACATATAGCTCATTGAACTAATATCCATTCAAGTTAAATATTTCAGAAAGTTCAATGATTGGCATGGCATGGACAAGAGGATGTGGAACCCCTTCAAAATGCTAAGGACAAAGATTGGCAAAAACTCAAGACTCTTCATTTCTATTTTAGTGATCCAAGATCACATTGAGTCCATAGGAAAGCCAATACTATTAAAAGGGGATGAGGTGTTGCTTAATGGTCTACTTGCTCAAAGTGCTTAGTGATATTGCTCCAAAACCCTCAACCACTTTCTCATTTCCACATATGTCCAAAACTCAAAGTCAAACTCGGCCCCACTGATTTGATCTATCCGGCGCCACCGAATTTAGTTGACATAGCCACTGCCAGAAACCCTAGACAATTTGGTCACACTGATACGGATCTCGGTCTCACCGAGATGGCCTTGCAAACTCTCTGTTGCCTGTTCCAATTATTTCGGTCTCACCGAAATGTGCAATCAGTCCCACCGAGTTTGCTTGACCAACTCCCTATTTGCTCTTTGCTAAAATTGGTCTCACCGAGTTCAAGCATTCGGTCTCACCGAGATGAGGTTTTGCCCTAGCCCTAGCACATCAGTCCCATCGAGTTGTTCCAGTAGGTCCCACCGAGATTCCTAACATTCACATTTTGAACTGAATCGGTCTCACCGAGTTCTTCTATTCGGTCTGACCGAGTTGGGTCAAATGTGTGTAACGGTTGGATTTTGCGTGGAGGCTATATATACCCCTCCACCCCATCTCCATTTGTGAGAGAGCCATCAGAACGTGCCTACACTTCCACTACTCATTTTCCGAGAGAGAACCACCTACTCATGTGTTGAGACCAAGATATTCCAATCCTACCACTAGAATCTTGATCTCTAGCCTTCCCCAAGTTGCTTTCCACTCAATTCATCTTTCCACCATAGCCAAATCTATGAGAGAGAGTTGAGTGTTGGGGAGACTATCATTTGAAGCACAAGAGCAAGGAGTTCATCATCAACACACCATTTATTACCTTTCGGAGAGTGGTGTCTCCTAGATTGGTTAGGTGTCGCTTGGGAGCCTCTGACAAGATTGTGGAGTTGACCCAAGAAGTTTGTAAGGGCAAGGAGATCGCCTACTTCGTGAAGATCTACCCGAGTGAGGCAAGTCCTTCGTGGGCGATGGCCATGGTCGGATAGATAAGGTTGCTTCTTCATGGACCCTTCGTGGGTGGAGCCCTCCGTGGACTCGCGCAACCATTACCCTTCGTGGGTTGAAGTCTCCATCAACGTGGATGTACGATAGCACCACCTATCGGAACCATGCCAAAAATATCCGTGTCTACATTGCGTTTGCCTTCTCCAAACCCTTCCCTTTACCTTCATATGCATGTTTTACTTTCCGCTGCTACACTCTTAGAATTGCATGTGTAGGTTGATTGCTTGACTTGTACTAGTTGCTAAAATCTGCCAACAATTAAAAATTGGGAAAAGGTTAGATTTTTATTTGGTCAAGTAGTCTAATCACCCCCCTCTAGACCTACTTTCGATCCTACAAGTGGTATCAGAGCATTGGTCTCCATTTGCCTTGATTTCCATAGCATTGGTGATCATAGCCTTGGTTTCAGAACCTAGGAGAGTATGGCGTCTAGCAAGGGAAATTACCACCGTAGAGGTCCTTACTTTGATAGTACTAATTTTGCTAGTTGGAAGCATAAGATGAAAATGCATATTCTTGGTCATAACCCCGCCATTTTGGCTATTGTGCGAATTGGCTTGCAAGGTGAATACTTCAAGGATGGAAGAGAACCGGATCATGAAGCTTGCGATATTCTCTTCAACGGATTGTGCCCCGAAGAATTCAACAAAATCAGCCGCCTTGAAAATGCAAAGGAAATTTGGGATACTTTGGTTGATATGCACAAAGGTACCGAGTCCGTCAAGGAATCCAAATTGGATGTGCTTCAAAGTCAACTTGACAAGTTCAAAATGAAGGATGGTGAAGGAGTCGCCGAAATGTACTCTAGGCTTGCTCTCATCACAAATGAGATTGCCAGCTTAGGAAGCGAAGAGATGACCGACAAATTCATCATCAAGAAGATCCTAAGAGCATTGGATGGAAAATATGATGCTGTGCACACCTTGATCCAAATGATGCCCAACTACAAAGATCTCAAGCCAACGGAAGTCATTGGTAGAATTGTTGCTCATGAGATGTCACACAAGGACAAGGAAGAGCTCCACAACTAGTCTAGTGGTGCTTATAAAGATTCATGTGATGCTCCTACAACATCAAGTGAGAAACAAGTCTTCAATGAAGAATTGAGCTTAATGGTGAAGAACTTCAACAAATTCTACAAGAATAGAAGCAAAGAGAGAAGTTCCAAGTCAAGGTCCTACAATGACAAAAGATCTTCTAGTCGTGATCACAATTGCTACAATTGTGGAAGACCCAGACACTACTCCAATGAGTGTACGGCTCCCTACAGGAAAAGAGAAGATTCACCCAAGAGGAGAAGTAAAAGAGATGAATCACCACCAAGAGAGAGAAGGAGTAGAGATGATCGTTATGAATGAAGACCCTCTCGTAGAAGCAAGGATTCGGAAAGGAAGGACAAGTCATCAAAGAGCTACACAAGACGAAGACATCAAGCTCATGTTGGTGAATGGGCATGCGGTTCTGACTCCGACAACTAGTCCGAGAGAAGTTATCACTCTGACTCCGAATATACTCAAGATGAAGGTGTTGCCGGTCTTGCACTTGTGTCATCTAACTCCTACGATATATTTGACTCACCAAATGAAGGAATTGGAGGATGCTTCATGGCTAAAGGCCCTAAGGTATCACACCCCGAGTATGTTGATTTCAATAGTGATGAAGATGATTTGCTAGGTGATGATGATTTACTTGTTGACAACACTAGTGATGAAAACTATGATGAAATTGCTATTAATCATGCTAATCAAGATGAAACGAATGACAATGATAAGAAGGAGATTGAGCGTCTAACTAAAGAACTAAACACTCTTAAGTTAGCTCATGAAACAACTCTAGAGGATCATCGAGAGCTTCTAAGAACTCATGAGAAGCTACGCTTCGAGAAGCTAAATTTAGAGCAAGAGCATGGGTTCCTAAAAGCAATCAATGATGATATTCGAAAGAAGAGTTCTTCTTACATTGCCAAGCATTTACTCTTGTCTACTTATATGTCACAAGTAAAATCTAGCAACAAGAGCAAGAAAGATTCTTCTTCTAGTAGTAACAATAATCATGTTAAATCCAATATTGTTGCTTCTAGTAGTTCTCTTGATTCCACTAATGATTCTCTTAGCCAAGTTACACTTGAGCAAGAAAATAGTTTATTGAAGGGAATTATAGAGAAAGGTGTTTACAAGAGCCTTGCCGGAAGTAAGCAATTTGAGGAAATTGTACACAAGCAAGGAAGGCACCGGAAGAATCAAGGTGTTGGTTTTGAACGGAAGTTCAATGCCAATGGAGTTGAGTGGGAAGAAGATCAATATCCCAAGATGAAGTTTGTTCCTCAACAAGAGAAGTATGACCCCACTTCTTTCAAGGGAACACAAGATCAAGATGATCTTCCACCACAAGACCACAAGCTAAAAGGCAAGGACAAGCTTCAAGAAAAGATTGATTCATTTGAAGAAGCTCCTAAGGCCATGGTCAAGTGGGTTCCCAAGACTACATCAAGTTCTACTTCATCAATTATGACTACAACTCCAAAGATTCCCATCAAGTTGATGTGGATCCCAAAGAAGAAGAACTAGAGAGTTCTTGAGGGTGACTCTGCCAACATACATCACTCATATTCATTTTGGCAAGGACAAGTGCAATCAACTTCCATATCTTGCACTAGTTCAAGGAGTCACAAACCCTCTTGTTGGTAAGACAAGGGACAAGGTAACCTAATGCTTTCATGGACATCATCATATGTGTGTTTCACTCTATGTCTATGGATATCCTTGTGTGTTCCTTGTGGGACTAACCCATGTAGGTATTGAAAGTGCAACTCACTCCCATGGATTGCTTCAAATGATCTACGTCAACATTGAGCATTCACATCTTCAACACCTACATGAAGTCATCATCGACACAACCCAAGGTTAGTTCATCCCTCTAAGCGGGGATATCACATCTAGGGGGAGCTTTGATCTAAGAATTGAGCTAAAGCAACTCTAATGATGTGAACACAACAATGCTTTATGTAAAAGTGGTAACCCCACTTGTGCTTAGACGATGAATATGACCTATGATCAAATGTTCTCATTTGACTCCTAAGTCAATATACTCATATATAGAAGACCTAGTCATCGCCAATTGCTTGATAGATGCTAGAATGTTTGTGCATGCTTTGCCATATGTTTTATTTGCCATCTTATTGTGTGAGCATGTTGGTTGCATAATTTTCTCCATTCGAGGACATCCATTTGATGTTTTGATAGTTTGGTTTTTCTTTTTGCCAAATGGATGGACAAGAATGCATAAGTACTCACTACAAAAAAAAGACACATCCGTGACATTTTGGGCCGAACGAATTTTTTTTCTGTCATGCTTATGACACTTCTATGACGATAATTGTGACAAAACCCGGTATCATCATAGATGTGGTGGGCTCCTACTTCTATAACAAAAAATGATGACAGAAAATGGGCTTTTCGTCCTGGGCGGGCCGGAGACGCACCTGCATGACATTCTTTGGGCCGTCCATGATGGAAAAAATCGTGGTAGAAGCGAGGGCGAGGAAAATTTCAGGGAGTTGCCTATTACGGTGGGTGGTCGGGGCCGAGTGATGCACGGAGGGATTGCGCATTTCTCTCGTACACGTACGCTCGTGGGTGCGATGCGTTGGGCTCTAACTGAACCTGAGCGAGGCGTTCGCCTACTGAACCCGAGCGATTGCACTGGCTACGCGTTACTGAACCCGAGTGATCGATCGATCCCTGGCTGTTAACTGAACACGATCGAGGGATTCCTTCGCTACTGACACTAACAGAAGCCGATCGAACTAGCTGCCTCTTGATGAACAGTGAACGTGGGGGTTGGTTGAACGAGTCGAGACGTACGTGGTTGGATGAACAGTTCCCGGTGGGGGTTGGATGAACAGGACCCCGTGGTAGTAGTAGTAGGCCGTTGCCGCTGGATGAACAGGACCCCGAGAGGAGGGCCTCCACAGCCGAGCTGGTTGGGGGTGGATGAACAGGACCCCGTGGAGGGCTGGTTGAACAGTAGCCGGTGGAGGGCTGGATGAACAGTAGCCCATGGATGAATAGTAGCTGGTGGAGGCAGGAGGAAGACGCGTGGATGAACAGTGCATGTGGAGGCTGAAGGAAGTCGACGGTGGGTGAACATTAACCCGTGGAGTCCCGTTTTGCGGTACGCCACACCTCTCCAATGAACAGGACTCCTGTTTCGACCGTAGCGCTACAACAGAAGTCTGTTTCCTCCGTTTTGCGATACGCCACACCCCTCCCGATGAACAGGGCCCCCGTTTCGACCGTAGCGCTCCAACACAAGTCCGTTTCCTCCGTTTTGCGGTACGCCACACACCTCCCGATGAACAGGACCCCCGTTTCGACCGTAGCCGGTCAAACAAAAGGCCGTTTCCTCCGTACTGCGGTATGCCAGACCCCGTTTTGGCTGTTCCGTCCAAGCCGGTTGGCTCTCATTGAACAGGACGCATTCCGACCCATTCTGTTGCCTCCCGATGAATAGGACGTTGTTTCTCCGTTCTGACCCAGCCGGTTGGCTGCCCGATGAACAGGACGCCGTTGCTGCCGTCCGTTGCCTCTCCATGTACACGAGCCCTAGCCGTACGTATGCGCGAGTAGGCGTTCGAGACCCCGCCCGTATGTACGTACGTGGTCGTATTTTTTGGCATGTGGTTGTACATACGTGTACATGGTTTAGAAGGGACTACCTGAACTGCTACGTCGGGGACTGTACTACTACACGTGCCGCTGCTTGCTCGGCCATGGTTCATCGTTGCATAGAGACCGATCGACCAGTATGTACGTACACGTTCGCGACAACGCTACGTACGCTTCGACCAGGTGGGTCCCGGCTGTCAGGGAGGATAAGGAGGCACTTCCTTGCGTGCGAAGTTATTGATGGCGGGTCCGAGCCGTCAGGGGGAGGATTCATTTTTTCGCGCCTAATATGGAGGCACTTCCTTCCGTGCGAAGATGTAGCTGGTGGGTCCATATATCAGCCTCACCGTATACACTACTCTTCCGATGGCTGTCGTTCGTTGACCATGTTGACCACGCCGTGCGGACAGCACCCAGGCGGTGGACGACGGCGAGGCCTAGGAAGGGAACGACGCTGAGCCAGGGAAAACGAGGCAGGTGGATGCCCACGCAGAGGGGAGTACGAGGGTTCACTGGTTTGGCTGCGGTGTAAGGCTGTCCTCGCTGGAGAATAACAGGGGGTATGGGTGAGTAGAGGGAAGGCCTGGCCAGTAGTAGTATGGTCGGGGGGTGAGGCCTGCGTGGCTGCACAGCCGGCCACGGGAGGCTGGAGCAGGCGGTACGTCGGGCGCAGGTTTGGGCGGCTGGAGCAAGAAGACCAGAGGTTGAAGACGCAGCTTGGCCGTTGGATTAACATCCAACGGTCAGTGCAGCTAGAATCATTTATTGACTAAATTGACAAAGACTTGCGTACGCGTTAACTTAGTAGGCCCACAAGTCAGCCTCCAAATCTGGTGGGTCCCAGCTAGTAGGGGGAATGAAAAAAAAATTGCGTAATAAGGTGGCACTTCCTTGCGTGCGAAGATGTTTTCTGGTTTTTTTAATTTCTTCTTTTTCGAGTTAGAATAAAAAGAAAACAATTTAGCATCTTCGATACAATCTATATTTTCACGAAAAGGATCATAATAAAGCTGGTGGGTCCCAGCTGTCAGGGAGAGGAAACTTTTTATTTCCGCGTAATAAAGGAAGCACTTCCTTGCGTGCGAAGATGTAGCTGGTGGGTCAAACCTGTCAGGGGGAGAAATTATTTGTTTTCGCATAATATGGGGGCACTTGCTGCGTGCGGCCATGGGCCATGTGGGTCCCTACTGTCAGCCACAGCACGTACATACCTCATCCGATGGCTGTCGTTTGTTGACAAAGTTGACCACGCCATGCCGAGAGAACCAACGCAGTGAACGATGGCGAGTCCTACGAAGGGAACGACTCGGAGCTGGCGAAGACACAGCAGTGGATGCCCACGCGGAGGGGAGTACGAGGGTTCACTGGTTCGGCTACGGTGTGAGGCTGCCGTCGCCGGAGAAGAACAGGAGATGTTGGTGAGTAGAGGAATATTCTGGACGGCGTTTGGGAGTAGGGTGGGCCGGTGAAGCCTGCGCGGCAGCACAGCCAGCCACGAGAGGCGGTAGCAGGCGGTACCGCCGGCGGTGGTATGGGCGGCTGAAGCAAGAATATCCGACATTGAAGAAGCACTACAGTCGTTGGATGGACATCCAACGGCCACTGCTGCTAGAATCGTGTCTTGACTATAAGTTGACAAAGCCTTCCGTATGCCTTAGTAGGCCCACAAGCCTTCCGTACGCATCACAAACTATAATTCTAAAAAAAATAGTAGGCCCACAAGTGAGCATCACATCTGTGGCAGAGAACATATAGCCCATTTGCGATTTGTAATAATGTACAACCCATTTTTGAATTCTAATGGAATTTACTACAACCCATTTATAGTCTGTTAAAATTACAGCCCATTTTCTAGCCAGGACAACAATTAATAATTTCAACCAACCTCTCAAAACAGAATTCAACCAAAAATCCCACATTTTGATGGGATCCGAAATATTTTTATCCTGAAATTTTGAGTCAGATTAAATATAATTTCAAAATGAATTTGTATTAGGTAAAAATCTAACAAAATATTGCGCGCGCAATAAGTAACGAAATTAAAATTTCCAAATTCAAAAAATAATATTTTTGAAACTAATTACCTGTTTGGTGTGTTTTTCTATATTTACAGCCCAGTTTTTTTTAATTACATCCCATTTATTATTTATTAAAGCCCATTTTCTTGTTAGGCCTAATGCATCCCTCCTAGGAAAGATTTACAGCCCAGCGGGGCGGCGAATAACAAGTTGACCTAGGTTGGGTATTCCGCAAAAAAAGTATAGCTGGGCTAGCTATTTTCACCTTGAAAAAATAATATCTGTTCTGGATATTTGGTCGACATAAAATAATAGCCTGGGCTAGACGGGACACAGCCCGCCCAGTTGATACCCTGCTCCTCTGAACAACAACAAAAACATCACTCAAGAAAAACTGCGCTTATACCTAAAAAAAGAAATACTGCTCGAGCTGCTGGGTCCCAGCTGTCGGCCGCTCCTTGTGCAATTCTCTCGTTTATTGACTATATAGGTTGACGATGGTGTGGGACCGTGATGTCAGGAAACCAGGAGGAAGCAAAAAAAATTATAGTTGTATATAATAAGGAGGAACTTGCGTACGTACGGCTATGGCCCTGGTGGGTCCCTACTGTCATCCTCTCCAAGTAAAGTCATGTCCTGATTCCTCATGTTCGTTGACCATGTTGACAATGCTCGGTGCCACGGCGAGTCCAACAACTCGAAGGACGACGGAGAGGGCCTCGCGGGCCCTACGGATGGTCTGATACAGCGCCCGCTGCTCATTCAGGAAGCCAGGATCATCAGACACCTATGAGCACCTTCGAGAGACTGAGCCGGCATGAAACGGTAAGGCCGCGCTTGGGAGCTCTGGATTGTTTCACACCTGTATTAAGATACAAGTGTAATTTACTCATCACCGGAAACAACGCGTAAAATAGAGGCGTAATGAAACCGACGGCCCGAGGTCTGTAATGAAAACCAGCGAGTTACGCGTGTAATTTGAGAGTCCAGTGTATATTTTACGAGTCGAAATCGACCAACCAAGCGCTTCGCCCAAGACCATCTGCTTTTATTTACAAGCGTCAGTTTTACAAGCGATTTTGGTTGGAAAACGACGATCCAATCACGGCCTAAGATGATGAGTTGGTCGGAAGATCATATGGTTTCACCTCTAACCTACCCGAGTTGTCGTATAGGCTATGAATGAAACATAAGACGATGAACTTCTTAAGCACAGAAACAACAGAAGAGGATGATCTTCTTAACATGCAAATCACTGGCATTAGATCAACATGCAAAACAATATGAAGCATTATTCTCAGGAAGCACGGTGAACAACTCGTGATGCCGCATGCCACAGCATTCCAAGCTCAACTTTGCAATCAAACTCACAAGGCCTGGCATTACATCGACAACATTCAGAACAAACTCTTAAAATCCCTTACATAAGTCAACAATCATGTGACTATGCATCTCAGCAGAGTAAATATTTACTTATGAACTAAACACAGGAATAGGAAAAAACGATCGACGCTGCTCACAGCAAAGGGCGTCCCACTCAAAAATATCAAATGCATGTCTTCTCGCTAACATCAATGAGCAAAATTTGAGAAGGTTTTCCAATTCCAATATATTAAACTAATGTCTTCTTGCTAACATCAATGATTAAACTTTGACAAGCTTTTCCCATTCAAAATATGGAATGCCTATGATTGAGGAACGGGCAGGGTTTGTCATCAGTTTGCACATTGAAATGGCACATGGAGCCGGATTAACCAGCGTATCTTTTTGTGCAGTTCAACTGAAATCAAACAATGTCTTCTGTAGCATGGTGGATTTCGTATTTATATGCTGCAAGAAAACAAAGACACATCAGCACACACATGAATATTGGCCCCAGTGTCAACCCACCAATCGGTGGACTGACAAACTGAAAGTACGGTAAACAGATTACCATACCCAGATGCCCCATCATTGTTGCTTAGAGTGACATTGACAGACTTGGAGTCCTGTCCTGGCTTCTTGTACTTGTTTGGGCACTTGTTTGCCCAGTGTTCCTCTGAACCACAAGTAAAGCAGCCATCTCTCTTTTTGTCTTTCTTCTTACCCTTCTTAAAGGTAGTATTCTGCTGGACAGAGTTATTTCCCTTGAACTTGTGGGAATTCTTCTGCCTTGAAGACGTTGGTAGCTCCATTCAGACGGGCATGGTTTGTCATCAGTTTGCACATTGAAATGGCACATGGAGCCGGATTAACCAGCGTATCTTTTTTGTGCAGTTCCACTGAAATCAAACAATGTCTTGCGTATCATGGTGGATTTCGTATTTATATGTTGCAAGGCATTGAACACGTTGGCAGCTCCATTCAAGTAGATAGTCCGGTGGCTCAAGGTGACGACGAATGATTAGAGAACCATTCGATGTATTGTGCATGATGAAGTATTATGGAGGACACGACCCATCTGAACATTTTGTGCAGTTCCACTAAAATCTAGCTGAGCATCCCTGTCTGCATAAATACAGAAAAAGCGTGATGAATATAATAGTGGTACTAGTTGATTAAACATACGCTGACAACTATAATCATCTTCATTATCTTAACAGGAAAAGATAACAATACAATAGCTTCAATTAAACATTTATTCAAAACAATACAACAATATAAGTAGCACAACATAACAAAGCACAATCATGTGGATGAAGGCCGATACTGACCTCGTTTGTTACAGATGCGTCGGCCACTGACTTGGTCATACCTTTCCTTGTGGAGTGAATTTTGCACTCCACGTGCTGTTGAGTTTCCCATGTTCTCTGCGGACTAGTGATGTCACCAGCGTCTACTAATACTCTGTAAAGCTTCTCGATCATTCCTTGTGTAATGTAGCGCAAACACTGACTGCTTCTTTCTGCAAAGTGGAAAGACCAACTGGGCCCAATAATGCAACACTTTGCCTTAAACACATTGGCTCCTTTTGTGCAATTCAACTAAAATCAAAGTCGAAATAGAATCGAGCAGAAGTTTTGATATCCCTGTATGCAACAATAGGTACTAAGAAATAACGGTTGATGACTTATACTCCTAGAAGAAAAAACATCTACCTTATCTTAATGGGAAACAAAGCAGGACAGTAGCAATTCTCAAAAAGTGTGATTCATTCATATGAACTTAGACATTATCTTAACAATACCTTGTTTCAACATGTATAAATAACGACAAAGCAGAAAAGTACCATTCCTAAAACAATGCAACTGATTCATATTAACAGAGACATTATCTTAACAATACCATGGTTAAACATGTAGAAAGAACTACAAAGCAGGGTAGTACCATTTGTAAAACACTGTAACTGATATATAATAACAGAGACATTATCTCAACAATACATTTCTTAAACATGTACTCCCGCCGATCCCTAATAGAAATGGTACTCCCGCCAATCCCTAACAAGTGTTGCAGTTTTGAACTAAGATTCAGTAGTTAATTCTAAGAGTGGCATTGCTTAATTTTACCAGTGGCATTAGATTAACAAAAAGCATAAACAGTTCCAGGGGAGAGTGGGTGCAACAGCACCATGTGCTTCCATCTACTTATAAAGGGGTTGATGCAGAGTTTGTTGTAACAAAGCAACAAGCATCATGTCTGGGTTGGTCCCATTTTTGTTCACTACTTAATGGGAAAAGACAGCAATACAATAGCTTCAATTCAACATTTATTTAAAACAGTACCAATACAAGTAGCACAGCATCTCAATGCACACTGCACAACCATGTGGATGAATGCCTGCACTAACCTTTCATGAGGCGGACAAGATAAAATACGAATCTACCAACAGGAATAGGAAATCCAATCTCGTTTTGTGCAGTTCCACTGAAATCAAGCAAAGTTGCCGGTGTGACATTTAAGTTCGCTATAGCAACAAGTTGAATAGATATCCCTGTTTTAACAGAGGCAAAAAAGGAAACAATTACTGGCCAATAAAGGAGGATGAAACATACGGCGACAAAAAGAAGCATCTAACTTATCTTGATGGAAAACAAAGTAGGACAGTAGCATTTCTAAAACGGTTGCATTGATTCATATTAATAGAGACATTCTCTTAAAACAACATTGGTTAAAAATGTAATTTACTTTTAACAGTGGCATTGCTTCAATTTTCTAGCGGCATTCTTAGATTAACAACAGCAAAATAGTTGTATGGGACATGGGACATGGGACATGCCAGCACCATGTGCGTCCACACGTATAAATGGGTGATGCAGAGTATGTTACCAAGCAGCATATCTGTGTTGGTCCCATATTTGTTCTCTTTGAATCTTTTCGACCAACAAAGCGGCTGGATAGCCAGTCTATACTACTTTCCCTCCCTCCTTTCCTCATTGAACCACGTCCTAGATCCATGCTCCACCCCACCCCACCCTTCTTTCCTCTTTGAACCAAGACCTAGATTCGAATACAGAATCGAAAAAGATCCGCATGCAGCTAGAGCAATGATGGTTTCAAAGAAAGTTATAGCTTAGGGTCGTCGGGATGTGGCTAGGCGTGCGGCGGGAGGCCGGATCTGCCCACACTATGTACGGCAGCGAGGAAGAAGGGGTCGGTGGCCCTCCTGCACAGGCGCTGGGTGAAAGAGAATAGCACAGCCAGCAGTGGATTGCCTCCCTCGCCGAAGGCGACAGAGTGAACGTTGTACCTCCTCCCCTTCCCGGTGCGACGGGATCCGGACGGCTCCTTCACCAGTTGTGAGGGGGGAGAGAGAGACAAAGGCCAACGTAGTCTTGTTTAGATCTGGTGAAGAGGGTGAGAGACTGTGAATATAGCAAACCCTAGCAAAGGAACGCTGAGCCTCTAGCGTGTATATATATATGTAGTGCGGCGAGAGTGTGGAGAGTGCAAACCCTAGCGAACAAGCGCTGAGGCTCCAGCTTATATAGTACTTATATAGTACTCATGTATACTACTAATATGTAGTGGAGTGGTTTTCTTTTTCTCTCCATAACAATCGTTTTAAATTGTGTAAGTACGAAACGAAACTCTTTATTTAATGTACCAGTGAAGAAAACTACTTACGATCAACTAACGATCCACGCGTCCTGGTCGCACTTCCTATCCTTCACGTGCGGTACACTACCCTCTGTTAAGTGAACAACCACACACGCGCCAAATTATCGGAAAGGTGTGAGAGTGTGTACAAATAAAGAATTTTAATTTCAATTATCGGAAAGGTTTGAGAGTATGTACAGTTTGCCCTCTCTCAATAATTATGGTTTGTTGTGTTCGGCCTAAACTTGGTCAAACTTTACAAAGTTTGACTTCAGTCAAATCTAATATGCAGAGTAAATAAAAACGAAGGGCTACTACGTCCATCCGGGTTTTTAGTCCACACCATATTTTTAATCAAAGTCTGACCACATATTTAGTTAATAGCTGGACAAATAAAATTACAGGGGAGCTGAAGACAAAGTTGTGAGAAGGCTTAGAAATCAATACAAAACTTATGCTCTTAGTACCAATGTCGATGCTTCTTCGAGGAAACATTTGGTTCATAGCCAATTGTGTGATAAAATTGCACCAACGTGAAAGACGACTGCGTCTCCAACGCAACCAAGGTGAACTGATGAAGGATATCATCTTTGTGGGCAACAAGCAAAGAGCACTGATGGAAGACAGCTTGTTTTTCGTTGAAAATCGATCACCTTCACTAGCCGATGCAACCATGAGCATCGATAGGTCATCGTGGTGATGCATCATCCATTTGGCATCAAGTTTGGGTGAGGCACCAATGAAGTTCGACAAATCCTCACTGTGGTGTGTTTCTTCTCGGTAATCAAGCTCGAGGAAGGAAGAACCACGTGGCAGAGGACAGTGAGGCGGAACAACAATGGCCATCCAATTTTGTGCAGTTCCACTAAAATTGAGGAAGACATGCCCGGGTATGGAGATACGCATCGCTGTTTGCAAAAATATAAAAAAGGGATATAGTGTTGTTACTTTGTTTTGGCAGTGGTACAAGATTAATAGCGACATCTCAATTGTCAATAACAATTAATGAAAAGTACACCAACAAATAGAAGCATCATGATTATCTTGATGGGAACTAAACCAGGATACCCAAGAGAAAAAGCAAGACAGAAGCATTTATCGACGCCTCTGGATTGACATCAGCATTACTTAAAAGGGACGTCACTTTAACATGGGCATTGCTTCATTTAACCAGTGATAGTATTAGATTAGCAGCAGCAATAGGAGCATATGGACAATAACCGCACAACCACCATGTACTTTTTGTCGAAAAAACATGTATACCTCCACCCAGGCATAAACCAGGACAACTTTTCGAGTGGCCTTTCCTCTATAATAGTAAAAAAATAGGTGATGTTGGACCAGCCGACGAACCCTAGCTACTGTACATGGGGAGCTGGGGAGTAGTGGCATAGAAGAAAACCTGCATGCAGCGACCTGGGGAGCTGGACCAGTACAATGAAGCACGAAATCCAAAAGAAGTTATACCTCAGGTGGGCGAGATGTCGCTTAGGCGGGCGGGTGGGATCTGCCCACATGACAGCAGCGAACAAGGGCGCGGAGGACCTTCATCCGCGCCAGCGCTGGCTCAGAGAGGACGGTGCGCATCGGCTTCCTCCATCACCGACGGCGACAACGTCAATGCTGCACCTCCTCACGTCCCGCAGCGGACGGGATTCGGCCGGATCTGTGACCACCGATGAGGAGAGAGATAGAGTGGACACTGTCGTCTTGTTTAGATATGGAGAGGGTGAGAGAGCGAGATGCAAGAAACCCTATCAAACAAGAGGCTATATATACAATGCAGTAAAAAAAATCTCCATAGCAGTGGTTTTAAATAGAATACGCATGTTCCCCGAAAAAAGAAATGAAAACTAGCGGACAAATCTTTTTTTAACGTACCAAGAAAGAAAACTCGATCAAAAACACGCCCCCGCTTCTAGGTCGCAGTTTGTATCGCTCACGTGTGGTCTCCGACCCTCCATTATTAAGTAAACAAATTAAAGGGTCAAATTATTACGCACGTAAGCTGCCTCTTCTTGTACAAATGCGCTCCATCGTGTACTCGCGGGTATCTCGGAGGCAGAGTGAGTGCATGTACATTTCTTCTTGTACGTCGTACTCCATTTATCTCACTTCATATTGTTTCCCACTCCTATGATATTCCTATCCTACTCCCTCCGTCTAGGTGTGTAAGTCACCTTACGAAAACCAAATAATCCCAAAACACTTAGGCACGGTACATTAACTCCCTCCTTGTTTCTTGTTTGGTGACATATCAACTAATAAGAGATGTGGGCCGTGCATGCTTTTAATGACTTGAGACTAACAAACATGACATGCAGTGATTAGTTCATTGCATGCAATGCTATTAATTAGCAAAAAGACATTAAGTTCTCTCGTTTTACCCTTCGTCTTGGTCGCGGTGCACAACCTAAGATGACTTATACACCTAGACGGAGGGAGTAGGAACAAAACGAGGCGGTACTAAGTTTGTTTGTGTGTAGAGAGAACGAGACATCGATGGTGTGTACAAGTAGTCGCGAGAGTCGTCGCGCACACACACATAGACATAGGCATGCATATCCATGTTTACGTAAAATTCCATCTCCATCTCCATCTCCATCTCCAATCATATTTGTCCAACTGGCATATTATTTACGTTATTAATTATATACACAGCAATATTTACGTACATCATCTCTTGTTTGCAGGCGTCCGGACCGCTGCCACGCCCGCTCCTGACCGCCCTGGCCAACCCGAACCCTCTTCATCACCCGTGCGTGCTTCCCGCCCGAAACGGTCAGTGCCGCATTCATGCCCGGCCAGAGTGGACACGACCTCTCACTAGCGCCGGCATTGAGGCGGCCCGCCGGCCGAGAGAGCGCCGCACACGCCGCTTCCCGATGAACGTGACTGCTCCACGTTCAAAGGTTGCCACGGCCGGCCACAACATGCATGTAAAAAGTTCTTGGGAGTCCGTGCTACAGCTAGTTGTCCTCCCCCTCCTCGTCAATCTCTTCCCATAGTGCTAGTACTCCATGTGCTAGTACTCCATGGCGCGATCCATGCGGGAAAGTTATCGTATACTCGGTTTGCGGTGAGTGGCATGCCGAGCGACCGTGTGGGGTGGAGCCGTGGAGGAGGGTGAGACACGAACGCGACAGACATGATTTAAACGTTGGTTTTGCTCGATGGCGCGATCCAACGAAACGAAATGTTGGTTTCCAAAATAATATTGTACTACATGAGAGAGATAGAGTGATGGTTTGCTTCTTCCGTCCAATAACTATACCGGGTCTATGTGATTTGGCGGCTCATTGGTCACTATTACTGCGGCGGTAGAGCGTCGTAGAGTGCCTGTACTCTTATTTATTTATTCTGTGATAAAACTAACTTTCTCCACTCTTACACCGGAGGAGTACGAAACACGGCAGCCCAGTGACTACATGGCCCACCTCCCACTATCACCATATTCCTTGGACATCGTGCGACACCTCCAGTCCTTTTTTCTTTGCATAGTAGTACATTTTACCACATGACCCACCATACAATCTCACATACTAGCTCCATCCCCTATGTAATTAATGCATGATGCTTGTATATGATACTCCCCACTATGAGTAGCCTTATACGCATACAAAAAAGGACCGGAGGGAGTACGAAGCTTTATGATTTTGTTTCATGTATGTATCCTGACTCCAAGGTTGCCCCATTACAACATTCCATGAAATACAAAGGAAAACTAACACGCATGCTGATGCATCTCAATGATTCACAAATCATAGCCAATATTTACTTCATAACTAAAGACAAAAGTTGTGAGAGTGTGTACAAAAAAACTACTGATGGGGTCACTACGACGTAAACCCTAAACAGGATTTAATTTCCTGGCTAGGTAGAACCTGTCGAAGGAAAGACGGCGGCCACCCTCGGATCATACGATGCTTTTGTGCAGTTCCACTAAAATTGAGCTGAGCATCCCTGTTGGCAAAGATATTGAAGAAGTGTGATTAGAATAATAGTACTGGCACTAGTTCATGAGACATAAACTCATCACAAATAGAAGCCGGTAGAAGTAGAGAAAGATCCACATGGAGATGGAGCTACGTGGGGAGCTGCGGCAGTGGAGCAAGCCGGCTCCAAAAGGAAGTTGTACCTGGGACGTCGGGCTGTAGCTAGAAGGGCGGTTGGGAGGCGGCATCAGCCCATGCCACGAGGACCCCCGATCGGGACGCACAGACAGTGGGTTTTCTCCCTCGCCGCTGTCGGCCGCGTCTACACAGAACATCATCCCCTTCCCCCAGCAGCGGGATCAGGCCGGATCTGTGACCAGCGGTGTGGCCAACGTCATTCTATGCTTGTGAAGAGAGCAACCCAAGCAAACAGGCTTGTAGCTTAGGCTCCTGCTAGTATATATATAGTGGAGCGGTTTTCTTTTTCTCTCCATATCAACCATTTTATATTGCGTACGTGTCATTGAAGAGTGAAATGATGGTTGCTTCTTCTGACTAACTTACTGTCTGATTTGACTGCTCCTGAGTGGCCCCTACACTACTCCCCCTACATGTATGACCGTTCCTGAGTCTCACTTGTACTTATCTCTATTTTCTTGCATGACACGTAGATAGGATGCAGATAGAGGAATTTTGTTACTGCACGTTGTTACGTAGTACTACTAGTACCTACTCCCTCCTTCCAGTTCACTACTAGTACTCCCTCCGTCCTGGCTTATTAGTCCCCTTTGTACTCAATTCATGGGCTCATTTTCCTCAAGAAATTGTCTTTACCAATGTATTAATATCGGGAATGCATGCGTGAACAACGAATGATTAAACCTTGCATGCAACGTTTTGACAAAGCATTGACTTATGAACATGTGAATGTGAGGGACTACAACCTCGTGCATGCATGCAACAGTCACACGTACACATGGACGCAAAAACGCGCGCGACGCCGGCCCTCCACTATGTGCCGATGCCACATTTCTGAAAAAGCGAGTCACGTACATGCAGATGCCAGTTGAACTTTTTTTAGCACCGGTCACACAGTGTAGGAGATTTGGCATCGATGCCAGCTTGGGCCCAGGCACATATAAACTAATAATAAATTACCCAATGACCAGTGTCTTGGGCTGTTGGTTCTAGTAAGAAAGGACAGTGTCGTGCTTACTTTACTAGCTCAACAAATTTGGCATTGGAGCAAGTAGAAGCATCGATGCCTAGAATTTTTTACTTGGCATCGGGCTGGACAATGTAGGGCACCAGTGCCAAATGTCAAAAAGCAAATTTGGCACCAGTTTTGGCCTACATAGTGGAAGGCATGCATGCATGTCCGAGCACACGACAGAACACACACGATCACGCTCAAGTACTCAACCTACACCTGCATGCACACACATACTCAGCCAGGGTGAGCTAGTGACCGTATAAACACCGGAAAATGTATATATTGACCGCAATGAGCGTATTATGAAGTCCACTGACTGTATTTTTACAAATATATAGTGAAAGACAGTGTATTTATCTCGTTTCAAATTAAGCCATATTAACCGGAAAGGAGGCAGTATGGACTAGCATTACTTTGCTGTGTCCCGTCAACTTGCCGAACGAGGAGAAGCTTGCAGGACGGGAGAAGCTTGCGTGCGATGGCTCGCAGGACAAGGAGAAACTTTTGACTAATGCAAGCTCTCCCTCGCTCAGGTGGTGGATGTGCAACAGTTAATTCGGTGTCAGATTGCCAGAAGCATACACTGTACTAGTACTACCATTATTGTTCGACTTCCCGAAGAGGCGAACAGCCAAGCGCAAAGTTTACTACTCTGAGTACTAGTATTACGTAGTACTACTAGTACTCGTACTATATAGGTATGTACTACTAGGAACCGGATGGTGGAGCGTCTGCACTCTTATTTTATTTTAATCTGTGATAAAGCAATCTTCAACACATTTGGTTCTCTTCGAGGGTTCTCGTATGTGATAATGGAAGTTGATTGCATGGAACACTCGCCACAATTCTCGCTTAATTCTGGCTCCTATCCTGTTAGAAATAGGAGCGCTCGGTAATATTTTCTCTTTTTTTGTTATTCAGCATGTAAACAGGTCAGCAAACCTTGCGGCGTATCTTTGTGCGATCCGTGCTTGCTGCACTTTGAATGTGACTGAGAGCTGGCTTGATGAAACACCTCGCTTCCTTCTTCTTTTTTTGCGGGCTACCTTGCTTCCTAGTGACCAGTCTCTTGGCTGATCATCCTAAGAATGCTTATGTATGAATAAAGCTCTCTCATTTACCCACAAAAAAGATTAAGCCATATTAACCGGAAAGGAGGGAGTATGGACTAGCACTACTTTTTGGTGTGTCCCGTCAACTCACAGAACGAGGAGAAGCTTCGAGGACAAGGTGAAGCTCGCTTACGCCCTCTCCATCTACCTCAAGCCTGGTGGCTCGCAGGACGACGAGAAGCTTTTGACTAATGCAACCTACCCTCGCCCAGGCGGTGGACGTGCAGCAGTTCATTCGGTGTCAGATTGCCAGAGGCATACACTGTAGTACCATCATTGTTCGACTTCCCGAAGAGGCGAAGAGCCAAGCGCAAGGTTTAGTAGTACGAGTAGTACTACTACTAGTATACAGGTACTAGGAACCGCATGGTGGAGCATCTGTACTCTTATTTTATTTTAATCTCTGATAAAGTACACATTTATTTGGGAGAAGTGCGGAAAACGGCAGCCCAATAGTACTATTATAAAACATCGAACATGTAATGATGATATCGATCAACCATGCTCGAATATATCTTGGCCTCCGTGCGAGCCCGTCTGTGTGTTCTCGCTCCTCGTCTCTCTCAAGGAACGGCGGTTTGGCCATTTTTCCGGCAATTGAGATCGGTTTGCTCACACTCCAGTCCCACATGTCAGTGATATGCCAAGAGGAAGTGCGTTGACCGACTGGCCATACGCGTACTTGGTCTTGCACCTTCATACTACTCTCTCCGTCATAGTTTACAGGGCGCGCTTCATTCTCATGCATTTCTCTCCATGCATTTCCACCACCAGAGAGATTTTAGAAGCGTTTGGTTTAATGCTCAATTAATTAGGGCATGGTAACCGCAATCAAGTCCACAATTTTCTCTCGATGTACTCCGGGTAGTGGAGTGGAGTAAGTGCATGCATGTGTGTACCCGGGGTGGAAGCACTGCATGCATGTGTGTACGCATTATTTCCTCTAGTAATAGACGCCATGCTATAACTACCAATGCTATTTTTCAGGCGATCGCTAGTCACCTTGGTCCCAGAGATTGTTGAAGTGCGCTCTATAAACAGTGACGGAGGGAGTAGTATGAGCGGATTCAAAGAAGAGTGTATTAAGGGTTGCTTCTTCCGAGCAACTTACAGTGCGAAAGGTGGGGCTTATGATTTGACTGCTCATTACTCACTATTAGTGCGGCGCAACGACCGGGCTGAGTCTCCCATGCGGTTGTGCACTATTCCCTCCATTCTTAAATATTTGTCTTTCTAGAGATTTCAATGAGTGACTACATACGAAGCAAAATGATTGAATCTACACTCTAAAATATGTACATTTGAAATTTCTAAAAAGACAAATATTTAGGAACGGAGGGAGTATAATTTTGTGCATGGCACATGGACCCGGATGCTGAAGAGGCTTGTGGCAATGCTATCAAGCTTCCAGCATTTGTTTACATAATTGACGTACTATACAAATAATTTTCCAGCGACGTGAAATTGTACAATGCTCTGAGCTTTCAGCTTTTGTTTCGTGTGTCTTGCCATCCATCCTTTTGGAAAAAATAAAAAACTAACTTCCTTGCTAATGCATCTCAATGATTAGCAGATCAGAGCTAATATTTACATCACAACTGAAGAAAAAGTTGTGAGAAGGTGTTAAATTAAAATTGATCCATGCTTTCATTGGCAGCAACTTCCCCCCAGCTCTGTCTAAATCAATAAGGCATGTTGGGAAAAAAAGTAGCTGTCAGGAGCATGCAACATTCCGATTATTTTGTGCAGTTCCACTAAAATAGAGCTGAGCGTCCCTGTTCCAAAGATATTAAGTGTGATTACAGTAATAGAGGACTGTTGATGAAACAATAAACACACAAATAGAAGCCGGTCACCTTTGCAGTCTCTCTTAAGACTAACTAGTTGGAGAAGATTAAGCAAATAGTTGGAGAAGATTAGGCTCGGAGTTGGATGAGGAGGATAGAGCAAAACCAATCTCCCTTTGTGCAGTCGCACTGAAATGTAGAGACGTTGCCCGTGTGACATTTTAGTACAACTGCACAAAACACTCTTAAGAAAAAAGTGATTTGTGCAGTTCACCAAAAGGTCGCAATAGCAACGAGGTGAAATGGATAGCCCTGTTTGCAAAAAAGAGGTAGAAAGGAAACAATTACTGGCCAATAATAGTTGATGACAGATACGACGACAAAAAAGAAGCATATTCCTTGTCCTAAGGGAAGATAACAACACAATTGTGTTTATCTAAAACGGTGTGAGGACGAGATTGCAATATGGAAAGGACCCCGGATGAGCTACGTTTTGGGCAAAGAACTAGGGAAGATCCACATGCAAGATTTTCCACATGCAGCGACGTGGGAAGATGGGCAGTGGAGCAAGGCCGGAGGGCATACCTGGGGGTCGTCGGGATGTAACTAGGAGGGCAGCGGCGGGCGGGATCTGCCCATACTGCGGCAGCGAGCAAGTGGCGTAGGCCCTACCATGCCGGAGCTTGGTCAGAGAGAACGGCGGGTACCGCAGATCGGGACGTGCTGCCTCGGCGCCGTTGAATGGAGAAACGATGCACATCCTCCCTTTCCGCCGGCAGACGGGATGCGGCCGGATCAGTGACCAACGGTGAGAGAGAGAGAGAGGCCACCGCCGCCTTGTGTGAGATACTCTGAAGAGAGACAAACCCCGGCAGGCAAGCTCCATTGTATATAGTGGAGCAGACTACCTTTTTCTCCATAAAAATCATTTTATATTCTGTGTACGTGCCATTGAGCGATATAACTTTATTTAAAAAATAACGCGCCAACGCATCAAGTCGAACTTTGTTTCGTGCACGCGTGGTACACGACCTCCGTAGGTAAACAACCGCTACACGCGCTCAAATTAGCACGTGGGCTGCCATTTCGTACAGAAATGAGCTCCACCGTGTACCCACGCGGGTGTGGCTGGGCACGAAGCGTGAGTACGTGCACCTATTCTCTTCGTGTACGTACACCATCTACATGGGTTTGTGTGAGAGAGATACAAACATAGAGAGATATAGTGTGTGGGTTCGTGAGTGTTTTTTTTCGGGGGGGGGGGGCTTGAGAGATAGACAGGGAATATGTGCCGATGATATTTCAATCAAAAAATGTAACATATGCAATGTGTGTGAAACAGAGGCCTGGATATATCATATATATAGAGGGGGCGATCCACGAGAAGAGAGTGGAGGTATCATCGGCGTGAGGTATCCATAGAATCGAAGAGAGGAGGATGATGTGTGTGTGTGTGCGCGTGATCGATTAAGAGTGCCATCGAATTTGTGTGTGCCCACGTCAAAGATATGGGGTGGCTGGCCTACTGGAATGTGAGAGGGGACAGGTGCAGTTTGTCTCTGTGGCATGGATACCTACCTACAGCGCTGACTATCGGTGTGTGTGGGGGTGGGGGTGGGGGGGGGCTTGAGAGATAGACAGGGAATATGTGTCGATGATATTTCAATCAAAAAATGTAACATATGCAATGTGTGTGAAACAGAGGCCTGGATATATCATATATATAGAGGGGGCGATCCACGAGAAGAGAGTGGAGGTATCATCGGCGTGAGGTATCCATAGAATCGAAGAGAGGGATGATGTGTGTGTGTGCGCATGATCGATAAAGAGTGACATCGAATTTGTGTGTGCCCACGTCAAAGATATGGGGTGGCTGGCCTACTGGAATGTGAGAGGGGACAGGTGCAGTTTGTCTCTGTGGCATGGATACCTACCTACAGCGCTCGACTATCGGTGTGTGTGGGGGGTGGGGGGGGGGGGCAAAGACCTAACTATAGAGGTACAATGGCTGGTATATGCGTGGAGGAGGAGAGAGACCTAGCTTATCTATTGAGGGAGATCGATCGGCATCCATGCATATGTGTAGGAGAGGAATAGGTTGGGAGAGAGACAGAGCTAGAGTGTTGGAGGGGTTGGTGGTGGAGTTGCTTCTCACAAATGGTGGGAGAGGCTTGCTAGACAAACGGAGGGCACGCCTGCAATATCAATAAGAGAGGGGATGCCTGCCTGTCTATGCATGTGCGTGTGAGAGATGGGTCAGGAGGCGTGCACGAATGATGAGGGGGGATGATATGGCTGTGGTAAGCAGACGTAACTACATAGGAAGATCAATCATCCTTTTGTCGGAAAAAGGAGAGACATAACTTGTGAGGTACGTCGATCGATGCGTGGGGAAAAAAGTTAAAGTCAACCTAGGTATATGTAGGGAGATCAATCGGTATACATGCATGTATGTGTTAGAAGCAAATAAGGCCCGGAGAGAAGGATAGAGAGAGAGGGATGTAGCTAGGAGGTGGTGCAAGAGGCATACTGTATCGAGGGGGAAGGAGTGTGCGAGTACGAGATCGATGAAAAGAGGGGCGGAAGTGAGGCATGGACGGCGAGAAGAGAAGAGGGAAAGCTTGTGTTTGTGGTAGGCACACCTGGCTAGAGAGGCATATTGATCGGTGTGTGCTGGAAAGAAGGAGCTGGGGGGCCTACACACGCCGTGGGTGAACGACCTAAAGTGAAAAGACGAATTTGCGCGATGGAGCTAGAGAATGCCGAGGGAGGGTGAGAGGGAGGCGGGCGTGTGCATGCACGAGAGAAAGTTAGCGCTAGCTACAAAGATAAGAGGATTGTGTGGGTGTAAAAGACGAATAGAGATCATAATTCATTATAAAAGTGAATTCGGATATTTGAAGAATTTATCATAGTGTTTTAAACCGACGCATGCGTGAATATATATAACGATGATACGCATGGTGTGGTTATGAACATGTTATACTGTATATAATATATTTTATCTACTCTTATAAAAAACAGAGTTGGTAATGATGGTGTGCCTGCCATCCTGCAATATAGGCCGTCCGATTTATATCTGACGGATAGGAAGGAAACTATGGCAATTTTGCAAAAAGATACCCACACCCCTCTTCACATTTGCAAATAAGGCCTTCCCTCGTTCATCCTTTTCTCTCACAAGATAAACTACTCATACAAATGCATCTTGATGTTACGTGCAACGCACGGGCATCTTGCTAGTATATAAAAAAACAAAGTTGGTGATGATGGTGTGCCAGCCATCCTGCAATATAGGCCGTCCGATTTATATCTGACGGATAGGAAGGAAACTATGGCAATTTTGCAAAAAGATACCCACACCCCTCTCCACATTTGCAAATAAGGCCTTCCCTCGTTCATCCTTTTCTCCCACAAGATAAACTACTCATACAAATGCATCTTGATGTTCCGTGCAACGCATGGGCATCTTTCTAGTACTACATATAATATATAGAACATTGATTATAATTTGTGATAATGTGTGGCTTTTGCAGCTCAGGGCTAAATACTTGTCATAATGTAGGGGGCGGGGCACTATACTTTGTGTGATAAACATGGTGTACGTATGGAACATGGTTCAGATTATGAAGATCTAGTTAGTACATCAAATGTACTATTATTTGGAATCAACATCAAGTGTATTCAAAAATTTGAATTCGAGTTCATATATTACACATAGTTCATGTCTATCTCTATAGTAAACATGTGGTGTGTTGTTAAGATAATACACGAATGATGGTTTAAGTTGGCAACAATCATGATTGTAGATTCTTATTCAAATAGAGAAACGAATTCAAATTTAGTTCGAATTGCAGCGGTAGTATAGACATTTGGAATGCACTAAAATGTTGGTATGAGTAGGTTACATGCATTATACAGCCAGCGAAAAAATTTAATCGGACATAACATGGATTCATAGCTTTGAATAGCATTTGTACAGTAAAACGGGCCAAGACTCTCTCTTTGTGTGGTGTGAATAGTTTTATTTTTTTGGTTTTTTTCGTTGAGGGAAGTGCGAATTGATTTGGTACGTACAATATTACACATTAGGCTTGTCCCTAAAATTCAACCCGCGCCTTGTTATATCCCGAAAATTCAGATATCATGCTCCCAAAACTCACGCCTTCACAACCCGCGCCTTGCTATCCCGAAATTACAACGTGCGCGAAAACTCCCTCCAGCTGCCAAATCCCGACACGCGAAATCCCCCTTCTAACCCTGAGCCAAAAGGGCCGCTAGTTCAAATCGGTGGGGGTACTTTTGTAACACACCCTACATTTTGGACAAGCGCGTCCCTAAGTCATGGTTCCCCCCCTCCCATCGCCTCCTTTTTGCCATTCGAAATCCCAGGCCGCCATAACCTCTCTGCTCCAGCCGCGAAACCCCACCCTCCTCCGTCCGCCACCTCACCGCTGCCCAGCAGGAGCCTGTTCCCCGATGACGTCGTCCACCGCAACAGCTCGACGTCCCTCATCGACCTCCCCGAATGAGGATCCGTCGTCGATCTCGTCGTCCTGCCGGTTCAGCCGCCCCATCCTCCACCTCCAAGGAGCTGCTCCGACGATCGCCTCGTCTATCGCTGCTGCTCCATCCCCACAGCGTCGCCTTAACCTGCTCCACCGGAACTGCAACATCCTCACCGACTCCTCGGACGAAGCTGAGGCCTACTCGGCGCCACCAAAGAGGTTGTACACTCATCGCATCGCACCTTCTCCTTAACTCGACCTCCCGGCGCCGACGTTGCTCCATCCCGCACCCCCATGGCGTGGCTACCTTGAAGCCGGCGCCACGGGCGACATCTCCATGGCGGCTCTCCCTAGTGCAAGGCCCCTTCGGCGGTGGTGTCCATACCAGCCGGATCTGCTGCTGCTGCTCCAGCTCATGCTCGCTCGCTCGCGCTGCTGCTACTGCTCCGGCTCTCGCTCGCTCGCTCACACTGATGCTACTGCTCTGGCTCTCGCTTGCGCTGTTGCTGCTGCTCCGGCTCTTGCTTGCTCGCTCGCCCTGCTGCTGCTCCAGCTCTCACTTGCTCGCTCGCTCGCGCTGCTGCTCTGCTCTCCCCCACGCTCGTGCTACTGCTCTGCTCTTGCTCTCGCTCGCGCTGCTGATGCTAGTACACGGGCTGCTGCAGCTACACGAGTTGCTGCTCTGGCTCTAGTTCGCGCTGCTCCTCCAGGCGCTGCTGCTCTGGCTGCTATCTGCTATTGTGTTCCCCGTCGATCACCTGCTGATTTAGATCACTGTTTCTCTACTACTAGTGCTCGAGCGGCCTAAACTACATGTGAAGTGCCTCTCTGCTACCAGTGCGTTCAGTTTCAACAGTAACATTCAGATTCCACAGTAAATTTCAATTTCAACGGTTAAGTTCAGAGTCAACAGTTTTTACCTCATCTGTTGTAGTCAGGTTTTTTTGGTGATGTAAATTTTACATCTATCACTTTTTGGTAATGTATTTTACATCATCTATTGGAGATGCGATTAGAATGCTACTTGAGATTAACGATGTCTGTCTTGTACTGCTTCAGCCTCGACGTCTTACGGCTCGCCGGAGCTGCTCCAACGACGGAACCAACCATCACAACAGAGCAGTGCCCTGGACGCCATCTACAGATTCCTCAGATCTTCCTCCACACCTCCGACAGCCACCTCTACCTCAACTTCTTCAGCGACCAACCCAATGATGCCGAGGTCGTCACGGCTACGGCAAAGAGGTTGTACACTTGTCGCATCACTTATTACTCTACATTCATGTCGATCCCTTTGGGCAATTTTGGTTCAAAGGAAAAACTGAAGGAAAAACATAGCAATAGGAAATTTTCCTATGGCACTCTACTATTCAATTATTCATGCATTTTGTTGAAAGGAATGGAGCAAAACATCCACCTAGACCTACTTTTCAAAATCCTATGCACGAAAACAAGACCAAGTGCATTAGTGGCAGAATAACATTCTAAGTGTACACGCTTTCATATGGTTTCACTTTAATTTGGCCATGTTTCTTTGCATTCCTCTGCTCTTCCAATTCCTGTGAACCAAACACCCAAGTTGCAGAAATCCTGTGTTTACAAATGCTTTGTTTCCCACGTGCATTCCTATCCTATTCCGGTGTTTTCCCTATCCCTGCGTTTTTAGAATCCTGCAAGCCAAAAGGAGCCCTTACAGAATTACTTCAGTTACATGTAGGTGTCGAAGAAAACTTTGTGTGGTTTGTCCTGCTCCTGCCGCGATGTCGTCCACCTAATCTGAGCTGCTCCATCGACAGAAGCATCCACCAAACCGGACATCATGACTCCTGACCGTCTTTCGCTGCCTCAGATCTCCTTTCCTGCCGCCGGCACCCACCGCAACGTCATCACCATCATTGACTCAGCAGATGAACCTGAGGAGTACACGGGTCCACAAGAGAGGTCGCACTCTGTTGTTTCTGCTTATGTTATGCATTGCTTAATATTACATGCTACTTTATCGTCCTGTTCACCTCTTAGACTCCAAGTCAGGTCCAAATTAATGTTCAAACTTGAGTTTTAAAATTACTTGTGGGATATCGAGGCAGCAATGAATAGTATCTCTGTCTATTATCTGGTTCAGCTAGGGTATGCCTATGTTGTTCATCTTGGGTGGGAAACAAATAGTAAAGCAATCATCATTTGTCTTTTTATTAAATTAAAGATATCATTAGCCTGCTATCATTATTTTTGGATCCATCCACTGGTTGTTACCATCACTCTAGATTTCTGCATGCTCTCCTTACATAATCTCACTATATTTTTTTCGTATGCATGTCAGATATTGTACACAGTCATGCTGAACATGTAGAGAAAAAGAGAAGAGTTTTGCGTGGCAATACAATGTCATGCAGAGATCGCTCCATGGTGGGTTCAATGGAAAACCCTCCCCCCCTCTCCAGATTGTAATCCAGAGGAAGATATCTGTTCTGAGGCGGATTCAGACGCAGCTGACCACTCCTATTTGCCCCCCAAGGTGTTTCCTCTAACTTGGCATGATGATGTTAGTCATATCATGCATATGTTGCCTTGCAGTGCCTACTTTCGACATCATATACGTCATCTGCTTAGTTTAGACATGTTCTGTAATGCCACCTGTTTAGTTTCTATATCATATATGGGAATTATGCAGTCTCATCTCTTTTAGCCAGCCATAATATATGTGAAATATGCAATGTCATCCTGTTTAACCAGGCATCATATATTTGAATGATATCTTGCCCATCATTTTCTTCATTACATTTCCATTTGTCGACAATGTTTGTACATTCAACTACTCTTCCGGTGAATTAGCCATTTGAGTGGGTGATGGAAAAATCTGGAGTGAAAACAAGGTCTTCAGAGCAGACAGTGCTACCTGTCGAAGCAAATCTCTTGCTGGGTCCTGATAGCTCCTTAGAGATGGATTCAGAGACAGATGACCAGTCCTATTCCCCCACCGAGGTGTATGCTCTAACTTGGCACGGTTATACTGCTCATATCATGCATATGGTGTCTTGCATTGCAAAGTTTAGACTAGTTTAGACATCATACACAATATTCAACACCATGTTCTTAGTTCAGACATCATATATGCGAATGCCCTCTGCTTAGCATATAAATCACATATGTGAATTAAATCATGCGATCCTGATCACTTAGATAACATATATGTGAATTATGTCATGCGAACCTGTTTACTAAAGACATCATATAATTATCTCATGCCATCCTGTTTAATTAGTCATCATATCTTTGAATTATGTCATGCTATGCTATCCAGTTTTGATAGACATCATATATGTGAAATTATGTCATGCTATCCTTTTTAATTAAACAATATACATGTCAACTATTTCATGCCCTCTTTTTTCCACACTATCTATTGCATCTATCTCTCATACAATGTCTGCACATTCAACTATGTTTCCTGTTTATCAGCCATTTGAATTGGAGCGGGTGATGGCAGTATCTAGCGGAGTAAAAACAGGGTCTTTAAATAAAACAGTGCTACCTCTTGGTGGAGATAGCACCCCGGTTGTACATGCACGAGAACCAGCCCTACCACATATAACCCAGATTCTCGCAGATTGTACCCCTACTGCGATGGACAGAGAACCAGCTTCACCCAATCTAACCCCAACCCCAGCAGATAGTAACCCAGTTCTAGTTGACACAGCACCATCTCCAGCACAGAGCTCCCAAACAAGAGCAGTTAGTAAGGCAGCTCCAGTGCCCAAAGCGCTAGTACTACCACGGCGAACCCCAACTCCACTAGTTAGTACACCTATTCCTGTGGAGGAAGCACAACCAGCCATTCGTAGTTTAGCATCTATCGCATTTTATGTTGTTAAATCCTATGTGCGTATCTTCCCATCATGGAAATATTATACTGAAGATGAAGGAAAATGCCAGTTGCTGGTGTTTGTCTAGGAGTTATGTGTAAGTAATGTTATTCATGGCAATTACTTAGCTTTGTCCAATACATTCTACCTCCATGATGGTTATAATACAGCAAATTTTCCCATTTTTCTCTATAGAGAAGGACCGATTTGGAAACTCAGGATGAGGTAACCTGTGCTAATACCTCTGCTATCTTCAAGAATGCTTGGTGGCAGTATCGGAATTACCTGAAGAAAACGTACTTCACTGGCAAAGAAACTCATCAAATTCCCTTACGTTCTCCTGAGACACATTTATTGGACGATGACTGGGAACGCCTTGTTCTGTACTGGTCCCGAACCAAGAATGTGGTAAGGTCTATGAGCTCATTTTTTATTTTTAAGTACTATATGCCTGTGTCTTACTGTACTCTGTTCATGTAGAACAAGTGCTTAAACCTGAAGAACAACTATTCTCATTTATGATTCCATTGCTATCGTGCATACTGTTTTGCTCTTGAATCACTGTATTTACTCATACAAACTTATTTTTAAATTGAAGGATCCAATCAAAACTCCAATGGCACAACAGGTATGTTTACGCATGTTTCTTTAACAGGTTTGCTCTTATAAATAGCTCTGTTGATTTCAATTTCAATTGTGTATACAGTTGACTTCTCATATCATGCACATTACTAGCATCACAACAGAGCCAATAGTGTTGTTGTACATGTAGACCCGTGGTACCCATCTAAAATCTTGTTGTGCCGTGTAGTTTCCCACGCTTTGTATTCTTTCAGTGCTGCTTTGTCTTGAACTGATATGATTTGAACCGTGTCTCTATTTTTATTTGGCAAGACAATGCAGTGACCATAGGACATAGATATATGTTTGTTTGATGCTTTTATTATGTACTACTTGGCAATAGAAGACTTGGTAGTTTAATCCTGTCCACCTTACTAATGAACTGGTTCACCGAAATGAGTTTCATATACTAGTACATGCTAAACCTGTTATGTGTCTGCTTGTTTCTTCTTTTAGAATGCTGACAGAATATTGGGGAAGAGTGCCTTATTAAGCAATGGTAAAGGAAGTAATGCAGATAAGGTTCAGGATAGTGAGACATCCTTGTTGGTCTCCAAAAAAGCTAATAAAACAGATAAGGAAAACTATCTTGAAAACAGTGAGACAACCCCAAAGTCCTATCTTGGTTTAGTGTTCAAGTTACTGGCCACTACCGCTGGCACAAGCTATTCAAACTCACTGTCTGAATCAGTTTGGTTTCTTGAGTCTCAACTACAAGCTGAAAGACATCGACCAGCTATGCTGCGATAAGAAGCCGAAGGACTGCGAAAGTCCCTGGAGCATTCAGATGCATACTTTCTGGTGCAACAGCAAGCGTTGGAGGATTTTAGCACCAAACAGGACAAAGCTAATAACCTTGCTAAGCTTATTGCCAGCATGGTGGATACCCAGGATAACGTTTCCTGAGCTCTTCTGAAGTTGTTTCAGTTATGGACTTGTTTTGCTGCCGCGTTTATTTGCACTTGTGGCCAATTTAGACGGCCAGTGTATGTAATATGCTGATTTGTTCCCTATATTTGCATTGGTGGCGAACTTTGATGCCCAGTGGATGTAATATGTGTAATAGTCGTAATAGCCTAGCGTTAGTTGCTTGCTTATTTATTTCCTCATTGTCTTGTTTAGTTGTTTGCTTGTAGTCACTGCAGTTCTTTTTCCGTGTTTTTCTAGTGGCCACAATAACCTATTTTTTATAATTAGGCCACAATAACCATGGCAACACACGGACTATTGTAACCATGGTCCTGCTACGTGCTGTAGTGACCATGGCCCTCCTACGGGCCGTACGATCCATGGGCCTTCTATGGGCCATAGGATCCATGGGCCTTCTACAGGCCGTACGATCCATGGGCCTTCTACGGGCCGTAGGATCCATGGGCCTTCTACAGGCCGTAGGATCCATGGGCCTTCTACGGGCCGTCTAATCTATGGGCCTTCTACGGGCCGTATAATCGTTTCGCCAAACATGGGCCGTACTATTCATGGACCAATAATGGTCCGCAAAATGGGCCGTAAATGGGCTAGAGTGGAAATCGTCAGTTTTATGGCCCGACCATAACAGGCCGTTAATAGGCCGTATTTGATGAAACTATGAAAACAGCCCAACGGGTTAACGGGCCACAAACAGGCCGACTGTAACCACGGGCTGAATTTGGCCCACAAGCGGAACAGGCCAGTAACGGACCGTAAGTAACCGAATTCTAGAAATGAGCCCAAGAATAAATGGGCCCTTAGAAGGCCGAAAGTTAACAAGGGCTGGAAACGGCCGACGGAATAATGGGCCGTTAATGGGTATAAAGCGATACACTGTTCATTATGGGCTAGTTTCATCTCGGGCCTTTAATGGACCCAGAGTTACAAAGGGCCTCCTATGGGCCGAAAGACGTCATGGGCCATACATGGGCCGGAAGTTACAACGGGCTGGAATCATATTGGATGGCTCAGATGACGCTATTGGGCCAAATTCGGGTAGGCCGTAACGGGCCGTGAGTTAGTGGGCTGTAAATGGGCTATATGCAAACAGGCCATTAACAGGCTTTCTGTGGGCCGGCCCGCTACCTTTTGACCAAGTCAAACGGGCTGGCCTTTTCATTGGAATGGGCCTCTGTTGGCCCGTGCCATGTGTCGACGTATCATAGGCGCCTTCGGTCCAATGAGTGGATGACATCTGTCCCAATGGTGAGCCGACACGTGGTTCCTCTGGCCATTGAGAATTTTACACATGGAAAATCCCCATTGGTCCGGGCTGTTAACGGGTTATCGAATCCAAACTGGAACCCGATAGGTTAACGGCGACCCGTTACAGTGGATGCCACGTGTCGGTCACCCTTGACAAAAGCAATTCTATGACGCGCGATTTATCGCCATTGAAGTGGACACTTCCGTGATGATAATTTTGGTAATGTCATGGAACACTTCTACGACAACACATGTATGACTATCTTGATTCTGTCATAAAATCGTCATGGATGTACATGCATGATAGAAAACGTGACCTACTGTGACAAACATGTATCATCACGGAAGTGTATTCTTTTTGTAGTGACTCCCTCTAGCTATCTATGCTTTTTCTCGTCTCAAACTCTATTCATGCTACATCACAAAGTTTGAACAAAGTCGAATTCGGACCCTCCGGGTGAGGAGCACTCGGAGCCACCGATCCGTCAAGGGCTTAACTTCCAAAACCTCTTAATGCCTTTCGGTCAGACCAACTCACTCCTACTCGGTCTCACCGAACTCATTAAGTTGATCTAGGTTTTCAATCTCGGTGCAACCAATTAGAACCATTCAGTCACACTGAGTTGGAGCAACTGCTAGCAATTTTGCATCTCGGTGCCACCGAGTAGTTCCATTCGGTCACACCGACAGCACCTGAGTATTCATACTCTGCATACCCGCACGGTTGAAAATCACTTCAACCGCACGAGCCCGCGCCCTAGCACTGTCGCCCCTTGTCTCCGGATCGTCACCGTCATCGCCAGTGACCTCCTGCCGCTGGTCTCTGCCACCGTTAACGGAATCCTCACCGCTGTTGCCGCCGTAGCAAGTCTGTCGCCAAGTTAGGGTACGGATTTGACCCTTTGTGCTTTCCATAACTCCGACTCTTGCACAAAGTATAATGCCCATGTTCTTCCCACGTATGAGATTGATCTATCCACCAAAAGAACTCCATAGAATAGATTTGATGCAAAAACTTAGGGTTAGGTTTCCGCCGAACCCATCTCGGACCGACCGATCTGAGGATCTCGGTCACACCGATTGGCCCTGGCCATTGCACAAGTATAACTCGGTCTGACAGAAGTGTACTGATCGGTGCGACCGAAATCACTTTCTCTGTGAAATCCTAGCATCTCTCTGATGCCCCCAGCTTAATCGTGCACTAACCATACACGCAAATGCACACGATCAAGCCTAAGGACTCACTTGAAGATATCACAACACAACTCTAAAACATAAATTTAAAATAATACAAGCTTTATATTACAAGCCAGGGCCCTCGAGGGCTCGAATACATAAGCTCGCATACAAGCGTCAGTGGAAGCATCAGATATCTGAGTACAGATATAAAAGAAAGACAGATAAGCCTTTAAGAAGGCGGGACAAAACAAAAGCTACGATCGAAAAGGCGCAGGCCTCCTGCCTGGGACCCTCCGAACCTACTCCTAGTCGTCGGACGACTCCTCGTAGCAGTACTCGCCAGGAGAGTAGTAGTAGTAGTAGCCGTCGGCGGGGGCAGCTGGCTTCGGGGCTCCGTTGTCTGGATGCATCATTCGGGTATGGGGAAAAAGAGGAAGCAAAGCAACCGTGAGTACTCATCCGAAGTACTCAGCAAGCAAGGATCTACACTACATATGCAACATTATCAAAGAAAGGCTGTATATGTGGACTGGGCTGCAGAAATGCCAGAATAGAGGGAAGGCCTAGTCCTATTGAAGACTAGCATCTTCAGCGGTCTTGCAGCATTAGAAGAGTGTAGATTAGCACAATATAAAGTAGTAGTAGTGTTATCAACCTCGCCCAGTGATCCTTCCTTGACTCCCTGCGAGAAAGCAATCCCAGAGCCATACTATCCATTTCTCATCTCAAGTATCCAGTTCTAGTTGTATCAATCGGGATACAACTCCGAGCGTCCGTTATCGAGGATCCGGCTATGCAAAGATGTGTTCTTCCCTGCAGGGGTGCACCAACTTACCCACCATGCTCGATTAACTCCGACCAGACACACTTTCCTGGGTCATGCCCGGCCTCGGCCAAACGATACGCCGCAACCCAACCTAGGCTTAACAGATAGGTCAGCACGCCGGACTAACCCTATGCACCCAGTGGTCTTGGGCCATCGCCCCGGGCGCTCCTGCACGTTGCGAGGGCGGCCGTGAGCAGACCTAGCATCCCACACTATCAAGGCGGTTGCTTAACGCGGCCCAACCCGGCGCGCGCCACTCAGTCGCTGACGTCCATTAAGCTTCGGCTGATGCATACGACGCAGAGTGCCCATAACTTATCCCACGTGATGGTTAGTGCTATCGGGCCAGAGGCCCACTCGGATCACATATCCAAATCGTTAGTGTATTGGGGGTTTGCGGTAACGAGCAAAGACTCACGATCGATGTGACCCCATCGCCCCATCTCGAGGACTTGCTACAAGGGCTAAGAACGCCTGACCGTGCCTCGTATTTATCTCTCGAGTACCCTCCAGGTCAACCCAACTTCACAACACTCGCGGGTACCCCTCAGGGCTGACCCGATGTCATCGTGGTTTTGTGTTAAGTCAAAGTAACCGTGTGTCCAAACACCAGGGGGAAACCCAAGGAATCACCATCGATGGATTCCACCTGATGTAGTCGTCAAGGTGAACTTAGGAGGAATCACCCTCGAGGTTCACACTTGAGGTGTTGCACGACGGCGTCATTATCGGGAATGGTGAAGGAGGAATCACCCTCGATGACCACGACCTGATAGCTACTCTATAGAGTTAACATCAGAAGTGCTATACGAGGTATCACCCTCGGGCACTTGATAGTAACGCTACAGAGTCGTACAACTAAGGGGGTGATGTGCGGTGCCGGGGCCTGGTTGTCGATCATGTTGATCGAGTCATCTGATAATCCAGCGAGGGCAACTAGGTCAAAGTGGGGTCTCTGGTGGGTCTCTAAGTAGCCTATACTAAGCAGTTTAGGATAAAGGTAAGTATCAATAGCAGTTACAAAAACAGGCTATGCATCAGAAATAGGATAAGCAGTAGCAGCAACAAACTCTAATGCAAGCATAAGAGAGAAAGAATAGGCGATATAGGCATTTTCATGTGGGGGTGCTTGCCTGGTAGCTCTGCGGCAAAAGCAGGGTCGTCAATGGTGTAGTCGGTCTCTGGAGCTGCGTCAGTCTCGGGGACTACGTCGGTACCAGAATCTACCGAGAGGGAAGAGGGGGAGGAAACAAATAAATACACAGCAACAAATGCAATCACAAAGCAAGACATGGTAATACGCAATGCAGGGGTGATCTAACGCAGTGCTACATGTTACAGGCGTGGCGGGAAAATATCTGGGGATATTTTCCCGGCTCTGGGCAACTATCGGACAGGTGACCCGGAGGGGCAAGGTTCCATGTTTATCATGCTAGAGGCATGTGACAGGTATAAGGAGGGCATATTCGGATTCGTCTCGTCTTTCTGATCAAATTTGATGTATAAGGTTTTTCCATCCGAGTTACGGATGAATTTCTACGAATTTCCGAGGATTTAAACATTTTCTGGAATCTCTGAAAATTGGCTAGTCCTCAGTTTTAAACATCACTTAGTTGTTTTGCAAAGGCTATAGCTAGTGTTCTATTCATCCTATGGGTTAGTGTCTTATACCAATCTTCATCAATTTTCTGTGATCTACAAGATGGTATCAATTGCATCTCTGTTAGATCCCTGTAATCTGTTTATTTTCTGCTCTAAAGTAGCTACCACAATAACTCTATTTTCAGTCTTTTCTGTTAACAGAACATAGACTTTTGTCATTTTCATAGGACTTAATCCAGGCGACTTTTGGATTTGGTCCAATGGAAATAATTGAACCCTGTCAAGTGTACTACACGCCCATATAATTTTTATCTATCTTCGAGCTTGTTTTGCTGCTGTTTAAGTGCTATCTAGAGGGCTCGTCAATGTAAAAGCAGTAAAGCTAGCTACTGCTACAGTAACTGGATGTTACTGTAGTAGCAGCAGACAGAGGAACAGCGGCGGTAGCAGCTTCAGCGGAGAGCAACAGTAGTAGTCAGCTGCAGAGCAGCAGCGAGGCAGAGGAGCAGCAGCAGTGCAGCGTTGCGGCGAGGCTAGAGGTGGGCGTGGCCGGGCAAAGGTGGGCTCGACCACCCACTCAACGCACACACACTTCACGCACGCACGCACACACCACACACACACACACACTGCACGCACGCACACGGGCGCGCCGGTGGCCACGGTGCTGGCCAGGGGGCGCAGCGCGTGAGCGGCAGAGGCGGCACGCGGGCAGAGCGGCCAGGGGGGCACACAGGCGAGCGCGGCGGGAGCCATTTTGGCACGGGCGCGGGCGGGAGCAGCTAGCTACGGCAACAGAAGCAGCAACGGCGGCACACGGCCAGCAGCGGCACGCACGC
Organism: Thinopyrum elongatum; assembly: GCA_011799875.1. Classification (NCBI taxonomy): domain Eukaryota; kingdom Viridiplantae; phylum Streptophyta; class Magnoliopsida; order Poales; family Poaceae; genus Thinopyrum; species Thinopyrum elongatum. Next base: position 447,398,793 of record CM022303.1, read on the forward strand.
ACGAGGGTGGCCTGGGGCAAGACAAGGCGCGTTGAGCACGCACACGCATGGGGAGCGGAGCTCTCGTCACGGCAGTGATGAGTGGCAGCGACCGGAGCTCGTGGTCGAAGGATTCGAGCGCAGGGGCTCTGGCTCAATGATCTAGCGGCCCAGGCGGCATCACATGAGTGCCCTGAGCACAATCATGTGCCCAGCTGGCCCCGAGATGGCCGGTAGCCACGGCGGGGAGCACGACAGTGGCGGCGCATTTCTGCCAAAGCAGAAACGAAGAAGACGACGATGCTATGGCTACGGATCGAGAGCGGCTAGAAAGGGGAAACGCTTGGATGCTCACTGAGGAGCGCATGAAAGGCTCGGTGAGGGCCGGGAGCAGCAGATGGCGGCGAGATCGATGAAGAAGCGGCGGTGCCCGAGGAATAAGACTGCGTCGATCCCGTCGATGCGGTGGCTCCGAGCTCGAACGATGGCGCGTAGACGATGTAGGGGACGACATCGAGCCTCCTGGACACAAGCGGACAATGAATGATGGCCTTTGGGCATGTGCACGGCGGCAGCGCGGTGACGATGCATTCGGGCGAGGTGGGGAAGTGGATTTGGGGTGAGAGGAGGGAAGTGGAGGCGACTAGAGTTTCCAGCGGCGCGGGGGCGTTCTTATCCATCTCCAGGGCGTCGGGGATGATCGACACGAGCGACATCGGCGGCTCGGACGGCCGTGCGGCGTCCACGCCATGGTTCTGTCTCCCTCTGTACAACGGGTGAAGAAAAGGCCCTGGTGGTGGTGGGCTGGGCCGTTTACTGCAGTGGTAGGCCTTAAGTGCCTAGTAGGTCTTCTATATTTTCGCATTCTATTTTCTGTAATATTTTCCACCACTCTTTTGCATTTAGTTTATGCAGCAAACAATTTTTTGCTATAACTGAAACTTGGCACATAATTCAAGCACAAGATTTTGGGGTGACACAAAAAGTTTGAGAGATATTTGAAGTTGTTCGAATTTTCCAAAATGAAAATGGAGTTAATAATGTTGTTTTATGTACTGTATTAAATAGGTTAGGGGCATTTTACTAATTCAAATAATGTTGGTTTCAATTTTATAATTGTCTACGGATTATTTGCAAAATTATGAACTATTTAGTTTTATAGTTTGAAGAAGCAATAATTTGACTTGTGTTTTCAATTTGAACTTGATTTTGGATTATTCCTTAATTATTTTTATTAGGGTTTAATGATGATGACTTGGCATGTCACAATCTCGGAATAACTGAACTGCATTTTCGGTCTGACCAAAACTGTGTGTTTAGACTCTGTTAGTGCTCCGGTGTCACCGAATTTGTCAAATCGGTAGCTCCGAAATGCTTTCTACAGAAAACTAAAGTTAAGTTTTTGTCTCAATATTATTTTTCAAAACAAGCTGTACTTTGTGATGCTGATCCACTCTATCTACACCCAACTATTCACAGGGTCAGTTTCAGCAATGTCAGAGGGTAGTGATAGTCAGAACAAGTCTGAAGAGCAGCTCAACCTCAGTGAGTCCTCTAGCAGCTATGATGAGGGGAGTAGGAGCACTCCCAGCAATTTGCCTAAGGCAGCTACTAGGCAAAGGAAGAAGAGAACATCTAAATCTGTGGATGAGGATTTTGTTATTGAGGAGGAGGTGACCTCCAAGAAGAAAGTACTCAAGAAAGAGTATGCTGCTGCTGCCACAAAGCCTAGAATGCAAAAGAAGGCTCCTGCTAAAAGAGCTCCAATGTCTAAAGCTAGGCAATCCTCTGTTGCTCAAGAACAAGCACAGCCAGCAAGTGGTGCTGGAAAAGAAGCTGCAGGTGGAAATAAGAGGAAGGAAAGGGTCAGAAAGACTATTGCCAGAGTCATTGCTAAACCTTCTATGATGAGAGATTCTGATGAAGAAGATGAGGAGGAGGAAGAGCCAGTTGCACCTCCTACAAAGACTCAGAAGCTTATGGGGGATGCCATAAGGACTGGGGCTGCTCCATCTAAGCCCAAGTCTGCCCCCAAGCATTCAGCTCAAGCTCAAGCTCCCAAGACAACTGCACCAAAGAGATCAACAAGGAACATTTCTGCTGCTGAAAAGAACAAGGCCCTAGTGCCTGAAGCTCAAGAAGAAGAAGAGTCACAAGTGCTCAGAAAGCTGAAGCCCAAGATTCCAGATCATAGTGGTGATCATCCTGTGGCAGAGAATATGAAGCTAAGAAAGGATGCAGGTCTGAGACTATGGAGACAGACAGATCCCTATGCCACTAGGAGAAGAACTGTTGTAGACTACCGCTTTCACACCAAGGAACAACAAGATTTCTATGAGACTGTCCTTTTGGACAAGAAGCCCATTGTTTGTGATATGAAATGGGTGGACTGGAAGTACATTGATGACAATGAAGACTACTTCCCAAGTGTGCATGAGAGCTTTAGATTGAATGGTGTTGACACTTTTGTTGGGCAGAAGTTGACTAAGTGGAACGATGAGATGATCATGCAATTCTATTCCACTGCTCATTTCTATCCTGATGGAAAGATAGTCTGGATGGCTAAAGGAACAAGATATTAATCTACTATCTCAGAATGGGCCAAGCTAATCAATGCCCCAGAGGAGGAAGAAAATGACATTGATGTATATGCTAAGCCTAGGAAGGATCACAACTCCATGGCTAATATGTACAAGCCAATACCTGATGAAGCCTTGGAGACTCACAAGTTTGGATCAATATACTATCTGCTTGCTGGTTTGACCACCATCCACACTATATTGAGGCACACTCTTTTGCCCAAGTCAGGAGATCATAGAATGATCCGTGGTCACTACATCAACTTGCTTCACTTGTTTGATGTTCCTCAGAAGTTCAAGGTGATGAGCCTGATTGTGGAAACTGTGAAGAGAACAGCTGCTGATCAGAAGAGATCTTGTGGATATGCCCATCACATTCAAATGTTGATCAATTCCAAGATGGGAATTGGGACATATCTTCTTGACAGAGAGCATCTTCCCTTGAGGCCAGATTTTGAGGACAACGAGGTTGTCATGGATGCATCCCATCCTACTTGTGCAGAAGCCCAGGAGAAGAGAGAGAAAGCAAAGGCTGCAAAAGCAGCAAAGGTAGCAAGTGCACCAGATGCCTCCACAGTGATGCTCAAGACCAAGCAAGATCAACTCAGTTATCTGCTTGAGGCTACAGTGAGAATTGAGAAGGGCTTGGCCACCCTGACTCAAAATCAGAAAGTCTTGAGAGGATCATTGAGACAAAATTTCATGACCTAAATGTGAAGGTCACTGAGATACGTACCATTGTGGAGAAGCTCCAAGAAGATGCTGAGGATAGGGAGGATAGACCAACTATAGATACTTTCCAGAGAGTGCCAAGGGCACAAAGGTCATCAGCAGTGCCAGTTGTCAGAGACTCCATGACTACTACTTCAGCACCTGCAACAACTGCCACGGTTGTACCTCCAGTGTCAACTCCTCCAGCTCCTCAGACTTCCTCAGAAGCATTTGCAGATGCCCTCCTCTCCACGCCATCTACGCACACCGGAGCAACAAGCCAGAAGACCCCTTCAGGAGCTCCTGGAGATCGTGCCTAGAGTGCCGTATAGCACTATACGTTTTCAAACTTTTTGGTAACTTGTTGCCAAAGGGGGAGAAAGTGTATAGATCTTAGGCTTCAAGAGAGAGTGTTGGTTTTATTTGCCTCTCTTGCTACTTTGATCGTTTGGTTGTTTGATTCCTATGCTATTTTTTGTTATGCTCGTGAGATACTTATGATCATGTGTTTGATCATACCATGCTTAATGTGAGGTTGCTTGCTTATATCCATGAATTTGTGTATGATCAATCACTTTTACCCTTGGTGATGAGTGCATGTTATTTAACTCTTATCATTTTGAGCGCTCCACCAAGATGTATGTGACATGGAAGAGTGACCCATGATCCTAATCGATTGTGCATTTGCATTCAAAAGCAAATTTTTAAATAATGCACAAATTTAGGGGGAGCTCTTGCTTATCACATACTTCTCAAAGCGACGATGTATTTCATTCATATTATCATTTGTCAAAGCTTTGATCTATATGTTGTCATCAATTACCAAAAAGGGGGAGATTGAAAGTGCAACTAATCCCCGGGTGATTTTGGTAATTCATAACAACATATAGCACATTGAACTAATATCCATTCAAGTTAAATATTTCTGAAAGTTTGATGATTAGCATGGCATGGAGAAGAGGATGTGAAACCCCTTCAAAATGCTAAGGACAAAGATTGGCAAAAACTCAAGACTCTTCATTTCTATTTTAGTGATCCAAGATCACATTGAGTCCATAGGAAAGCTAATACTATTAAAAGGGGGTGAGGTGTTGCTTAATGGTCTACTTGCTCAAAGTGCTTAGTGATATTGCTCCAAAACCCTCAACCACTTTCTCATTTCCACATATGTCCAAAACTCAAAGTCAAACTCGGCCCCACCGATTTGATCTATCCGGTGCCACCGAATTCAGTTGACATAGCCACTACCAGAAACCCTAGACAATTCGGTCACACCGATACAGATCTCGGTCTCACCGAGATGGCCTTGCAAACTCTCTGTTGCCTGTTGCAATTATTTCAGTCTCACCAAAATGTGCAATCGGTCCCACCGAGTTTGCTTGACGAACTCTCCGTTTGCTCTTTGCTGAAATCGGTCTCACCGAGTTCAAGCATTCGGTCTCACCGAGATGAGGTTTTACCCTAGCCCTAGCACATCGGTCCCACCGAGTTGTTCCAGTCGGTCCCACCGAGATTCCTAATGTTCACATTTTGAACTGAATCGGTCTCACCGAGTTCTTCTATTCGGTCTGACCGAGTTGGGTCAAATGTATGTAACGGTTGGATTTTGTGTGGAGGCTATATATACCCCTCCACCCCGTCTCCATTTGTGAGAGAGCCATCAGAACGTGCTTACACTTCCACTACTCATTTTCTGAGAGAGAACCACCTACTCATGTGTTGAGACCAAGATATTCCATTCCTACCAATAGAATCTTGATCTCTAGCCTTCCCCAAGTTGCTTTCCACTCAATTCATCTTTCCACCATAGCCAAATCTGTGAGAGAGAGTTGAGTGTTGGGGAGACTATCATTTGAAGCACAAGTGCAAGGAGTTCATCATCAACACATCATTTATTACCTTTCAGAGAGTGGTGTCTCCTAGATTGGTTAGGTGTCTCTTGGGAGCCTTCGACAAGATTGTGGAGTTGAACCAAGAAGTTTGTAAGGGCAAGGAAATCGCCTACTTCGTGAAGATCTACCCGAGTGAGGCAAGTCCTTCATGGGCGATGGCCATGGTGGGATAGACAAGGTTGCTTCTTCGTGGACCCTTCGTGGGTGGAGCCCTCCGTGGACTCGCGCAACCGTTACCATTCGTGGGTTGAAGTCTCCATCAACGTGGATGTACGATAGCACCACCTATCGGAACCACGCCAAAAATCTTCGTGTCTACATTGCGTTTGCCTTCTCCAAACCCTTCCCTTTACCTTCATATGCAATGTTTTACTTTCCGCTGCTACACTCTTAGAATTGCATGTGTAGGTTGATTTCTTGACTTGTACTAGTTTCTAAAATCTGCCAACAATTAAAAATTGGGAAAAGGTTAGATTTTTATTTGGTCAAGTAGTCTAATCATCCCCCCTCTAGACCTACTTTCGATCCTACAATCATGAAGAGAAAATTTGTGATAGCTATATTGTTGAATTTGATTATGATCCTACATGTAATTATTATGACAGAGGAAAATATGGTTATAGAAATTTTCATGTTACTAAATTACCTCTCGTTATATTGAGATTGCTATTGTTTATTTCTTCTTCCTTGCGTATGCTAGTTTTTGCTTGTCTTGATAATTTGTTTTCTTACAAAATGCCTATGCATAGGAAGTATGTTATGTTGGGTAACGTTGCATGGAAAACAAAAAATTTCTATGCACACGCAAGATCTATCCATGGAGATGCATAGCAACAAGAGGGGAGAGTGTGTCTACATACCCTCGTAGACCGTAAGCAGAAGCATTTATTAACTCGGTTGATGTAGTTAAACTTCTTCGCGATCCAACCGATCAAGTACCAAACGTATGGCACCTCCGCGTTCAGCACACGTTCAGCTCGGAGACGTCCTCGCCTTCTTGATTCAGGAAGAAAGGCGAAGTAGTAGATGAGTTCTGGCAGCACGACGGCGTGGTGACAGTGGTGGTGATGCTATCTCCGTAAGGCTTCGCCTAAGCACTCCGAAAATATGACCGAGGGATGAAACTATGGAGAGGGGCACCGCACACGGCTAAGAGATTGTCGTCGTCTTGTGTGGCGCCCCCTCCCTCATATATATAGGTGGGGGGAGAGGGGAGGCAGCCAGGAGGCGCCCCAAGGGTGGTTGAATCCCCCTTGGGCTCCTGCCATTGCCCCCCCCCCCTTTCCTTGTTTGTGCACGGGAGGAAGGCAGGGGGAGGTGCCCCCCCCCTTTCCTTTCTCTCGTGAGGGGGGAAAGGCAGGAGGGGCCAACCATCCCCATTTCCTTCCCCTAGGGCTAGCGGCCAGGGAGAGGGGCGCACCAGCCCCTTGTGGGCTAGTGTGTTCCCCCTTTGGCCCATTAAGCCCATATAGCCTCCCGGGGCTTCCCGGAACCCCTTCTGGTGATCCGATGACTACCCAGTACCTCCCGAAACTGTTTCGGTGTCCGAACATCATTATCCTATATATTAATCTTTACCTCCGGAGCTCCTCATCATGTCTGTGATCTCATCCGGGACTCCGAACAACATTCGGTCACCAAATCACATAACTCATATAACACTATATCATCAACGAACGTTAAGCGTGCGGACCCTCCGGGTTCGAGAACTATGTAGACATGACCGAGACACCTCTCCGGTCAATAACCAATAGCGGAACCTAGATGCCCATATTGGTTCCTACATATTCTATGAAGATCTTTATCGGTCGAACCTTATGACAACATACATAATTCCCTTTGTTTGTCGGTACGTTACTTGCCCGAGATTCAATCGTCGGTATCTTCATACCTAGTTCAATCTCGTTACCGGCATGTCTCTTTACTCGTTCCATAATACATCATCTTGTAACTAACTCCTTAGTCACTTTACTAGCAAGCTTCTTGTGATGTTGTATTACCGAGAGGGCCCAGAGACACCTCTCCGTTACACGGAGTGACAAATCCCAATCTCGATTCACGCCAACTCAACAGACACCTTCGGAGATACTTGTAGAGCATCTTTATGATCACCTAGTTATGTTGTGACGTTTGATAGCACACAAGGTATCCCTCCGGTATCCGGGAGTTGCATGATCTCATAGTCTAAGGAATATGTATTTGACATTAAGAAAGCAATAGCAATAAACTGAACGATCATATGCTAAGCTAACGGATGGGTCTTGTCCATCACATCATTCTCCTAATGATCTGATCCTGTTATCAAGTGACAACACATGTCTATGGTTAGGAAATCTTAACCATCTTTAATCAACGAGCTAGTCTAGTAGAGGCTTACTAGGGACACGATATTTGTTTATATATCCACACATGTATTTAAGTTTCCAATCAATACAATTCTAGCATGAATAATAAACCTTTATCATGATTAAGGAAATATAATAATAACCATTTTATTATTGCCTCTAGGGCATATTTCCATCAATCTCCCACTTGCACTAGAGTCAATAATCTAGTTCACATCATCATGTGATTAACACCCATAGTTCACATCGCCATGTGACTAACACCAAAAGAGTTCACTAGAGTCAATAATCTAGTTCACATTGCCATGTGATTAACACCCAAAGATTTTACTAGAGTGTGATCATGTTTTGCGCGTGAGACAGGTTTTAGTCAACGGGTCTGCAACATTCAGATTCGTGTGTACTTTGCAAATGTCTATGTCTACAATGCTCTGCATAGAGCTACTCTAGCTAACTGTTCCCACGTTCAATACATATCTAGATTGAGACTCAGAGTCATCTGGATCAGTGTTAAAGCTTGCATCGACATAACCCTTTACGACGAACACTTTATCACCTCCATAACCGATAAACATTTCCTTAATCCTCTTTAGGTACCTAAGGATAATTTTGACCGCTGTCCAGTGATCCACTCCTGGATTACTATTGTACCCCCTTGCCAAACTCATGGCAAGGCACACATCAGGTTTGGTACACAGCATGGCATACATAATAGAACCTATGGCTGAGGCATAGGGAATGACTTTCATTCTCTCTATATCTTCTGCCGTGGTCGGTCTTTGAGTCTTACTCAACTTCACACCTTGCAACACAGGCAAGAACTCTTTCTTTGACTGGTCCATTTTGAGCTTCTTCAGAACTTTGCCAAGGTATGTGCTTTATGAAAGTCCTATTAAGCGTCTCGATCTATCCCTATAGATCTTGATGCCCAATATGTAAGTAGCTTCACCGAGGTTTTTCATTGAAAAATTCTTATTCAAGTATCCTTTTATGATATCCAGAAATTCTATATCATTTCCAATCAACAATATATCATCCACATATAATATCAGAAATGCTACAGAGCTCCCACTCACTTTCTTGTAAATACAGGCTTCACCGTAAGTCTGTATAAAACCATATGCTTTGATCACCTCATCAAAGCGTATATTCCAACTCCGAGATGCTTGCACCAGTCCATAGATGCATCGCTGGAGCTTGCACACTTTGTTAGCACCTTTAGGATCGACAAAACCATCTGGTTGCATCATATACAACTCTTCTTTAAGAAATCCATTAAGGAATGCATTTTTGACGTCCATTTGCCAGATTTCATAATTATAAAATGCGGCAATTGCTAACATGATTCGGACTGACTTAAGCATCTCTACGGGTGAGAAAGTCTCATCGTAGTCAACCCCTTGAACTTGTCGAAAACCTTTTGCGACAAGTCAAGCTTTGTAGACAGTAACATTACCATCAGCGTGAGTCTTCTTCTTGAAGATCCATTTATTCTCAATGGTTTGCCGATCATCGGGCAAGTCCACCAAAGTCCACACTTTGTTCTCATACATGGATCCTATCTCAAATTTCATGGCCTCAAGTCATTTATCGAAATCTGGGCTCATCATAGCTTCTTCATAGTTCGTAGGTTCACCATGGTCTAATAACATAACTTCCAGGACAGATTACCGTACCACTCTGGTGCGGATCGTGCTCTGGTCGACCTACGAGGTTCAGTAGTAACTTGATCTAAAGTTTCATGATCATCATCATTTGCTTCCTCTCTAGTTGATGTAGGCATCACGGGAACGGTTTTCTGTGATGTGCTACTTTCCAATTCGAGAGAAGGTACAGTTACCTCATCAAGTTCTACTTTCCTCCCACTCACTTCTTTCGAGAGGAACTCCTTCTCTAGAAAGGACCCATTCTTTGCAACAAAGATCTTGCCTTCGGATCTGTGGTAGAAGGTGTACCCAATAGTTTCCTTAGGGTATTCTATGAAGACGCACTTCTCCGATTTGGGTTCGAGCTTATCAGGCTATAGCCTTTTGACATAAGTGTCGCATCCCCAAATTTTAAGAAATGACAGCTTAGGTTGCTTGCCAAACCATAGTTCATGCGGTGTCATCTCAATGGATTTAGACGGTGCCCTATTTAACGTGAATGCGGCTGTCTCTAATGCATAACCCAAAAACGATAGTCGTAAATCGGTAAGAGACATCATAGATCGCACCATATCTAATAAAGTACGATTACAACATTCGGACACACCATTACACTGTGGTGTTCCAGGTGGCGTGAGTTGTGAAAAAATTCCACATTGTTTTAAATGAAGGCCAAACTCGTAACTCAAAAATTCACCTCCACGATCAGATCATAGAAATTTTATTTTCTTGTTACGATGATTCTCCAGTTCACTATGAAATTCTTTGAACTTTTTAAATGTCTCAGACTTGTGTTTCATCAAGTAGATATATCCATACCTACTCAAATCATCTGTGAAGGTCTGAAAATAACGATACCCACCGCGTGCCTCAACACTCATTGGACCGCATACATCGATATGTATTATTTCTAGTAAGTCATTAGCTCGCTCCATTGTTCCGGAGAACGGAGTTTTTACTCATCTTGGCCCATGAGGCATGGTTCGCAAGTATCAAATGATTCATAATCAAGTGATTCCAAAACTTCATCCGCATGGAGTTTCTTCATGCGCTTTACACCAATATGACCTAAACAGCAGTGCCACAAGTATGTTGCACTATCATTATCAACTTTGCATCTTTTGGCATCAATATTATGAATATGTGTATCACTACGATCGAGATTCAACAAGAATAGACCATAAATCAAGGGTGCATGACCATAAAAGATATTACTCATATAAATAGAACAACCGTTATTCTCCGATTTAAATGAATAACCGTCTCACAATAAACAAGATCCAGATATAATGTTCATGCTCAACGCTGGCACCAAATAACAATTATTGAGGTCTAAAACTAATCTCGAAGGTAGATGTAGAGGTAGCGTGCCGACGACGATCACATCGACCTTGGAACCATTCCCGATGCGCATCGTCACCTCGTCCTTAGCCAATCTTCGTTTATTCCGTAGCTCCTGTTTCCAGTTACAAATATGAGCAACCGAACCAGTATCAAATACCCAGGCGCTACTACGAGCATTAGTAAGGTACACATCAATAACATGTATATCAAATATACCTTTGTTCACTTTGCCATCCTTCTTATCCGCCAAGTATTTGGGGCAGTTCCGCTTCCAGTGACCACTTCCTTTGTAGTAGAAGCGCTCAGTTTCAGGCTTGGGTCCAGCTTTGGGCTTCTTCATGGGAGCGGTAACTTGCTTGCCATTCTTCTTGAAGTTCCCTTTCTTTCCCTTTCCCTTTTTATTGAAACTAGTGGTCTTGTTAACCATCAACGCTTGATGCTCCTTCTATTTCTACCTCCGCGGCCTTAAGCATTGCGAAGAGCTCAGGAATCGTTTTTGTCATCCCTTGCATATTATAGTTCATCATGAAGCCTTTGCAGCTTGGTGGCAGTGACTGAAGAACTCTGTCAATAACACTCTCAACTGGAAGATCAATTCCTAGTTGAGTCAAGTGGTTATGATACCCAGACATTTTGAGTATGTGTTCACTGACAGAACTATTCTCCTCCATCTTGCAGCTATAGAACTTCTTGGAGACTTCATATCTCTCAAACCGGGCATTAGCTTGAAATATCGATTTCAGCTCTTGGAACATCTCATATATATGCTCCGTGATGTTCAAAACATCTTTGAAGTCCCGGTTCTATGCCGTAAAGCATGGCACACTGAACTATCGAGTAGTCATTAGATCGAGCCTGCCAGACGTTCATAACATCCGCAGTAGCTCCTGCAGTAGGTCTGTCACCTAGCGGTGCATCTAGGACATAATTCTTTTGTGCAGCAATGAGGATAATCCTCAAGTTTCAGACCCAGTCCATGTAGTTGCTACCATCATCTTTCATTAGCTTTCTCTAGGAACGCATTAAAATTCAGGGGAACGGTAGCACGGGCCCTTGATCTACAACATAGATATGCAAAACTATTAAGACTAAGTTCATGATAAATTAAGTTCAATTAATCAAATTACTAATGAACTCCCACTTAAATAAGCATTCCTCAAGTTATCTAAGTGATACATGATCCAAATCAACTAACCCATGTCCGATCATCATGTGAGATGGGGTAGTCATCAATGGTGAACATCTCTATGTTGATCATATCTACTATATGACTCATGTTTGACCTTTCGGTCTCCAGTGTTCCGAGACCATGTCTGTACATGCTAGGCTCGTCAAGTTTAACCCAAGTATTCTGCATGTGAAAAACTATCTTACACCCGTTGTATGTGAATGTAGAGTCTATCACACCCGATCATCACGAGGTGCTTCGAAACGATGAACTTTGGTAACGGTGCATACTCGGGGAGAACATTTTTATCTTGAAATTTAGTGAAGGGATCATCTTATATTGCTACCGCCGTTCTAAGCAAAATAAGATGCATAAAGGATAAACATCACATGCAATCAAAATATGTGACATGATATGGCCATCATCATCTTATGCTTTTGATCTCCATCTCCAAAGCATCGTCATGATCTCCATCGTCACCGGCTCGACACCTTGATCTCCATCGTTTGTCGGGGTCGTCTCGCCAACTATTGCTACTACTACTAGTGCTAACGCATAGCGATGAAGTAAAGCAATTACATGTCACTTGCATTTCATACAATAATTAAGAGACAACCCTAAGGCTCCTGCCGGTTGTCGATATTACAAAACATGATCATCTCATACATCAACATATATCACATCATATCTTGACCATATCATATCACAACATGCCCTGCAAAAACAAGTTAGACATCATCTACTTTGTTGTTGCAAGTTTTACGTGGCTGCTATGGGCTTCTAGCACGAACCATTCTTAAGTACGCAAAAACCACAACGGTGATTTATCAAGTTTGTTGTTTTAACCTTCTTCAAGGACCAGCATACGCAAGATCTATCCATGGAGATGCATAGCAACGAGAGGGGAGAGTGTGTCTACATACCCTCGTAGACTGTAAGCGGAAGCGTTTATTAACGCGGTTGATGTAGTCGAACTTCTTCGCGATCCTACCGATCAAGTACCGAACGTACGACACCTCCGCGTTCAGTACATGTTCAGCTCGGTGACGTCCTCGCCTTCTTGATCCAGCAAGATGGGCAAAGTAGTAGATGAGTTCCAGCAGCACGATGGCGTGGTGACGGTGGTGGTGATGCTATCTCTGCGGGGCTTCGCCTAAGCACTCCGAAAATATGACCGAGGGATGAAAATGTGGAGAGGGGTGCCGCACACGGCTAAGAGATTGTCGTTGTCTTGTGTGGCGCCCCCTCCTTCATATGTATAGGTGGGGGAGAGGGGAGGCAGCCAGGAGGCACCCCAAGGGTGGCCGAAGCCCCCTTGGGCTCCTTCCCTTGGCCGCCACCCCCCTTTCCCCCCTTTCCTTGTTTGTGCGCGGGAGGAAGGCAGGGGGAGGTGGCGCCCCCCCCCCCCCTTTCCTTTCTCTCATGAGGAGGGAAAGGCAGGAGGGGCCAACCCTCCCCCTTTCCTTCCCCTAGGGCCGGCGGCCAGGGAGAGGGGCGCACCAGCCCCTTGTGGGCTGGTGTGTTCCCCCTTTGGCCCATTGAGCCCATATAGCCTCCCGGGGCTTCCCGGAACCCCTTCCGGTGATCCGATGACTACCCGGTACCTCCCGAAACTCTTCCGGTGTCCAAACATCATCGTCCTGTATATCAATCTTTACCTCCAGACCATTCCGGAGCTCCTCATCATGTTCGTGATCTCATCCGGGACTCCAAACAACATTTGGTCACCAAATCACATATTTCATATAACACTATATCGTCAACGAACGTTAAGCGAGCGGACCTACAGGTTCAAGAACTATGTAGACATGACCGAGACACCTCTCCGGTCAATAACCAATAGCAGAACCTGGATGCCCATATTAGTTCCTACATATTCTATGAAGATCTTTATCGGTCGAACCTTATGACAACATACGTAATTCCCTTTGTCTGTCGGTATGTTATTTGCCCGAGATTCGATTGTCGGTATCTTCATACCTAGTTCAATCTCATTACCGGCAAGTCTCTTTACTCGGTCCATAATACATCATCTTGTAACTAACTCCTTAGTCACTTTGCTTGCAAGCTTCTTGTGATGTTGTATTACCGAGAGGGCCCAGAGATAACTCTCCGTTACACGGAGTGACAAATCCCAATCTCGATTCACGCCAACTCAACAGACACCTTTGGAGATACCTGTAGAGCATCTTTATGATCACCTAGTTATGTTGTGACACTTGATAGCACACAAGGTATTCCTCCAGTATCCGGTAGTTGCATGATCTCATAATCTAAGGAATATGTATTTGACATTAAGAAAGCAATAGCAATAAACTGAACGATCATATGCTAAGCTAACGGATGGGTCTTGTCCATCACATCATTCTCCTAATGATCTGATCCTGTTATCAAGTGACAACACATGTCTATGGTTAGGAAACCTTAACCATCTTTGATCAACGAGCTAGTCTAGTAGAGGCTTACTAGGGACACGGTATTTGATTATGTATCCACACATGTATTTAAGGTTCCAATCAATACAATTCTAGCATGAATAATAAACCTTTATCATGATTAAGGAAATATAATAATAACCATTTTATTATTGCCTCTAGGGCATATTTCCATCATGTTAGACTTAAACTTGTTTTTCACATGCTACATGATGCTCTCTTCGTGTTTCAATTGCTATCTTTCATGTGAGCATCATTAAAATTATCAACGCCTAGCTAAGAGGCTTAAAGAAAAGCGCTTGTTGGGAGACAACCCAATATTTTTCTTTTATGTTTTTATGAGAATACACATTATTACCTCTGTAGTAATTGTGTTTGGGTGTTTTAATTAGTGTTTGAGCCAAGTAAGACCTTTGGGATGGTCTACGGTGATAGTTGGCTTGATGTTCCTGAAAAACAGAAACTTTTGTGCTCATTGACAGAATTTTAGAAAATCACAAAAATGTACTTTTGATCTGAATTTTTGACACAAGATTGATATACAAATTCCCCAGACTGGACTCATTTTTCATAATTTTTGGAGTTACAGAAGTATACGAAATTTCCAGATTACTACAGACTGTTCTGTTTTTGACAGATTCTGTTTTCTATGTGTTGTTTGCTTATTTTGATGAATCTATGTGTAGTGTCGGGGGGTATGAACCATGGAGAATTTGGAATACAGTAGATATAACACCAATATAAATTTATAATGAGTTCATAACAGTCCCTAAAGTGGTCATTTATTTTATTATACTAATGGATCTTATGAGTTTTCTGTTCAGTTTTGTGTTGTGAAGTTTTCAAGTTTTGGGTAAAGATTTGATGGCAACGGAATAAGGAGTGGCAAGAGCCTAAGCTTGCGGATGCCCAAGGAACCCCAAGGTAATATTCAAGGACAACCAAGCATCTAAGCTTGGGGATGCCCCGGATGTCATCCCCTCTTTTGTCTTCAATCCATCGGTAAATTTACTTGAGGCTATATTTTTATTCACCACATGATATGTGTTTTGCTTGGAGTGTCTTGTATGATATGAGTCTTTGATTTTTAGTTTGCCACAATCATCCTTGCTCTACACACCTTTTGAGAGGGACACACATTAATCATGAATTTATTAGAATACTCTATGTGCTTCACTTATATCTTTTGAGCTAGGCAGTTTGCTCTAGTTCTTCACTTATATCTTTTTAGAGCACGGCGGTGGCTTTATTTTATAGAAATTGTTGAACTCTCATGCTTAACTTATATTATTTTGAGAGTCTTAAATAACATGGTAATTTTCTTAGGTTATGAATTTAGTCGTAATATGATGGGCATCCAAGAGGGATATAATAAAAACTTTCATATAAAGAGCATTGAATATATGAGAAGTTTGATTCCTTGCATTTGTTTTGAGATATAAAGATGGTGATATTAGAGTCATGCTAGTGAGTAATTGTGGATTGGTAGAAATACTTGTGTTAAAGTTTGTGATTCCCGTAGCATGCATGTATGGTGAACCATTATGTGATGAAGTTGGAGCATGATTTATTTTTTGATTGTCTTCCTTATGAGCGGCGGTCGGGGATGAGCGATGGTCTTTTCCTACCAATCTACCCCCCTTGGAGCATGCGTGTAGTACTTTGTTTCGATGGCTAATAAATTTTTGCAATAAGTATGTGAGTTCTTTATGACTAATGTTGAGTCCATGGATTATACGCACTCTCACCCTTCCACCATTGCTAGCCTCTCTAGTACAACGCAACTTTCGCCGGTGCATTAAACCCACCATATACCCTTCCTAAAAAAATCCACCATACCTCCTATTATGGCATTTCCATAGCCATTCCGAGATATATTGCCATGCAACTTCCACCGTTCCGTTTATTATGACACATACCATCATTGTCATATTGCTTTGCATGATCATGTAGTTGGCATAGTATTTGTGGCAAAGCTGCCATTCATATTTTTTATACATGTCACTCTTGATCGTAGCACATCCCAGTACATCGCCGGAGGCATTCATATAGAGTCATATCTTGTTCTAGTATCGATTTGTAATTCTTGAGTTGTAAGTAAATAAAAGTGTGATGATCATCATTATTAGAGCATTGTCCCATGTGAGGAAAGGATGATGGAAGCTATGATTCCCTCACAAGTTGGGATGAGTCTCCGGACTTTATAAAAAATAAAAGAGGCCAAAGAAGCCCAAACAAAAAAAAGAGAAAAGAAAAAAAATGAGAAAAAAGAGAGAAGGGACAATGTTACTATCCTTTTTCCACACTTGTGCTTCAAAGTAGCACCATGATCTTCATGATAGAGAGTCTCCTATTTTGTCACTTTCATATACTAGCGGGAATTTTTCATTATAGAACTTGGATTGTATATTCCAATAATGGGCATCCTCAAATTGCCCTAGGTCTTCGTGAGCAAGCAAGTTGGATGCACACCCACTTAGTTTCTTTTTGAGCTTTCATACACTTATAGCTCTATTGCATCCGTTGCATGGTAATCCCCTACTCACTTGCATCGATATCAATTGATGGGCATCTCCATAGCCCATTAATTTGCCTAGTTGAGTGAGACTTTCTCCTTCTTTTTGTCTTCTCCACAACCACCATATTCTATTCCACCTATAGTGCTATATCCATGGCTCACGCTCATGTATTGCATGAAAGTTGAAAAAGTTTGGGAACATAAAAAGTATGAAACAATTGCTTGGCTTGTCATCAGGGTTGTGCATGATAAAATACTTTGTGTGATGAAGATGGAGCATAGCTAGACTATATGATTTTGTAGGGATAACTTTCTTTGGCCATGTTATTTTGAGAAGACATAATTGCTTTATTAGTATGCTTGAAGTATTATTGTTTTTATGTCAATATTAAACTTTTGTTTTGAATCTTATGGTTCTAAATATTCTTGCCACAATAAAGAAGATTACATTGATATATATGTTAGGAAGCATTCCACATCAAAAATTCTATTTTTATCATTTACCTACTCGAGGACGAGTAGGAATTAAGCTTGGGGATGCTTGATACGTCTCCAACGTATCTATAATTTTTTATTGTTCCATGCTATTATATTATCTGTTTTGGATGTTTTATATGCATTAATATGCTATTTTATATTATTTTTGGGACTAACCTATTAACCTAGAGCCCAGTGCCAGTTTTTGTTTTTCCTTGTTTTTGAGTTTTACAGAAAAGGAATACCAAACGGAGTCCAAACGGAATAAAACTTTCGTGATGATTTTTCTTGGACCAGAAGACACCCGGAGGACTTGGAGAGGGGACCAGAGGAGTCCCGAGGAGCCCACAATCCCTCAAGGCGCGCCCTAGGGGGGGCGCCTCCCTGGCTTGTGGACCCCTCGGGAGTCCCCCAACCCTAATCTTTGCACTATAAATTCCCAAATATTCCCCCAACACCAGAAGCGTCCACCAAAATGCTTTTTCGCCGCCGCAAGCCTCTGTTCCCGTGAGATCCCATCTTGGGGCCTTTTTCGGTGATCTACAGGAGGGGGATTCAATCACGGAGGGCATCTACATCAACCTTGCTGCCCTTCCGATGATGTGTGAGTAGTTTACCACAGACCTACGGGTCCATAGCTAGTAGCTAGATGGCTTCTTCTCTCTCTTTTATCTTCAATACAATGTTCTCCTCGATGTTCTTGGAGATCTATTCGATGTAATACTTTTTTGCGGTGTGTTTGTTGAGATCCGATGAATACAGGGTTGGGGGACTCCTGAGGGGTCCACAAGCTAGGAAGGCGCCTCCCCCCAAGGGCGCGCCCTGAGGGCTTGTGGGCTCCTCGAGACTCCTCTAGCCCCCTCTCCAAGTCCTCCGGGTGTCTTCTGGTCCAAGAAAAATCATCGCGAAAGTTTTATTCCTTTTGGTATTCCTTTTTTGTAAAACTCAAAAACAAGGAAAAAACAGAAACTGGGCTCTAGGTTAATAGGTTCGTCCCAAAAATAATATAAAATAGCATATTAATGCATATAAAATATCCAAAACAGATAACATAATAGCATGGAACAATAAAAAATTATAGATACGTTGGAGACGTATCATCCCTCTCAATGTTGAGGATATCACTTATTTTTAGCGTCTCGATCAGCCGAGGATTAGAGATTAATCGGAAATTTGGCTGATTAATCTTTTATCGGTCGACTATAAATCAGGCATTTTTTGCATATCCCAGGTTTCGAACACTAAAATATGCTATATTCGACACCACAACACTATTGGGCAGAGGTGTTACATTGACTCCTAGCCTTTGAATCCTCATATAATGACAAACAAAATAGGACAACAGTACATATTGCGAAAATAAGGTCCACAAAGCGCAAATAAACATAGTTTTTGCAAATATAGTGTCATGAATAGGCCCGATTTCTTGGTAGATTCCCGATAAATCGCTTGTCATAGCGATAAATCAGACAAAATGATAAACGGTGAAGATAAGGCATAATCTTATCGGTCACCCCAATAGTAGCGATAAATCAGACGATAAATCGCTGAATCGGAAGATTTTTTGAACAATGATCCCTCTACATCATGTCATCTTGCTTAAGGCGTTACTCCATTCTTATGAACTTGTTACTTTAGATGCATGATGGATAGCGGTCGATGTGTGGAGTAATAGTAGTAGATGCAGGCAGGAGTCGGTCTACTTCTCAGGGACGTGATGCCTATATTCATGATCATTGCCTTAGATATCATCATAACTTTGCGCTTTTCTATCAATTGCTCAACAGTAATTTGTTTACCCACCGTATGCTATTTTCAAGAGAGAAGCCTCTATTGAAACCTATGGCCCCCGGGTCTATTTTCCATCATATATTTTCATATCTATAAACCAAAAAACCCAAAAATACCTTTCTGCAATTTATTTATATTTACTTTAGTTTGCTCTTTTATTTATCTTTTCTACCTATCTCTTTTAGATCTCACTCTTGTTCATGACCGTGAAGGGATTGACAACCCCTTTTTCGTGTTGTGTGCAAGTGTTTCTTAGTTTGTGTAGGTGCATAGATTGGAGACTTGCTTGTGCCTCCTACTGGATTGATACCTTGGTTCTTAACTAAGGGAAATACTTATCTCTACTTTGCTGCATCACCCTTTCCTCTTCAAGGGAAAAATCAATGCAAGGTCAAGAAGTAGGAGTCACCGCCGCCTGGAGTGTATGAGGATGCCGCTGAAGCGCACCATCGAAGGGAGTGGTGACGCCAACGCTGGTGAAGCACCCGCGCAACGCGTGAAGCTGGGCACAGAGGTTGCCGTCGCCGCCGACAAGGTGTCGTGCGGGTAGCAGCGCGACCTTGACTTCGTCGGCGCCATCGTGCCTCCCCAGCCGGAGCCCGAGGTCCAGAGCAACTCCGGCAACGACTCCGACACCGACGGAAAACTGGTTAGTCATCTATACCGATTTGTGCGGCAAACATATCATGTGTTTTCTCTGGTTACTCCTGCCCCCCCCCTTGTTTGAATTGTATCCGTCTAGGGTTAGTGATTAATTGTTTGTTCTATACAAATGATTTTTGCTAATAATCCGACTAGGGTTAGCATTCGTGCTAATAATTCATAGCCAGATCTTGAGAATTGATTTTGAATGTCCTACATATATGTTTGTGCCTTTTTTTTCTTCCATATCTTGAGAATTGATTCTGAATGTCTTACATGTACGTTTGTGCCATTTTTTAGATTGGTATGTACACAGATGAGGCTCTGGCCAGCGGCACCGCCAGTTGTAGTTCCTGCACCCGGCAGCGCGGGTAGAAGCGGCGACGGTCCCCCTGGATCTGAGGAACCCGTAGAATATTGGGCATACCACATCAGCGATCTCCCGGACGCCATCCTAGGGGAGATCATCTCCCTTCTCCCCACCAAGGATGGCTGCCGCACACAAGTCCTCGCATCTTGGTCTCGACTGTCATCAGCTATCTGTCGATGATGATTCTAAACTCCTCGGAGCCATCATCTCCTCCCACCAGGGCTCCGTTCAATGCCTCTGCATCCCGGCATGCTACCTGCTGGACATACCCTGCACGGTGGGCGCCTGGCTAACATCCTGTCAATTCAAAAAAGTCCAACAGCTTGAGTTCTACCATTACTACAAAAATAGCTTCCCACCAACCATTGTATCTGTGCCCTCACCATCGATGTCCATCTCATGGTTTTCCTCCTCTCTCCACACCGCCACCTTGGCTCGGTGCCATCTAGCACACAATCTGGTACAAAATGCTTTGAATCCCACTCCTAAAAAAACTTGCGCTTATGGTGATTGATCTGTCGAAGGCCTCATTGCACAGCATCATCCACTCCAGTTGCCCTACCCTAGAGTGCTTGGTGCTTGTTTTTGGAATAGGAATTTGTATCCCTTGTCTCAAAATAAAGTTGTCTCACCTGTAAGCATTGGAATTTGCTCTAAAGGACAGGAGCTCATCATCGAAGATGCCCCTTCACTTCAAAGGTTGCTCCTTGATTCTTGTTATGCACCTTGTTAGGATCGAGAGTATATCGACCAGAGGGGGGGTGAATGGGAGATTCAAAAATTCTTTCGAATGTTATGAACAGATCCCAAACACGGCAGCGGAAATAAGGTTCGGTAGACAAGAACTCAATCAAGCATGTTATTGAGGAACATATCTATCAAGATAGGAAGCAATAATAGTTTGAGCATAGGATATCACATGTTTCACAATAATGATGGTAATGCGATATGCGAACAAATGCAGTAGCATGAGAGAAACACAAGGTATGAACTACGAGGGAAACACACGAGTAAGAACTATGACACAGGGAAATCATGCCAGTCTTAACAAGTGCGAATAGAAATGTATACGACTGGAATGACTACACTAAATGATAAGAATGCAACAAGATGAGCAACGAACGATAACAGATGGGAACGACAGAGATGATAGAAATGAATGATATGCACCAGTCAATGTTTGATCAGATAAACCATCATCATAGAGCACGAAAGTAAACTGTTGAATGTAATGTAGTATAGTAAATTGAACCAGTGGTGCTCGATGGCGACAGAAGGATTTGGTAGACCAGTTCGCCCTTCTGCCAAAGGACTACGTCTCGTTGGAGGGGTTGTGATTTAACACAGAAGATAAACTCTCTTTGCCCTATTCTCCTCCAACTCGGAGCTGATCAGACCCCAGTTGATTTCACTCATGGTAGATACTTGTCGGCGATCTCCAAACCTTCGACAGACCTCTTCGCGAACCACAATGACTCTTGGTTGCTGAAGATCTTGCTTGGTGAAGACAATGACTCTTCAACACTCAAGCGGACACCTATCCGTCTAGAGAGTGCACAGCTCTCAAGAGTAATAGGTTCAAGAACTCTAAACTCAGAACTACTGTGATGCTCAACCACTGTCTAAGTTTTGGGCTCTTGATTTTTCTCTCGGTGGATCTTAAACTCAAATCACTCGAAGAGAGGATGCTCAATCAATCTTCTCAGAAATCTTAAGCGGAGCAGCCAACGGGCAACGTTGGAGCGGGGTGGCTATTTATAGCCGCAGCCTTCCCTGAAGGGAAATGACCAAATTGGACATGTCGATCAGCCAATGGCCGAACGACACGAGTCCAACGGTCGGAAATTGAGCACAACGGTAACATTCCTTGCGGAGCAAGTAATGCTAACTCCCCAGTTCGAAAGATATCTCCTACAGCACGAAGAACAATGTCTACTACTGGCAGGTAATCATTCAAAACACAAAGAGATTTCTCTCAGTCTTGCATAGGTTTTGTGCTAAGCATCACAGCGGATCTTAGCTTCGAGAACCTATACCCATCTTAATAGTAAATAGGTACTATGACTCAAATGAATGAAAGAAGAACAATGAAATGAATACTACATCTTCACTTTGTCTTCAACTTCCATCCGCTGCAGTCAATTTTCTTCGGACAGAAACTCCAAACAAATTGCTTCACATCAGCAATAAATCTTTCAGGGGTTAACTCCTTCACATCTATCTTCTCGTCTACATGTTCTCAACAGATGTAGCTCATTCTTCTCTGCAACGCAGATATTCTTCGGTGAAGTTCCTCGAACTTGACACCGGAGACATCATTCTCTTCGGTTCTGCATGGACTATTTCTCTCTGTGTGCACTAGCAAACAAATCAGTCCATGCCTGTTTCTGTCAACAATCTCCAAAACACGGGAGGGCAAATATTGCACCAACAATCTCCCCCTTTTTGGACGATTGTTGACAAAACAGAACACATGAAAGATAGATAATGGAATGAAATGGAATGCGAAGGATAACGAAAGACGAGAGATAATTACAAAGATAAAAACACGCTCCCCCTGAAGATATGCATCATTTGGAGAATGCATAGGAGATAAATCGGAAGTTAGCGAGATGAATCTTCGTATGAGTGATATTGACATATAATCTCATTCGTGGTCTCTTTCAATGTACTCGACAGTGTCTGAGGTATTTCCTGTCACACACAACCTTTGAAAAAGATTTGTTAGATAGAGTGAATACTTTGAAATGATTTGTGATGAAGGATAAGCCATGAGGGTTCACTTAGAACACAGCTTGAATCCACACGAGATATAAGTTCCCTGCAAGTTAGATACTCGAAGAGAATCAGAGCAAGGGAATCATAGGTACATTGCTCGGAGTAGATATGCTTCAGATGAGGTTTTCCTACAACAAAGATGATACAATGGAGATATGCGAGGAAAAACAGCTTATGAGACAGATAGAGAGATTTTGCTTTCGAATCTCAAGAAATTTAGTCTGAAGCTAACTTTCTTCTCCTGCAAAGTTAGACAGCGAAAGATAATCAATATAGAATATCTAAACATAAGACTCATATAGTTTCAAGGAGTGAAATGTCTCTTCTAGAGAATCATGATTTCCAATCCTCCTTGAAATGCTTTTACTGTCCCTGCACGATAGATAAGTATCGAGGATAATTATTGCAAGGAAGTAAGCTTTCGATTGCACCTGCAAACAGATAATTGGAGGCAAATAGCATTGTAGGGGGCTTATTAATGGTACATGACAAACAAGTATTTCAACAACACAGGCGGTGCTCCAAGTTCCAAAAGCAAATAGTTCAAAAAAAACCAAATAGTTCGACGGAAAAGCAAATGGCGAAAGGAAACACCCTACAAATAACCCGCTTATCTATCACTCGATGTTCTTCTGCCCCTTTTTGTCAACAAGTGTCAAAAAGGAAAGAGAATGCATGCGAGGAAATACTTGTCCGAAGAATCCTCAGAGTCAGAACTCGAACTGTTCGGAGAAGCAGAGCGAGCGATGGTCGAGGCCGAAGCAGGAGTTGGAGACGTAGCATGGGCTTTGGGATCAGCTTCGGGAGTAGCAGCGCGAGGTGCATCTGACTTCAAGATAAATGTTCCTGCTGTGTCTTCAAGATCATCATTTGGTTCAACAAACAGCAGGTCGGTAGAAGCAGAACACTGAGGAAGCACTGGGTTTGCCTTCGAATGCGAGGAACTTCAAACAACTCTAGATGATCGTATTCTTTCTTGATACCCTTGCCAGATAGTTGTTTGCGAGAATAATGCTTGCGCAGAAGGGTCCAGGAGTGCTTCTTTTGTTCCTTCTCATACATGAGAGCTTGGCGAGAACAATTGTGAAGTAGAATTATCTCAGTCATCATTTCCAGCTTCACTTTCTGGTCGATCTGGATATGACTTTCTAGGGCTTGCTGAGTGCGAAGACAAATCTCGTATAGCGAAGGATTCTCTTCACGAGGAATTTCAACTTTTGCCTTCTTGACCTTTGGAGCTTTAGCAGAAGCAGGCATTGAAGCAGAAATGGTAGCATCAATCGGCATCTTCCCTTTGCCGATGTCCTTCACAATCCTGAGTGTGTCGTGGACCGGTGGCATATAAAATTTCGGGACATGTGGGTAGAAAAACTTTTCCTCAATAAGCTGCTCAATGGAAAACATGACCCAAGGTGCATATGGCTTCAAAGCTTGAGGGCTATCAGCCGCACAGGCCAGGTTGCGAATGAGTAGATCCAGAATGTCAAAACGAATACCCTGAGCAGTGGCTAGAAGATCATTTCCCATGATGCCATTGATGGTTTCTGGCCTGTTTGTTGGCATGAGGGAGTTGCAGCGGATATAGAACAACACTTTATTCTCATAAGCCAAATTCTTTGGATTTGTCTCTATACATTCATCACCAACAAGTTTGGGGTCCATCAGCAGATGAAGTTGAGCTTTAGATACATCCCAATAGTGCAGTCTATGTTCAAGATTAGCATCAAATTCGCACCGAGGAAGATTCAACAGTGCGAAGAACTGGTCAGCCGAACATTTGATCTTTTCTTCTCCTGTCATCCATTCGAGGATCCAAGTACTGCTATCTGCAAGGTCTCCTGAGATATAAAGAGTGGCATAGAACTGATGAATCACTTCATGATTCCAGCCATGATTGAAACGAAATAAGCTCTTCAGGAAGACAACTTCAATCTGCTCGATGGTGTGGTGGAAGCAGGGTAAACTTCTGCGAAATCCAGAATCTTGTGCTTGAAAATGCGATTCTTTTCATACAGAATACAAGCATAATACACGACCTGTTCCTTTGTCCAGAATCTTGGTCACAAGGAAGTTCTTTCTCCATCATATGGGCTGGTTCCAAAGGATGCAAGTTTCGAAAGATGAAACTGCTCATTAAAGGCAGGACCATTCGGGCCATCTTCGACATGAAACAAAGGAATGGTTTCCAGTGGGTTTCTCAGATGTTCCTCTTCACCCATAGTCTGGGTCCAAATGTCATCAGGTGCAGGCACACCTTCCTCAATAGGCTTGAGAGGAGCACGAGGCTTCCTTGACTTCTCTTGTACAGATTTCTTTGAAGAACTTGACTGTCCATCATTTTTGCTCGCTGGAACTCCTTCAGCGGCTTTCTAACTTTTGGGCACTGGGGCCTTTTCTTTCACTGTATTTCCTTTGGCTGGAGGCTCAACAACTTCTTTCTCAGACGCCTGGGGCACAACTGGTGGAGCAATTCCTTCTTGAGCCATCGGCTCATCAGATTTCTTTTCTTCCTCTTCCAACTATGGTGCAGTGGAATGAGGAGCAAGATAAACATCCATCTGGGTAGGGGTACCAGATGAT
The DNA here is from genome assembly GCA_011799875.1 of Thinopyrum elongatum. Classification (NCBI taxonomy): domain Eukaryota; kingdom Viridiplantae; phylum Streptophyta; class Magnoliopsida; order Poales; family Poaceae; genus Thinopyrum; species Thinopyrum elongatum. Next base: position 447,424,048 of record CM022303.1, read on the forward strand.
GCGACCGGGGTGGATTTGTCTCGGAAGCATTTAGCTCCCCCTCATTCTTGTCAATCTCCTCCTTGTTTGATTCGGAGGGCTCAACTTGCAATTTTCTCGGGGGCGAAGGATCTGCCTTCTCAACTTCAATTTCCTCATCAACTGGGGCTTGCTGCTTAGGCGAAGCATTTTCTTCATCAGTCTTTTCCAGGAAGATATCAACAACATCAGGTTGCTCTTAGGCTGTTGGAGTAGGAATGATAACCTCCACATGGCTAGCTTGTTGCATTGGTTCATCCTCGTGAGGTGAAGATGGTGGAATCTGCTGCAAAGGAGTACTTGAGTCAAGTGGAGCATCAGCAACAGTCTGAAGGCGGCGATCTTTGTTTTCTTTTGGTTTGCTAGCTCTCGCTCTGGCCTTCTGACATTTTTGTTCTTTAATTCTCCCTCGAGCAAGATCTGCATTGCTGTCAATTTCCTTGTTTCTTCTGTCACACAACTAGGATACTTCCATGTGCAACCGCGAGTGCCAATCAATTTTCTCATTTCGCATGAGACTGAGAGCCTTAGTGATTTCAACAATCTCTTTGTTTAGATTCTTTCTTTCGAACTCAGTGTTGGCCTCTCTCCTCATTTGCTCGATGGCTTGCTTGTCTTTGATAGCTTGAGTCAGCTTCTTGGAGATTTTTCTCAGCTCAATGAAATGTTTCGTTACCATTTTGGTAACATCACCAGGAAGGCCCAAACTGCTTATATCATCAGATTTTGCATCATATGCAGCACTGTCAATCACATCAATCATGGGATTGAAATCATAATTTTGTTCCTCTGTGGAAGCAGGAACACTGGGTTTGCCTTCTTAGCAGATGCATCCTCTTTTCCTTCAGATTGCAGCTTTCTCTTCGCAGCAGTGTTAGTCAGAGATCTCGGAGTTGCAGAACCCAAAGGTTTCTTGGTGAGGGGAATGGATGCATGCCTTGGTGATCTCCTTGGAGAGGGCAAAACTTTCATTGGTGAGGGGTCTTGGATGGCTTGTTGAGAATGGCACGCTGATCATACATTGGAATATCATCAAGAGCATCTTCGCTGGATAACTCATCAGATGAGTTAGAAGCGACCTTCTTTGATTTCCTTACAATAGTTTTCTTTCGAGACGCACAAGGGGAAATAGATTTCCTGGACTTGCTTCCCTTGGAGGCAGAAGCATGATCCTTCTTCTTTTGTACGTCTTGCTGAGTCAGCATGACATTTTTGGCTTCAACTTGGTTTTTCTTCGCTTCCCTAGCATCACGCTTGGCTTTGGCCTTCGCCCTCTTAGCCGCTTCCTCGGGAAAATAAGCGATGGTTTTGAGGGATTTGGGATGACCATTTGAAGGTAGTGGTGGTCTGACTTTTTCGTCATCTGGGCCAATGTAGTTTTCAGCAATGCAGTCATTCCACGGCGGTGTGAAAGCAAACAGAATTTGATACTTCTCGCGAACATTTTCATAATTGTACCATTTACTTGCCCAGTGGCGGCGAATCCTTTGAAGCCTGTTGTTGCGTTTAATCATTGATTCAACCCCAGGTGGAATTCTGTAACCATCTGGATCAGACATTTCAGCTGTGGTATTCTTTTCTCTGCCACGACCACCCTTTTTAGGATTACCATCCGAGAACATGGTTAGGGCGTATGTGACCAATTCATCTTCGGGATGACTGTGAGCAGAGGGAATCTCCTCATCATCTTCTTCGGATTCATACTCTTGTTTTTTTTCTGGTGCTTTAGGAGGCTTTCAAGATTTTCCTCCTCCTGTTAATCTCATTCGATCAGACCTTGGTGGAAGCTAAGGCAATTCTCCTTCAGAATCTGAATACTCTTCCAAACTTTGTGCCATGACTAACCTGTGAAAAGAATAGATACGAGGGGAAATGGGGTAGGGTCATAAACATGCACAGAAGGATTTTGAACGAAAATGACTGTTTTTGGAAGAATCATAGGAATTCATGGCAGTCTTAGAGAAGATATCCTCGATAGATTTGAAACAAGCCATAGAGTGTTCAAGGCTATATAAAAACTATCTAATCTTTTGGATAAGCATCATGAACCCTAGGTCGAGGAGAACAAGTACGAGGAAGATCTACAAACCGTACCAGTCAAATCCTAGTGATTCCTAAAGATCTACCACAGTGAAATAAATCAAGCAAAATGGCATCGGTAAGAACTGCCCTAAGAACAGAGTAAAGGACAGGAGCAGTTCCAGATCCAAGCGCCCTAACTTGGCAGCTTGGATCAGCTACGACAATGCGGGAGGAAAGATTACCGCACCGGCGTGATCAACCGCGATGAAGTTTCACCGGAGTTACACGGCGAGGCTTCTCGCCGGAGTTGCTTCGAGCAAGGGCTCGGGTGAAGGTGGATGAGGGTTTGAGGAACAGAGAGGAAGAAGACAAGGTGAGGGGTATTTATAGCCGGCGAGCTAAACCACCTGTCCGAAATCTACGACCCTCAGATGCGGGACGTTCCGCATTCGACGGACACAATCATGATCATGGGGATCGTGGGTACGTGGCAACCATTTTCTGTGAGAAACTCGGGAAGAGCGGGAGACCGAAAGGTTTGAAGAAGGGCAAACGCCAAAAATGATTAAAGTTTGAAGTCTATTTCTTTCTCGACCAAGGATGTCGGATAAAATTTTTCTTCAGGTCAATTTGCATGCTTATGACGGACAGCATAGATTTGGATGAGAAAGAATTGAGGGATAAAAGGGTCCGAAAGAAAACACTCAGCCAGAAGAGAGGAAACACAAAAACACGGAGCTATGAGTGAGTTGTTTATCGGATGAAACACAAACACAGTGAAACGAAGACAAACACACGAACAAGAGCAAATAAACACAAAGAACGAGCACCAACAATAGAGATCTCAGGGCAAAGAATAAACGAGTAGAGTCACTGAGAGAGTTCCTGAAAGAGGGGTTAATTCTTTTTGATAACCCACACTTGCGTGGGCAGAGAGCATCTCATTTGTTTTGTCTGAGCAGGGACATTCCTTCGGTGAGTTCTATAGTTCACCTGTGCATTTTGAGAGTAATCATACGAATATTCATTGAAATTGTTTCCAGAGACATGATCATAATGATTTGAGGAGGTACACATGTACTCCTTCTATCGAAGGTTTGACCGATATCCATTTGAGGAAGTTTCAGTGCCAATCTGTGAATGATAATCATTTCCTCGAAGGGAATAACTCTGCATATTAAAGTTAGCAGTGACAGATAAATTTTCAATGATGCACTTCTTCACCCAGATTTGCTTCTTGGGTGAACCAGACCTGCAGTTAGTCCCAATATACCGAGCGAAAACCTTACCATTCTATTGTTTGAAGAATTTGTAGTTTGAGTCAACAGACTCGTCTGAAACAACAGAAATGGGAGAGTCATATCCAGATAGAATTGCAGGTTCGAGAGTTTTACTTTTAGCAAGAACCCAACTCGTTCGAGGATATTGCTCGGGAGTCCAGTAGGTTCCATCAATGTTGAGTTTTCTTTCGAAACACAATCCTTCCTTTCGGGGGTTTCTATGCAGTATTGACTTCTTGAGCACATCACAGAGTTTGATGCCCTTTGAGGCTCTTTGTTTGCAAAAAGAGGTAGAAAGGAAACGATTACTGCCCAATAACAGTTGAAGACACATACGCCGACAGAAAAGAAGCATATTCCATGTCATAAGGGAAAGATAGCAGCATGGTGGTTTATCAAATATGGTATGAGGACGAGATTGCAAGATGGAAGTACGTCGGTCGAGATACATTTTAAGCAAAGAACTAAAGAAGATCCACATGCAAGATTTTCCACATGAAGCAACGTGGGAAGATGGGCAGTGTAGCAAGGCCGGAGGAAGATGTACCTGAGGATCATCGGGATGTAACTAGGACAGCGCCGGCGGCCGGGATCTTTCGATACTGCGGCAGCGAGCAAGTGGCGAAGGCACTACCGCGCCGGAGCTTGGTCAGAGAGAATGACGGGTACCGTAGATCAGGACATGCTGCCTCGACACCGTCGAACGGAGAAATGATGCACATCCTCCCTTTCCGCCAGCGGACGGGATGCGGCCGGATCAATGACCAACGGGAAGAGAGAGGCCGCCGCCGCCTTGTGTGAGATATAGTGTGAAGAGAGACAAACCCCGGGAGGCAGGCTCCATTGTATATAGTGGAGCGGATTTCCTTTTTCTCGATGACAATCATTTTATATTTTGTATGTGCCATTGAGGAATATAACTTTATTTAAAACTAACGCGTCAAGTCGAACATTGTTCCGTGTGCGTGTGGTACACGACCCTCCTTCAAGTAAACAACCGCTACACGCGTCAAATTATCACGTGGGCTTCCTTCTTATACAGAAATGAGCTCCACCGTTTACCCGCACGGGTGTGGCCGGGAATGAGACCTGAGTACGTGTGTCGTATGTGCACCTCTTCTCTATGTGCAGGAACCCTACGTACGTGGGTGTGTGTGAGAGAGATGGTGTGTGCGAAGTAACATATGAAATGTGTGTGAAACAGAGGCCTGGATATATCATATATAGAGGGGGCGATCCATGAGAAGAGAGTGGATGGATCATCGGCATGAGATATCGATAGAATTGAAGAGAGGGATTAAGTGTGTGGGTGCGTGATCGATAAAGAGTGTCATTAAATCTGTGTGTGCCCACGTCAAAGATATAGGGCGGCCGACCGGCCTACTGGAACATGAGAGGGGAGAGGTGCAGTTTGTCTCTGTGGCATGGATACTTACCTACAGCGTTCGATTATCGGTGTGGGGAGGGGGGGAGAGACCTAACTATAGAGAGGTAGATCGACTGGTATATGTGTGGAGATGGAGAGGGACCTAGCTATGTATTGAGGGAGATCGATCGGCATCCATGTATATGTGTAAGAGAGGAATAATGTTGGGAGAGAGACATAGCTAGAATGTCGGAGGGTTGGTGGTGGAGTTGCTTCTCACAAATGGCGGGAGAGGCCTGCTAGACAAACGGAGGGTATGACTGCAATATCAATAAGAGAGGGGATACCTGCCTGTCTGTGCACGTGCGTGTGAGAGACGGGTCGGGAGGCATGCACGGATGATGAGGGGGGGCGATATGGATGTGGTAAGCAGACGTAACTACATAGGAAGATCAATCATCGTGTGTCGGACAAAGGGATAGACATAACTTGTGAGGTACGTCAATCGGTGCATGGGGAAAAAGAGTTATAGTCGACCTAGCTATACGTAGGGAGATCGATCGATATACATGCATGCATCTGTTAGAAGCAAATAAGGCCCGGAGAGATGCATAGTGAGAGAGGGATGCGGCTAGGACATGGTGCGAGAGGCCTCCTATATCGAGGGGGGAGGAGTGTGCGAGTATGAGATTGATGAAATGAGGGGCTGGAGTGTGCACTTACGTGGAATTGTATTAGACAGAGGGGGCATGGACGTTGAGAAGATAAGAGGGAAAGCGTGTGTTTGTGGTAGGTACGCCTGGCTAGAGAGGTATATTGATCGGTGCGTGCTGGAAAGAAGGAGCTGGAGGGCCTACGCACACCGTGGGTGAACGACCTAAGGAGAAATAACAAATGTGCGCGATGGAGAGAATGTCGAGGGAGGGTGAGAGGGAGGCGGGCATGTGCATGCACGAGAGAAAGTTAGTGCTAGCTACAAAGAGAAGAGGATTGTGTGGGTGTAAAAGACGAACAGAGATCATAATTCATTATAAAAGTGGATTCAAATATTTGAACAAGAGATCATAATGTTTTAAACCGGCGCATATGCATGAATATAATGGTGATACACATGGTGTGGTCATGAACATGTTATACTACACATAATATATATAACATTTTTTGAATTTGTGATAATGTGTGGCTTTTGCAGCTCAGGGCTACATACTTGTCATAATGTAGGGTGCGGGGCACTATACATTGTGTGATAAACACAGTATACATATGAAACATGGTTTAGATTATGAACATCTAGCTAGCACTTCAAATGTACTATTATTTGGAATCAACATCAAGTGGATTCAAAATTTTGAATTCAAGTTCCTATAGTACACATAGTTCATATCTAACTCTATAGTAATCATGTGGTGTGTTGTTAAGATAATATACAGATGATGGTTTAACTTGGCAACAATCATGATTGTAGATTCTTATTCAAATAGAGAAACGAATTCAAATTTAGTTCGAATTGCAGCGGTAGTATATACATTTGGAATGCACTAAAATGTTCGTATGAGTAGGTTACATACATTATACAAGTAGCGAAATTTTTTAATTGGACATAACATAGATTCATAGTTTTGAATAGCATTTGTACAGTAAAACGGAACAAGACTCTCCCTTTGTGTGGTGCAAATAGTTTTTTTTTTTTTCCATCGAGGGAAGTGCGAATTGATTTGGTACGTACATTATTACACGTTAGGCTTGTCCCAAAATTTCAACTCGTGCCTTGTTATCCCAAAAATTCAGATATCGCTTTGTCTGTTTGTGCTCCAAAACCTCGCGCCTTGCTATCCCGAAATTACAACGTGCACGAAAGCTTCCTCCAGCTGCCAAATCCCGACATGCGAAATCCCCCTTCTAACCTTGAGCCGAAAGGGCCGCTAGTTCAAATCGGTGGGGGTACTTTCATAGCACACCCTACATTTTGGACAAGCACATCCCTAAGTCATGGTTCCCCCCTCCCATCACCTCCTTTTCGCATTCGAAAACCCAGGCCACCATAACCTCTCTGCTCTAGCTGCGAAACCCCACCCTCCGCCGTCTGCCACCCCGCCGCTGCCCAACCAGAGCCTCTTCCCAGATGACATCGTCCACCGCAATAGCTCGACGTCCCTCATCCACCGCCCCAGATGAGGATCCGTTGTCGATCTCGTCGTCCCGCCGGTTCAGCCGCCCCGTCCTCCACCTCCAAGGAGCTTCTCCAACGATCACCTCGTCTATCGCGGCTGCTCCATCCCCACAGCGCCGCCTTAACCTGCTCCACCGGAGCCGCATCATCCTCACCGACTCCTTGGACGAAGCCGAGGCCTACTCGGTGCCACCAAAGAGGTTGTACACTCATCGCATCGCACATTCTCCTTAACTCGATCTCCCGGTGTCACCAGTGGTCGATCTCGCTCCCCCATGGCACGACTACCTCGTAGTCGGCGCCGCCAGTGACATCTCCACGGCGGATCTCCCCCAATGCAAGGCTCCCTCGGCGGCGGCGGCCATAGCAGCCGGAGTTGCTGCTACTGCTCCGGCTCTCGCTCGCTCACGCTGCTGCTGCTACTCCGACTCTCGCTCGGTCGCACTGCTACTCTTCTCTTCCCCTCGCTCATGCTGCGCCTCTGCTCTTGCTCTCGCTCGCGTGGCTGATGCTGGTACACGGGCTGCTGCAGCTACACAAGTTGCTGCTCTAGCTCTAGTTCGCGCAGCTGCTCCAGGCGCTACTGCTCCGGCTGCTATCTGCTACTTTGTTCCTTGTTGATCGCCTGCTGATTTAGATCACTGTTTCTCTACTACTAGTGCTCGAGCGGCCTAAACTACATGTGAAGTGCCTCTCTTCTACCAGTGCATTCAGTTTCAACAGTAACATTCAAATTCCACAGTAAATTTCAGTTTCGACAGTTAAGTTCAGAGTCAATAGGTTTTACCTCATCTGTTGTAGTCAGGTCTTTTTTGGTGATGTAAATTTTACATCTACCACTTTTTGGTAATGTATTTTACATCATCTATTGGAGATGCTATTAGAATCCCACTTGAGATTAACGATGTCTATCTTGTGCTGCTTCAGCCTCGATGTCTTACGGCTCACCGGAGCTGCTCCAATGACGGAACCATCCATCACAACAAAGCAGTACCCTGGATGCCGTCTACAGATGCCTCAGATCTTCCTCCACACCTCTGACAGCCACCTCTGCCGCAACTTCTTCAGTGACCAACCCAATGATGCTGAGGTCAACACGGCTACACCAAAGAGGTTGTACACTTATCGCATCACTTATTACTCTACATTCATGTCGATCCATTAGGGCTATTTTGGTTCAAAGGAAAAAGTGAAGGAAAAACATAGCAATAGGAAATTTTCCTATGGTACTCTACTATTCAATTATTCATGCATTTGGTTGAAAGGAATGGAGCAAAACATCCACCTGGACCTACTTTTCAAAATCCTATGCATGAAAACAAGACTAAGTGAATTAGTGGCAGAATAACATTCTAAATGTACACACTTTCATATGGTTTCACTTTAATTTGGCCATGTTTCTTTACGTTCCTCTGCTCTTCCAATTCCTATGAACCAAACACCCAAGTTGACAGAAATCCCGTGATTACAAATGCTCTGTTTCCCACGTGCATTCCTATCCTATTCCGGTGTTTTTCCTATCCCTGCGTTTTTAGAATCCTGCAAGCCAAAGGAGCCCTTACAGAATTACTTCAGTTACAGATAGGTGTCGAAGAAAACTTTGTGTGGTTTGTCCTGCTCCTCCCGCGATGTCGTCCACCTCACCTGAGCTGCTCCATCGACAGAAGCATCCACCATACCTGACATCACGACTCCCGACCGTCTTTCACCACCTCAGATCTCCTTCCCTGCCGCCGGCACCCACTGTAACTGCATCACCATCATCGACTCAGCAATGAACCTGAGGAGTACACGGGTCCACAAGAGAAGTCGCACTCTTTTGTTTATGCTTATGTTATGCATTCCTTAATATTACCAGCCACTTTATCGTCTTGTTCACCTCTTAGACTCTAAGTCAGGTCCAAATTAATGTTCAAACTTGAGTTTTAAAATGCTTGTGGGGCACATATTGAGGCAGCAATGAATAGTATATTTGTCTATTATCTGGTTCACCTAGGGTATGTCTATGTTGTTCATCTTGGGTGGAAAACAAATAGTAAAGCAATCATCACCTATCTTTTTATTAAATTAAAGATATCATCAGTTTGCTATCATTATTTTTGGATCTATCCACTGGTTGTTACCATCACTCTAAATTTCTGCATGCTCTCCTTACATAATCTCACTATATTTTTTTGTATGCATGTCAGATATTGTACACAGTCATGCTGAACATGTAGACAAAAAGAGAAGAGTTTTGCATGGCAATACAATGTGTCGTTGTACTAAGTATTGGGCCACTAGTACCCCGTACTTGTGCACGGGCAGTTGTAGTCATCCTCGTGGCAAGGCTTGCCGGGAACAGCTCGAGGTCGATTCAAGTCACCAAGGAAATCATCAAGTCAGAGATCTGAGGATCAGCGGATAAGCAAAGCTGGGATCCGAAGGCCAGCTTCCCCGGCAAGATCCTTGCCGGGATGGCCTGTGGAGCCCGGCAAGGCTTGGTGCCCGGCAAGGCTTGGCGCCAGGCAAGATTCGGCGCTTGGCGAGATTCTGCCACTGTGCCACCGCTTCGGCACAGTAACAAGTCTGACATTCTGGGTCCTTCTCTGGATGCGTGGCGACGCGCCAGTGGAGGAGAGCTTAAGCGGTGCTGATGGGATGGCCCCTTTTTCCATCCCCAAGAAAGTGAGGACACCTAAACGGACACCTCACGGTGCATTAAATGCGCTTGTCCTAATCCGTCAGGGGTTAGGTATGATACCCTGTAGCTACTTTACACCTCAATGTATGTACATTTTGCCACTGTGGAGACAACTTTGAGCATATAAAAGGAGGCCCAAGGCAACTGCTACAGAGGAGGAGAACTTCTGGCCCATTCTGCATGCGTAGCTGCTCTTTGAACGTACTGTTCATTGCGAGCGCTCCTGAAGGCTGGGCTCAAGAACATCAATAAGAACACAAAGCAGGAGTAGGGTTTTACGCTGATTAGCGGCCCGAACCTGGGTAAAAACCTCACACGACGTTCATTGGTTCTGCTCTTTGCGTATACCTCTCCCCCCGCCGAATCATAAAGGGATCTCTCGGGATCCCATAGGTGTCGTACCCCGACATCTTTGGCGCGCCAGGTAGGGGGATTGAAGGTTGCGTGAACCCGATCTAGTGCTCGGCGGCTTAGTTTTCTTCATCATCTTCATCATCATGCCACCCAAGAAGAAGAGCGCCGCGACGGCGCAGCCGTCCATGTCCGTTTTGCCTACACCTTTGCATACAGGCAACGGCGTGGGTGCAGAAGGAAGAGGACTAGAACCCCCGTGGCGTTCTAGTGATCTGAGCCAAGCGAGCGGTATCGTTCGCAGTGGCAGTGGTAACCTGCACGCCGCTGGATCTAGAGATGGCGCTGTGTTGCCTACGGGTGGCACAATGAACTCGAGAGATCGGAGGGCGCCTGTTGGAACTCCCGCGCCGGCGCAAGCCTCACGACCTACCCAGGTCGTGCATGATGAGCGACGTCATGGCGCTGGTGGTTCAGGGCGTCCCCATGAAAAGGTTTCTGCACATCGATCCCAAGATGCGCGGGACCAGCATGCACACCGAGCTGCCGGCGGAGGTGGCGCACGGTCGCATGATCGTGGTGGTGCTCCTTCTAACATGGTTAGGAGTCAGAGCACCTCACGTACCTCGCACTTGTCGCCGCCACCTACGCCAGCGCAAGCCTTGGCACGTGCGCAGCTGCTCCTCGATTTTCCTCCCGCCCCGGAGAAGATGGAGGAGTGGCGAGCTACTATCCAGAGCCTTATCGGCTTCACCAACAAGGATGGACCGCAAGAGGCAGGGCCCTCACAGCGGAGGCCCATCGATCCGGCGCGAGCCGATGTAGAGAAAACCGGAGGTGGTGCAACCACAGTGCACTCCCCTCCACGGCACCAGCGGCGGCCGATAACTCAGCAAGTCGACCGCCATGAAGAAGTTTCCACGGCGTCGTCCGATCCACGGATGCGCCGTGATCAGCGTCAAGTTCTCCAGGAACGAGGCAAGGAGGACGCTCGAACAACCATCGAGCAGCGACGGGAAGCGCGCTATCAGTCTGATAAGCGCGCGGGGCCGGCTGTCGACGAGCCTGCGCCAGGGGACGTAGGAGACTTGCCTTATGAGGTAGGGACTCCAGCGTTTACCCGTGAGCTGCGGCAAGTCCGGTGGCCCAATTCCCGAACCTTCAAGCCGGAGGTCCCGGAGAAATATGACGGTAAGACCCATCCCTCGGAGTTCCTAAGCATCTACACCATTACGGTGCAGGCTGCCGGGGGCCGAGATGACAAAATACTTGCCAACTACTTCCCGTTGGTGCTCAAACCCAACGTCAGGTCGTGGTTGATGCATCTGCCGGAGAATTCCATTTCTTCTTGGTCAGATCTGTGCCATCAGTTTGTTGGCGCCTTTGTTGGAGGCCACCAAGCTCCTGGCCAAGAGAACGATTTGCACATCATCCCTCAGAAGGAGGGTGAGTCCCTGCGCAAGTTTATCCAGAGATTTAGCCGGGTGCAGTACAATATTCCTGACGTTCATCCTACCGCTGTCGTTAGCGCGTTCCACCAGAACGTGCGTAACCGCAAAATGCGGGAAGAGCTGGCAATGAACAAAGTCAGGAGTATTGCCGAGCTTTACGCTCTGGCCGACAAGTGCGCTCGAGCTGAAGAGGGAAGGAAACTCCCTGGTGAGGCTGTTGGCGCGGCGGGCGAGTCCGAAGATGAAGACGTCGCGGCCTCGTCAAGGAAAGGCCGGCGACGGAACAGGAAGCGCGGAGGCAAGGCCGTGCTTGCTGTCGAGGAATCCGACAACCCCGGCGCCGCCAAGAAGGCCAAGGTTGGCGACCCCAGCAAGGATCTTGCTGGGTGCCCTTCCTATCAGGCCTTGGCGGCTGCCGACAAGTCGGAGAACACCGGCAAGCAGTATTGCAAGATCCATCGCACCAAGGGCCACGATCTCCAGAACTACCGGCAAGTTGAGCAGCTTGCCGAGAAGCAGAGGGCCGAATACGAGAGGCGAGATAAGGAGAAGGCCCAAGATGGTGCTGAGGGGTCCGGCAAGAAGCGCGGTGGCCGAGGGGGTCGCCGCGGCAAGGCCAAGCAGCAAAAGGATCGGCCCGCTCGGGGCCGAGACAAAGAAGGAGATGATGAATCCAGTGAGCAAGAATTCCAGAAGGCTACGGAGGCCATGTGCATTAATGGGGGTGCCTCGCTGCATTCCTCCCACCGCCAACTCAAACAGTGGGTGCGGGAGGTCAATGCGGCAGAGCCATCCCCAGATGCATGTAGGCCCCTGAAGTGGTCCAGCACGCCTATCATTTTCGACGCCGAGGATCACCCCGATCGCACAACTGCGGTCGGGTGCTTTCCATTGTTGGTCTCCCCAACGATTCGCAACCTCAAGGTGACGAAAATGTTAGTTGACGGCGGGGCCGGCCTAAACTTAATCTCATCGGATGTGCTCAGAAAGCTCCAGATTCCCGACGAGGACCTCGAGGAAACGGGTACGTTTCAAGGGGTCAATCCGGGAAGAACCCAGCCTAAGGGCAAGATTACGCTGCCAGTAACATTTGGCAGCGAGCTCAACTTCAGGACCAAGAAGGTGGTGTTTGATGTCGCCAAGATCCCCATGTCATACAATGGGATCCTTGGTCGGCCAGCGCTGGCTAAGTTTATGGCGGCATCACACTACGCGTACAACGTCTTGAAAATGCCTGGGCCGTTGGGCGTCATCACTATCCATTCCGATAAGAAGGATGCGCTCATCTGTGCTGACCAACTTTACCGGGAAGCAGTTGTAGCACCTGCCATCAAGGCACCTGCTCCTGCCGCTGGAACTCCCGGGGGGAAGAAGAAGACCGGCAGGAACCTTGGCACGAACTCCGGCAAGCGCACCTCCTCGGAGTGCTGCGCTTCCATCGAGGATGTACCAGAGAGTTCCACCGGCGAGAACAAGAAGTCCAAGGCTGCTCCGCCGGAAACCAAGAAGGTGCCTGTCAGAGAGGACGGAACAGGGGGGACTTTCACCATAAGTTCCACCCTAGATGACAAATAGGAAAGCGCACTTGTTGCTTTCCTGCGGGCGAATGTCGACGTGTTTGCATGGCAACCGTCTGACATCCCCGGTGTTCCCAGGAAGGTAATTGAGCACCACCTTGCTGTTTGTCCTCATGCGCGGCCCGTCAAGCAAAGGGTCAGGAAGCAGGCCTTGGAGCGGCAAGAATTCATTGCCGAAGAGATTAAAAATCTGGAGGCGGCAGGACTGGTCAAAGGAGTGCTTCATCCAACCTGGTTGGCCAATCCGGTCGTAGTGCGGAAAGCGAATGGGAAATGGAGGCTTTGTATCGATTATACAGATATCAATAAAGCTTGTCCAAAAGATCCCTTTCCCTTGCCGCGCATCGACCAGATTGTGGATGCCACCGCTGGTTGTGATCTCCTGTCCTTCCTTGATGCCTATTCAGGGTATCATCAGATTTTTATGGCAAAAGAAGATGAAGAGAAGACCGCCTTTATCACCCCATGTGGTACGTATTGTTTTATACGAATGCCTTTCGGGTTGAAAAGTGCTGGTTCAACATTTGCCAGAGCAATCCAGATTGGTTTTGAGCCACAACTCCATAGAAATATGGAGGCGTATATGGATGATATAGTGGTCAAAACCAAAGACAAAGCAACGCTCATTCAAGACTTAGAAGAAACATTTGCAAACTTGCGCAAGATCAACTTGAAGCTCAATCCTGAGAAGTGCGTGTTCGGTGTTCCTTCCGGCAAGCTCCTCGGATTCTTTGTATCTTGCCGGGGAATCGAAGCGAACCCCGACAAGATCAAAGCTATTGAGCAAATTGAAGCGCCGAGACGCGTCAAGGATGTGCGTCGTCTTGCCGGCTGTGTTGCTGCTCTAAGCTGGTTTATTTCCAAATCTGCTGAGCGCGCCCTGCCCTTCTTCAAAATTTTGAAGAAGGCAGGTCCGATGAAATGGACCCTGGAGGTGGAGGCTGCGCTGCAAGATTTGAAGAAATACCTTTCCTCTCCGCCGACGCTAGTCGCGCCTAAACCACAAGAGCCGTTGCTGCTGTATTTGGCAGCAACAAATCTAGTGGTTAGCGCTGTGCTAGTGGCGCAGAGAGAAGCTAATGAGGAAGCAACACCAGCGGCAGGACCGCCAGATGACGCGGCAAGATCTTCCCCGGCAAGGGTTGATCCCGGCAAGACAGGATCTGCGCAAACAGAAGAACCCGTGCAGAAGAAGAAGGTGGTGCAGCGCCCAGTTTATTTTGTTAGCTCTCTTTTACAAGGAGCTAGGTCAAGATATTCTGGTGTGCAGAAGTTGCTTTTCGGCCTCCTCATGGCCTCGAGGAAGCTGCGCCATTATTTTCAAGCACATGAGATCACCGTCGTCACCCGCTTTCCGTTGCAACAGATTTTGCAAAATCCGGAGGCAACCGGCAGGATCGTGGAGTGGGCGTTGGAGTTGTCCAGCACTGGCCTTAAGTTTGAAATCACTTCGACGATCCAGAGCAGGGCCTTGGCGGAGTTCATTGCAGAATGGACCCCAATGCCAGACGAAGAAGTTCAAGAAACAACTCTCCCCGGCAAGGAAATCGATCAGCAATGGGTTATGTACTTTGACGGGGCTTTCTCGCTGCAAGGCGCCGGTGCTGGCGTGCTGCTTGTCGCACCCACCGGAGAGCACCTCAAGTACGTAGTCCAAATGCACTTTCCCCGGGAGAGTTCGACCAACAACACTGCAGAATACGAGGGTTTGCTTGCCGGTCTCAGGATCGCGGCGGACCTTGGTATCAAAAAGCTCGTCATCAAAGGCGATTCACAACTTGTCGTCAGGCAAGTTAACAAGAGTTATCAAAGTCCATTGATGCAGGCCTACGTAGATGAAGTGAGGAAAATGGAAGAGCGCTTTGACGGTCTCCAAATGGAGCACGTTCCTCGTGCCGAGAACAATATTGCTGACGACCTGTCAAAGCGTGCCGCCCTCAAGTTGCCTGTGGAACCAGGAACTTTTGTGCTCCAATTGACTCAACCATCCGTGGCGCCATCGATGCGGCAAGAAAAGAGAAGAAAGTTGAACTCTGGCCAGTACTTCCCGGCAGAGCTCCCCGGAGCCGCCGGCAAGGAAGTTGCCGGGATCGACATGCCTGCTGGGGAACAACAGGCTCCGGCAGGGCCTCAGGCCCTTGCTGTTGAGACGAATGTTCCCCCGGCAGAGGAGATGCCTTTAGTCCTAGCTGTCGAGGCTCAGGCTCCAGCATGGGCGCAGCACATTGTCCATTTCCTTCAGACAGGTGAACTCCCTGAGGAACAGGAAGAAGCAGAGAGAGTAGACCGTCGGTCTGTTATGTACAAGTTCGTCGATGACGTCCTGTACAGAAAGAGACCGAACGGTGTGAAATTGAAGTGCATTCCTCGGGAGGATGGACTAGAGCTGTTGGCGGAGATACATGGGGGCATATGTGGTTCTCACATAGGGTCAAGAGCGCTTGCCGGGAAAGTATTCCGGCAAGGTTTCTTTTGGCCTACCGCTCTCTAGGATGCGACTGCACTAGTAACCAAGTGTGAAGCGTGCCAGTTTCATTCGAAGAAATTACATCGGCCAGCTCAAGCTCTTCAGACAATCCCTCTCTCCTGGCCATTTTCGGTCTGGGGGCTCGACATACTGGGCCCCTTCCCCCGTGCTACCGGGGGCTTTGAGTACTTGTACGTTGCTATTGACAAGTTCACAAAGTGGCCGGAGGTGGAAGCAGTGAGGAAGGTGACAGCGCAATCAGCTGTCAAGTTCTTCAAAGGAATTGTTTGCCGTTTCGGTGTGCCCAACAGGATCATCACCGACAACGGCACGCAGTTCACAAGTCACACCTTCATGCAGTACGTCCAAGACCTTGGCGGCAAGATTTGTTTTGCCTCTGTTGCTCACCCGAGAAGCAACAACCAAGCGGAGAGGGCCAATGCTGAAGTGTTGCGCGGTCTCAGGACCAGAACCTTTGACAGGCTGAAAAAGTGCGGAAGACGCTGGATTGATGAGTTGCCGGCGGTTCTTTGGTCAATCAGAATGACACTAAATCGAGCCACCGGCCAGACGCCCTTCGCTCTGGTCTACGGAGTGGAAGCAGTTCTCCCCACGGAACTCATATACGGATCTCCTCGAGTGCTCGCTTATGATGAGCTCGAGCAAGAGCAACTGCGGCAAGATGACGCTGTGCTCCTTGAGGAGAATCGTCTTCAGGTTGCTGTGCGAGCTACACGCTACCAGCAAGCTTTGCGCCGCTATCATAGCCGCAAAGTTCATGCCCGAAGCCTTGAGGAAGGCGACCTTGTTCTTCGGCGGATTCAGTCCGCCAAGAATTCAAACAAGTTAACGCCAAAGTGGGAAGGCCCTTATCGGGTAGTACGAGTCACCAGGCCCGGCGCTGTCCGCCTGGAGACCAAAGATGGCATTCCAGTGAGCAATTCCTGGAATATCAAACATCTTCGCAAGTTCTATCCATAAGGCGCGGTTGCCGGGGGCTCCCGGCAACCACCCTTTTGTACAAGTCTTGCCGGCAAGGCATGTGATCCTTTGTACAAAGCCAGGCGCAGACCCTACGCACAGATGAATAAATTTAAGTGTTGTACATTCCCTTATTGATTCCCATGTTCATATTTATATATATGCATGTTTGTCTAAGATGTTGTATGACACCTAATCCCGGTAAGTTCTAACGAATCGCCAAGGTTTCATGTCTTTATTTTCTCTTCTTTCTTTTTCAAAAAGACAGAAGGATTCCTCGCGTGCACATTTGCCGGGGGGGAAGGAAGATATGAATACCAGTTGACGACGTTCGGAATCGACGCTTGCCGGAGGAAGGAAAGTGATAGAAAGTTAAGTCCTAAAAACTCAGAGCAAGTTTTTCTTTTATTACAAAGTTATTTCCTTGGACGATTCCGACTCTTGTATGGAAAATCTGCACGCGAAGGAACCCTTGTTGTAATTGGTCGCGCCCTTATTTTGTTTCGAGCCCGCTCAACGACTTAAGTGGCTGCACTGAGAACACCAAGGAGTCTTGCCGGCCGCTGCGCCTCCAGCAGGCTGCTGAAGTCCCGCACCCAGCGCTCGTGGCAGGTTGCGCGCCAGCAAGTTTTTCAATAAGCGTAGGATGAACTCCATACATAAAGGAATCAGACAAAGAAAGTAGCAAGCATGAACCTAAACATAGGCAAATTGTATTACATCCATGAGTTGCCGCAATTCTAACTTGAGACTTAATTGTCTTTTACATGAGATGACGACGGCAAAAAAAAGGGGAAGCACTCAATCCCTGCGCTGGCCTTCGATCCTTTTGATGGAGTCCACCTTCTCAAGGATAGGCACGATGCACTCTTCAAGCGCCTCAACATTTGCATCCCTTGGCAGATGGCCGAGCGCGTTGGAGAGGTCGATGCTGGGATTGCTGTGCACCACCTTGATGAGCACCTTGCGGAGGACGGCCCGGCAAAGCCGGCGAGTCTCGTTGGCCAGTTGGGTCGCCCGGCTAGACTGGAGCACCCTCAACGCGTTGATGATGCTTTCAAAGAACATCGTCAACCTGGCACTTGGAGATATTCTTTCCTCGGAAGAATACTTGAAGTTCGACAGGCCCATGGTTGACAGTTCTGCGGTAAGCTTCTCCGCGGTGGCAATGAGACGTCCAGTCCAGATCTCCACTCCCTTCTCGTACTCGGTTTGGGCGGCGGCGGCACTCTTGAGCAGGTTCCTCTCTCCTTGGAGATCCTTGAGTAGATCCTTCTCACGGGCCCTGCCGGTCTCGAGAGACTTCTGCAGCATGGTCAGCTTCAGCTCCAGAACCGCAATATTATCAGCCGCAGAGGAGAGCTGCTTGGTCTTGTCGGACAGGGCAACTTGCATCTCTGCCAAGGAGTGGAGGGTTTTTTCCCTGTCCCCCTTGAGCGTCGAGAGCTCCTTGTCATGCTCTTCGAGATCTGTTTCCAGCCTCTTCACTTTATCGCTCAGCTCGTTCTTGGCGGCCTCTGCAGCTTCGGCAGCATCGACGGCCTCCTTGAGCTTGCCGGCGTGACTTGCAGTCAGAGCTTCGAGCGCCTCCTTATGTTTTTGCTCCAGCTCCTGGGTCCGCCGCGCGACAAGATTCTCGATATCCTCATCCTTGCTACGAAGCCTGCTCACGTGCGGTGAGATCTTCCTCATGAGCATCAAGAGCAACGCGGCGCCCCGTCAGGAGGGCATCTTCAGCAGCAATTCTTTGAGCAGCTTCATCATGCGCCTTCTCCATATCGGATTGCTTTAGGAGGATCTCATTCCACTGCTGGCTCACTTGTTCCCGGCCGGCAACCAACTCTTGGAGGGCCTCGGTGTGCCAGATCTGCATTTGTGCGACACGCCTTTGAAAATCCGCTTCGGCCGCCTCGACAACTGCCATTCTGGAGTCCGCCTTCTCTTTTCGGGCGCGATGGAGAGCCTGGAGCTTGCGGAAATTCTCGCCCATGGCCTGAAGGAGCTGATCCTCTTCAGATTTGCCGCTGCTAGTGCTGGGGGTGTCAACAACTCCGAGCCCGGTAGCAGCAATGATTTCTTCAAAAACTTCTCGTTCGGCTGGTGCCCCAGTGCTTGCCGTCCCCGGCAAGTTGACGAACAGGTTCTCGCCAACCTTGAGGTACTTGCTGGATGAGGGGCCTTCAGATGTTGATGGCTGGTCTTCAGTGGCCGCCTCACCAGTGGCAGGGGGCTCTGTGGCTGGTGCAGCGCCTGGCGCTCCTGCGACAGGAATGCTATCAGTGCGGTGCTCAGCCTCTCTGTCGCCCCCTTCAGCAGGTTCTTCGGCGGTTTCCTTTTGTGCTGTCTTGGCGGCCTCCCCGTCAAGAGCACCACCAGCCTCGACAGTGTCATCCTTGGTGGCCTTGCTAGCAGTGATCCTGTCTGCTTCAGCGGCGGCATCCCTGGCGGTATCCTCGATGACAACATCGACGTCCATGTGTTCCATCACAGGGAACTCTGAAGGGCGAAGGAGGAAAACAGAATAAGATCGAGGTTGAAGTTTGAAGTGACTAAAGACAGATAGATAAGAGAAAAAGAGTAACAAGCACTCTGAGGTGATCGAGTACCTACGTCGAGCTGTCGGGAGGTGGCTTCGCCCCTCCTGGCAACTCCGGTTGCCGGGGGCGTGTTGCCGGAGTCCGCGCTTGCCGGCTCCTCCTCAATTAGGACGGACTCATCGGCAGGATCTCTTGCCGGGGACGTGCTTGTGGGCGGAGCGGTCGATGAAGGAGGCACAATGGGGGTGTCTTTCGACAGCTCTCCTTGTTGCCGTTCTTCTACTGCGAACCCAAAGATATCAGTGGCAAGAATGAAAGCCTCGGCACCCGCCAGCAAAAAAAAAGAAGAACAATGAACTTACGTTGGGGGCTATGCTGGGGGCTGTGTTGAGGACTGGACTCCGGGCTGACAACGACGGTTTCTGGCACGCTAGTGGAGCCTGCCGGGGGCTCGTCACCCGTAGAAGTCCTTGACCTCTTCGTCATCCTCTCCAGCAATGTTTCTGCGTCGCTGCAGAGACAATACGAGCAACTTAGTAAGATCAATCCAAGGTTGGGAGATAAAAGCTGTGGCAAAGTACTCACTCTTCTTCCTCTCGCTCCGGACTAAAGCCGGAGATGTCGAAGTTGACCTTCGTTGCGATGTCTGAGTGGGGAGGCGGAGGAGGAGTCCTAGGCCGCTTGGCTGTGGCAGGCGCCAGGGCAGCTCCCGGTGTGGTAGTACGAGACCCTCCTGCCGCCCCAGCAGTGGCCGCTGGTGTGGGTCTCGCGCGCCGCGCAGGCTGTTGACGAGCCCCCTGCCGCGGTCCAGTCTTGCCGGCCACTTTCTTGACAGGGGCTTCGCCGCTCGAAGAAGGCTGGCTTGCCGGGATGCCAGATACAGCCTTTCGAAGAACACGCCTCGTCTTCTTCGGGGGTGGGGGCTCTTCTCGCGTCTCTTCTTCAGCCGTGTCCTCGCCGGACGAGTTCTCAGCGGCTGCGCTGCTCTCTTCCCCGGCAACCTTGTCCTCCCCGGCAGGCTTTACCTCCACTACCACCTCTGCGTCGCTGGCTTCCCACTCTGTGAAGCCGACGCTGCCGGCCTCCACGGCGAGATTTGCCTCCTCCACTCTAGTAGCAATGTAAGCTACTTCTTGATCAGTGGTGGCTCGGATGAAATCTGACTCTTGCCGGACAGGCTTCTCCATCAAGTTGTCAAAAAACTTCTGCGCTTCCTCCTCGGATGGCTCGGCCCAGGTCGGGTCAAGGCCGTGGGCATTGAACATTGGCATAAAGGCAATGATTGACCCCAAGGCAGAATTGTTGCACAAGGGGACAATCCTTGCCGGCTGCCGGTGCTTGTCTTCGCCCTGGAATAATTTTTGACGGAGAGCGCCAAGCTGCATAGCGGTCAGATTGTTGTTCAGCCCGGGGCGCAATCTCATGATATCTGCCGCGTTCTTGTATTCCCAAGCTGGCCTTCCCCTATTCTGCAGAGGGGCGATGCGGCGGCGGAGAAAGTCGAAGCCGATCATCTCCATTGTCAGTCCGGCAGCCTTCAGGCGAAGGATCCTGGTAGTGGCGATTGTGAGCCTCTCGTCCTCCGCTGCGGGGTCGCTCCAATCCTTGCCGCGGACCACCTTCTGTTGCCGGGGATGACAAAATGGATGGGGATCTGCTTCCTGGATCCAGCACCATTCAGCCCGCCACTCGTCCCACTTTTCGCGGTAAACTCCCTCTGGGTATATTTCCTTATTCCAAGCCCTTGGAATCCAGGCAATAGAACCAGAGAGGGCCTCTCCTTTTTGGATGCGAGGGAAGAAATAATGCCGAAAAAGAGCGGAATTGGGGATCACGCCAACAAAGTTTTCACAGAGATGGGCAAAGATAGACATGCAAAGTACTGCATTCGGCGTGAAATCGAGAAGGCGAAAGCCGTATGTGTACATGATATCATTGAAGAAGTCGGAAAAGGGGGGACAGAGCCCGCAATAGAAATATGCAGTGAAGAAAGGGTATCCGTCCGATCCGCCCTTGGAACAAGCACCTGGGATTACGCGCGTGGCCGGGTGAGCTTGCGTCCCTTTCGCCCACATGCATTAGTATCACCCCTTCAGAGCTTCAGCATCGAGCGTTGGAGGGAAGACGACGAGCCTCTTCCGCATCTTCGCCAGTTCGCTCTCCGGAACGTCGGCTTTCGCCTCCTTGCCCTTGCCTTTGCTGGCCTTGGGCGGCATGGCGACTATGAGGACGGGAGCTGGGAGTGGGGCGAGCGGGGAAGCAGCGGGCGGAAGAGGAAAAGGCTTCGCTCTGAGCTCGAGAGGAGGAAGGCGATGGCGATGGCCAGATTGAGAAGAAGGGGGGTAAATAGGTTTGTGCCTCTGCGACTTCTCCTTTTTATGGGGAAGGAGCGGGGCCGCCTCTTTTATTCCCCAATGTGAATGCGCCTCTATAGGCGCGAGGCAGTTGCAGCCTTTTTGGCACGCTTCCCACGTCGCGCGCTCCGTGCACGTAGTGGGGGGCACAGTAAAACGAGATATTTACGAGAAGTTAATTCCCTGCCACGCGTGCCCGTGCACTGTTTGGGCCTAGCTCAACAACGCCTCGCACTCGTGTATGGCCTAGGCCCGGGGGCTCCTGTCGGTGTACTAAGTATTGGGCCACTAGTACCCCGTACTTGTGCAGGTGCAGTTGTAGTCATCCTCGCGGCAAGGCTTGCCGGGAACAGCTCGAGGTCGATTCAAGTCGCCAAGGAAATCATCAAGTCAGAGATCTGAGGATCAGCGGATAAGCAAAGCTGGGATCCGAAGGCCAGCTTCCCCGGCAAGATCCTTGCCGGGATGGCCTGTGGAGCCCGGCAAGGCTTGGTGCCCGGCAAGGCTTGGCGCCCGGCAAGCCTTGGCGCCCGGCAAGGCTTGGCGCCCGACAAGATTCGGCGCTTGGCGAGATTCTGCCACTGTGCCACCGCTTCGGCACAGTAACAAGTCTGACATTCTGGGTCCTTCTCTGGATGCGTGGCGACGCGCCAGTGGAGGAGAGCTTAAGCGGTGCTGATGGGATGGCCCCTTTTTCCATCCCCAAGAAAGTGAGGACACCTAAACGGGCACCTCACGGTGCATTAAATGCGCTTGTCCTAATCCATCAGGGGTTAGGTATGATACCCTGTAGCTACTTTACACCTCAATGTATGTACATTTTGCCACTGTGGAGACCCCTTTGAGCATATAAAAGGAGGCCCAAGGCAACTGCTATAGAGGAGGAGAACTTCTGGCCCATTCTGCATGCGTAGCTGCTCTTTGAACGTACTGTTCATTGCGAGCGCTCCTGAAGGCTGGGCTCAAGAACATCAATAAGAACACAAAGCAGGAGTAGGGTTTTACGCTGATTAGCGGCCCGAACCTAGGTAAAAACCTCACGCGCCGTTCATTGGTTCTGCTCTTTGCGTATACCTCTCCCCCCGCCGAATCGTAAAGGGATCTCCCGGGATCCCATAGGTGTCGTACCCCGACACAATGTCATGCAGACATTGCTCCATGGTGGGTGCAATGGCAAAACCTCCCCCCTCCAGATTGTAATCCAGAGGAAGATATCTGTTCTGAGGCGGATTCAGACGGAGCTGGCCACTCCTTTTTACCCCCTGAGGTGTTTGCTCTAACTTGGCATGATGATGTTGGTCATATCATGCTTATGTTGCCTTGCAGTGCCTACTTTCGACATCATATATGTCATCTGCTTAGTTTAGACATGTTCTGTAATGCCACCTGTTTAGTTTCTATATCATATATGTGAATTATGCAATCTCATATCTTTTAGCCAGCCATAATATATGTGAAATATGCAATGCCATCCTGTTTAACCAGGCATCATATATTTGAATTATATCTTGCCAATCATTTTCTTCATTACATTTCCATTTGTCGACAATGTTTGCACATTCAACTACTCTTCCTGTGAATCACCATTTGAGTGGGTGATGGAAAAATCTGGAGTGAAAACAAGGACTTCAGAGCAGACAGTGCTACCTATTGAAGCAGATCTCTTGCTGGGTCCCGATAGGTCCTCAGAGATGGATTCAGAGATAGATGACCAGTCCTATTCCCCCACCGAGGTGTATGCTCTAACTTGGCACAGTTATACTGCTCATATCATGCATATGGTGTCTTGCATTGCATAGTTTAGACATCATATACACAATATACAACACCATGTTCTTAGTTCGGACATCATATATGCGAATTCTCTCTGCTTAGTATATATATATATATATCACGTATGTAAATTATATCATGCGATCTTGATTACTTAGATAATATGTATGTGAATTATGTCATGCGAACCTGTTTACTAAAGACATCATATAATTATCTCATGCCATCCTGTTTAGTTAGTCATCATATCTTTGAATTATGTCATGCTATGCTATCTAGTTTAGATAGACATCATATATGTTAAATTATGCCATGCTATCCTTTTTAGTTAAACAATATATATGTGAACTATTTCATGCCCTCTTTTTTCCACACTATCTATTGCATCTGTCTCTCATACAAGGTATGTACATTCAACTACTTTTCTTGTTTACCAGCCATTTGAATTGGAGGGGGTGATGGCAGTATCTAGCGGAGTAAAAACATGGTCTTTAAATAAAACAGTGCTGCCTCTTGGTGGAGATAGCACCCCGGTTGTACCATGCACAAGAACAAGCCCTACCACACATAACCCAGACTCTCGCAAATTATACCCCTACTCCGATGGACAGAGAACCAGCTTCACCCAATCTAACCCCAACCCCAGCAGATAGTAACCCAGTTCTAGTTGACACAGCACCATCTCCACCACAGAGCTCCCAAACAAGAGAAGTTAGTAAGGCAGCTCCAGTGCCCAAAGCGCTAGTACTACCACGGCGAATCCCAACTCCACTAGTTAGTACACCTATTCCTGTGGACGAAGCACAACCAACCATTTGTAGTTTAGCATCTATCGCATTTGATGTTGTTAAATCCTATGTGCGTATCTTCCCATCATGGAAATGTTATACCGAAGATGAAGGAAAAAGCCAGTTGCAGGTGTTCGTCCAGGAGTTATGTGTAATTACTGTTATTCATGGCAATTACTTTGCTTTGTCCCATATATTCTACCTCCATGCTGGTTATAATATAGCAAATGTTCCCATTTTTCTCTATAGAGAAGGACCAATTTGGAAACTCGGGATGAGGTAACCTGTACTAATACCTCTGCTATATTCAAGAATGCTTGGTGGCAGTATCAGAATTACCTCAAGAAAACATACTTCACTAGCAAAGAAACTCATCAAATTCCCTTACTTTCTCCTGAGACACATTTACGGGACGATGACTGGGACCGCCTTGTTCCGTACTAGTCCCGAACCAAGAATGTGGTAAGGTCTATGAGCTCATTTTTTATTTTGATGTACTATATGCCTGCGTCTTAATGTACTCTGTTCGTGTAGAACAAGTGCTTAAACCTGAAGAACAACTGTCCTCATTTAAGATTCCATTGCTATGGTGCATACTGCTTTGCTCTTGTATCACTGTATTTACTCATACAAACTTATTTTTAAATTAAAGGATCCAATCAAAACTCCAATGGCACAACAGGTATGTTTAAACATGTTTCTTTAACAGGTTTGCTCTTCTAAATTGCTATGTTGATTTCAATTTCAATTGTGTATACAGTTGACTTCCCATATCACGCACATTACTAGCATCACAATAGAGCCAATAGTGTTGTTGTACATGTATACCCATGGTACCCATCTGAAATCTTGTTGTGCCGTGTAGTTTCCCACACTTGTATTCTTTCAATGCTGCTTTATCTTGAACTGATATGATTTGAACCGTGTCTCTATTTTGATTTGGCAAGACAATGCTGTGACCATAGGACATAGATATATGTTTGTTTGATGCTTTTATTATGTACTACTTGGCAATAGAAGACTTGGTAGTTTAATCTTATCCACCTTACTACTGAACTGGTTCATCGAAATGAGTTTCATATCCTACATCCTAAACCTGTTATGTGTATGCCTGTTTCTTCTTTTAGAATGCTGACATAATATTGGGAAGAGTACCTTATTAAGCAATGGAAAAGGAAGTAATGCAGATAAGGTTCAGGATAGTGAGACATCCTTGTTGGTCTCCAACAAAGTTGATAAAACAGCTAAGGAAAACTATCTTGAAGACAGTATGACAACCCCAAAGTCCTGTCTTGAGGTAGTGTTCGAGTTACTAGCCACTACCGCTGGCACAAGCTCTTCGAACTCACTGTCTGAATCAGTTTGGTTTGTTGAGTCTCAACTACAAGCTGAAAGACATCGATCAGCTGTGCTACGACAAGAAGCTGAAGGACTACGGAAGTCCCTGGAGAATTCAGATGCATACTTTCTGGTGCAACAACAAGCGTTGGAGGATTTTAGCGCCAAATAGGAGAAAGCTAATAAGCTTGCTATGCTTATTGCCAGCATGGTGGATACCCAGGATAAAATTTCTTGAGCTCTTCTAAAGTTGTTTCAGTTATGGACTTGTTTTGCTGCCACATTTATTTGCACTGGTGGCCAATTTAGACGGCCAGTGTATGTAATATGCTGCTTTGTTCCCTATATTTGCACTGGTGGCGAACTTTGAAGCCCAGTGGATGTAATATGTGTAATAGCCGTAATAGCCTAGCGTTAGTTGCTTGCTTATTTATTTCCTTATTGTCTTGTTTAGTTGTTTGCTTGTAGTCACTTTAGTTCTTTTTTTGCGTTTTTCTAGTGGCCACAATAACCTATTTTTTAAAACTAGGCCACAATAACCATGGGCAACATACCGACCGTTATAACCATGGTCCTGCTACCTGCTGTAGTGACCATGGGCCTCCTACAGGCCGAAGGATCCATGGGCCTTCTACGGGCCATAGAATCAATGGGCCTTCTATGGGCCATAGAATCAATGGGCCTTCTATGGGCCATAGAATCGATTGGCAAAACATGGGCCGTACTATTCGTGGACCAATAATGGACTGCAATATGGGCCGTAAACAGGCTACAATGGGAATCGTCTGTTTATGGGCCAACCATAACGGGCCGTTAAGAGGCCGATATGTTTAACGGGCTTCATTCTATCGACAGGCACAACGGGTCGTTAGTGGGCCGTATCTGATGACGCTATGAAAACGGCCCAACGAATTAATGGGCCACAAATGGGCCGACTGTAGCCACGGGCTGAATTTGGACCAGAAGCAGAACAGTCCAGTAACGGACCGTAAGTATTCGAATGTTGGAAATGAGCCCGAGAATAAACGGGCCCTTAGAAGGCTGAAAGATAACACGGGCTGGAAACGGCCCAATGGAATAACGGGCTGTTAATGGGTATAAAGTGATATACTATTCATTATGGGCCAGTTTCACCATGGCCCGTTAATGGGCCCAGGGTTACAGAGGGCCTCATATGGGTCGAAAGACGTCATGGGCCATACATGGGCCGGAAGTTACAATGGGCTAGAATCATATTGGACGGCCCAGATGACGCTACTAGGCCTAATTCGGATAGGTCATAACAGGCCGTGAGTTAGCGGGCTTGAAATGAGCTATATGCGAACACGCCGTTAACAGGCTTTTGTGGGCCAGCCCGCTACCTTTTGACCAAGTCAAATGGGCCGGCCTTTTCACTTGAATGGGCCACTGTTGGGCCTTACCATGTGTCAATGTATCATAGGCGCCTCCCGTCCAATGAGTGGATGACATTTGTCCCAACGCTGAGCTGACATGTGGTTCCTCTGGCCAATGAGAATTTTACACGTGGAAAATCCCCATTGGTTCGGGCTGTTAACGGGTTATCAGATCCAAACTGAAACCCGATAGCTTAATGGCGACCCGTTACGGTGGATGCCACATGTCGGTTACCCTTGACGAAAACACTTCCATGACGCGCCATTTATCATCATGGAAGTGGACACTTCCGTGATGATAATTTTGGTATTGTCATGGAACACTTCTACGACAGCACATGTATGACTATCTTGATTCTGTCATAAAATCGTCATGGGTGTACATGCATGACAGAAAACGTGACCTACTGTGACAAACATGTATCATTACGGAAGTGGTTTTTTTTTGTAGTGTACACCCGCAGCTGCTCTTGGAGGACCTGGTGGTTGTAGGCGGCATTGGCCTACGCCTCCCGGAACTGCTCCTCTCGCTGCTAGTTCACCATGTCCATGTATTGGGCACGAACCTCGCCGATGTTCATGGTGCAATGCACCAGCGAGGATTGCGCGGAGGGGGAGGTTGGCGCTGGCTCGTCGATGACCATGTTCTCCATTGGGACGTCGTCGTCCTCCGGCTGCCTGCCGGCCAGCCAATCAGTAGCAATGGCTGCCATGTCCTTCTTTTGGTCTGTCGTTCGCCCGTCCCGGAGAGCGGTGGAGCTCGAGGAAACCATGGTGGGAGTAGTGTGGACAGGGGAAAGGGAACGGAGGCAGATGACTGCGGCTATGGCTGGGGCAGCAATTTATATAGCAATGGTGGGCAGCAGAGGGACGAACGGGTGGCGCTGGAGTAGCCGCCTCGGACATCGTGTATCATTAATGTGGGCGGCAGACGGACTGATGGCAGTTGTGTCATTTGAACGCGGAGCAGTCGACTGCACCGGGAAGCGGCACGGGCAGCGCTGACCTTTTCGGCTGAGAAGTGCGCGCGGGCAAGGGAGGGGGTTTGGTTTGGCCAGGGCGGTCAGACTCATGCTTGGCAGCGGTTCGGTCCAGCAGCTGGACTTGCTGGCTCGCCGAGCTCAGCGCGACAACCAGACGATGGACGAGGTTTCCAACCAGGAGCCGACACCACTGCCTATGCCGGTTCTTGCCATGTTCACCATAGAGCAAGTGCGGCCGCACATCGATGCCCTAATGGCGGAAGAGCTACCAGTGCCGCTGGAATGTGCATTCTGGCAAGCGCAGGAGGACCAGTGCTACAACCTCCATCTCCTCAACGAGCACCGGCTCACGAAGGGACGAATTGCCAGCGAACAAGCGAACGACAATGCCGTCGCGGACATGTGGCCCGATGATCTTGGCTTCCTGAATGAGCAGCTAGCGCTGTATCAGACCATCTGTAGGGCCCGCGAGGCCCTCTTCGTCGTCCTTCGCATTGTTGCGCTCATCGTGGCGCCGCCATCTCACATTGTGAACATGGTCAACAAACGGGAGGAATCAGGAGATGACTTTACGTGGAGACGATGACAGTAGGGACCCACCAGGGCCATGCCGTACGTAGGCAAGTGCCTCCTTACAACTACAAGAAAAAATGCTTCCTCTTGGTTTCCTAACATCAGGGTCCCACACCATTGTCAACGTATAGTCAATAAACGATAGAATTGCACAAGGAGCGGCCGACAGCTGGGACCCAGCAGCTCGCGCAATAGTTTTTGAGGGGTGAGTAGTATTTTTGTTTAGCGATGTTGTTGTTGTCTTTTAGAGGAATAGGGTATCAACTGGGCGGGCTGTGGCCCATCTAGCCGAGGCTATTATTTTATGTCGACCAAATATTCAGCCTAGATATTAATTTCTCTATGTGAAAATGGCTAGCCCAGCTTTACTTTTTTTGAGGAATACCCAACCCAAGCCAACTTGTTATTCTCCGCCGTGTTGGGCTGCAAATCTTCCTAGGAGGGATGCATTCGGCTTGCCCAGAAAATGGGCTTTAAGAAATAATAAATGGGCTATAAATATAAAAAAGCACCCAACCAGTAATTAGTTTCAAAATTATTATTTTTTGGATTTTGAAAATTTTAATTGCATTACTTGTTGCGCATGCAAAATTTTGTTGGATTTATACTCCAAATTAGGTGAAAATTTATTTTATAATTAGATTGAATCTGACACAAAATTTTGGGATAAAAAATATTTCAGATCCCATCAAAATATGGGAAATTTGGTTGAAATTATTAACTGTTGTCCTGACTAGAAAATGGGCTGTAATGTTAACAAATAGTAAATGGGCTGCAGTAAATTCCATTAGAATGAGAAAATGGGTTGTAAAGTATTCAAAATAGCAAATGAGCTATATGATGTCCGCCACAGATGTGATGCTCACTTGTGGGCCAAATAAGTTGACGCCTATGCAAGGCTTTGTCAACTTATAGTCAACACATGATTCTAGCAGCAGTGGCCGTTGGATGTCCATCCAACGGCTGTCATGCTTCTTCAATCTCAGATATTCTTGCTTCAGCCACCCAAACCACTGTGGGCGGTACCGCCTGCTACCGACTCCCATGGACGACTAGGCTGTCGCGCAGGCCTCACCAGCGCACCCTACTGCCATCGCTATCCAGGCCATTCCTCTACTCACCCACACTTCCAATTATTCTCCGGCGACAGCAACCTCACACCGCAACCGAACCAGTGAACCCTTGTATTCCCCTCCATGTAGGCATCTACTTTGTGTCTTTGTTGGATCCTGGGCATTCCCTTCCTAGGCCTCGCCGTCGTCCACCGCGTTGGTCCTCTCGGCGCGGCATGGTCAACTTTGTCAACAACCGACAGCCATCGAAAGAGGAATGTACTTGGAGAGGATGACAGTAGGGACCCACATGGTCCATGGCCGCACGCAAAGCAAGTGCCTCCTTATTATACTAAAATAAATGATTTCTCCCCTTGACTGACAGGTTAGACCCACCAGCTACATCTTCGCACGCAAGGAAGTGCCTCCTTATTATGTGAGAAAAAAAGTTTCCTCTCCCTGACAGCTGGGATGCACCAGCTACATCTTCGCACGCAAGGAATTGCCTACTTATTATGCGCAAAAAAATTAGTGCATCCCCCTACTAGCTGGGACCCACCAGATTTGGAGGCTGACTTGTGGGCCTACTAAGTTGACGCGTTCGCAAGGCTTTATCAACTTAGTCAATAAACGATTCTAGTTGCAGTGACCTTTGGATGTTAATCCAATGGCTGTGTTGCTTCTTCAACCTCTGGTCTTCTTGATCCAGCCGCCCAAAACCAGCGCCGACCGTACCACCTGCTCCTGCCTCCCATGGCCGGCTGTGCTGCCGCGCAGGCCTCACCGCCCACCTACTCCCATCGCTGGCCTGGCCATCCCTCTACTCACTCGCGCCTTCTGTTATTCTCTGGCGACGGCAAACGAACCAGTAGACCCTTGTACTCCCCTCCGCGTTGGAAACAACAGTCGAGTCTTCCCCGGCTCCGTGTCGTTCCCTTCCTAGGCCTCACCGTTGTCCACCGCCTTGGTGCTCTCGATGCGGCATGGTCAACATGGTCAGCGAACGACATCCATCAAAAGAGGACTGTACGTGGAGAGGTTGACAGCTGGGTCCACAGCCACACGCAAGGAAGTGCCTCCTTATTACGCGCAAAATAATGATTCCTCTACCTGACAGTGGGGACCCACTGAAAGGCCTCTGTATTTTGCGAAAAAAATGTTTCCTCCTGACAGCTGGGACCCACTGGCTACATCTTTGCATGGAAGGAAGTGCCTCCTTACCCTTGACAGCTATGACCCACCAGGTCAAAGCGTACGTAGTGTTATCTATCTGGTCGCGAATGTGTACGTACATAGCGGTCGATCGGTCTCTCTGCAGCGATGAACCATGGCCGAGTAAGGAGCATCACGTGTTGTAATAGAGCCACCGACGTAGCATGTCACGCAGCCCCGTCAATATCGTGTACACGTACATACAACCATGCTGCAAGAAAGTAAATACGACTACGTATGTACATACGGGTGGGGTCTCGAACACGTACAGCGACGGCGTCCTGTTCATCGGCAGCCAACCGGCTGGGATGGAATGAAGGAAATAGCGTCATGTTCATCGGGAGGCAACCGACTGGGTCGGAATGTGTCCTGTTCATCGGGAGCCAACCGGCTTGGACGGAACAGCCAAAACGGGGTCTGGCGTACTGCAAAATGGAGTAAAATAAGTTTTGTTCAACCGCCTACGGTGGAAACGGGGTCCTGTTCATCGGGAGGGGTGTGACGTACCGTAAAACGGAGGAAACGAACTTCTGGCCAACTCCCTACGGTCTAAATGGGTTCCTGTTCATCAGGAGGGGTCCGACGTACCACAAAATGGAGGAAACGAACTTCTCGCCAACCGCCTACGATCAAAACGGGGTCATGTTCATCTAGAGGGGTGTGGTGTACCGCAAAATGGGACTCCACGAGTTACTGTTCATTCACCGCTGACTTCCTCCAGCCTCCACCTGCTACTGTTCATCCACCGCGACTTCCTATAGCCTTCACCAGCTAATGTTCATCCATGGTCTACTGTTCATCTAGCCTTCACCGGCTACTATTCATCCAGCCTCCATGGGGTCCTGTTGATCCACCCCCAACCCTGGCTGGTGTGTGGCAGCCTCCTTGGGGTCATGTTCATCCAGCAGCAACCTCCTACTACCACGGGATCGTCCTGTTCATCCAACCCCCGCCGGCTGGGGTGGGGCATACGTATGAGCGGGCGGCAGCAACGGGAACTGTTCATCCAAAGCCAACTGATACGTCTCCATCGTATATACTTTTCCTAACACTTTTGCTCTTGTTTTGGACTCTAATTTGCATGATTTGAATGAAACTAACCCGGACTGAAGCTGTTTTCAGCAGAACTACCATGGTGTTGTTTTTGTGCAAAAATAAATGTTCTCGGAATCGGACGAAACTTTTTGGAGAATTATTCTGGAATAAAATAAAAATACTAGAACCAAGACCCACTAGAGGGGGGCAGCTGCCCACCAGGCACCAGGGCACGCCACCCCCCTCTGGCGCGCCCTGGTGGGTAGTGGGGCCCACGAGGCTTCGCTGACCCTAATCTTGATCCTATAAATTCCTATTTTCAGAGAAAAAAATAGAGGAGGAAGTTTCATCGCATTTTATGATACAGAGCCACCGCCACCTCCTATTCTTCATCAGGAGGCCAGATCTGGAGTCCGTTCAGGGCTCCGGAGAGGGGGTCTTCCGTCTTCGTCATCATCAACCATCCTCCATCACCAATTTCATGACACTCACTGCAGGGGGTGAGTAATTCCATCGTAGGCTTACTGGACGGTGGTGGGTTGGATGAGATTCATCATGTAATCGAGTCAGTTTTTGTTAGGCCTTGATCCCTAGTGTCCACTATGTTCTGAGATAGATGTTGCTATGCTTAATGCTTGTCACTAGGGCCCGAGTGCCATGATTTCAGATCTAAACCATTTACGTTTTCACCATTATATCTATGTTCTTGATCCGATCTTGCAAGTTATATGCACCTATTACGTGTTATGATCCGCATACACCAAGGTGACAACAATTGGGATTCTTTCCGGTGATTACCGTAATTTGAGGAGTTCATGTATTCACTATGTGTTAATGCTTTGTTCCAGTTCTCTATTAAAAGGAGGCCTTAATATCCCTTAGTTTCCTTATGGACCTCGCTGCCACGAGAGGGTAGGACAAAAGATGTCATGCAAGTTCTTTTCCATAAGCACGTATGACTATTTACGGAATACATGCCTACATTTTATTTATGAACTAGAGCTAGTTCTGTGTCACCCTAGGTTATGACTGTTATATGATCAATATTATCCAATGTTATCATCGATCCAATGCCTACGATCTTTTCACATATTGTTCTTGCTAAGTTACAATTACTATTACTACTGTTACAACTGCTACAAAATTACTGCTGCTACTGTTACCGTTACTACCGTTGTTACTACTATTGCTATCACTATCAAATTACCATACTACTATGCTACTGATCACTTTGCTGTAGATATTTAATCTCCAGGTGTGGTTGAATTGACAACTCAACTGCTAATACTTACAAATATTCTTTGGCTCCCCTTGTGTCGAATCAATAAATTTGGGTTGAATACTCTACCCTCGAAAACTGTTGCGATCCCCTATACTTGTGGATTATCAAGACCTTTTTCTAGCGCCGTTGCCGGGGAGCATAGCTATATTTGTTGAGTCACTTGGGATTTATATCTATTTATCACTATGAAGAATCTTAAGGATGATAGAACCAAGATCGTTCCCTCTAAGACGAGGGGAGGTAAGGAACTATTATCTAGCTCTGCACTTGATTCACCTTCTGTTTTGAGTAAACTTGCAACACCACCACATGCTATTAATCTTCATATGTCGCAAGTAATTGATGATGCTACTTCTGCTATGAATGATGCTTATGATGATGCTAGTACCTTGCTTGATAAGAATGTGCCACTAGGTGAATTTCTTGATGAACAAATTGCTAGAGCTAAAGAAATTGAGAATGTTGAAACTTATGAGATTGCTGAAACTGATGAAATTATTGAAACTAGAAATTATGAAACACCTATTAGACCTAGCTCCCCTAGATATGAATTGCCTGGGATACCTGAAGGTTATGTTATGGATGGAGAGGTTGCTAGGGACTTTCTTGCTTGTAAGGATAAAGATGATCTTAAGAAATTATTCTGCAAGTTAAAAGAAAAAACTTTGAATGCTAGAATGAAATGTGATCCTAAGTTTGCTACTTCACCTATCTTTGTTACTGATAAGGATTATGAATTCTCTGTCGACCCAGAGTTGATTGCTTTGCTTGAATCAGATCCCTTCCATGGCAATGAAACTAAAACTGTTGTGGCACATCTTACTAAATTAAATGACATAGCCACCCTATTTGCTCATGATGAGAAAATTTGCTACTACTATATTCTTAAGTTATTTCCATTCTCATTAAAGGGTGATGCTAAGATATGGTACAGTGCTCTTGCTTATGGTTGTGTGCGTAGTCCCCAGGATATGATTTATTACTTCTCTGAAAAATATTTTCCTGCTCATAAGAAACAAGCTGCCTTACAGGAAATATTTAACTTTGTGCAAATTGAAGAAGAGAGTCTCCCACAAGCTTGGGGGAGGCTTCTCCAATTAATTAACGCTTTGCCTGATTATCCTCTCAAGAAAAATGAAAATACTTGATATCTTTTATAATGGACTAACCGATGCTTCTAGGGACCACCAAAATAGCTGTGCTGGTTGTGTTTTCAGGGAACAAACTGTTGAACAAGATGATGAACTATTAAATAATATATTGAAGAATCATGATGATTGGACACTTCCTGAACCACTGCCTAAACCCAATCCAAAGAAGAGGGGTATTTTATTTCTCAGTCTTGAAGATATGCAAGAGGCAAAGAAATGTATGAAGGAAAAAGGTATTAAAGCTGAAGATGTTAAGAATTTACCACCTATTGAAAAAATACATGGTCGCGACACACCACCATAGGTGGTGGAGGTAAATTCTCTTTTAAAATTTGATGAAGGTGACATCCCGCATAATAAACCTCCTAGTCCATGCTTGTATGAATTTGATAACTATGTCATGAAGCAAGATCACTTCAATGCCTATGTTATGAAACAGTTAAAACAAAATTCTGATATGATTGCTCGCTTGAGTGACTTGTTATTTAGAATCACTAATGATATCAGAGGAGTAGGAAAACATGCTTCTATGGTTCAAACTCAGTTAGAACAAGTTGCTAAATCTCAAAGTGAGTTAATTAATGAAATGAATAATAATATGAATGATCATGCTGTTAGAGTAATGACTAGAGCAGGTAAAATGACTCAGGAGCCACTTTATCCTGAAGGTCACCCTAAAAGAATTGAGCAAGACTCTCAAAGAATTAATGCTGATGCACCTAGTCCATCTAAAAAGAAAAAGAAAAATGATAGGACTTTGCATACTTCTAGTGAACCTGAAATAGAAAAACCTTCTGAAGATAACAATGATGTCTCTCTCTCTGATGGTGAAACTCAATCTGGTAATGAACATTCACCTAGTGATGATGAAAATGATAATGATGATATTCCTGAAGATGCTCAACCAGACAATGAAAAAGAACTAGATAATGATGTTGAGATAGAACGTGCTATTGATTTTGATAACCCACAACCTAAATATAAATGTTATGTTAAAAGAGAATTTGTTGCTAGAAAACATGGTAAAGAAAGGGAACCATGGGTTTAGAAACCCATGCCTTTTCCACCTAAACCATCTAAGAAAAAGGATGATGAAGAATTTGAATGTTTTGTTGAAATGCTTAGGCCAGTCTTTTTGCGCACCCGTTTGACTGGTATTTTAAAGATGGCCCCTTATGCTAAATACATGAAAGATATTGTTACAAATAAAAGAAAAATACTTGAAGCTGAAATCTCCACCATGCTTGCTAATTATTCTTTTAAGGATGGAGTACCTAAGAAACTAGGAGATCCAAGAATACCAACTATACGATGCTCCATTAAAAGAAATTATGTCAAAACTGCCTTATGTGATTTGGGAGCCGGTGTTAGCGTTATGCCTTTCTCTTTATACAAAAGACTTTATTTGAATAAACTCACACCTACTGAAATATCATTGCAAATGGCTGATCAGTCAACCGCAATACATATCGGTATTTGTGAGGATGTGCCCATCGTTGTTGCAAATGTTACTATCTTAACAGACTTTGTTATACTTGAGATGCCCGAGGACGACAACATGTCGATTATCCTTGGTAGACCCTTTTTGAACACTGCAGGGGCTGTTATTGATTGTAATAAAAGCAAAGTAACTTTTCATATCAATGGTAATGAGTATAGGATGCACTTTCCGAAGAAACAATTTCAAGTGAATGGTATTAATGTTATTGAAAAGGCTCCGGGAATTACTATTGGAAGTTTTGAACTTCCTCTACCTACTGCCAAAAAGAAATATGAGATACTTATTGTTGGGGGCATGCAAATCCCTGTTGAGGTAACTTAGTATTTTACGAAGATTCTTCTGGTTCATGCTAATTGAAAGTGGTTGTTAATAAGACTTGATCAACCTTATTAATGGAGTATTTTCGAGTGGCATGTGGTCGATGAATTTAGTAAGCACAACCTTCTGTTCTCACTTTTTGTTTTCTGTTATTTTTAGTTAAATACAATAAAATGCCATGTTGATCCTGTTTTCTGAATTTTTCGTGCAATAAAAAAGTTCCCAAAAATAAAAGTGCTCAGAATGACCAGAATTTTTGACACAATTTTTTCTGAATATTTAAGAATTTTTTATACAAAAAACATCACAGGGGGGTGCCCCTGGTGCCCACTAGGCACCAAGGCACGCCACACCCACCTGGCGCGCCCTGGTGGGTAGTGGGCCCCACAAGGCCCCCCTCACTTATCCCTTTAGCTCACTTAGTCACCTACCTCCAAAAATATCACACTAGCTCTCTCTCTCTCTCTCTCTCTCTCTCTCGTGTTCTTGCTCACAAACCTATGGATTTCGATCTCTTTGCTTGAAGCTCCGTTTTCGAAACTGTTTTGGGGGATTTCTACTTGGTATGTGACTCCTCCAGTGCTCCAATTAGTTTTTGTTCTAGTGGTTTATATTTTGAGTAATTAGCTACTCTTGGTGCTGTTATAAATAAGCTTGCATGTGGAATTCTTTGAGTTCTAAGTAGTTTGAATGCTTGATATAGCCTCTAGACATCCTTATGAGTAGCTGCTATCAATCTTGTGAAGTTTTGTTGACATCATTTTGTGGCCCAAAAATTTCAGAAATTTGTTCTTAGGAAGATGGACCTATTTCAAAGGAGTTCATCTAAAAAGAATGCCAAGGGAGTCACAGGTGAATCATCAGCTGGTGACATCAACACTCCGTGATGGACGGAGGTCCGGCCGTGCGAATGGCCGCACATTGCTTTCATGGAAGAAGCCGAATTTCACCAAGACTTTGTGCAATTCATTGCAAATGCCGGACTTACCAACTTCCTCGTAGATGAGTGTGAGCAACACCACACCCTCACGAATTCCTTTGTGCAAATTTTTTATTTCCTAAATAGGCTTGAACCTTCTGCAGTACAATTTAATTTATACTCTGAAACCCGTCCGATACCGCTTAGTGAATTTTGTGAGATATGTTTAATTCCCTCTGATGGGGAATTAAGAGAGCCTAGACCAGCGGAGTTTGAGGACTTCCTACTCACTTTGACAGTGGGTGAGGAAAGGGGCATGTCGAAAGCCACAACCACTAGTCTGTAGTTTCCTTCTGTGCACTATTTTGCTTTATTTATCACAAAGTGTTTGACTGCTAGAGAGAAGGGCAGTATACTTAGTGCCCCTGGCCTCGCTATTTTACGCCGTGCACTTCACAATGGCCACTCCTATAACCTAGGTGCTATTATTGCATGTCGTCTACACACTAACAGAACTAAGGGTAAAATCCATGGTGGTATTTATGCCACTCGCTTAGCGAGATGCTTTAATGTTTAGATACGCCACCATGACTTTCGATTGCCTAGAGTTTATTTAGATCGCTAGTCGACGGCGGACCACCACTTTCTTGATGCCACTGAGCCACTAAACCCTCTTTTCTATAACTTGGTATTCAGTGAGAATACCCGTGACATTATTCTGTTGCCTGCACCTGCTTTGTTTGATTCTCATGCCAGGAACGGATACACCATCCTACTAGCAGACATTGTCGCCTACCAGAACGCCCAGGCAACGGTGGAGGAGTAGCCCCAGGAGAGGGATGCTCAGGTGCCGCCATAGCAGCACTTTCACATGGGACCGGACGGCTACTACGGATGGTGATTACCAAGCTAGGCGAAAGCCTAAGCTTGGGGGAGTACGTATTTTCACCGACATTACATTCATGTTCACACACTTCATTTCAGTTGTCGGTGTTCATACTTTTTCATTGTATCATCCATGTTTGTTTTATTTTATCGCTTTCTTCTTGTGTGTTCAAAAACTTTGAGAAAATCCAAAAATATTTCTCGCTTCCTTTTGGTTTTTCTTTCTAGCTTAATATAGTTGTAGTATTAAATAGATTTCTCATTTCTTCTTTTGCTTGTTGGGAGCTTTCCCGTGTAAATAGTTTTTCTCATTCTTGTTTTTCTTTCTTTAATTTCCTTCTTTCAAGAAAAAACTAAAAACTCCAAAACTATTTCAGTGTGTTTCTCTGAAATTCTTTTCTTTTGTTGAGTCGTACTAAGGAGAAGACCACGATGAAAATGTTGAGCGGCTCTCATATGCGTAATTGTTGATCTAACAAAGAGCCCAAATTATTTTGTCTTCTCCTTTAAATAAAATGTTTGCAGATTCCAGCTTGGTCCATGGCACCCTTGCACTATTATTATTTTCGTATCGTTCGGTCGTGCAAGTGAAAGGAAATAATGACGATATATGATGAAGTGACTGAGGCAAGGAAAAGTGGGTATGAACTCAAACTTGTTTTTGTTTTTGTAAATATGTTTAACTCGGTATCCATGATTCAACATATTATGATTAAACATGTTTATGATGACAATTAGAGATTATAGTTGCTCATGCCATGCTTAAGTAGCTAGGAGTTGAAAATGATTTATCTTGGGTGTCAACATGCATTAAAATGATTGTGATGTAGTATGATGTTATGGTGTTCTCCTCTGAATGTTTCGAGTGGCTTGACTTGGCACATGTTCACACATGTAGTTGAATCAAAATCAACATAGCCTCAGTGATATTTATGTTCCTGGTGCTTATATCCTACTCATGCTAGTACTCAATGTTAATTATTCATAATGCATGATCATGACAGTTTTCACTCTCTAGCTGGTCGCTTTTCAACCTAATTGCTAGCTTTCGCCTGTAATAAGCGGGAATACTACTTGTGCATCAAAATCCTTAAACCAAAGTTATTGCAGAAGAGTCCACTATATCTACCTATATGTGGTATTACCCTGCCGTTCCAAGTAAATTTGCATGTGCCACCTCTAAATATTCAAATGAACATCTGTTTTGTGTGCCCGTACCTTTCATGGAACGACGGGGGGTGGTCAGTATCTTCCATGCTAAGCGGGTTATTCTCATGATGAGTGTTTATTCACTCGTCCTTGCACGAGAGGGGCTGGTAATAGGGATGCCCAGTCCCAAAATAATTTTTTTTAATAATTAAACAAACTCCCCCGGACAGTTGTTGGTATGGAGGGCACCCGAGGATTCGGCTAGCCATGGTTTGTGTTTGCAGGTGGAGGGGGAGTAAACCTTACTTTCATCGCTT
Organism: Thinopyrum elongatum; assembly: GCA_011799875.1. Lineage (NCBI taxonomy): Eukaryota > Viridiplantae > Streptophyta > Magnoliopsida > Poales > Poaceae > Thinopyrum > Thinopyrum elongatum. The sequence continues at coordinate 447,462,975 of CM022303.1, forward strand.
GGGAACCGCCGCTAATGTGTTTAGCATGGAAGATATTGATAACTCTTGGTCATGAAGTGACGGGAAACGTGTGCCTCCCAAAATTATATTTATCTCTAATCTAAGCTTTGAGCTCTGGCACCTCTGCAAATCCCTACTTCCCTCTGCGAAGGGCCTATCCATTTACTTTTATGTTATTTTACTTTTATTATTGAGTCATCATCTTCTCAAACAAGCACCAGTCCTGAGAGCATTATTGTCATCCTCATGCATTGTGTATAGTTAATGTTGAGTGCATCATGACTGGATCTCTTCTACCATGAATTACAATGTTTAGTCGCTGCTTAAACTTTGGAGGTGCTCTGCATTTATGTTTTGCGGTCTCAGAAAGGGCTAGCGAGATACCACTGTTGTCATATTACATTATGATTGTTTTGACAAAGTGTCGGCATTTGAGATATTTTATTATTGCTCGCTAGTTGATTATGCCATTGATATGAGTGAATATAATTTCTAAGAGTTATCATTTGCATGGTTAGTCATGATCTTTGCTGAAAACTTGGGTATTATTTAAGCATATATATAAACACAAGAACAAAAGAGTTCATAAAAGATTTTCTTTGTCACTTTCAGTTTGTCAACTGAATTGCTTGAGGACAAGCAATGGGTTAAGCTTGGGGGAGTTGATATGTCTCCATCGTATCTACTTTTCCTAACGCTTTTGCTCTTGTTTTGGACTCTAATTTGCATTATTTGAATGAAACTAACCCGGACTGACGCTGTTTTCAGCAGAACTACCATGGTGTTGTTTTGTGCAAAAATAAAAAGTTCTCGGAATCGGACAAAACTTTTTGGAGAATTATTTTGGGATAAAAGAAAAATACTGGAACCAAGACCCACTGGAGGGGGCCCCAGCTGCCCACTAGGCACCAGGGAGGAAGTTTCATCGTGTTTTACGATATGGAGCCGCTGCCACCTCCTGTTCTACATCGGAAGGCCAAATCTGGAGTCCATTCGGGGCTCCGGAGAGGAGGATCTTCCGTCTTCGTCATCATCAACCATCCTCCATCACCAATTTCATGATGCTCACCACTGGGAGTGAGTAATTCCTTCGTAGGCTTGCTGGACGGTGGTGGGTTGGATGAGATTCATCATGTAATCGAGTTAGTTTTGTTAGGGCTTGATCCCTGGTATCCACTATGTTCTGAGATAGATGTTGCTATGACTTTGCTATGCTTAATGCTTGTCACTAGGGCCCGAGTGCCATGATTTCAGATCTGAATCGTTTATATTTTGACCATTATATCTATGTTCTTTATCCGATCTTGCAAGTTATATGCACCTATTACGTGTTATGATCCGCATACCCCAAGGTGACAACAATTGGGATTCTTTCCGGTGATTACCGTAATTTGAGGAGTTCATGTATTCACTATGTGTTAATGCTTTGTTCCGGCTCTCTATTAAAAGGAGACCTTAATATCCCTTTGTTTTCTTATGGACCCCACTGCCACGGGAGGGTAGGACAAAAGATGTCATGCAAGTTCTTTTCCATAAGCACGTATGACTATTTACGGAATACATGCCTACATTATATTTATGAACTGGAGCTAGTTCTGTGTCGCCCTAGGTTATGACTATTATATGATGAATATTATCCAACATTATCACCGATCCAATGCCTACGAGCTTTTCACATATTGTTCTTGCTAAGTTACTATTACTATTGCTACTGTTACAACTGCTACAAAATTACTGATGCTACTGTTACCGTTACTACTGCTATTACTACTATTGCTATCACTATCAAATTACCATACTACTGTGCTACTAATCACTTTGCTGCGGATAATTAATCTCCAGGTGTGGTTGAATTGACAACTCAACTGCTAATACTTACAAATATTCTTTGGCTCCGCTTGTGTCGAATCAATAAATTTGGGTTGAATACTCTACCCTCGAATACTGTTGTGATCCCCTATACTTGTGGGTTATCACCAACCAACCAGCTGGACTCACCACATGCCTCGACTCATTCTATGTATCATGTGCGTGGTAGCAACAGATTTTGTTCATCCAGAGGCAACCCAACACACCGGCTGGCTAGCTACGTCTCGCACGGGGGCTCGATCGGCTTCAGTGAGCAGCGAGAAGGATCGATCGGGTTCAATTAGCAACGAAGGAATCGGTCGGCTTCAGTTAGCAGCGAAGGAATCGCTTGGGTTCAATTAGTAGCAAAGGGATTGATCGATTGGCTTTAGTGCGTGGGATGGATCGATCATGTTCAGTACGTAGCCAGCTGTATAGTGCAATCGCTCGGGTTCAGTAAGTGATCGAACACCTGGCTCGGGTTCAGTTAGCTAACACCTCGCGTGCGCGCACACACACACACGTATGTACGAGATAAACGCGCAAACCTCACATACTCCACATCCCTAGCTCGGCTCCGACCACCGACCATAACCGGAACTGCCCGAAATTTTCCTCGCCCTCACTTCTACCATGATTTTTTACGTCATGGACGGCCCAAAGAATGTCACGCGGGTGCGTTTCTAGCCCCCCCCCCAGGACGAAAAGCCCAATTTTTGTCTTAATTTTTTGTCATAGAAGTAGAAGCCCACCACATCTATGATGATACATCTTTTTGTCACAATTATCGTCATAGAAGTGTCATAAGCATGACAGAAAAAGTTTTCGTTCAGGCCATAATGTCACGGATGTGTCTTTTTTGTAGTGATATGTGCAGGAATCCACCCGAATTTGCCGGCTCCCCTTTCCGTTGGAACGAACCATTTCTGCCTGCTTCTGTTTCTCGCTTCCACTCCCTGCTACCACCGTAAATCCCCACCCCTTGGTGCCGCCTCCGGCTGACCCGCGCCGCCTGAAAGCCCCGCCGCCCCGCGCCGCATCCACTCCACCAACTTTCAACGGCAGGGGTGACTGATTGCTTGTATCTGCGTTGGTATTTCCCCGAAGAGGAGAGGATTATGAGGCACGGCAAAGGTAAGTATTTCCCTCAGTTATGAAACCAAGGTTATCAATCCAGTAGGAGAACCAAGCAACACTATGTAAATAGCACCTGCACACAAATAACAAATACTTGCAACCCAACGTGTAAGAGGGGTTGTCAACCCCTCCTCGGTATTGAGATAGATTAAATAGTATGAGATTTGATAAATAGATCAAGCAAAAACACAAAATAAAATAAATAAAGGAAAAATGCAGCAAGGTATTTTTGGTTTTATATGATAGGCAAATAGACTCGGGGCCCGTAGTTTTCACTAGAGGCTTCTCTCGAGAAAATAGCATACGATGGGTAAACAAATTACTGTTGGGCAATTGATAGAAAAGCGAATAATCATGACGATATCCAAGGCAATGATCATGTATATATGCATCATGTCCAAGATTAGTAGACCGACTCCTGCTTGCATCTACTACTATTACTCCACACATCGACCACTATCCAGCATGCATCTAGTGTATTAAGTTCATGGAGAAACAAAGTAATGCAATAAGAACGGTGACATGATGTAGACAAGATCTATTCATGTAGGAATAGACCCCATCGTTTTATCCTTAATAGCAACGATACATGCGTGTCATGTCTCTTTCTGTCACTGATATTGAGCACCGCAAGATCGAACCCATCACAAAGCACCTCTTCCCATGGCAAGAAAAATCAATCTAGTCAGCCAAACCAAACTAAAATTTCGGAGAAGAAATACGAGGCTATAACAATCATGCATAAAAGAGTTCAGCAAAGACTCAAATAATATTCATGGATAGAACTAATCATAAACCCACAATTCATCGGATCCCAACAAACACACCCCAAAAAGTCATTACATCAAATAGATCTCCAAGAACATCAAGGAGAACATTGTATTGAAGATCAAAAAGAGAGAAGAAGTCATCTAGCTACTAGCTACGGACCCATAGGTCTGTGGTAAACTACTCACGCATCATCGGAGGGGTAACAAGGATGATGAAGAACCCCTCTGTGATCGTTGACCCCTCCGGCAGAGTGTCAGAAAAGGCCTCTAGATTGGATCTCGTGGCTCTGGAACTTGCGGCGGCCGAAACTGTATTCTCTCGACTCCCCTAGGATTTATGGGATTTTAGAGTATTTATAGAGGTGGATGGCGGTGGAGAAGCTTCTGTGGGCTCTACTACCCACCAGGGCACGCCTAGGGCCTCTAGCGTTCCTTGGTGCCTAGTGGGCCCCATGAGCCACCTCCCGTGCACTTCTTTGGCTCCCTGGGTGTCTTCCGGGCATAAAAAAATCCCCAAAAAGTTTTGTGGCATTTGCACTCCGTTTGGTATTGATATTCTGCAAAGTAAAAAACAAGCAAAAACAACAACTAGAACTGGGCACTATGTCAATAGGTTAGTCCCAAAAAATGATATAAAATTGCTAGTAAATGAATATAAAACATCCAAGATTGATAATATAACAGCATGGAACAATCAAAAATTGTAGATACGTTGGAGACGTATCAATGACCATTTGCACCCGCGGTTCACCGCCGCCGCCATGGATCCGCCCAGGAGCTCGGCGCACAAGCTCGGTCCTTGCGGATTCAGTTGGTTCCGCCGACTCTGAGCGGTGCACGTCGACGGAAGAGGGCGGGTGACAACCCACAAGTATAGGGGATCGCAACAGTTTTCGAGGGTAGAGTATTCAACCCAAATTTGTTGATTCGACACAAGGGGAGCCAAAGAATATTTGCAAGTATTAGAAGCTGAGTTGTCAATTCAACCACACCTGGAGATTAATTATCTGCAGCAAAGTGATCAGTAGCAAAGTAGTAAGATAGTTTTGATAGTAGTAGCAACAACAATGGTAACGGTAACAGTGATAGCAATGATTTTGTAGCAAGTGCAATAGTAACAATAGCAGTAGTAACTTAGCAAGAACAATGTGAGAGAAATTCGTAGGCATTAGATCGGTGAATTCGTTGGATGATATTCATCATATAACAGTCATAACCTAGGGCGATACAGGACTAGCTCCAGTTCATAAATATAATGTAGGCATGTATTCCGTAAATAGTCATACATGCTTATGGAAAGAACTTGCATGATATCTTTTGTCCTACCCTCCCGTGGCAGCGGGGTCCTATTGGAAACTAAGGGATATTAAGGCCTCCTTTTAATAGAGAACCGGAACAAAGCATTAACACATAGTGAATACATGAACTCCTCAAACTACGGTCATCACCGGGAAGTGTCCCGACTATTATCACTCCGGGGTTGCCGGATCATAACACGTAGTAGGTGACTATAACTTGCAAGATCGGATCTAGAACATAGATATAATGGTGATAACATAAACGATTCAGATCTGAAATCATGGCACCTAGGCACAAAGTGACAAGCATTAAGCATGGCAAAGTCATAGCGACATCAATCTCAGAACATAATGGATACTAGGGATCAAGCCCTAACAAAACTAACTCGATTACATGATGAATCTCATCCAACTCCTCACCGACCAGCGAGCCTACGAAGGAATTACTCACTCCCGGTGGGGAGCATCATGGAATTGGCGATGGAGAAGGGTTGGTGATGACAAAGATTGAAGACCCCCCTCTCCGGAGCCCCAAACGGACTCCAGATCTGGCCTCCCGATGAAGAACAGGAGGTGGCGGCGGCTCCGTCTCGTGAAACGTGATAATTCTTTCTCCCTGGTTTTTTTCTCCAAAAATATGACTTTTTAGCATCAGGGTTGGAGTCTGCGGGGCCACCAGGTGGGGACAACCCACCAGGGCGCGCCTGGAGGGGGGCGCGCCCTGATGGGTTGTGCCCACCCAGGTGCCCCCCTCCTATGCTTCTTGGCTCCATAAATTCTCTTTTATTATATAAAAAATCCTCGCGAAGTTTCGTTCCAATCCGAGAACTTTTATTTCTGCACAAAAACAACACCATGGTAGTTCTGCTGAAAACAGCGTCAGTCCGGGTTAGTTTCATTCAAATCGTGCAAATTAGAGTCCAAAACAAGAGGAAAAGCGTTAGGAAAAGTAGATACGGCGGACACGTATCAACTCCCCCAAGCTTAAACCTTTGCTTGTCCTCAAGCAATTAAGTTGATAAACTGAAAGTGAAAAAGAAAAACTTTTACGAACTCTTTTGCTCTTGTTTACATAAATAAGCTTAAGTAGCACCCAGGTTTTTAGCAAAGATTATAACTAACCATGTCGACAATAAATCTTAAAAATTATATTAACTCATATCAATGGCATAATCGACTAGCGAGCAATAATAAGATATCTCAAACAACAACACTTTGTCAAAGCAACCATGATATAATATGACAATAGTGGTATCTCGCTAGCCCTTTCTGAGACCGCAAAACATAAATGCAGAGCACCTCCAAAGTTCAAGCAGCGACTAAACATTGTAATTCATGGTAGAAAAGATCCAGTCATGATGCACCCAACATTAGCTATACACAATGCATGAGGATGACAATAGTGCTCTCAGTTTCTGGTGCTTATTTGAGAAGGTGATGACACAACATAAAAGTAAATAGATAGTCCCTTCACAGAGGGAAGCAGAGGTGCCAGAGCTCAAGTTTTAAAATAGAGGTAAATGAAATTTTGAGAAATGCACCCTTCTTATTTACTTCGCGATCATTAGTTATCGGTATCTTCCATGCTAAACACATTAGTGGCAGTTCCCAAGCGATAAAAGTAAAGGACTACTCCCCCTCCACCAACAATCACACTCCACGGCTTGTCCGAAACAACGGGTGCCGTCCATACCAACAACAGTCCTGGGGGAGTTTTGTTTAATTATTTGCAATTTGAATTCGGGACTGGGAATCCCTATTACCGCCCCTCTCGTGCAAGGACGAGTGAATAAACACCCATCATGAGAATAACCCGCTTAGCATGGAAGATACTGACTACCTCCTGTCGCTCTATGAACAATCCAGGCACACAAAAAAGGATATTTATTTGAAGTTTTTAGAGGTGGCACATGCAAATTTACTTAGGACGGCAGGGTAATACCGCATATAGGTAGGTATGGTGGACTCATCTGGAATAACTTGGGTTTCAGGGTTTTGATGCACAAGCAGAATTCCCACTTAGTACAGGCGAAGGCTAGCAATTAGGTTGAGAAGCGGCTAGCTAGAGAGCGAAAACGGTCATGAACATGCATTATGCATAAGTAACATTGGATACTAGCATGAGTAGGATATGAACACTATGAACATAAATATCATAGAGGCTATGTTGGTTTTGATTCAACTACATGCATGAACATGTCCCAAGTCAAGCCACTCGAACATTTAGAGGAGGATACCATATCATCATACTAGATCACAATTATTTTAACGCAATGTTGACATCCAAGATAAATCATTATCCACTCCTAGCTACTTAAGCATGGCATGAGAAACTATAATCTCTAAGGTTCATTGCAAACATGTTTGATCATAATGAGCTGAATCATGGATACTAGGTTAAACATATTTACAAAAACAGAACAAGTTGAGTTCATACCCGTTTCTCTCTGCCACAGCCAGTTCATCAAATATCGTCATTATTGCCTTTCACTTGCACGACCGAACGATATGAAAATAATAATAGTGCAAGAGTGCCGTGGACTAAGCTGGAATCTGCAAACATTTTATTCAAAAAGAAGAAAACAAGGTAATACGGGCTCTCTGTTAGATCAACAACAATGCATATGAGAGCCACTCAACATTTTCATCGTGGTCTTCTCCTCGGTATGACTCAATAAAAAGAAATTCAGAGAAACACACTAAAATATTTTTGGAGTTTTTGGTTTTCCGAAAGAAAGCAAATTTAAGAAAGGAAAAACAAAAACAAGAAAAACTATTTACACGGGAGAGCTCCCAACAAGCAGAAGAACAAGGAAATCTTTTTGGGTTTTCTTTTTAAATACTACAGCTATTTATACTAGAAATAAGTAGGAAATATTTTTGTATTTTCTCAAAGTTTTTAAACACATAGGAAGAAGGCGAGAAAATAAATCTAGCATGGATAATACAATGAAAAAGTGTGGACACCGACAACTGGAATGAAATGTGTGAACATTAATGTAATGTTGGTGGAAATACGTACTCCCCCAAGCTTAGGCTTTTGGCCTAACTTGGTAATCACCACTCGAAGAAGCCATGGGGTCCTATGTTGAAGTGTTGGGGAGCGGGCACCTGAGGGTCCCATTGCTGAGGCTCGTCCTGTGCCGCAGCCAGGTTGTTCCGGTAGGCGACAATGTCCTCAGGCATAATCCTGTATCCGCCCCTGACAATAGGATCAAACAAAGAAGGTGCAGGCAAAGGAATAACATCACGGGTAATCTCGCTGAAGACCAAGTTATATGGAACATCCATAGTGGTGTTCTCGCTATCAATAAACTGGTGGTGTGCCATAGCCTGACGATCTAAATAAACCTTGGGCAAAGGATAATCATGCTGGCGTATCTGAATGTTAAAGTGACTCGCCAAGCGAGTAGCATAAATACCACCATGTATCTTACCCTTGGATCTGTTAATGTGGAGGCGACGTGCCACAATAGCTCCCAAGCTATAAGTGTTGTCACCGTAAAGTGCACGACGTAAAACAGCAAAGTCAGGCGCACTGAGTGTACCTACCTTCTCTCTAGCAAGCAAACACTTCGCAATGAATAGAGAAAAATAATGCACAGCAGGAAAGTGTAAGCTAGTGGCGGTGACACCTGACACCCCTCTCTCATCCCCCACTGTCAGAGTACGGTAAAAACCATCAAACTCCGCGGGCCTAGGCTCTACTAAACCACCATCAGAAGGGAGCAAGCATATGTTACAAAATTCATTAAGCGGTATCTGATGGGGTTCGGCATATAAGTTAAACTGCACCTCAGGGGGATTATTCCTAACTAGAAAATGAAAACTTTGCACAAAGGAATTTGTGAGGAGATGATATTGCTCACATTCAGCTGCGATAAAGTCGGTGAGGCCGGCATTAGCAGCATATTGTGCAAACTCTTGAAGGATTCCGGCCCCTTCCATGATTGGGTTATGCGGCCATTCGCACGGCCGTACCTCCGTCATTCTCCGGGTGCGGAGATCACTGTCAGATGACTCCCCAATAACGCCCTTGGAGTTCTTCTTGGAAGCAAACTTCCTAAAGATACTCATATTTTTCCTATGAACAAAATTCTGAAATTTTTAGTTCACAAAATTTTTCTCAACAAAACTTGACAAGATTGATAGCAACTACTCATAGGGATGCATAGAGGCCATATCAAGCATTCAAACTACTTAGAACTCTAAGAATTCAACATGCAAGCTCATCTATAGTAGCACCAAGAGTCACTAATTATTCTAAATATAAACCACTAAAGCAAAAACTAATTGGACCAATGGGGGAGTCACATACCAAGCAACAATCCCCCAAAACAGTTTTGGAAATGGAGCTTCGAGCAAAGAGATCGAAATCCGCGGGTTTGAGAGCAAGAACACGAGAGAGAGAGAGCAATGGTGAATTTTTTCTGGAGGTAGGTGATGATATGGAGTGAAAAGATAAGTGAGGGGGCCCACGTGGGGACCACAACCCAGGGCGCACCTTGGGGTGCTGGCGCGCCCAGGTGGGTTGTGCCCACCTGGAGCACCTCCCTCTGATGTTATTTGCACCAAAAATTCTTAAATATTCAGAAGAAAAAAATCATATTAAATTTTCAGAGCATTCTGAGAACTTTTATTTTTGGGTCATTTTTTATTGCATGGAAAACTCAAAAAACAGGCAAGGCATGGCATTTTATTTTATTTAACTAATAAAAACAGAAAACAAAAGGTAGGGACAGAAGGTAGTGCTCACTGAATTCATCAACTTCATACCTCTCAAAAATGATTTATTAATAAGGTTGATCAAGTCTTATTAACAACCACTTCCGATTAGCATGAAACCGAAGAACTTTCGTAAAACACTAAGTTACCTCAATGGGGATATGGATGTCCCCGACAATAAGCATTTCATATTTCTTTTTGGCAGTAGGTAGAGGTAGTTGAAAACTTCCAATAGTGATTGTAGGAGATTTTTCAATAACATTTATACCATTCACTTGGAATTGTTTCTTCGGAAAGTGCATCGTATGTTCATTAACATTAATATGAAAAGTGACCTTGCTTTTATTGCAATCAATTACAGCCCCTGCAATATTCAAGAAGGGTCTACCGAGGATAATCGACATGTTGTCGTCCTCGGGCATCTCAAGTATAACAAAGTCAGTTAAGATATTAACATTAGCAACAACAACGGGCACATCCTCACAAATACCGATAGGTATGGCAGTTGATTTATCAGCCATTTGCAAAGATATTTCAGTAGGTGTGAGTTTATTCAAATCAAGTCTTTTATATAAAGAGAAAGGCATAACACTAACACCTTCTCCTAAATCACATAAAGCAGTTTTCACATAATTTCTTTTGATGGAGCAAGGTATAGTTGGTATTCCCGGATCTCCAAGTTTTTTAGGTACTCCATCCTTAAAAGTACAATTAGCAAGCATGGTAGAGATTTCAGCTTCCGGTATTTTTCTCTTATTGGTGATGATGTCTTTCATGTACTTTGCATAAGGAGGCATTTTTAAGATATCAGTCAAGCGAGTACGCAAAAAGACTGGCCTCAGCATTTCAGCAAAGCATTCAAATTCTTCATCATCTTTCTTTTTGGTTGACGTAGGTGGAAAGGGCATAGGTTTTTGAACCCATGGTTCTCTTTCCCTACCATGTTTTCTAGCAACAAAGTCTCTTTTATCATATCTTTTATTCTTGGGTTGTGGGTTATCAAGATCAACTGCTGGTTCTATCTCAACATCATTACCTGGTTCTTTATTATTTATTTGAGTGTCTTCATGAACCTCATCATTGTCTTTTTCATTATCATAAGGTGAGTGTTCATTACCAAATTGAGTTTCAGCATCAAAGATAGAGACTTCATTATCATTATCAGGAGGTTTTTCAACTTCAGGTTCACTAGAGGCATGCAAAGTCCTATCATTTTTCTTCCTCTTTTTCTTTTTAGAAGGACTAGTTACATCAGTGTCAACTCTTGGAGAGTCTTGTTCAATTCTTTTTGGGTGTCCCTCAGGATAAATTGGTTCCTGAGTCATTCTACCTCCTCTAGTCATTACTCTAACAGCATGATCATTGATATTATTATTCATTTCATCAAGCTACTCTTTTTGAGATTTAGCAACTTGTTCTAATTGAGTTTGAACCATAGAAGCATGCTTTCCTACATCTCTAACATCATTTGAGATTATAAATAACAAGTCACTCAAGCGAGCAATCATATCAGAATTGTATTTCCATTGCTTCATAACATTTGCATTGAAGTGATCTTGCTTTCTAATGTAATTATCAAACTCATAAAGGCATTGACTAGGATGTTTATTATAAGGAATATCACCTTCATCGAACTTTAGTAAAGAATTTATCTCTACCACCCTAGGTGGTGGTGGTGTTTCAAGCCCATGTATTTCTTCGATAGGTGGTAAATTTTTAACATCCTCTGCTTTAATACCTTTTTCCTTCATGGATTTCTTTGCCTCTTGCATATCTTCAGGACTGAGATATAAGATACCCCTCTTCTTTGGAGTAGGTTTAAGTGGTGGTTCAGGAAGGATCCAATCATCAGAATTTTTCAATATGTTATTCAATAATTCTTCAGCTTGTTCAACAGTTCGCTCCCTGAAAACACAACTAGCACAACTATCTAGGAAGTCCCTAGAAGCATCGGTTAGTCCATTATAGAAGATATCAAGTATTTCATTTTTCTTAAGAGGATGATCAGGCAAAGCATTAAGCAATTCGAGAAGCCTCCCCCAAGCTTGTGGGAGACTCTCTTCTTCAATTTGCGCAAAGTTAAATATTTCCTGTAAGGCAGTTTGTTTCTTATGAGCAGGAAAATATTTTTCAGAGAAGTAGTAAATCATGTCCTGGGGACCACGCACACAACCAGGAGCAAGAGTATTCTACCAAGCCTTAGCATCACCCTTTAATGAGAACAGAAATAATTTGAGAATATAATAATAGCGAATCTTCTCATCATGAGCAAAAAGGGTGGCTATATCAATCAACTTAGTAAGATATGCCACAACAGTTTCAGTTTCATAACCATGGAAAGGATCAGATTCAACCAAAGTAATTAACTCTGGGTCGACAGAGAATTCATAATCCTTATCATCAACAAAGATAGGTGAAGTAGCAAACTGAGGATCACATTTCATTTTAGCATTCAAAGTCTTTTGTTTATACTTGCATAATAATTTTTCCAGATCATCTCTATCCTTACAAGCAAGAATGTCTCTAGTTGTCTCCTCATCCATAACATAACCTTCCGGTACCTTTGGCAATTCATATCTAGGAGAACTAGGTGTAATAGATGTTTCAAGATTTTCAGTTTCAAGCTCTTCATCAGTTTCAACAATCTCATTCTGTCTTACTCTAGCAATTTGTTCATCAAGAAATTCACCTAGTGGCACATTATCATCAAGCAAGGTACTAACATCATCATGAGTAGCATTCATAGCAGAAGTAGCATCGTCAATAACTTGTGACATATCAGAATTGATAGCATGTGGTGGTGTTGCAAGTCTACTTATAACAGAAGGTGAATCTAAAGCGGAGCTGGATGGTAGTTCCTTACCTCCCCTTGTCTTAGAGGGAAAAATCTTAGTCTTGGCATCCTTCAGATTCTTCATAGTGATAATTTGATAATAATTCCCAGTGACTCAACAAATATAGCTATGCTCCCCGGCAACGGCGCTAGAAAAAGGTCTTGATAACCCGCAAGTATAGGGGATCGCAATAGTTTTCGAGGGTAGAGTATTCAACCCAAATTTATTGATTCGACACAAGGGGAGCCAAAGAATATTTGCAAGTATTAGCAGCTGAGTTGTCAATTCAACCACACCTGGAGATTAATTATCTGCATCAAAGTGATCAGTAGCAAAGTAGTATGATAATTCTGATAGTAGTAGCAACAGCAATGGTAACGGTAACATCGATAGCAATGATTTTGTAGCAAGTGCAATAGTAACAATAGCAGTAGTAACTTAGCAAGAACAATATGAGAGAAATTCATAGGCATTGGATCGGTGAATTTGTTGGATGATATTCATCATATAACAGTCATAACCTAGGGCGATACAGCACTAGCTCCAGTTCATAAATATAATGTAGGCATGTATTCCGTAAATAGTCATACGTGCTTATGGAAAGAACTTGCATGACATCTTTTGTCCTACCCTCCCGTGGCAGCGGGGTCCTATTGGAAACTAAGGGATATTAAGGCCTCCTTTTAATAGAGAACCGGAACAAAGCATTAACACATAGTGAATACATGAACTCCTCAAATTACGGTCATCACCGGGAAGTGTCCCGACTATTGTCACTCCGGGGTTGCCGGATCATAACATGTAGTAGGTGACTATAACTTGCAAGATCGGATCTAGAACATAGATATAATGGTGATAACATAAACGGTTCAGATCTGAAATCATGGCACCCGGGCCCAAAGTGACAAGCATTAAGCATGGCAAAGTCATAGCAACATCAATCTCAGAACATAATGGATACTAGGGATCAAGCCCTAACAAAACTAACTCGATTACATGATGAATCTCATCCACCTCTTCACCGACCAGCGAGCCTACGAAGGAATTACTCACTCCCGGTGGGGAGCACCATGGAATTGGCGATGGAGAAGGGTTGGTGATGACGAAGATCGAAGATCCCCCTCTCCGGAGCCCCAAACGGACTCTAGATTTGGCCTCCCGATGAAGAACAGGAGGTGGCGGCAGCTCTGTCTCGTGAAACGCAATAATTCTTTCTCCCTGATTTTTTTCTCCGAAAATATGACTTTATAGCATCAGGGTTGGAGTTTGCGGGGCCACCAGGTGGGGACAACCCACCTGGGCGCGTCTGGAGGGGGGGCGCGCCCTAGTGGGTTGTGCCCACCCAGGTGCCCCCCTCATGTGGTTCTTGGCTCCAGAAATTCTCTTTTATTATATAAAAAATCCTCGTGAAGTTTTGTTCCAATCTGAGAACTTGTATTTCTGCACAAAAACAACACCACGGTAGTTCTGCTGAAAACAGCGTCAGTCCGGGTTAGTTTCATTCAAATCGTGCAAATTAGAGTCCAAAACAAGAGGAAAAGTGTTAGGAAAAGTAGATACGATGGAGACATATCGGCGGGGCGGCACTACTTTGGCCGGTGGGGAGAAGAAAGGGGCGGCGCGGTGTTGGGCGGTGGGAAGAAGAAAGGGGCGACTCCGCGTTGGTCGGCGGGAGAAGAAAGGGCAGCGCGACACGGCTTTCTTCGGGTGAGGTATTTTCGGGTGAAACTTATGCCGGCTAGTGCTCGATTTTGGCCCGGATTGGGTTCGGGTGAAACTCATTCCGGCCTGTGTGCATATTGTAGATGGATCGGAGTTCGTCCTCATCGTCTTCGTTCGACTATTCGGATATAGAAGATTTGATCCTCGATGACGATGATGAAAACCTAGTGTTTTTGCATCTCGTCGACGAATTTGAAGCGGGGCCGAAGAAAAAGCGGCGTGGATCGATGGTTGGCCGGCTATGCATTCCCCGTAACCAAGCTCTCGGCGACAAAATGCTCATGAAGGACTACTTTGCCGAGGTACCGACATATCCATCTCACCTCTTTCGTAGGCGATATCGAAGTAGGTCACTTTTCATCTGCATCGTCGAGGCTTGCGAGCAAAATTGCCGTTTCTTCACCCGGCGTAGGAATGCCGCCGAATTGATTGGTCTTAGTGCATATAAAAAAATCGGCGGCGATGAGAGTGATTGCATATGGTTTTTCGGACGACTATGGGGATGAATATATTTGCATTGGCAAAGATACCACCATCAAAAGTGTATGTGTCTTTGTGAAGACAAAATCTGGGTTCTTGGACCGGAATATCTTCGAGCTCCAAATGAAGATGATGTAAAGAAGCTCATGGCAATGAACGGAGTAAGGGGATGGCCGAGCATGCTAGGTAGTATTGATTGCGTGCATTGGAGGTGGAAGAACTGTCTGGTAGCTTGGGCAAGGCAATACACTGGCCACAAATGCAAACCCACCGTCGTGCTTGAAGCTGTGGCCTCACATGATCTGTGGATTTGGCATTACTTCTTTCGTTTGCCGGGGTCTCTCAATGATATCAATGTTTTGCAGCGATCTCATTTATTTACTCAGCTAGCTAGCGGCAAAGCTCTGGCTTGCAACTGTACCGTCAATGGCCATGACTATACCATGGGGTAGTATCTTGCCAACGGTATTTATCTATCATGCTCAACATTTGTGAAGACCATTAGTGACCCCAAAATCAAGAAGCACAATTTTCTTGATGAAACACAAGAAGCTTGCCGAAAGGATATTGAGAGGGCATTTGGTGTGTTGCAAGCTTGGTCTGCCATTGTTCGAGGTCCTGCTCGCTTCTGGGATAAAAAATCCCTTCGAAACATCATGACTACTTGTCTAATTTTACACAACATGACCATCGAGGATAAGAGGGATTTAGACTTGGAGTACAACTATGACAGTGTTGGTAGCCGTGCAAAGCCGATCAGGGATGCAGATGAGATCAATGCATTTCTTGAGACCTACCATAAGATCAAGGACCGTGATTCGCGCAACCAACTTTAGCATGATCTTATTGAGCATCGGTGGCAACTCAAGGGGGGATAGATCCCCATTTGTATCCATTTCTATTCGTGCGAGATTTGAACAATTTGGTGTTGCAAAAATTATTTGAATTCGAACATTTATTGCAATGATGACTACTGTTGTATCGTGAGTTGCTTGATCATTTATATATTCGTATGTTGAATTTATTTTAGATTCCATTCGGTTGAAATTATCATGAAATGTGCAATTTGTTTGATGTTTTATGGAAAATTTACAGTGCGGTGAGCGCTCCAGCCAAACAGAACTCGCAAACGCACCCCGCAAATGTTTTGCGGGCCGCGTTTGCGGGATTTGTTCGGTCGAAAGGCTCGCTGCACCATAAAAACAATTTGTAGGAGCGCTTATACGCGTTTTGTGGGATGCACAGTTGCGGGATCTGCTAGATATGCTCTTAGAGCACCTCTAGCAGACCCCTTATATCACGCTGAACTGCAAAATAACCATCAGTTTACAGTTTTGAGCGAAAAAAGTGGCATGAACAGATACTGTATCGGACCATGGCCTTTAAAAAAAATTGTAGGGCGCGGAAAATTCTCCCCCTCAACCTTTAGAAATATGGGGCGGGAGGCCGACCCAACGGTGACCCCTATCGCTAGTGAGCACTACAAAAAAAAGACACATCACTGACATTTTGGCTCGAACGAATTTTTTTCTGTCAGGCTTATGACACTTCTATGACGATAATTGTGACAAAACCACGTATCATCATAGATGTGGTGGGCTCCTACTTCTATGAAAAAACATCATGACAGAAAATGGGATTTTTGTCCTGGGCGGGCCGGGGATGCACCTGCATGACATTCTTTGGGCCGTCCATGACGGAAAAAATCATGGTAGAAGCGAGGGCGAGGAAAATATAGGGGAGTTCCCGGTTACGGTGGGTGGTCGGGGCCAAGTGATGCACAAAGGTTTGTATGTTTCTCTAGTACACGTACGTGTGTGTGAGCGAGGCGTTGGGCTCTAACTAAACCCGAGCGAGGCGTTCGCTTACTGAACCATAGCGATTGCACTAGCTACGTTACTGAACCCGAGTGATCGATACCTCGGCTGTTAACTAAACCCGAGCTATTCCTTCGCTATTGCTGCTAACTGAAGCCGATCGAACCTGCTGCCTCTTGATGAACAGTGACCGTTGTTGGGGTTGGATGAACAGTCCCCGGTGGGGGTTGGATGAATAGGACCCCATGGTAGTAGAGGCCCTTGCCACTGGATGAACAGGACCCGGATCGAGGAGGCCGCCACACACCCGAGCCGGTTGGGGGTGGATGAACAGGAACCCGTGGAGGGCTGGTTGAACAGTAGCCGGTGGAGGCTGGATGAACAGTAGCCCGTGGATGAACAGTATCTGGTGGAGACTGGAGGATGTCGGCGGTGGATGAACAGTAGCAGGTGGAGGCTGGAGGAAGTCGACGGTGGATGAACAGTAGCCCGTGGAGGTTGGAGCGAGGTAGTAGACGGTGTATGAACAGTATCCCATGGAGTCCCGTTTTGCGGTACGCCACACCCCTCCCGATGAACAGGACCACATTTCGACCGTAGGCACTCCAAAACAAGTCCGTTTCCTTCGTTTTGCAGTATGCCACACCCCCTCCCGATCAACAGGACCCCATTTCGACCGTAGGCACTCGAACAGAAGGCCATTTCCTCTGTTCTGCGGTACACCAGACCCCGTTTCGGCTGTTCTGTCCAAGCCGGTTAGCTCCCGATGAACACGACGCATTCCGTTGCCTCCCGATGAACATGACACAGTTTCTCCGTTCCGACCCAGCCGGTTGGCTTCCGATGAACAGGACGCCGTTGCCGCCGTCCATTGCCTCTCCATGTACACATGCCCTGGCCGTACGTATGCGCGAGTAGCTAGGCGTTCGAGACCCCACCCGTATGTACGTACGTGGCCGTATTTTTTGGCATGTGGCTGTACGTACGTGCACACGGTTTAGAAGGGACTGCCTAAACTGCTATGTCGGGGGTTCTACTACTACATGTGCCGCTGCTTGCTCGGCCAAGGTTCATTGTTGCAGAGAGACCGATCGACTAGTATGTACGTACACGTTCACGACCAGACAGAAATTGCTACGTACGCTTTGACCTGGTGGGTCCCAGCTGTCAAGGAGGATAAGGAGGCACTTCCTTGCGTGCGAAGATATAGGTGGTGGGTCCCAGCTGTCAAGGGGAAGAATCATTTTTTTGCGTGTAATAAGGAGGCACTACCTTGCGTGCGAAGATGTAGCTGGTGGGTCCAGTTGTCAGCCTCACCGTGTACAGTCGTCCCGATGGTTGTCGTTCATTGACAACGTTGACCACGCCACGCAGAGAGCACCAAGGCGGTGGACAATGGCGAGGCCTAGTAAGGGATGATGCGGAGCCGAGGAAGACGAGGCAGTGGATGCCCACGCGGAGGGGAGTACGAGGGTTCACTGGCTCTGCTGCGGTGTGAGGCTGTCGTCGCCGGAGAATAACATGGGGTGTGGGTGAGTAGAGGGAAGCCTGGCCGGTAGTGGGATTAGGGTGGGGCGGTGAGGCCTACGCGGCAGCACTGCTGCCCACGGGAGGCAGGAGCAGGTGGTCCCGTCGGCGCTGGTTTGGGCGGCTGGACCAAGAAGATCAGAGGTTGAAGAAGCAGCACGGCTGTTGGATTAACATGCAATGGTCCAGCTGCTAGAATCATTTGTTGACTAAGTTGACAAAGCCATGCGTACGCGTCAGCTTAGTAGGCCCACAATTCAGTGTAATAAGGAGGCACTTGCTTGTGTGGGTCCCTAATGTCAGCCTCTCCACTTTCATCCCTCTTCCGATGGCTGTCGTTTGTTGACCATGTTGACCATGCCGCGCCGACAGCACCAACGCGGTGGACGACGGTGAGGCCCAGGAAGGGAATGACCCGGAGCTGGCGAAGCCACAGCAGTGGATGCCCACACTGAGGGGAGTACGAGGGCTGACTGGTCGGTTGTGGGGTGAGGCTACCGTCGCCGAAAAATAATAGGAGGTGCAGGTGGGTAGAGGGATGGCCTGGCCAGCGGTGGGAGTAGGGTGGGCCGGTGAGGCCTGCGCGGCAGCACAGCCGCCCACGAAAGGAGGGAGTAGGCAGTCCCACCGGCGCTGGTTTGGGAGGCTAGAGTAGGAAGATCAGAGATTGAAGAAGCACGACGGCGGTTGGATGGACATCCAACAATCACTGCTCTATGTTGACTAAGTTGACAAAGCCTTTAGTACACGTCAAAAAAAATTTAGGACAGCGACATCGTCAACCTAGTAGGCCCACAAGTCAGCCTCCAAATCTGTGGAAAATAGCATACAGCCCATTTGCCATTATTTTTAATAATTTATAGCCCATTTGCTAATTCTTAAGGATTTTTTGAAGCCCAAATTCTTTTTGTTAGCATTACAGACCATATTCTGGCCACTGCTAAAAAATTCAACAAAATTTTGCATATTTCGGTGGGGTCCAAACTCTTTTAATCACAAAAGTTTGAGTCACATTAAAAATAATTATAAAAATAATTTTATTTCAAATTAATATACAACAAAAATTTCCCTGCAAAAAAATGTAATTTAAAATCTTGAAATCCTGAAAAAACAAAATTTGAATCTAGTTGTTGGTTTTCTGTGTTTTTAAAATTTACAGCCCATTTTCTGGGGAAGCCGAATACATCCCTCCTCGTCTTTAAAGATTTGCAGCCCAGGAGGGCTGAGAAAAGCGAGTAGGCCTGGGTTGGGTATTGTCCAAAACAAAATAGAACTGGGCTAGCCATTTTTAGAAAGAAAAAAGATATCAACTGGGCTCGTCATGTGCTTAAATAAAAGCCTGGGCTCCGTCTCTACAACTAGGCGAGCAGCTGGGTCCCTATTGTTATAATATTTCTCTCTTTAATAAAGGATATGGCAAGCCATTTGCTTTGTTTCAAAGAAAATATGACAGTCACAGCCGAGTTGAAAAGGGCAACAACATCCAACTCAAGCTTACAAACGGTACAAAAGGCCAAGGATTAATTGTTCATGAAATTTAGACAAAACCCAGATTGAACATGGCAATAACATCTAACCCAACCACTGTTTTTCGCAGTCACAAACAAATGGATCGGTCTGATCCATAAAATCAACATCCTGTGCGAATTTTTTTACTGGAACATGACCACAAGTTATTGTAAATAGAAGTCGAGCACGTTCAGAAGCCCATTTGTCCACCTGAAACTTCTTTTTTTGCTGTTCAACATATTTGTCCGTGAGAAATTTCTTCTTGAAAAACTTAAGCCTCATGGACAATAGTAACCTCGCATTCAACAGGAAGAATGTGACAAAGCTTCTGTTTGCCTGGTTGGATGCATATCCTTCCATCGTTATTGTCCTCAAACGAATGTCATGAGAACTGAGAAAATCCCGGTGCTTATTACGCCACCGATTGGTTATATGTTTTTCTCCATGTGTTAGTGCCTAAGTAGACATGAAGATTGAAAACAGTTAAGGTCTAAAAAAAGAGTATGTCGAATGAGCGACGGTTGAACGGTTAATTCTAGTACAATATATACGGGCTTTCGATGGCTGAATTCAATGTGAATGAAATCATGACCTTTATATACAAATTCTCCAGACATGGAAAGCATCATAGCAAGCCAATAATTGTGTTCAGATCATAACTAAACATTCCGATATATAAAATCTTGACAGAATCCAGCACCATTGATAATATATCCATGGACGAACTCTTCATTGAGCAGATAACATAATATTAGTACCCAAAGCGTACTCCAATATGATATAAAACTTATGCGCACAAATGAAAAATGCAGCTTATGATTACAAATGTGTAGATGATAATATACGGTACTTGAATAAGTGTGGAGCCAAACACCAACTTCTGATAATTAAACGGATCAGGAATTACACCCAAAGTCTCCAATTTAGGCGCAGAGACGACAGTTATTTGCGAAGGTATATAACAATAATGAAGGAGCAACCTTTGAAGTGAAGGGGCATCTTCGATGATGAGTTGTTGTCCTTCAAAACAAATTCCAATGCTTTTAAGGTGAGGCGACGTTATTTGGAGACAACTAATAGGGATTTCTATTCCCAAAACAATCAGCAAGTGCTCCAGGACAGGGCAACTGGAGTGGATGATGCTGTGCAGTGAGGCCTCCGACAGATAAACCACCACAAGCGAAAGTTTTTTTTAGCAGTGGGAGTCGAAGCATTTGTACCAGATCGTCTGGTACATGGCACCGGGCGAAGGTGGCAATGTGGAGAGAGGAGGAAAACCATGAGATGGACAACGGTGGTGTGGGCACAAATTCTTGGCCTTCGGTTCATGGTATCTAATTTTTGTGGTAATGGTAGAACTCAAACTGCTGGAGTTTTTTGAATTCAGGGGATGTCAGCCAGGCGTCCATCATGCAGGGTGTGGACAGCAGGTAGCGTGTTGGGATGCAGAGGAGGAGCCATGGTGGGAGGAGATGATGGCTCTGAGGAGTTCAAAATCATGAACGACAGATAGCTGACGACGGTCGAGATTAAGGGGCGTGGCGCGCCATAGAGGGCGTCACCGAGTTGAGAGGACCTGGGTGTGGCAGCAATCCTTGGTGGGGAGAAGTGAGATGATCTCCCCAAGGATGTCATCCGGGAGATCGCTGATGCGGTCCACCAGAGATTCTACGGGTTCCTCAGATCCGGTGGGGGGGCTCGCCGCTTCTCCCCGCGCTGCCTGGTGCGGGATCTACAACCGGTGTCGCCGCTGGCAGGAGCCACATCTTCTTGGCGCTGGGGCCAGCTGACTCCATTTTCCTTGCGGGCGTCACGTCGAGCTCACGGGTTTGAGTAGAGCAGCTAGAGACGAGCCTAGTGGCAGTGTGAGTGGGGAAGAAGGAGGGCTGGGGTTTTCTGTAGGAGCGAGGAAGAAGAGGAGCAGGCGTTTTCTGTACGAGTGAGGAAGATGGGGAGTGGGGGGAATTGGGGGGCGACGGAAGCGGGAGAGTACAGCGAGCTGCAGTATAAGTGGAGGCGAGGAGGAAGGAGGGTTTTTCTGGGATCGCCCCTCTTCAAGAAATATGGGCTTTTCCTCGCAAGAAACAAAAACAAATGGGCTTTAAGATGGATAGGCTTTTGTATCGGCCTAGTCGGCTGCCCGTGTTTCGTACTGGACAGCCTTAACACTAGGCAGGCCATTAGAGACACTCTCCAGCTCTCCAGCTTATTGCCCATTCGAAAGAAAAAAAAGGGACACCCTCCAGCTTATTGCTCCTCATCGGTAACCTTTTTCAACTTTAAAAAAATTATGGCTCCTTCTCGGGCCCGCTTGGCATCCACCAAATTAGAGGATGCGGTACTCCATGGAGACACTCACACTGGTCATAGCACGGCAAAATGAGGTGTTAAATGAGGTGTCAATAGTCACATTAAACTAAGCTTCAGAAGATACGGTATGCATACTAACATTCACAAGCACAAAAGTTCAGCATGTTTATGCATCTCAATGATTCACCATACTATAACCAAGACAAAGCTGTGAGAAGGTGCAGAAATAAAGAAAAACGATTGAAGCTTCTCTGAGCAAAGGGCCTCCCTGCGCATGCATTAATTTCCTGGG
Source organism: Thinopyrum elongatum (assembly GCA_011799875.1). Taxonomy (NCBI): domain Eukaryota; kingdom Viridiplantae; phylum Streptophyta; class Magnoliopsida; order Poales; family Poaceae; genus Thinopyrum; species Thinopyrum elongatum. Next base: position 447,485,244 of record CM022303.1, read on the forward strand.
CATGCATGTTTCTTCTCAATGTTGCGAGCACTTTGAGCATGTTGGCAACTCCACAGCTACTTGCTTGTTTGCTCCTCCACTACTCGCCGGCCAGGCCGTATTTGACTCGGGACTCTTCTATCTTGCGGTGACGTTGCGGCTGCACTGCTTGTTTGCTCGTCCACACATGACAGGCTTGTTCCACACTGCAATCAGCAAGTCAACGTATGAATAAGCTTATTTCATCTTTCGCTGGTCATTGTACCTAGTTATGAATGAAGGAATACCTGGAGGACCATGAGGTTAGCTGACAGCAGGTAGATGCAGCCATATAATTTTGTGCAGTTCTACAAAAATTGAGGTTTGTGTCCCTTCCCCTTCTTATGAGAATTCTTCTTGAAGTTGGAACAATGTGACTGCTTGTTCTTTGCATCAAACTTGCCTTTTCCCTGAGATTTGTTCTTGTTGTTTTGGGGCTTGTTGCGATGGAAGTTCTTCTCGTGTACCATGTGGGCACTAGAAGCTCCCTCGGCGACTCGAGCACGTGTGTCTTTTTCTCTCGCCTTCTCTTCAAAATCAAGAGTGCTAATGAGATCCGAAACGGAAAACTCCTGTCTCTTGTGTTTCAGAGAAGTAGCAAAATTGTTCCACGAAGATGGAAGCTTGGTAATGATGGTCCCAACAACAAATTTGTCCGGCAACACACACTTAAAGTACTCAAGTTCCTTAGCGAGTGACTGTATATCATGAGCCTGCTGAACAACAGAGCGCTCATCAGTCATCTTGTAATCACAGAATTGCTCCATGACGTACAACTCGCTGCCAGCATTTGAGGCCCCAAACGTGGCCTCGAGGCAGCCCACATGTCTTTGCCGCTGTCAAACGACATATATGAATCCACAATGGAATCGTCAAGAACACTCAGAAGGGCGCCTTTGAAGAGGGTATCCATGTTCTCAAAAGCTTCCTGCTATGCAGGATTAAGATCGCCCTCAGGCTTGCCCTTAGTGGCGTCATAGCAGTACATGATCTGAAACCAGAAAACTACTCTCGTGCACCACCTTTTATATTGCACCCCCTTAAAGGTAGGCGGCTTCAAAAGCGCGGCAAAACCACTCGGAGTAAATTGCCTATAATCAGGTTTTTGGATTGGATTGTTGAATATGTGAGCAAATTAGTATGAGATTTAATCCAAATAAACAGTAAATAGATCATGACAACAATTGCAAATATCAAAGTAATGATGCATACTAAACCAGGAGGACAGAATCACATACTGTGCAGCGGGAGCAGAACCGCTCTGGTTGATGTTGTCACTCATGTCGTTGATGAAGAGGTTGCCAAGGTCGGGGAAGAAGGTTGTCGTTGAGGAAGTCGTCGCTCGCAGCAGTCGCGCGAGTGTGCTCCCCAAAACTTGATCGCCCCTCTCCTGTACAGGATCACAAAAGGCGGGTCGGGTTCCGGAGGACTGATGTCCCTTCTCGCGGTGCACGCCAGAAGGAGGGATGGAAAAGCCTTGCTTGGCGGCGTTGTGATCTGGAACGGTGCGAAACCATATGATACAGCGGTGGCTAGGGTAGAGCCTGTCAGGTCGGTCGTGCGAGTAAACCCCATGTCCAGGTCAACAATAGCCCCACTATCCAAAAGAATTGGAAACGGCTGAGTAATTAAGGCGTCCGTTAAGTATTAATTAATGACTGGATTTGTGCCATTTTTGTTCTTGGCAGTGACCTTTTCCTATGTGACCACAGGAAATCTAGACATCCTCATTCTCAGTTGCATTATCAACCCAACACTCCGTCACTTTCTTTCCTTTTTCGACCAAGAGCCCGATCAGGCCCGCCCCAACCCCACTTTATTTCCCTTTTCAACTAAGAGATCGGTTCGTTATCCAGTCTCTGTAGTACCTTTTTCCTCTATTAGTAAAAATGTACTACAAGGCATCAAGCCGACGCAGCTAGCTACAGTGGCAGAGACAGGGGGAGCAGCAGGGGCCCTACCCCCCCCCCCCATCTCTATCCTTCTCTTGGACCATGTCAAGTACTGCTTCCCATGTGTCCCAAGGCATCACATGATTTTATTAACAAATTGAACTTTGCACGTGCTATGCACGTACACATGTTCTAGTAGTAGGTAGATAGAGAAGATAAGAGATGTAGATAAAACCGGATCAATAACCGCGCAACCGCGTTCAGGTCGCACTTTGTATGACTCACATGTGGTCGCAGACCCTACATTAAGTGGACAACTAGATGTGTCAAATTATCATGTTAGCTGCCGCTTCGTGTGCAAATGCGGTCCACCGTGGGTGTACCCGCGCGTGTGCGGCAGGGGACGAGTGCGTGCGTGCACCTATTATCTTCGTATCTCTCTCTCTCTCTCTCTCTCTCTCTCTCTCTTGTCTAGTACTCCTAACTAGGCCTTATTAGACTGGCTCTAAAGTTACTCTCCACTGTGAGTAGTCTAATGCCGGGCGTGCAGCGGGCGCCGCCCTCGGCCGGCACGCCGCTTCAATGGCGGACGCAGTGAGAGGTCACATCGCCCTGACTTGCCATCAATGTCGAGCGGTGGGCTCAGCTGGCGCCGAGCGGGAAGCACGTGCAGGAGGGGGGAGGGGTTTTTGGTGCTCCAGGAAGGTGAGAAGCCAGCTTGGGATCGGTCTGGACGGGGAAATATCAGGTGCCCCCATCCTTTTGGTGCTCCCATACTCCAACTGCTAGTACTACTGTAGTATAATAGTGTGGGCTATGTGTCGGGCTACGTAGAGGGCGTACTAAGCAAGCTTCTCATCGTTCTGCGAGTTGACAGGACACATCAAAGTAGTAGTTTTTTTAAACATACATTAAAGTAGTTGTAGTCGTCTCCAAACAGGGTCGACCATGTCCATGGCTACCATCCCATCCCGTGCTCCGTCATTAAGTACGTGCATGATTCACGTGCCATTGAAGAAACAAATTGCGTACGTGCCATTGAAGAAAAAAATAATAAAAAACACACCATCGCGTCATGGTCGAACTTTGATTCATGCACGCGTGGTTCCCGACCCTCCACTAAGTGAACAACTACTACACACGTCAAATTATCACGTGAGCTGCCTGTTGATCCAGAAATGAGCTCCACCGTGTACCCGCGCGTGTGTGTCAGGGAAAGAGGCAAAGAGTATGTGCGTCCGTGCGTGGAATTCTTCTCTTCGTGCATGTACTCCTTTTTTTGCGGGTGATTCGTGCACGTACTCGGCCTACGTTGGTGACCGTTGGTGAGTCTCACTTATCTCTACTTCTCTACATGTACATCTACATTTGCATCTATGTCTACACTAAATCTACATCTACTATAGCACAGCAAGTTTTAAACATGAGACCAGCCATTTTCTTGCATGACACGACCTGGATACTGGATGTCCCACGTGTCGGCAAAAGGAGGAAGAATGATTTCCGATGACCGAGAAGGACCAAGGAACCGGGCAGTGGAGCATATGCATTGGCTACAACAACTTAAATGAAGGATGCTTAGCTACAACAACTTAAGCACCTATGCATTGGAGGCTTTAGTTGCTAAACTTTTTAATGTGCTTAGCACCTCATGTTAGCACCGATGCATTGGAGGCTTTAGTTGCTAAACTTTTTAATGTGCTTAGCACCTCATGTTAGCACCGGTGCATTGGAGGCTTTAGTTGCTAAACTTTTTAGTACTACTACTATAGAATCAACCAAATCTTCTACACATTTAGACCGAAGGAGTAGGAAACACGGCAAGCCTTGTGTAGTTACATCATATGTAGATGCCCACCGCACGCTATCACCATATTTCTCGGCCTCCGTGCGACACCTAGCTCTAGTAATCCACCAGCCCGTATCGCTTCTCGCTCCTTGTCTCTCTCAAAGGCGTCCGGCAGGCGATTTTGCCGTCGATTGAGGTCGGTTCGCTCACACTCGCTCCCACATGTTAGAGATATGCCAATAGCATTCTAAATCTAAAAAGAATAGTGTTATGACAATAGGAAGCACTTTGACCGGCAGACCAAACGCGACAGGCGTGCCGTGAGTGGGTCCAGTTTCTCGTAAGGTGACTTTAGAGCATCCACAGTGTGTTGATTTGCTGTCTCTAAGGTTGCCTCTAAGTCCAGTGGTGGAAATGCATGAAAATAGAAGTGTGCCATGTAAACTGTGAAGGAGCGAGTAGTACTTACCATCACATGTTTGGATTTCGAGGTGCATTAAATCACCCGATGCAAGTATCAAGAGAAAACTCACCAGTGTGTGTAGAAGTTCATGGAAATTTAGTGGCTTTGCATGCATGCATTGTAGGAGTAATTAATGCATCGGTAAACATAACTTTTTGAGAAAAAATGAGCGTACTAATTAAGTACTTGTGCAAACTACGAAATTTATTCCACCACTCATCGTCTACCTTGGTTGGAGAGATTTTTAAATTGAGCCTTATAAACCGGAAAGGAGGGAATATTTATAGTCTTACAGCCTGCCTACGTCATTCCTATTGTACTTGCTCTAAACGCTCACCATCTAGTACTTCATTGGTTGGCTTCAATTTTTGAATTGAGCCCCGTAAACCCATACACTTGATGTTGTGCAGCTACCATCCAATATTCGCTTGTACTTATGGTTGCTTCGTCCGAGCAACTTTACTCTTGGAATTTTGGAATACGAGCGCATTCAACGCAGAGTGAAATGATGGTTGCTTCGCCCGAGCAACTTTTACTACTAGTACTGCGGGAAAGGTGGGGCTCTGTGATTTGACTGCTCATTAGTCAATATTACTACGGCGCAACGAGTGGGGTGAATCTCGCCAGCGGTACATGGCACTTGGACCCGGATTCCAGATGTCCCACATGTGGGCGAAAAGAAGTTTGAATGATTTGTGGCATTGCTATCAAGCTTTCGGGATATGTTTATATGTACACATAATTTTCCAGCATAATGAAACTGTGATGTAATGCTATGAAGCTTTCAACTTTGGTTTCATGTGTCCTCTTGCCTCCAAAGTTGTCCCGTTACAACATTCCATCAAATACAAAGGAAATTAACATGCATGCTAATGCATCTCAAAAGAAAGCGTCAATATTTACATCACAACTGAATACAAAGTTGTGAGAATGTGTACAAATAAAGAAAAATAAAAAGTTGAAGGATGATGTCCGTAGGCATGGTTCCATTTCCTGCTGTTCATTGGTTGGCAGCTAGTTTCATGCAGCTCTGTGGAAGTGAACAAGACATGTTAGCCAAGAAAGGATTCTATGGAGGTCATGGATCATCCGATCATTTTGTGCAGTTCCACTAAAATCGACTTGAGTATCCCTGTTTGCAAAGATATTGAACAAGTGTGATTACATTAATACTGGCACCAGTAGTAGTTGATGAAACATACACACACAAGTAGAAGCCGATCACCTTTGCAATCTCTCATAAAACTAACCACTTGTTGGAGAAGATTAGGCTCGGAGTTGGATGGGGAGGATAGCAAAACCAATCTCCCTTTGTGCAGTCACATTGAAATGTAGAGACGTTGCCCGTGTGACATTTTAGTAGAACTGCACAAGACACTCTTAAGAAAAAAGTGATTTGTGCAGTTCATCAAAAGGTCACAATAGCAACGAGGTGAAATGGATAGCCCTGTTTGCAAAAAAGATGTAGAAAGGAAACAATTACTGCCCAATAACAGTTGAAGACACATACGCCGACAGAAAAGAAGCATATTTCATCATGTCATCTCTACTCTTATAAAAAACAGAGTTGGCGATGATGGTGTGCCTGCCATCCTGCAATATAGGTCGTCCGATTTATATCTGACGGGTAGGAACGAAACTATGGCAATTTTGCAAAAAGATACCCACACCCCTCTCCACATTTGCAAATAAGGCCTTCCCTCGTTCATCCTTTTCTCCCACAAGATAAACTACTCATACAAATGCATCTTGATGTTCCGTGCAACACACGAGCATCTTGCTAGTAAGGGAAAGATAGCAATATGGTGGTTTATCAAAAACGGTGTGAGGACGAGATTGCAAGATGGAAAGTACACCGGCCGACATACGTTTTAAGCAAACAACTAAAGAAGATCCACATGCGGCAATGTGGGAAGATGGGCAGCGGAGCAAGGCCGGAGGAAGCTGTACCTGAGGGTCATCGGGATGTACCTAGGAGGGCATCGGTGGCCGGGATCTGCCCATACTGCGGCAGCGAGCAAGTGGCGAAGGCCCTACCGCGTCGGAGCTTGGTCAGAGAGAACGGCGGGTACCGCAGATTGGGACGTGCTGCCTCGACACCGTCGAACGGAGAAACGATGCACATTCTCCCTTTTCACCGTCGGACGGGATGCGGCCGGATCAGTGACCAATAGTGAGAGAGAGAGGCCACTGCCGCCTTGTGTGAGATACTGTGAAGAGAGACAAACCCCGGCAGGCAGGCTCCATTGTATATAGTGGAGCGGATTTCTTTTTTCTTGATAACTATCGTTTTATATTCTGTACGTGCCATTGTGGAATATAACTTTATTTAAAACTAACACGTCAAATCGAACTTTGTTCCATGCACGAGTGGTACACGAGCCTCCTTCAAGTAAAAAACCACTACACGCGTCAAATTATCACGTGGGCTACCTTTTCGTACAAAAATGAGCTCCATCGTGTACCCGCGAGGGTGTGGTCGGGAACGAGACGTGAGTATGTTCATCGTGCATGCACCTCTTCTCTACGTGCAGGTACCCCACATACGTGGGTGTGTGTGAGAGAGATGGCGTGTGCGAAGCAGAGGCAATGTGTCGATGATATCTCAAACAAAAAATGTAACATATGCAATGTGTGTCAAACAGAGGCCTGGATATATCATATACTGAGGGGGCAATCCACGAGAAGAGAGTGGAGGGATCATCGGCGTGAGATATCGATAGAATCGAAGAGAGGGATGAAGTGTGTGGGTGCGCGATTGATAAAGAGCGCCATCGAATTTGTGTGTGCCCACGTCAAAGATATAGGGCGGCTGGCCTACGGGAACGTGAGAGGGGAGAGGTGCAGTTTGTCTCTGTGGCATGGATACCTACCTACAGCGTTTGACTATAGGTGTGTGTGGGGGCAGAGATCTAACTATATAGAGAGGTAAATCGACTGGTATATGTGTGGAGAAGGAGAGAGACCTAGCTATGTATCGAGGGGGATCGATCGGCATCCATGCATATGTGTAGGAGAGGAATAAGGTTGGGAGAGAGACAGAGCTAGAGTGTCGGAGGGTTGGTGGTGGAGTTGCTTCTCACAAATGGTGGGAGAAGCCTGCTAGACAAACGGAGGGTACGACTACACTATCAATAAGAGAGGGGATGCCTGCCTGTCTGTGCGCATGCGTGTGAGAGACGGGTCGGGAGGCATGCACGAATGATGGGGGGATGAAATGGCTGTGGTAAGCAGACGTAACTACATAGGAAGCTCAATCATCGTGTGTCCGAGAAAGGGAGAGACATAACTAGTGAGGTACGTCGATCGTGCATTGGGAAAAAGGGTTATAGTCGACCTAGCTACGTGTAGGGAGATCGATCGTTATACATGCATGCATGTGTTAGAAGCAAATAAGGCCCAGAGAGACGGATAGAGAGAGAGAGAGAGGGATACGGCTAGGAGGTAGTGCGAGAGGCCTACTATATCGAGGGGGAGGAGTGTGTGAGTATGAGATCGATGAAAAGAGGGGCGGGAGTGTGCACGTGCGTCGAACTTTATTAGACAGAGGGGGGCATGGACGGTGAGAAGAGAAGAGGGAAAGCATGTGTTTGTGGTAGGTACACCTGGCTAGAGAGGTTTATCGATCGGTGTGTGCAGGAAAGAAGGAGCTGGGGCCGGGGCCTACACACACCGTGGGTGAATGACTTAAAGAGAAATAACGAATGTGCGCGATGGAGCTAGAGAATGTCGAGGGAGGGTGAGAGGGAGGCGGGCGTGTGCATGCACGAGAGAAAGTTAGCGCTAGCTGCAACGATAAGAGGATTGTGTGGGTGTAAAAGATGAATAGAGATCATAATTCAATATAAAAGTGGATTCGAATATTTGAACAAGAGATCATAGCGTTTTAAACCGAAGCATGCATGAATATATATAATGGTGATACGCATGGTGTGGTTATGAACATGTTATACTACATATAATATATAGAACATTTATTTGAATTTGTGATAATGTGTGGCTTTTGTAGCTCAGGGCTAAATACTTGTCATAATGTCAGGGGCGGGGCACTATACTTTGTGTGATAAACACAGTGTACGTATGAAACATGGTTTAGATTATGAAGATATAGTTAGTACATCAAATGTACTACTATTTGGAATCAACATCAAGTGTATTCAGAATTTTGAATTCGAGTTCATATAGTACACATAGTTCATATCTATCTCTATAGTAATCATGTGGTGTGTTGTTAAGATAATATACAGATGATGGTTTAACTTGGCAACAATCATGATTGTAGATTCTTATTCAAATAGAGAAACGAATTCAAATTTAGTTAGAATTGCAGTAGTAGTATAGACATTTGGAATGTACTAAAATGTTCGTATGAGTAGGTTACATGCATTATACAGCCAGCGAAAAAATTCAATTGGACATAACATGGATTCATAACTTTGAATAGCATTTGTACAGTAAAACGGGACAAGACTCTCTCTTTGTGTGGTTCGAATAGTTTTATTTTTTTTGTTTTTTCATTGAGGGAAGTGCGAATTGATTTGGTACGTACATTATTACACATTAGGCTTGTCCCTAAATTTCAACCCGCGCCTTGTTATCCCGAAAATTCAGATATCTTGCTCCCAAAACTCGCGCCTTCACAACCCACACCTTGCTATCCCGAAATTACAACGCGCGCGAAAACTCCCTCCAGCTGCCAAATCCCGACACGCGAAATCCCCCTTCTAACCCTGAGTCGAAAGGGCCGCTAGTTCAAATCGATGGGGGTACTTTTGTAACACACCCTACATTTTGGACAAGTGTGTCCCTAAGTCATTGTTCCCCCTTCCCATCACCTCCTTTTCGCCATTCAAAATCCCAGGCCGCCATAACCTCTCTGCTCCAGCTGCAAAAACCCCACCCTCCTCCGTCTGCCACCCCACCGCTGCCCAGCCGGAGCCTCTTCCCCGACGATGTCGTCCACCGCAACAGCTCGACGTCCCTCATCCACCTCCCCATATGAGGATCCGGTGTCGATCTCGTCGTCCCGCCGGTTCAGCCGCCCCGTCCTCCACCTCCAAGGAGCTGCTCCAACGATCGCCTTGCCTATCGCGGCTGATCCATCCCCACAGCGCCACCTTAACCTGCTCCACCGGAACCACAGCATCCTCACCGACTCCTCGAACGAAGCCGAGGCCTACTCAGCGCCACCAAAGAAGTCATACACTCATCGCATCGCACCTTCTCCTTAACTCGACCTCCCGGCGCCGACGGTGCTCGATCTCGCACCCCCATGGCGCGGCTACCTGGAAGCCGGCACCGCCGGCGACATCTCCACAGCGGCTCTCCCCCAGTGCGAGGCTCCCTCGGCGGTGGCGTCCATACCAGCCGGATCTGCTGCTGCTGCTCCAGCTCTCGCTCCCTCGCTCGCGCTGCTGCTGCTGCTGCTCTAGCTCTCGCTCCCTCTCGCTGCTGCTGCTGCTGCTCCGTCTCTCGCTCTCTCGTGCTACTGCTACTGCTGTTGCTCCGTCTCTCGCTCAGTCGCGCTCCTGCTCTGCTCTCGCCCTCGCTCGTGCTGCTGCTCTACTCTTGCTCTCGCTCGCGCTGCTGATGCTGGTACACAAGTTGCTGCTCTTGCTCTAGTTCACGCTGCCCCTCCAGGCACTGCTGCTCCGGCTGCTATCTGCTATTGTGTCCCCTGTTGATCGCCTGCTGATTTAGATCACTATTTCTCTACTACTAGTGCTCGAGCATCCTAAACTACATGAGAATTGCTTCTCAGCTACTAGTGCGTTCAGTTTCGACAGTAACATTCAGATTCCATGGTAAATTTCAGTTTCGACAGTTAAGTTCAGAGTCAATAGTTTTTACCTCATCTGTTGTGGTCAGGTGTTTTTTTGTGATGTAAATTTTACATCTATCACTTTTTGGTAATGCATTTTACATCATCTATTGGAGATGCTATTAGAATCCCACTTGAGATTAACGATGTCTGTCTTGTATTGCTTTAGCCTCGATGTCTTATGGCTCACCGGAGCTTCTCCAATGACGGAACCATCCATCACAACAGAGTAGTACCCTGGACGCCGTCTACAGACGCCTCAAATCTTCCTCCACACCTCTGACAGCCACCTTTGCCGCAACTTCTTCAGCGACCAACCCAATGATGCTGAGGTCGACACGGCTACGCTAAAGAGGTTGTACACTTGTCGCATCACTTATTACTCTACATTCATGTCGATCCATTAGGGCTATTTTGGTTCAAAGGAAAATGTGAAGGAAAAACATAGCAATAGGAAATTTTCCTATTTCACTCTACTATTCAATTATTCATGCATTTCTTTGAAAGGAATGGAGCAAAACATCCACCTAGACCTACTTTTCAAAATCCTATGCATGAAAACAAGACTAAGTGCACTAGTGGCAGAATAACATTCTAATTGTACACACTTTGATATGGTTTCACTTTAATTGGGCCATGTTTCTTTGCATTCCTCTGCTCTTCCATTCTTGTGAACCAAACACCCAAGTTGGCAGAAATACTGTGTTTACAAATGCTTTGTTTCCCATGTGCATTCCTATCCTATTTCGGTGTTTTTCCTATCCCTGTGTTTTTAGAATCCTGCAAGCCAAAGGAGCCCTTATAGAATTACTTCAGTTACAGATAGGTGTCGAAGAAAACTTTGTGTGGTTTGTCCTGCTTCTGCCGCGATGTCGTCCACCTCACCTGAGCTGCTCCATCGACAGAAGCATCCACCATACCAAACATAACGACTCCTGACCGTCTTTCGCCGCCTCAGATCTCCTTCCCTGCCGCCGGCACCCACCGCAACTGCATCACCATCATCGACTCAGCAGATGAACCTAAGGAGTACACGGGTCCACAAGAGAGGTCGCACTCTTTTGTTTCTGCTTTTGTTATGCATTGCTTAATATTACTTGCTACTTTATCATCCTGTTCACCTCTTAGACTCCAAGTCAGGTCTAAATTAATGTTCAAACTTGAGTTTTAAAATGCTTGTGGCGCACATATCGAGGCAGTAATGAATAGTATCTATGTCTATTATCTGGTTCGGGTATGCCTATGTTGTTCATCTTTGGTGGGAAACAAACAGTAAAGCAATCATCATCTGTCTTTTTATTAAATTAAAGCTATCATCAGCCTGCTATCATTATTTTTGGATCTATCCACTGGTTGTTACCATCACTCTAGATTTCTGCATGCTCTCCTTACATAATCTCACTATATTTTTTTCGTATGCATGTCAGATATTGTACACAGTCATGCTGAACATGTAGAGAAAAAGAGAAGAGTTTTGCGCGGCAGTACAATGTCATGCAGACATCACTCCATGGTGGGTGCAATGGCAAACCCTCTCCCCCCTCCAGATTGTAATCCAAAGAAGATATCTGTTCTGAGGCGGATTCAGACTGAGCTGACCACTCCTATTTACCCCCGAGGTGTTTGCTCTAACTTGGCATGATGATGTTGGTCATATCATGCATATGTTGCCTTGCAGTGCCTACTTTCGACATCATATATGTCATCTGCTTAGTTTAGACATGTTCTGTAATGCCACCTGTTTAATTTTTATGGCCCTATTTGGATACTCTAACTTAGCTAGAGGTTAGAGTTAGTTTCTAGCTCATGACTAACCCTGAACTAACTCTAGCCAAAGAGGTGTTTGGATGATAGGGTTAGATTGACAATAAATGAACTAGGAGAACTAGCTCCAATAGCACCTCTTGGGTGGGATAGTTTTTTTGGGTGGGTTAGATGCAACTAGATCAAACTAGCCCTCATGTTTGGATACTTTAGGGCTATTTGAGCCCAAACTAGCTCAAACTAACTCTAACTCATATATGTGAATTATGCAAGCTCATCTCTTTTAGCCAGCCACAATATATGTGAAATATGCAATGCCATCCTGTTTAACCAGGCATCATATATTTGAATGATATCTTGCCAATCCTTTTCTTCATTACACTTCCATTTGTCGACAATGTTTGTACATTCAACTACTCTTCCTGTGAATCACCATTTGAGTGGGTGATGGAAAAATCTGGAGTGAAAACAAGGTCTTCAGAGCATACAGTGCTACCTGTTGAAGCAGATCTCTTGTTGGGTCCCGATAGCTCCTCGGAGATGGATTCAGAGACAGATGACCATCCCTATTCCCCCACTGAGGTGTATGCTCTAACTTGGCATAGTTATACTGCTCATATCATGCATATGGTGTCTTGCATTGCATAGTTTAGACATCATATACACAATATTCAACACCATGTTCTTAGTTCGGACATCATATATGCGAATGCTCTCTGCTTAGTATATATATCACATATGTGAATTATATCATGCGATCTTGATTACTTAGATAACATGTATGTGAATTATGTCATGCGAACCTGTTTACTAAAGACATCATATAATTGTCTCATGCCATCCTGTTTAGTTCGTCATCATATCTTTGAATTATGTCATGCTATGCTATCCAGTTTAGATAGACATCATATATGTGAAATTATGTCATGCTATCCTTTTTAGTTAAACAATATACATGTGAACTATTTCATGCCCTCTTTTTTCCACACTATCTATTGCATCTGTCTCTCATACAAGGTCTGTACATTCAACTACGTTTCTTGTTTATCAGCCATTTGAATTGGAGCGGGTGATGGCAGTATCTAGCGGAGTAAAAACACGGTCTTCAAATAAAACAGTGCTACCTCTTGGTGGAAATAGCACCCCGGTTGTACGTGCACGAGAACCAGCCCTACCACACATAACCCAGACTCTCGCAGATTGTACCCCTACTGCGATGGACAGAGAACCAGCTTCACCCAATCTAACCCCAACCCCAGCAGATAGTAACCCGGTTCCAGTTGACACAGCACCATCTCCAGCACAGAGCTCCCAAACAAGAGCAGTTAGTAAGGCAGCTCCAGTGCCCAAAGCGCCAGTACTACCACGACGAACCCCAACTCCACCAGTTAGTACACCTATTCCTGTGGACGAAGCACAACCAGCCATTCGTAGTTCAACATCTATCGCATTTGATGTTGTTAAATCCTATGTGCGTATCTTCCCATCATGGAAATATTATACTGAAGATGAAGGAAAATGCCAGTTGCAGGTGTTCGTCCAGGAGTTATGTGTAAGTAATGTTATTCATGGCAATTACTTTGCTTTGTCCCATACATTCTACCTCCATGCTGGTTATAATACAGCAAATGTTCTCATTTTTCTCTATAGAGAAGGACCGATTTGGAAACTCAGGATGAGGTAACCTGTGCTAATACCTCTGCTATCTTCAAGAATGCTTGGTGGCAGTATCAGAATTACCTGAAGAAAACGTACTTCACTGGCAAAGAAACTCATCAAATTCCCTTACGTTCTCCTGAGACACATTTACGGGACGATGACTGGGAACGCCTTGTTCTGTACTGGTCCCGAACCAAGAATGTGGTAAGGTCTATGAGCTCATTTTTTATTTTTAAGTCCTATATGTCTGCGTCTTACTGTACACTATTCGTGTAGAACAAGTGCTTAAACCTGAAGAACAACTGTTCTCATTTAAGATTCCATTGCTATGGTGCATACTGCTTTGCTCTTGTATGACTGTATTTACTCATACAAACTTATTTTTACATTGAAGGATCCAATCGAAACTCCAATGGCACAACAGGTATATTTAAGCATGTTTCTTTAACAGGTTTGCTCTTCTAAATTGCTCTGTTGATTTCAATTTCAATTGTGTATACAATTGACTTCTCATATCATGCACATTACTAGCATCACAACAGAGCCAATAGTGTTGTTGTACATGTATACCCGTGGTACCCATCTGAAATCTTGTTGTGCTATGTAGTTTCCCACACTTGTATTCTTTCAATGCTGCTTTGTCTTGAACTGATATGATTTGAACCGTGTCTCTATTTTCATTTGGCAAGACAATGCAGTGACCATAGGACATAGATATATGTTTGTTTGATGCTTTTATTATGTACTACTTGGCAATAGAAGACTTGGTAGTTTAACCTTATCCACCTTACTACTGAACTGGTTCACCGAAATGAGTTTCATATACTACATGCTAAACCTGTTATGTGTCTGCTTGTTTCTTCTTTTAGAATGCTGACAGAATATTGGAGAAGAGTACCTTATTAAGCAATGGTAAAGGAAGTAATGCAGATAAGGTTCAGGATAGTGAGACATCCTTGTTGGTCTCCAACAAAGCTGATAAAACAGCTAAGGAAAACTATGTTGAAGATAATGAGACAACCCCAAAGTCCTGTCTAGGTGTAGTGTTCGAGTTATTGGCCACTACCGCTGGCACAAGCTCTTCGAACTCACTGTCTGAATCAGTTCGGTTTCTTGAGTCTCAAGTACAAGCTGAAAGACATCGATCAGCTGAGCTGCGACAAGAAGCCGAAGGACTGCGGAAGTCCCTGGAGATTTCAGATGCATACTTTCTGGTGCAACTGCAAGCGTTGGAGGATTTTAGCGCCAAACAGGAGAAAGCTAATAAGCTTGCTAAGCTTATTGCCAGCATGGTGGATACCCAGGATAACATTTCTTGAGCTCTTCTGAAGTTGTGTCAGTTATGGATTTGTTTTGCTGCCGTGTTTATTTGCACTGGTGGCCAATTTAGACGGCCAGTGTATGTAATATGCTGCTTTGTTCCCTATATTTGCACTGGTGGCGAACTTTGATGCCCAGTGGATGTAATATGTGTAATAGCCATAATAGCCTAGCGTTAGTTGCTTGTTTATTTATTTTCTTATTGTCTTGTTTAGTTGTTTGCTTGTAGTCACTCCAGTTCTTTTTCCGCATTTTTCTAGTGGCCACAATAACCTATTTTTTATAACTAGGCCACAACAACCATGGGCAACATACGGACCATTGTAACCATGGTCCTGCTACCTGCTGTAGTGACCATGGGCCTCCTATGGGCCGTAGGATCCATGGGCCTTCTATGGGCCGTATAATCAATGGGCCTTCTACGGGCTGTATGATCGATTGGCCTAACATGGGTCGTAAACGGGCTAGAGTGGAAATCGTCTATTTATGCCCAACCATAATGGGCTGTTAATAGGCCGAAATGTATAATGAGCTTAATTCTATCGACAGGCATCACGGGTCGTTAATGGGTTGTATTTGATGACGCTATGAAAATAGCCCAACGAGTTAACGGGCCACAAACGGGCCCACTATAACTACGGGCTGAATTTGGCCCACAAGCGGAACAGGCCTGTAACGTACCATAAGTAACCGAATGCTAGAAATGAGCCCAAGAATAAATGGGCCCTTAGAAGGCCGAAAGTTAATACGGGCTGGAAACGGCCCAACGGAATAATGGGCCGTTAATGGGTATAAAGCGGTACACTGTTCATTATGGGCCAGTTTTACCACGGGCCTTTAATGGGCCCAGAGTTACAAAGGGCCTCGTATGGGCCGAAAGATGTCATGGGCCATACATGGGCTGGAAGTTACAATGGGCTAGAATCATATTGGACGGCCCATATGACGCTACTGGGCCTAATTCGGATAGGCCATAAAGGGTCGTGAGTTAGCGGGTTGTAAATGGGCTATATGCGAACAGGCCGTTAATAGGCTTTCCGTGGGCCGGCCCGCTACCATTTGACCAAGTCAAACGGGCCGGCCTTTTCACCTGAATGGGCCTCTGTTGGGCCGTGCCATGTGTCAGCGAATCATAGGCACCTCCCGTCCAATGGGTGGATGACATATGTCCCAACGCTGAGCCGACACGTGGTTCCTCTGGCCATTGAGAATTTTACACGTGGAAAATCCCCATTTGTCCGGGCTGTTAACGGGTTATCGGATCCAAACTGGAACCCGATAGCTTAACAGCGACCCGTTATGGTGGATGCCATGTGTTGGTTACCCTTGACAAAAGAACTTCCATGACGCGTCATTTATCGTCATGGAAGTGGACACTTCCGTGATGATAATTTTGGTATTGTCATGGAACACTTCTACGACAGCACAGGTATGACTATCTTGATTATGTCATTAAATCATCATGGATGTACATGCAAGACAGAAAACGTGACCTACTGTGACAAACACGTATCATCACGGAAGGGGTTTTTTTTTGTAGTGGAGATTCGGCGGGAGGGACATTTCCGCGCAGCAATTCACGCTCTCCCTTCCCTCCGTCACCATTGATCTTCATCCGCCCGCTCCGGACAACCTTCCCTGGCTTTGTAACGCCACCATGGACGCCTCCCAGTCGTCGCCCGTCACTGTGGAAGTCATGGACATGCCAACCACTCCAGCGGATCTCGTCGCCGGTCGTGTCGCGCCCGTCACCGTTCAAGCCTCCACCGCCCATCACCGCAAGCGCCAGGGCAACTTTGTCATCTAGAGCGGCGCTCCTACAGCCACCGCTGGGAAGGCACATGTGCTCGCCGCCGCCACCAGTGTGAATCCGGTCCAGGCCGTCCCCACCCCCGCCGGTGAGGATACGCAAGGTGGCGGGGGTGAAACGCAAGAAGGCGGCCAAAAAGGTACTGCGAGCACCATGCCACCACCTCCTCCAATCACCACCGCAAGAGCTTC
Organism: Thinopyrum elongatum; assembly: GCA_011799875.1. NCBI lineage: Eukaryota > Viridiplantae > Streptophyta > Magnoliopsida > Poales > Poaceae > Thinopyrum > Thinopyrum elongatum. The sequence goes on from CM022303.1 coordinate 447,501,971, forward strand.
CCCAAGTGTAAGTGCATCTAGTGCCCCTTAGTGATTTTGATGTATTGAAGACTTATAGGTTAAGGGACTAATGTGTTTGTGAGTGTACACAGGTCTAATAAGTCTCTGAGGAGTTTGATATTTCCGAAGAAAGTCGACCCCTAAAAATGAATGTCTTCAACTGAAGACTTTGGTTTTCTTGAAGACTTTGAAAATGAGGAAATTGGTGTGACCTTGAAGATATTGATATTGATGCGAGGACTATGAAGCGTGAAGACTTTTGTTTTCGTAGTTTCATTTTCCTTTCTTGAGTCATAGGAAACACCGTACTGTTAAAGGGGGTCGAGGTAATACTAAGGAAAATTTTCCAAGTGATGCTCATCTCAAAGCCTACACATACCCAATCCTTCGAGTGAAGCCTTTGGAAATCTCATACAGTTCAGTCAATTTCTTCAGTGACAGAGATGAAGATCTTCTGGTCTCTGAGGAATTTGTTCTGACTGAGGAGTTAGGAATTTGCCAGTGCAAATTGCCTACAGTAAGGAACATGATAGCCCTGAGGAATTTGAGAGCTCAAATTTTCGACCGTTGTTGTGCTTCGCGTGAGCTGTCCCAAATATCTTATCCACATAACGGTCATATCATTAGGGGCATTTATGTCTTATCATGTCGGGCTGCTCCCCAGCTATAAATAGCCGCCCCCTTCAACCACTAGCTGGTTGGCTGCTCCGAGAGAAACTGACACTTGTCATTTAGAGCATCCCATCCTCTTAGGACTTTGAGAGAAAATCATCAGTGAGGAAAAACCCAAAACCCCAACACCTAAAACCCAAAGTGATTGAGCATCACTGAAGAGATTGTTCCTGTGTGGAACCGACGATTGTTACCTTTGAAGACTGTGCATCTTCCAGACGGTTAGGCGTCAAGGTCTAGAGCATGCAAGAGGAATTGTGGATCGCTGGGTGACCTAGTCCGTGAAGGTTTGGAAGTCACCTTGAAGACTTACCACGAGTGATTGGGCAAGGTCTGTGTGACCTTGGCTCAAGGAGAATACGGTAAGGACTGTGTGTCCTGGGACTATGTGTCCTTTGGTTTAAATACGAAGACGCTCCAACCAGATGTACAACTGTCACAATAGTTGGAACTGGTCTACCAAATCACTGTCTTCACCGAGCTACTGGTTCTATTTCCTCAACCCTTTCATTTCCTCGCTTACTTGTTGTTGAACTTGATCGTTACTGTTTGAAGACTTTTACTGAAGACTTTCTCAATTTCCTCAACCCAAATTCTTCAGTCATCTTGTCTTCTGCCTGCTTATCCTGTTTACACGCTATCTGTGCTCTGTGTATGTTTCAATTCATCATGATGACTATGCTACTGTCTTGTTATGCATGCACCTGAGTACTTTGTTCCGCTACTTGCATTTCGTCACTTAGAAAATTCCTCAAGTAGTATTTCCTCGGTGACGAATTTGTAAAAATCGCCTATTCACCCCCCTCTAGTCAATATAACGCACTTTCAATTGGTATCAGAGCAAGGTACTCCCTTGTTCTGTGTGATTTTGGTTTAACCACCTGGAGTTTTAGTTATGTCGACTGCAGGTATGATCAAGGTCTCGGCTGGGTGTCCTACCTTCGATGGGACGGACTACCCCTACTGGAAGAACAAGATGCGCATGCATCTTGAGGCAATTGACAACGATCTCTGGTACGTTGTGGAAAATGGCGTTCCCTCCATCACTCCCTCTGTGAACGCTGCTGATGTGAAGAGATTCAAGCAACTCGACTCTCAAGCGAAGAATATCATATGTGGCCATCTGAGCAAAGGACAGTACGGCAGAGTGAGTGCTTTGGAGACTACAAAGCTTATCTGGGATAGGTTGTCCCAAGTCAACGAAGGAGTCTCAACCCAACGTGATTCTCGTGTTGACATTCTTTGCAATCTCTTCAACCACTTCAAAAGACTTGACAACGAGAATGTTTAGCAAACCTTCGACCGCCTCACTGATATCTCCAATGAGCTTCAAGCACTTGGTGCCACTGACATCACCGACCATGAGGTGGTGAATAAATTGTTGAGATCTCTTGATTCCTCATTCGATACACTGGCACTGATGATTCAAGAACGTGGATACTACAAGTCACTAGATCCTGCTGATATCCTTGGGAGACTAAACACTCATGAATTCCAACTAGCTGAGAAGAGAGACCTCTATGGGCCAAGCTATGGAAGATCAAGTGCATCGAAGGCCAAGGCAATTTCCTCATCTGAAGGAGAAGATTCTGACAGCGGCCTTGGTGATCCTGAGGAACTAAGCCATGATCTAGCAATGCTCGTGAGGAAATTTCAGAAGTTCTCAAGGCATGGCCGCTTTGGAAGATCCTCAAGGGGTGATGACATGAGATCAGCTTCTTCATCCCGCGACTACAAGAAAAGAACTTGCCACAAATGCAAGAAGCTAGGTCACTACATGGCTGATTGTCCTCAAGGGTTGAAGGAATCAAAGAAGAAGAAGTACAAGGATGACAGTTCAGATGACTCGAAGAAAAAGAAGAAATCTTCAAAATCCTCATCTTCAAAGTCTTCCAAGTCTTCATCTCACAAGAAGAGCAGTTCCAGAAAGGCTCGGGCTTTTATCGGCAAGGAAATGGATTCTGAAGTTGAATCTGAAGAAAATGAGGAAGAGGAGGAATCTGAGGAGTCAGACTCTGGTGTGGCGAGCCTAGCTCTCGCTACTACATTCGTCAGCAAGTCCATCTTCAACTGTGAAGAAAATAACGACTCCAACACTGCTGATGATGGCAACGATGACTTTGCTCCCACTTTTTGCTTCATGGCAAAAGGTACCAAGGTACTCAAATATCCCTCCTCTGAATCAAGTGAGGATGAATTTGATGAACATCTCAAACCTAGATATTCCAAACTTGCTAATATTGCCATGAAACAACAAAAGGCTTTGGAAAAGGTTCAAAATTTGCTAGACAAAAGCGATGACCTGTTGGGTGAGGAACTGAATCGAACTCAAACCCTGACTGATAATCTTCAATGACTACATTCTAAGTTTGATAACCTTCAAGGTCGTCATGAAACACACTTAGCCGATCATGAGAAGCTTTCTTATGAATTTCTTCAAAGAAAGCAAGATCTTGAGAAAATAAGGGTGAGTCATGATGATCTTCAAAGGGAAAATGATTCTTTGCTTGCTCAATAGATCAGTTCCGCTCAGGAAGAATTCATACCACCATGTTTTAAATGCATTGAACGTGAATCTGCTAATTCTTCACCTGAATGTTCAAATGCTTCAATTGCTGCAACTTCTTCAACTATTTCTGTGGTCACAAATTCCTCATCTGAGGATACCACAAGTATCACTGACGAAAACGCAGGGTTGAAGGAATTGTATGTGACAGGCATGTACAAAAGCCTCAAAGGGCATCAAGCTCTTTGTGATGTGCTCAAAAAGCAGATCTTGAACAGGAATCCTAGGAAAGAGGGTATTGCCTTTGAGAGGAAACTCAATGCAGATGGGTCCTACTGGAAACCTGAGCAGTATCCCAAAACCACATGGGTTGCTGCAAAAGGACCTCCCGTAGATCCATCTAAGTTATCTGGCTTTACCTATGAATCTTCATGTTCATCTGATGAGTCATTTGACTCCAACTATAAACTGTTCAAAAATCAGAACGGTGAAGTATTTGCTAGATATGTTGGAACTAACTGCAGGAACAGTCCCCCTATGAAGAAAATCTGGGTTCCCAAAAGGTACCTTGAAAGTCTTCAGGCGAATGTCCTCATGACACCACCTGTGAAGAATAGGAACCCCAGATCAAATTCTTCATATGGACCAAAGTCTTCATACAGATCAAATTCCTCATATGGATCCAAGTCCTCACATGGATCAAATTCCTCATATGATCATCATCGTGCTAATGCATCTGTTGCACAGGGAAAGTCTAAGAGTTATGAATATGTGCATTATTCTTCACATCAATATGTTCATCAGTCCTTGAAGAATTTCTCTACTTACTCATATGCATACTCTAACCCCTCTTCTGTGAAACGAAGTGCACTGGCTTCAATGCCACCTTTCTCTTATGGAGCTCGCAGAATGATGAACTCTTTGCCACCCCTCCAGATGTGGGTGGTGAAGAAAAATAACTAATCTCTTATGCAGGGTCAGGTCTCCAGACAAACTTGAACGTCTGAAGAATTTGCTGGAGACCTGAGAGTGCTTGAAAGGATGCAAGCTAATCATGAAGAAATGAATTACTCATTTCTCACATCCTTATACTGTTGTATCTATTGTACTGCTTGATGAAATTATATCTGATGAATTTGATGTCATATTCTTCACTAATGAAGTATATGAGTTCGTAAGATGCACTAATTCATCTGCAGGATGAATCTCTCAAAGCTACTGAGTGGGTCCTCGATAGTGGATGTACAAATCACATGACTAGTGACAAGAACTTACTGATGGACTCTGCGCTATCTCCATCGCATCTGAAGCATATCACCTATGTTAACAAAGGAAAAAGCAAGGTATTGGGTCTAGGTAGGGTTGCAATCTCAAAGGATCGACACATGGACAAAGTCATGCTTGTCGAGTCCCTCAGATTCAACCTCATGTCTGTCTCAATGCTTTGTGATCTTGATATGGTTGTCGTTTTTGGCAAATATCGCTGCATAGTGCTCATGGAATCTGACAATGACAAAGTCTTCAAAGGCTTTAGGAGAGGAGACTTGTATATTGTTGATTTCTCTACAGGACCACAGCCTGCCACGTGTCTACTTGCAAAAGCTTCAGAAGGCTGGCTACGGCATCGACGACTAGGTCATGCTGGCATGAGGAACTTGCACACACTGGCGAAGAAGAAGCATGTCATTGGCATCGAGGGTGTCAAATTCTTCAAAGACCATCTTTGTGGGGCTTGTGAGGCTAGAAAGATGACCAGATCCAAGCATCCCTCAAAGACTATCATGACTACCACTCGTCCTTTTGAATTGCTTCACATGGACCTCTTTGGCCCCACTCATTATGCAACACTAACAAATGCAGCATCTCTATATGGCTTTGTTATTGTTGATGATTATTCTAGTTACACCTGGGTGCATATCATCACTTACAAAACTGAAGTGCAGGAAGTCTTCAAACGATTTTCCTCAAGGGCCTCGACGAATTTCGGTGTGAAGATCAAGCATATCCGGAGTGACAATGGGACCGAGTTCAAGAACACTGGTCTTGATGACTATCTTGATGAACTTGGTATTACTCATGAGTTATCTGCCCCATACACTCCTCAGCAAAATGGCGTTGTGGAGCGCAAGAATAGGACTCTTGTTGAGATGGCTCGCACAATGCTTGATGAATACAAGACGCCTCGTCACTTCTGGCCTGAGGCTATTGATACTGCGTGCCACATCATCAACAGGGTATATCTTCACAAATTCTTCAAGAAAACTTCATATGAGCTCCTCACTGACAAGAAACCCAATGTGATATTTCAAAGTCTTCGATGCTAAATGTTGGATTAGAGATCCTCATCACAATTCTAAATTTGCACCAAAAGCACATGAGGGTTTTATGCTTAGTTACGGAAAGGACTCGCACACCTACAGAGTCTTCAACACCTATCACCACAAGGTTGTTGAAACTGTAGATGTGCGGTTCGATGAGACTAATGGCTCGCAAAGAGAGCACCTACCTCCTGTGCTAGATGAAGTATCTCCTAAAGAATCCATTAAGCTCAAGGCTACTGAGGATGTCATACCCAGTGAAGAACCTACTGAAGAAGTTATTCCAGACCGTGAAGAAAATCATGCTGGTGCACCTCAGGAAAATGGTGCTGAAGAAAATGCTCAGCCCAATCAAATTCGTCAACCTACTCATCCTCGCGTGGCAAATGAAGTGCAGATTGACAAAATCGTCGACGACATCAATGCACCAGGTCCTCTCACACGCTCAAAAGCTTCACATTTGTCTAACTTTTGTGGGCACTTCGCTTTTTTCTCTATCACAGAGCCCACCAAAGTTGATGAGGCATTTCTGGAGCCTGAGTGGATTCAAGATATGCAAGAGGAATTGCATCAATTCGAGCTCAACAATGTGTGGGAACTTGTCAAGCGACCAGATCCTCGCAAGCACAATGTCATAGGTACCAAGTGGATCTACCGCAACAAGCAAGACGAAAATGGCCAAGTGGTGAGGAATAAGGCCTGTCTTGTAGCTCAGGGCTACACACAGGTTGAAGGAATTGACTTCAATGAAACTTTTGCACCTGTTGCTAGACTTGAAGCTATTCGCATATTGCTTGCTTATGCTAACCATCATAATATCATCTTATATCAAATGGATGTGAAAAGTGCATTCCTCAATGGTAAGCTTGAGGAAGAAGTATATGTCGCTCAACCCCCAAGTTTTGAAGATCCTAAGCATCCTGACAAAGTCTTCAGACTCAACAAGGCCCTCTATGGCCTCAAGCAGGCCCCTCGGGCATGGTATGATACACTGAAGGAATTCCTCATGAAGAAAGGCTTCAACCCCGGTTCACTTGACCCAACTCTTTTCACTAAAACTTATGATGATGAATTAGTCATGTGCCAAATTTATGTGGATGATATTATCTTTGGTTGTACAAACCACTACAAAAAAATACACTTCCGTGATGATACATGTTTGTCACAGTAGGTCAAGTTTTCTGTCATGCATGTACATCCATGATGATTTTATGACAAAATCAAGATAGTCATACCTACGCTGTCGTAGAAGTGTTCCATGACATTACCAAAATTATCATCACGGAAGTGTCCACTTCCATGACGATAAATCGCGCGTCATAGAAGTGCTTTCGTCAAGGGTAACCGACATGTGGCATCCACCGTAAAGGGTCGCCGTTAAGCTATCGGGTTCCAGTTTGGATCCGATAACCCGTTAACAGCTGGGACCAATGAGGATTTTCCACGTGTAAAATTATCATTGGCTATAGCAACCACGTGTCAGCACCCGAAAAGGACAAATGTCAACCGCCCAATGGACAGGAGGCGCCTATGATACGTCGACACGTGGCAAGGCCCAACAGCGGCCCATTTAGGTTAAAAAGGCTGGCCCAGTCAAAATTAGCAGGCTGGCCCATTAACGTCCTGCTTGCAGACGGCCCATTTGAAGTTAAGGCCCGTATGGCTAGTGTCAAATCGGCCCGTCAACGGCCCGTTCTAAACTTGTCATCATCACGGCCCATGGTCACTTCTGGCCCGTTAACAGTCCGCTAAGTATTTGGGCCGAATTATGGCCCGGTGTGTTTCCGGCCTGTTAAAGGTCCTGCTTCATTTGGGCCCATTTATTGGCCATTGAAACTTTCGGCCCATAAATGACCGTGAAGGATTTGGGTCATATTCGGCCATGTCTGACATTCGGCCTGTTAAAGGCCCACTGTAGATTTGGGCCACTTCCAGCCTGTTGTGATTTTTGGCCTGTTAACGTCGGACGAAATCCATGGGCCATATGTGGCCCAATGTCACATCGGGCCTATTAACGCGCATATAAAACTGATACTAATCAAGCCCAACCGAACTTCCGGCCTGTTAAAGGCCCGTGTAGTAGGTCGGCGCATTTACGGCCCGTTTGAATTTCGGCCTATGAACGATCCGCATTGTAAATGGGCCACCACGAGCTGAGATACATTTCGGCCTGCTAATGACCAGTGGGTTATTTGGCACAATCAGGGCCCAATCTCACTTTCGGCCTATTAAAGGCCCATGTTATTTATGGGTTCGAGATATTTACACATGTTAACGGCCTATTGTTATCGAGGGCCCAAATTATGTTTGGGCCTGTTAAAGGCCCACTAGGGGCACAGGCCTACCAAAAATATGAAAGCTTATGCTGATTTAGGCCCAGATATTTTTAGTGGGCTACATGCAAATTACGGCCCATAATCCTTTTTAGCCCAATTGGAATGGGCCTGATGAATGTTGGCACATTGGGCTCCTACGAAGCTTTCGGCCGAATACATTACTAAGATAAACCTACACTATACAAAAATAGCGTCGTATTTTCTACAGCCTTTGGCAGCACGATAAATGTTGTATCACAACAAAATAAATTCCAGCCATACAACAAAAGGCCTGTTGGCATAAAGTTTACAGTCCTTGCAGATAAAAGCACCATCAGATGTATAGAAGCACAAATCATTTGACCTGAGTGCTAATGTTTCAGGCTGTAGAATCTGATGGAGCAGCATGATCTTCCCCTTTTTCCGCCATTGCTCTTGAACAACGAAGCAAATGTCTGATAGTCTGGTTTCAAAACCATTCATATCTTGACGACATTTGTCAACCACTATTCTTGTTTCCGAAATGACGTCCATTAGGGATTGGACTCGTGTCTGGAGCACAGATATATCACTCTGTCTAGCCGGAAGATTTTGTTCAGTAGGCAATTTGGACGAGGTTACCTTGACAGCCAACCCAGAATTACGCAGGAAGGTGTTTTTTGCACTATTAGTGGAGAGATACTGATGCACTACAGCAAGAGGTGACATTGTGCCTGTGGTAGCCTCGTCACCTTCAGGTGGTTGTGGCTGTTCAATCATTTGTTCCATAGCTTGCTGAAAGTTTGAACTTGTAGATTAGTGTACCAGATGAGTTACTAATGAGACAAAAACAAACAAAGTAGGTTTCACATTTATACATAACTTATTTTGGTGAACTACTCTAATATATTAGCATGTATTGTAGTGCCAACTACATAATAAAATCACTTTTGAAACATATGTTCATGTAGCATGTCTACTGTATTGTCTATTTCCTCACATTCGTTGACATGTAAGGATAAAGAGACATGGTTTAAAGTAGGATGAACATAGTATGACATCATTCATATCATGGGCAAACAGATATAAAACAAACAGGCTATTGTATCATTGTGTGGGCACATGAACATCACAACCAGATTATAGATCAAGACCAAAAGAATATCCTTCATCTCTTTTAAATCGTGTAAGGTGAAATGATACGTTAAGACAACCGTGTATAAAAGTGAACAGAGTAACTGACATTGGCTGCAAACCAAGCAGTTAAATGAACACGTCACAGTAACAAGCAGTTCAAAGGCAGGAGGAGTAAGGACTTACAACCGCGGCTTGAACTGGTGTGCTCATGCCCTTCATCTTGCTGGTGTGGCAATCCTTGAAGATTTGCACAGCATTCGGTTCAGGTTCTTTTTGGTCCGCACGGGCTTTCCTCTGTATTTGGAACAAGTCAATATAGATACGATAATATGACACAGAAAAAAGAAGGAACTAGCAGCTATTTACAAGAGCCTCGAAGTGTGCAATATAGCTATGAGATCCTGTTGTCTGTTGGAATTTCACTTTAGAACAGTTGGTCTTGTTCTTCAAATAGTTAGCCTAGAAGAAGATAAACTTGTAAGGCACATACGTAAATACAAGTTCAATATGTGATCTGATCAAATACATATACCCTACCAAATACTTTGGATCAGACCAGTGTTTAACAAGGGTTGTCCAGTCTTCATCTGTAATATATTCCACTGGAGATGTTTGGGCGATTTCATTGTTAGCCTTGCCTTCAAAGTGAGTTTTTCTAAGGTGATACTGATACTGTCGTAGAGCAGACTGGAAAACATGAGTGCATGCTTGTTTAGTTGCATCATCTTTCGGATCCAACTTGAACCTCATCTGTTGAAAAAAGAATGTGAGTCTTATTAGGAGGAAGCTAGAAAGTATGGGACAGAGCAAGACAATATTACAAATTGCGATGAATAACATTACTTATGAATAAATGGTCAAGGAAGGTGTTAAACTGGGTATCATCTTTGTGATTCCTGTACTGGAACCATGTTGGGAGGATACGTGCATGACACCTAACGGCAACGGCTGCCTCTGATACTAACTTGGCTGACTCTGTAGCATCATGTGGCCTTTCTAAACCTGCCTCAAAATGGATCTCCATTCTTCCTCCTTTAGATTTTGTTAATCTGTCAAGCATTATGCCTGATGTCTGTTTCCGCTTGCGCCATGGTGCTAGTTCAACAACAAATATGGAAAGTGTTAGTGCACATCAAACTGTGAGAGTACATATAAAGGAGCATGCAACTACAACTTGACTCAGTCAGGTACCGTCTTGGTGTTGATGCTCATGAGGTTCATCTGATCTTGCCAAGTCCTGTTGTGTCGGCAGTGCTTCGGAAGTAGTGTTAGGTGTGAAGGCACTTGGGAACTGACCAGTTGCGGAGCAAACGAACAAGTAACTCGTTGAGATGCCGGTACAGTTGAAGCGGATGCTGCAGCTGGTGGAGCAGGTGATATTGTGTTTGTAGATTTAGCCGGTGGACTTGGACCTTCTACTGCACTATAAGTACCAGCAGAATCTTGAGGGCAGATCCTTCCGTTGCACCCGACGAGTAACACCATTCCCTACTATATTCTTTTCCTTCCTCTTTTTTGACTTTGCCATGTCAAGCCGTACCCACAACACAAAAGAATAAAATCGCTCTTCAGAACCCATTGATGCATGATACAGACAAGCAATACTTTGATGTAAGACAACCGTATGAGGATGGAATATGTAAGAAAAACAGGACGGCGTGACATATTCACAGCTACGATGTGTAAACTAAGCAGAAGGATTTTCAAGAAAATAGAAATAATGCAAGCTAGACACCATATGAAAGATGCAACCAATATCACTCTGCCAAGTTAAAAGTGTCTTGTCATAAGTGGCATTTCGAAAAATTAGAAGCAGTACAACCTAGAAATCAATACAAGATGCAACCACTATCAAACTGCCATGTTAAAAGCGTCCAATCATGAGTGACTGATGTGGAATACACAACAGCAGTGCTTTGATGTAAGAACATGGTATGATAGATAGATGCAGCGTATTCTAGACAGAGAAAGGCATGTCATATGCACATGTATAACGTATAAACTCAGCAGGTCCAATTTAATAAAAATAGAAGAAATACATGCTAGACAACATATGCAACATGAAACCAATTATCACACTGTCAACTTAGAGCCAGCACCTGCGATGGTGGAGTACGGGAGATGAACTCATCATGTAGACTTGGGACTTCAACTGCATTAGCAGTAGCAGTGGCAAATCTAGAGAGTCTCTATTTGCGTAGGTCAGGAGGACCACCAACATCCCCTAACTTACTCTTTTCCTTCCTCTTTTTTGATATTGCCTTCTGAAGTCAAAACCACAAGAAGATGAATAAAATTAGCTCTGCATAACTGGTTGATGCATGATACAGACGAACACTACTTTGATGTAAGGCAAGCGCATGATAGGAGGATGGAATATATACAAAAAAAAGACAGCATTGTATATTCACACGTACGATAGGAGGATGGAATATGTATGAAAAACAGTAAGCAGAAGGCATTTCAACAAAATTAGAAGAAATGAAAGCTAGGCACCATATGAACATGCAACCAATATCACTCTATCAGGTAAAAAGTGTCTCTTCATAAGTGCCATTTCAAGAAATTAGAAGCAGTACAAGCTAGAAGACAATGCAAGATGCAACCTACATCACACTCCCAAGTTAAATGTGTCTTATGGGTAAGTGATTGTTGCAGGTATAAGTTGTAAGCTACGCAGATGCAATTCAACAAAATTAGAAGCAATACAAACTAGACATCATACGGAACACGCAACCACATATAACAGTTCCAAGTTAGAGCAAGAACCTGTGATGGTGGAGTAGGGGAGATGTGCTCATCATCTACACAGCTATGTTGACTATCCAGCCTTGTGTTGTCTTGTGAATCTTGTTGGGAGGATGGCGGAGTAGAATCTGTAGAGACCCACTATTTGAGTTGCTCCGAAGGACCACCATCATCCACTTCCTTACTAATTTCCTTCAGCTGTATTGATTTTGCATTGTAAAGTCAAACCGATAAGAAAAAGGAATAAAATTTGCTCTTCAGAACTCATTCATGCATGATACTGACGAACACTACTCGGATGAAAGGCAAACACATGATACGAGGATGGAATATGTACGAAAAATAGGACGGCGTGACATATTCACACCTATGATGTGGTAACTAAGCAGAAGGCATTTCAACAAATTAGAAGCACTGCAAGCTAGACACCATATGAAAGATGCAACCAATAGCACTCTGCCAAGTTCAAACTGTTTGGTGTTTCAACAAATTAGAAACAGTACATGCTAGAAATCATATGCAAGACGCAGCCAATATCACAGTGGCGACTTAAAGGTGCCTCATCATAAGTGACTGATGCGGGATATGCAAGAACAGTAGTCTGATGTAAGAACATGGTGTGATCAGATATAGTATGTTCTAGAAATAGGAACACGTGTCATATTCACAAGCATGATGTGTAAAGTAAGCAGATGCAATTCAACAAAGTTAGAAGCAATACAAGCTAGACATCATACGCAACATGCAACCACATATAATAGTGCCAAGTTAGAGAAAACACATGTGATGGTGGAGTAGGGGAGATGTGCTCATCATCTACACAGCTACGTTAACTGTCTAGCCTTGCGTTGTCTTGCGAATCTTGTTGGGAGGATGGCGGAGTAGAATCTGTAGAGACCCTCCGTTTTAGTTGCTCGGAAGGACCACCATCATCCAATGCCTTACCAATTTCCTTCCGCTTTATTGATTTTGCATTGTGAGGTCAAACCGACAAGAAAAAGGAATAAAATTCGCTCTTCAGAACTCATTCATGCATGATACAGATGAATACTACTCTGATGAAAGGCAAAGTCATGATACGAGGATGGACTATGTACGAAAAACTGGACGGCTTGACATATTCACACCTATGATGTGGTAACTAAGCAGAAGGCACTTCAACAAATTAGAAGCACTGTAAGCTAGACACCATATGGAAGGCGCAATCAATATCACTCTGCCAAGTTAAAATTGTCTCGTCATAGGTGGCGTTCATCAAATTAGAAGCACTACATGCTAGAAATCATATTTAAGACGCAAACCAATATCACACTGCCAACTTAAAGGTGTCGCATCATAAGTGACTGATGCAGGATACACAAGAAGAGTAGTTTCATGTAAGAACATGGTGTGATAGACAGATATAGTATGTACCAAAAATAGGAAGGCGTGTCATATTCACACGTATCATGTGTAAGCTAAGCAGATGCAGTTTACACTAATTAGAAGCAATACAAGCTAGACACCATATGCAACATGCAACCAGATACCACACTGCCAAGTTAGAGCAAGCACCTGGGATGGTGGAGTAGGGGGGCGGAGACTTGGAACTTGTAATGCACTAGCAGTACGAGGAGAATCCGTAGAGATGCTCCGTTTACGTTGCTGCAGAGGACCACCATCATCGCCTTCCTTACTCTTTTCCTTCCTCTTTTTTGATTTTGCCTTGTCAAGTCAAACCCACAAGAAAAAAGGAATAAAATTTGCTCTTCACAACTCATTGATGCATGATACTGATGAACACTACTTTCATGTAAGGCAGCCGCATGATAGGAGGATGGAATATGTATGAAAAACAGGATGGCATGACATATTGACATGTATGATGTGTAAAGTGTAAACTAAGCACAAGGTGTTTGAACTAGTTAGAAGCAATGCAAGCTAGAAACCATATGAAAGATGAAACCAATATCACTCTGCCAAATTAAAAGGGTGGCCTCATAAATGTATTTGACCAAATTAGAAGCAATACATGGCAACAGGCTAGAAATAATATGCAATATGCAACGAATAAAGGTGTCTCATCGTAAGTGATTGATGCAGGATACAGAAGAGAGCTAGTTTCATGTAAGAACATGGTTAACAGATAGATGTAGTATGTATCAAAAATAGGAAGGCATGTCATATTCACAGGTATAATGTGTAAACTAAGCAGATGCAATTTACCCTAATTAGAAGCATTACAAGCTAGACACCGTATGCAACATGCAACCACATATCACACTGCGAAGTTAGAGCAAGCACCTGCGATGGTGGTGTAGGGGAAATGCGGTCTTCAAGTACAGAGCTACGTTCAATATCTTCATTTAGACTTGCTGTTTCTTGAGAATCATGTGGGGAGGATGAAACTGCACTCTTTATAAGAGTAGCGCGTCTCATACTATACCCACGGGCGTGACTGTCTCATCATAAGTGATAGATGCAGGATACACAAGAACAGTAGTTTGATGTAAGAACATGGTGTGATAGGCAGATGTAGTATGTACCAAAAATAGGAAGGCGTGTCATATTCACATGTATAATGTGTAAGCTAAGGAGATGCAATTTATCAAATTAGGAGCAATACAAGCTAGGCACCATATGCAACATGCAACCAGATATCACACTGCCATGTTAGAGCAAGCACTTGGGGTTGTGGATTAGGGGAGATGAGATTTGGAACTTGCGCTGCAGTAGGAGTAGCAGGAGAATCTGCAGAGATCATCTGTTTCGGTTGCTCTAGAGAACCACCATCATTCCGTGCATTCATCCTTTTAGATTTTGCCTTGTCAAGTAAACACACAAGAAAAAGGAATGAAATTCGCTCTTCCAAATTCGTTTATGCATGATACTGACGAACACAACTTTTATGTAAGGCAACCACATTGTAGGAGGATTGAATATGTACGAAAAACGCTAAGCAGAAGGCATTTCAACAAATTGGAAGCAATGCAAGCTAGATACCATATGAAAGATCCAACCAAAATTACTCTACCAAGTTAGAAGTGTCTCATTATAAGTGGCATTTCAACAAATTAGAGGCAATACATGTTTGAAATGATATGCAAGATGCAACCAATATTACACATTCAATTTAAAGGTGCCTCGTCAGAAGTGATTGATGAGGGATACACAAGAAAAGTAGTTTGATGTAAGAACATAGTTAATAGAAAGACATAGTATGTACCAAAAACAGGAAGGCATGTCATATTCACAGGTATAATGTGTTAACTAAGTAGATGCAATTTACCCTAATTAGAAGCATTACAAGGTAGACACCATATGCAACATGCAACCACATATCACATTGCCAAGTAAGAGCAAGCACCTGCGATGGTGGTGTAGGGGAATTGTGGTCATCAACTAGAGAGCTACGTTGACTATCTTCATTTAGCTTTGCTGTTTCTTGAGAATCATGTGGGGAGGATGACACTGCACTCTTTAAACGAGTAGCGCGTCTCACAGTAACCCACTAGGGTGACTGTCTCATCATAAGTGATTGATGAGGGATACAAAAGAGCATTAGTTTGATGTAAGAACATGGTTAATAGACATATGTAGTATGTATCAAAAACAAGAAGACGTGTCATTATCAAAGGTATAATGTGTAAAGTAAGCAGATGCAATTTAACCAAATTGGAAGCAATACAAGCTAGACACCATATGCAACATGCAACCACATTTGACAGCGCGAAGTTAAAGCAAGCACCTGGGATGGTTGTGTGTGGCAATTGAGATCATCAACTGAAGAGCTACGTTTACTGTCTCCATCTGAAACGCTTAGTGCTTATCTTCGAATTACACTGGAGCAACTTTTGTCTTTTCTTTTGTGTATTCATTAACACTGCGTTAGAGTCTGAAATACCCATGCATAAAAAAACAATAGTGTGAGTATGGGTGAAGTGTGTGCACAAGTAGTACAGTGTAAAAGTAGCAGATAGCACGTGGGTGAGAAATAAATGATGGGAGACATATGATAGCTCTACAACATGCATGGCACACGAAATTACTAGATTCTAGGATTTTGAAATATGAGCACAGGGATGGCTGGGAAATGCAGATGCTCCTCAAGCACACCACAAGGTGTGGTCCTATGAAAATAACAGTCGACTGAAAACAAATAGGTCAGTCCATTTTTTTTTGCACCGTCCGATGTACAAAGAACGGGCAGATCGCCTTCATCTACCTCCAGCCAATCAGTGTTGACGATCTTCCTCGAAACGCCAGCTACCACCAGCCCAGTCCCCTGCCTCCGCCCTCCCCTCGACCTCACCGCACCGCCGTGCTTGGCACCACCCCCGGCCATTCGTTCAAGCCCCGCCGACCTCCGGATCGGGCGCAAGCAGCTCCTGCGTCCCACATCGCTATGATAGACACCGATGCGCCGCTTCCCTAGCGAACAGGCGGACTAGGTTCTCCGCGCGCCTAAGCAGGTGCTGCTTCTTTTAATTGCGAATCAACTGACCCTGAATTGAAATCCAGGCGGGCGACTGACCTCTAGCTAAGGTGAAATAGTAAATGGGAGGAAACCTTGTGCATTTAGTATCACGAAGAAGGTGCAGTAAGAAGCGCTCAACTAGTTTCTTTCGTGGGATGAATACGGTGTGAACAGAGACGTAAGATTTGCACGAATAAGGGAAGAGGAGTACCTCTTTCTGCTGGCAGTGTTGTGTCCTCCTTCTATTTTTCCAACGATCTTCTTGTGGTTCGCTGGAAACGAGAAGTTTTGGAGGACGGTGGAGCCTTGGACGAACCCATGGCCAAGTTGTTGAGTGTGGTGCGGTGGCCGTCTGTTGGCGGTGGGGAACCAGATCCGAGGCGGCGAACGACGGCGTAGCGGGAACAGCTTCGGTGTGGTGGATGGTTGCGACAGTGGAGCGGCAGCGGTGAGGCACAGGACGGCGTGGTCGAAGTGGTTCTGGTACGGCGCACGTTGGCGTCGTGGAGGCAGCTCTGCCTCGGCTTCAGCTGCTAAGTCCTTGAGGGTGTTGCGGTTGCGGTTGCGTTGGACGGCGACGTCGGGGTACCGGCTCTGGTGTGATGGAGGAGGGCGGCGGTGGATTAGGCACGATGGGGTGGAGGACTGAGGAGTCTAGGGTTTCGTGGCTGGTGGAGAGAGCATTTTGGCACCCACGGAGTATGAATGGGGAAACGGAGGGAGGGGGAACTAAGGGGGAACAATGTTTCGGTTTGGGATGCGCTTGTTTGAAATTTGGGGAAAGTTACAAACTTTGCCCCCATCTAAAATTTCAGACATATTGCGGGTCGGGGGTAGGACATTAATCTCAGGTGTCCCAAATGGTGGGCGGGATAGATTTCGGCCGAGCGCATGGGTGTTTAGGCGCACACGGCGTATGAATGCTTCTCGGAGGCAGTTGAGACTGCCGTCCTGGTGAAGTTACAAACCTACCCCGGTTTAGACCTTTGGACATCGGGGCCGATAGGCTACACGGGTCAGAGTCAGGACAGTAATTTCCTACCACCAAACATTACTCTCGCGCGATTTCGGGTGACCAGAGGCTTATTTGGCGCTTCGTTCAATATTTGGGAGCAGAAGCATTAACGTTTTCAGTTCTCTTGAATTGAACTTTCAGGATTTGTCAAACTTCACAAATCTTGACTCTTGAAAATCCAAAAACTACGATTATTTTGGAATGGAGGGGGTACATTTGAATATACATTGTACATGAGTATATATTAAAAAATATGCAACTTACCTCAATTCATGCATGGTTCCAGATATAATCTCCTTGGTTGCAAAAAAAATAGTTAGACATGCGTATGAATATATAGCATGTTCAAACGCAGAACAAAGATTGATGCCCCCTTTTAGATCTGATTTACAGATGCCATTATCTCGGATTTAAATAGATGAATGCACTTCCTATGAATTCGAATCTTCGAAACCCCCTTTATGTTGAATTCAACATTTATTCTATTTCATAGCTAGCAATTTGGAATGTATCCATGTAAGTGACAAATGTATAAAGTGCTTGACACTAACAACATGGAGTGCACTAATTAATGTTTATATATGAATTGCAAAAGCAATGCATTGTCTGGATTTCAAACCACTCTCACTCTATGGATCGATAATATGAAATAAACCCATGCACATGCTAGAATTCAATAGAGTATGGGTGTCTGATAGACCGATGTTCGTTCATACGCAAATTGCAAAATTCAAGATCTCATCCAAAAATAATAATGCCATTTATATTTTAATTTAATGCGTAGAACCGCCTTTTACCCGTAGATGCACTATGCCTCGGCCCGTTCTCACACACGCGCTATATATCTCTCTATCTGACGCATAAGTGCGCACACGTTATATACATCGGCATTTCTCTCTCACACATGCTCACAATCTCTCCCGGGGTGTCTCACGCACACACTCTATATATATATATCTCCCTCTCTCTTTCTTACTACTATGTACCACTCTTTTCACTAATCTCAGTTGGAAAACAGTATTTCTCTCGCATGCATATAACACACGCACGGTCTCTACTAGCCCTCTATAGTCACATATATGTGCCTACGTGTCTCCGACACGCACATTATCTTTAGGCCTCTCTCGCACACATTGCCCCCCCCCCCCCCCCACACACACACCTCTCTTAGTAGTTGGCAGATATGATTCCATCAGATCATTCGGTAGGATATCCCTGACTGTTAGGCTGGATGCTAATACGATGCAAAGTTGTCCGGGCCCTTGCAGTTGAGGAAAAAGCCTACTCCTGGTACTGTATATTTGTGATAGGGGTGTGTACAAAGCACACGTGAATACCAGGCATTGTGCATGTGTGTATACTATCGACGAACTAGCCCTCGGGCTTATATAACATACTCGGGGCCTAGGGTTACAAATCATATATAGTCGGCTTATCATTAGTGGGGATAGAGTCCTCCACGACTCTGGTAGCTTCGTCTTGTGCGCCGAGTCCTCCACATGGGTCTTCGTATAACGCGTCTTGGTCCAACCTATGTGGCGCAGGATGGAATCGACCCATGAGTCCTCACGTTGACCCACCACAACTAGAAATGATGTGCCCACCACACCCCACACACAATCGGCCACTAAGAAAATAAGCATATACAATAGTACAAAGTTATACATGAAAGTTAATTGCATGGTGCATACAATAATATTTGTTCTGCATTGTGAATGTTTATATTTTCTCCTAAAATATTAGTCACGGGAAAGAGAAACGAAGGGCGTATCTATCCTTGTCTCCACCGGACACCCCCTCTCTCTACACCACTTTCACGTACGCACACAAACTATCTCTCGGCCCTCTAAAAGTATGCCCCTGACACATTCACGCGTGACGGTCACTGTATTTCAAGCGAAAGCACTATACGGTCACTGGACTTCAGAATATGCTCATTACGGTTACCGTATACATTCTCATGGTGATCATACAGTATCTAGCTCATGATACGTCTTCGTATTTTGTTGATGACACTGACGGACATTGTATTTGATGCGTGCTCCGTATTTTGTTGACGACACTTACGGTCATTGTATTTGAAGCGAAAGCACGATATGGTCACTGGACTTCAGAATAACTCATCACGGTCACCATATACATTTTGTGGTGCTAACCAACCTGTGGTTGGATGGTTAGGAGGACAGTGGTTTCCCCAGCCCACCAGGGTTAAAGTCCTGGTGCTCGCATTTATCCTGGATTAATCTCAGTATTTTTCGGCGATGTGCGTTCAGTGGGAGGAGACGTTCCCCTTGACAACGAGGCACCTATGGTGACTTCGTAAAATCTCAAGATCATATGCTGGCTCACTCTCTCGAAGGTGCTCATAGGGGTAGGGTGTGCGTGTGTGCGCTTATAGCGGTGAGTATTTGCGTGTATATATGAGCGCTTGCGTCTGTACTGTGTTAAAAAAATGCATGTCGTGATTATACGGTCACTGGCTCACCCGTACAACTCCGTAATTTGTTGATGACATGATCATTTGACCAGTCAAACATTCCACATGGCACAACTAGTGTTGCACCATCAGCGCGCGTAACCATGGGGCCCACCTGTCAGCATGTATATGAAAGAAAGAAATGGTAGCTTGAGTCTGTACTGTGTTAATAAAATACATTTTATGGTGATCATACGGTCACTAGCTCACCATACGGCTCCATAATTTGTTGATGACACGATCAATTGACCAGTCAAACGGTCCACATTCACCAGCGCACATTACCATAGGGCCCACCCGTCAGCGTGTATATGAAAGACAGAAATGGTAATAAATTAGTGGTTGGTGGGGATTCGAAGTCGTGAGACCTCTGGTAGGCAGCCCGCGCGCCCTAACCATAGCGGACAAGGATCGCCTTGTGATGATATGCTAAGCCGGCCGTTTTAATTGCACGCACGCACGAGCCACTTAGGGATGGCACCCGCAGGGTTTGGGTACGGGTGGAGCCACCCCATACCCTTACCCGTCCCTCCTGAGCTTACCCATCACCCTTACCCATACCCGTGAATGGGTACAATTTGTTCCCATACCCGTTACCCGACAGGGTAGATGGGTACCCGCGGGTAAAATTACCCATGTTTGCAAAGCATCAATTTGAGCAACTCATAATCATAAAAAACGACATATAATCATAATTTACAACAATGCATACTTATAAACAACGGCACATCATAAACAACAACACATTTAGTAAAAAATCGCTTTCTCGTAGGTAGTAACACATCAAAATAGCATCATATAGTTCACAAATTCATGACAAAGTGTAGATTGTGGAGATAATTTTTGAGTTCACATAGATTTTATATGGGTACATGGGTATGTGGGCATGGGTTATACGATCCCATACCCATGCCCGCTCTACCCGATGGGTTTCAGATTTCCCTATTTATATACCCATGGGTAACTTTTTATCCCATACCCTTACCCTAATAGAGTTTTTACCCACAGGGTACGTGGGTAATGGGTACCCATTGCCATCCCTCAGCCACTGTCGTGAATACAAACACATCACACATGCGCACAAACACGCCCGCATGCATGCATGCAATACTCACACGTACACATGCACGCACGCAACACTCACACGAACACACGCACACATGCAGGCGTGCAACACCGACACGTACACATGCACTCACGAACACACGCACGCACGCACACATGCATGCAACACTGAAACATACACATGCACACACGCAACACTCGCACGCCTGCATGCACACAGCACACGACGCAAGACACACGCTCAACCTATACGTGCATGCACCCTTTGTTAAGGACATGGATTCTTACGGGTATTAATCAATCTTATCTGTGACAAGCAGAATATTGATGTTTGCAGCGGTCTTTAAGAATCACAACGTATCGAACGGGCTATCAATGTATATATGAAAATTTTAAAATTCTCTTACATTATATAGTAGGCTCATCAACCTACATAAACTAGATGACGTCACACTCAATGAACAATCATCGGTTTATGAAATGCCTGCTTCTCACCGCCCTGGCCCACCAAAAGCTCCTCTGTCGTGCGGTGCCTGTGTTGGGTCACTGACATGCAGGCCAGGTACCCACCGAGCCCTCACGTCAGTGGAAGAACGACGCGATGTCGTACGTCAGAGTCGAGGGCGCCGCTCGCTGCACGCCCGGCTAAACATGCCTCCTTGCCGCATTCAAACGCCCCCATGAAACCTGTGTGGAAGCTGAGAAACCCACTCCGGACACACGTCCGTTCATGACCGGGCCGGCATTAAACACAATGCCAGCCGAGCTCCTCCCGTCCGCCGTCTATTTAATCTCCTATTTAAACGAGGCCAGACGCCGGCCAAGAATCGCACACCTCCGCCGCTCCCCTATCTCCTCCTTCACCATTTTCTCCACTCTTACAATGGCTTATGAAGAGTAGTTATCCGGCATCCAAGCCGGCTGGGTGGCCCGCTGAGCCCGCCGGATACGAGCTATGCAGCTCGCTGATCCACCTCCCTTCCCTCGCCCGACGGAGCCAGTTGCCGCCCCAAGCCGGCGCGTGGTTCAGCAACTCGCCGCTCCAGGCCAGCTCACCGAGGAGCGGCGAGCTGCTCCACGCCAGCACGGCGGGGAGCACGGGCATCGTCGCTGCCGTCCATGCCGCCGCCTCGTACCGCGCCTCCCGTGTCTGCGACCGTGTCTCCCGTTTGTGTGGCCGAGACTCCCATGCCTGCGGCCACGCCATGCAAGCAGAGATAGAAGTCGGGTACGCGGAGAGTGAGGAGTCGGTGGCCAGCGTCCGCCGCCATCATCGAGGAGAAGTAGAACACGGGAGGCCGCCGTCGCTTGGGTCCCATGAAGGCCACCGCCGAGGCGACGCCGGCGTACACAGCAGGTGTCTTGCCAGATCCTTCTGTTGCGAGGACCTTCGTCGACCCCGCGTGGGCTCCACGGAAGCAGAGAAGCCCCCTTCAGACTCCATCTTGGGCATCAGCCAACAATGTCAGTTGATTGGTGGGGAAGCGACCCATCCTTTGCGCTGAAGCATATACCTCCGGGGCTCCCGGTAGTCCGGTGATCGTGCTGCCGAACATGAGGAAGACAAATGGATCCGCGGGCGACCATTTAGGCTAGGTATTATTATGTTCAGGAGTAGCACCGCTTAGTTGATTTGAATGTAATGAAATCTGTCATGTTTATATGAAAATCCGGTATTTTATATGAATTCCGTCATTGTTTATATGAAATATCGCCGTGTTTGCATGAATTTCGTCCGGTTGGTTGAGTTGCTATCAGAATGTGTGTGGCTACGGTTGGATGGCGTAATTTGCGGGTCGCCGATCGGTCTGCGGCCAGCTAAGGCGGCGTGGTGGGACAAAAAAAGCACAGCTCGTGCGAGCTCATCTCCAACACGCACGCTGGAGGATGCATGAGCACCCGAGCTCTTCCTCGTTCATCGGTGGCAAAGGCATGGGTGGACAAAAGGGTCGCCAATATTTTGGCTACCCCGGCCAAGATCCAAACAGCCCCTTCCAACCCCACCCCTCCCAGCACATTCAAATCCTCGTTCGCCGTGAAATTTTGCCATGTGTTGTTTTCATGGATATTTTGCTATGTGAAAACAAATTTAAATGTGAACGAATAATTGGTGTCCGCGGTCTTCTGCCGGGACACAGTTGGATGGCCTCATAGTAGTAGTAGTAGCGTAGAGTACTAGTACTACTAGATAGTGAGTGTTTACTACTGTATCATGTACCCCCTCTGTTCCCAAATATTTGTCTTTCTAGACATTTCAAATGGACTACAAACATACGGATGTATGTAGACATATTTTAGAGTGTAGATTCACTCACTTTGCTTTGTATGTAGTCACTTGTTGAAATCTCTAGAAAGACAAATATTTAGGAACGGAGGGAGTACGTACTAATGGTAAGATTTGTGTAAGTTGGATGTCATATTATTGCTCTAACATGTGGTCAAAGTTAGCCTCCAAAATGCATTTTAGACCCTATATGGATTGAGGGAGTACATGCATTGCTGAGGTTTCTCTTAATCCTTGCATGCAATGTTTTTATTGAAGCTTGAAATGTGAACATGTGAATGGGAGGGACTACTACAACCCTTCCAAAAGAACTGTAGTACTAATGGTATCGTACTCCCTCCGTTCACCATCTCACATGCTCAGTACTTTTGCGAACTATGGAAGTAACAAATTTATTCCACCACTCAGCATCTATTATGGATACATTGTGGATTTCAAATTGGGTCATATAGACTGGAAAGTAGGCACTTAGGGCATCCACAATGTATGCTTTTTGTTTCCTCTAAGCCCTCTCTCTCCTCTTAGAGGCAGGCCTCTATACATTGCATGAACTGTCTCTAACAAAAAATTGGCTAGCATCGCGTTCAACCTTAGAGGCTGCCTCTAACAATGTAACAATCCATCTGGTCCCACTTGTCAGCCTTAGGAAGCATAAGAAAGTAGGAGTACAAGAGAAATAGTATTGATTGGACAAATGTGGTGCTAATCAATACTTTTTAAATTTCTGCTAGGGCCCACCTTAGAGGCTGGTTAGAGTCTCTGTACATTGTGGTTTTTTCATTTGATAAGAGGCAAACCATGTGGGGCCTACCTTAGAGGCAAGGCTCTATACACTGGAGATGCTCTGTAGTACTACTTTTGATGTGTCCCGTCAACTCTCAGAACGAGGAGAAGCTTGCTACGCCCTCTCCCCCGCCCACGGGTGCGGTGGCTCGCAGAGTCGCAGGACGAGGAGAAGCTTGCTTACTATGCCTACGCCCGCTCCCTCGCCCACGCGCGCGGTGGCTCGCAGGACGAGGAGAAAATTTTACTACTCCCTTCGTTAGACATATACTCCCCTACCTTGGTTAGAGAGATTACCATATTGTTTGAAATATATGTCTTTTAGTAGTAGGAGTAGTACAGTGGTAGTACATAGGAGTAGTACTACAGCAATTTCCTTGGAGTCCGTGGTGCAGCAAGCTACCCTAGGCTATGTTACTACTCCCTCCTTTCCGGTTATGGCTCAGTTTCAAAATCTCTCCAACCAAGGTAGACAGTGAGTGGTGGAATTAATTTCGTAG
The DNA here is from genome assembly GCA_011799875.1 of Thinopyrum elongatum. Lineage (NCBI taxonomy): Eukaryota > Viridiplantae > Streptophyta > Magnoliopsida > Poales > Poaceae > Thinopyrum > Thinopyrum elongatum. The sequence goes on from CM022303.1 coordinate 447,526,225, forward strand.
TTTGCACAAGTACTTAATTAGTACGCTCGTTTTTCTCAAAAAGTTATGTTTACCGATGCATTAATTACAACGAATGCATGCATGACCACTAAATTTCCATGAACTTCTACATGTATTGGTGAGTTTTCTCTTGATACTGCTTGCATCGGGTGATTTAATGCACCTCGAAATCCAAACATGTGATGGTAAGTACTAGTAGAATTGAGACTTATAAAACGGAAAAATGATTTTTTTTAGATGAGCCCTATAAACCGGAAAGGAGGGAGTAGTAAGTAGTACTACCTCCATAGTGGGTACGTACTCCATAAAATCAGATTTTCCCAAAACTAAGTCACTCAACCTTTATTTGCTTGTTCCCCTTCCTGCCTCGTTGCCTCGAACAGACTATGCCAAACTCCCCTGCCTGCCGCGCGGGAAAAGACCCGCCCTTGCCTTTTTTAGTCCGGGTTTGTATCGATGGATCGCGCGAAGCAGCAAAAACCAAGCCGTGTCTTGTACTCCTCCATCGTACTAAAAGAGTGGAGACGCTCGCTTTCATGAATTATGTACTTCCTCTCACCGACATGTGGGACATATAGCAACCGGGTCGACGTGTCATGCACCAAATAACCGTGCAGAACAGCAGGGGGGACGCACCCCAGTCGTAGCACCCCAGTAGTAGTAATGAGCAATGTGACGTCAAATCACAATGCCGCACCTTCCCCCAGACGGACGAAGCAACCATTATTTCACACTTCGCTGAATCCGCTTCGCCATCATCTCCTTCAAGAAAAACCATGTATTGCTTCTGCCATTGTTCTGCCTCAAGAGGGATGCGCATCGCCTTGGTACATCATGACACGTGGGACCGCATGACAGGCCATGCTCCCTCGCCCACCGCTCGGTAAAATCACCTCATTTTTACTACTCCCTCCGTCTAGGTGAATAAGTCATCTTAGGTTGTGCACCGTGACCAAGAAGGAGGGGAAAACGAGAGAACTTAATGTTTATTTGCTAACTAATAGCATTGCATGCAATGAACTAAGCACTGCATGTCGTGTTTGGTAGTCTTGAGTCATTGAAAACATGCACGCCCCACATCTCTTATTGGTTGATATGTCAAGAAACAAGAAACGAGGTGGGAGTTAATGCACCGCGCCTAAGTGTTTTGGGATTATTTGGTTTTCGTAAGGTGCACGCCCTATAAACCGAGACGGAAGGAGTAATCTGGATACTACTAGTATATTTTTAGATCAATATAGTCAGGATTCACCAAGGAGCAAAACCAAGTGGTAGGTTGCTCCTGTCGTGTTGGCGTAGCAACTCAGCAGGGTCAGTCCGCACACGAAATGGCGACACACTTAACAAGACCCCTTTGGCCGACATGTGGCTCATCCACCGTCTTGTTCCACGTGCGATGCACCAAATTATAGTTCGAAGCAGCGGTTGGACTTGGAGGCACCCCGATCGTAGCGCCGCAGTAGTAGTAAATGAGCGATGAGGGGTCAAATCACAAAGCCCCACCTTTCCCGCATTAAGCTGGATGGACAAAGCAACCATCATTTCACTCTAGGGCGCAAGAGAATAAAGAAAAAAGAAAACCAATGATGCGTGCGGCAGCTACCTAGGGCGCCCTAGGGTAGGAGCCTCCACTACAAATCTGCCTCTCCCTCGTCCTCTTGAAGAAAACCGATGATGCGTGTGGCGGGTAGGGTTTGTAGGAGTACTACGGCGTGCGGGGCCACGCCGTAGTAAACGGGAGAGGGATTGAGTTCGAGTCGACGCCTTAATATGGGTGGGCCGCTTGGTTTTACGTGAACGAGGCAGCATTTTGGGTTTCGGGAGCAGTGGAGATATACGTACAAAAAAATTGTGGACGTAGGTTCGACCGAAAGGCAATGACGCATGGGCCCCGCATTTTGATATACCCGCGGCCGCGTGAAATTTGCTACTCAAAATAATGCATAAAAGTTCCTCCAAAAACATCTATAACTAATGGGAAGTGAATGTATGCTTAAAATGAAAATGTAATACAAAGAGAAAAAATGAATTGCAGTTAAAAGAATGACATTTCTAACAAAAATGTGAATGTGAACTACATATGTGTGCACATGACCAACACATACATTGTCAATACAAAATCTAATGTAAGAAATAACTTATGAGTAACTTGCACGAATTGATGATGTGGTGCTTGCATGCATAGAGTACAAAAACAATGTGATTTATGACTTGCATGCATGACGTGTTCATGTGCCATAGTTGCATGTCCAGGAAAAAAGCTACTAGTGGGTTGTACTAGCTATTTAGGAATAGAAGATGTATATATGGAAGTTGTAGGGAAAGAGATGACATGTATCTCAATTCCTATGAGTAGGGATTGGAAAAGAGATGTCATTTGGTTCACATCACATCATAGGAACTTTTCTATTGAATCTAGAGATGACATGTATCTCAATTCCTATGAGGAGGGATTAGAAAAGAGATGTCATTTGGTTCACATCATAGGAACTTTTCTATTGAATCCAGAGATGACATGTATCTCAATTCCTATGAGGAGGGATTAGAAAAGAGATGTCATTTGGTTCACATCATAGGAACTTTTCTATTGAATATACGCTAATGTTTATTTTCCTTTGAAATTGTGGGAGTATAGGAATCCATTCATATGAACCAAGTGGCTCTAAAGCTATAAAAATGATATCATGTTTATTTTCCTTTGAAATGTGGAGTATATGAATCTATTCCTATGAACCAATTGGCTCTAAAGGAAAAAATCCTATAAAAATCATATCATATAGAGTTCCTATGATATTCCTCCACACCAAAGGATGGTTGAAATTGCTGCAGGTGATACGACGGTCTTTCTTTGTACACTCCTCCCCCATCTTTATAGTTACCTCACAAAGATGAATGAAATGGTATATACTGGGTATTCTATATGTGCATTTTGGTATACAAAAACTCGGTAAAAGTTTCTGAGGTTCGAATTTTCAATAAAGCTATATACACTACATTTTGGAACGGAGGGAGGAGCATACTGCAGTTGCTAACACTCACGTGGAAGATTTGTGTGTCGGAGGAGTGGCTGTTCTGTTAAATGCCATGGCAAAACTGACACTGTCGGATGTCGATCTAACGGTTCTTACGGTGTTCGTCAGGAAATGGCTTGTGGCAAATGTTTATCAGATATGATTTACGGACACATGCATTGCATTGATACGTGCCCCCTCTCTCTCACGCACACACGCACCCTCACGAGTCACGACTCTCCCGAGTCCTCTTGCACCCACCGTATATCTGTAGGTAGACGTCACACACATATGTGCTCTTCACACCCTACCCTCAGAACTTCTAAAAAATAAAAGACGTCGCGCACCTTTTATTTTAACTCACACGTCACACACTTATACTATTACTCTTGTGGCGAACGTTCTTTGGGTGTAGTATATTGTACTCTCACGAAGAGAAGCGGTGCACGCACACACTAGTTCTCTCACACCCACTCGCGGGTACACGTAGGAGCGCATTTTTTTAAGCTAGGAGTGCATTTGTTTACAAAGAGGCATCCCAATTGACATTTTGACTAGTCTAGTTTTCAACTTGATGGAGGGTCGGGGACCGCACGTGAATGATACAGTACATAGTGCGTCTTGGACGCGGTGATTTGTTAGTGCGACCTGGAAGCGGTGGCATGTTATTGATCGAGTTTTATTTTTACTTGAACTTTAAATAAAAATAGTGGTTCACGCGTATTCAATTTAATAACGGCTGCTACAACAAAATCACTCCACTATATATATAAGTAGGAGCCTCGGCGCTTACTTTACTAGGGTTCCTCTCTTTCACTCTCTCATGCTCTCCAGATCTAAGCAAGACATAGGTGGCCACACTCTCTCTCTCTCTTCTCACGGCTGGTCACAAATCCGGCCGGACCACCTCGGCCGGGGCAGGGGTGTAGGTGCATTGTTCACGCGGTCGTCGGCGGCGAGGGAGGAGACCAACAGCTGCCCGCGCATCCCGATTGGCGGTCGTGTCGTTCTCTCTGAGACAGGGCCGACTCGGGAGGGCCTCCGACCCCTTCTTCGTCCCTGCGGTATTGTGGCCAAGATGCGGCCTCCCGACGCCGTCTTTGCCACATCCCGACGACCCTCAGGTATATATTCCTTCGAAACCTGCCTTGCTCTACTGCCCCAGCTCCCCACGTGGCTGCGTGTGGATCTTTTTCTACTTCCGTCAGCTGTTCCAAAGCCACCTAGACTTTTACTATTATTAGAGGCGAAGCTAGTTCATACAGTCGAATCTAAGAGTTGGTTCAAACAGGGAAGAAAGTGGGAAAGCTGTAGCATGAATCTAGGACTTGGTTCTAAGAGGAAACGGGGGAAGGTAGTAGATACTGGCTACCCAACCGGTCTCTTGGTTGAAAAGGCAAAGAAAGCGTGGTGGATGGCGAAGGGTAGGGGGAAGTGGACCTGTCTCTTGGTTGAAAAAGGAAAAAAAGTGAGGGGTGTTGGGGGACAACGCAAATGAGAACGAGCAGGTCTAGATTTCCTGTGCTCACATAGGAAAATGTCGCTGAGGAGATAAAAAATGGGACAAATGCAGACATGCTGCCTGAGTGTTTGCCGCTCTCGGCAACCACATCTGCCTCATCACTTTATGCCCCTGCTGTCCCTACGCCCATATCGCTACCGTTAATGTAAAATCACATGAAGCATTAAGCAATGCCACCTAATGTCACTATTAAGTAATGGTCTAGTGCCACCGATAAATTGAAGCAATGCCACCTAATGTCACTATTAAGTAATGGTCTAGTGCCGTCGATAAATTGAAGCAATGCCACCACCATTTTATGAAGTGCTTCCGTCTTGCTTTATTTCCCATGAATTGTGTTCTTGCAGTTACACTTAAATCTCACACCGCTAACATTGCTTCATCCCAGTGGAACTACACAAATTTGATTGCACATTTACTGACCATGTGCTACTCTCATGACAGTAATACTAATGCTATTGTTCTGCATGTTAATCTAGTGGCAGTGTTGATGTGATGTGATGCTACTTCTTACTTAAGGGCACTTTCATACTGTCAATGTAGTGCCAATTATAACACAATAGATGCTGCTGTTAATCATATGCCACTACAAATAATTGTCACTGTTTAAATAACCGTATTTCATATTTGCGCAAACAGGGATGTCTATCTCCATATCGTTTCTATCTGCGCAATCAAAAGTACACACCTCAGTTTTAGTAGAACTGCACAAAATGAGATGGCTATTCCTAGCTGCCGTCATCTAACCACCCATATTCCAGGTATTCCTACATTGGTAGTAACTAGGTAGAATAACCAACGCAATCTAAAAGAAGCTGATTCGTACGTTTTACTTCCTGATTGCAGTGCAGGGACGAGCGAAAACAACTGCATCCTAGTCGGGAATGCACTTTCTCCCAGTTCATCCATGGACAGAGGACTAGCTGGCACGGCTGCATGGAGGTTTTTGGGACAGGTGCGCGGACAAGAGGCATTGTGGTATGCTTATTTCTGCAAATAGCGGTGCTTAAATTTAGTGGAACTGCATAAGAAGTTCAGATGGTCAGTACACTACATGATTCAGTTCAGCATTCCAACTGAGAACACAATTATAATTGGTTATTCTGGAATGAGAGAACCTAACCCTGGATGGTGGCAACAAGAAAAACTAGAGTGAACTCCAGGAAATTAAAGCCTGCCTAGGGAGGCCCTTTGCTCAGAGAAGTCTTGCTTGATTTTTCCTGATTTGTAAACCTTCTCACAACTTTGTCTTTTGCTGTGAACTAGCAAGATGCCCATGCGTTGCACGGAACATCAAGATGCATTTGTATGAGTAGTTTATCTTGTGAGAGAAAAGGATGAATGAGGGAAGGCCTTATTTGTAAATGTGGAGAGGGGTGTGGGTATCTTTTTGCAAAATTGCCATAGTTTCCTTCATATCCATCAGATATAAATCGGACGGCCTATATTGCAGGATGGCAGGCACACCATCATCACCAACTTTGTTTTTTATAAGAGTAGAGACTAGTAAATTTTTGTTATGTTCTATGAATCATTGAGATGTATAAAATTGCTTATCTTATGGTTTTCAAGTATTTTATGAAGCCGAGTTTAATGTGAATGTTCCACATGAACGCTGGACTAGTGTGTGAACGTTTGGAATTTACATTGTGGCCTCAGTTAACTGCATGAACCACTGTAACAAGATACGTAGTTGCTTATATGTTAGACAGCATATTATTGATTGTTAGCTGGTCGATAGCCGACTTTTCTAGTGTTGAAGCGAGCTGAGCCAATGTGCCGTGTTTTGCACAACTGCTTACAAGTGGGGTAGCACCAACAGTGTTTACAAGTACTTAACCAGCCTTACGTACCCTATGTATATGTCAGGCCACAGTTGTCGAACAAGTACTCTATTTCATCAAACACACACTGGTCGTATGATAAACCGTGACAACTTATGTCTTACCATGCCATATTACATGAAAAAACTAGTGAGGACACATCTGTTTCGGCAACCATTAGGATGATTCTCACATGATTCACGGGCACACAAAAGTAGCAGTAGTTCCCATAGACGGATTCAAACAGAGTACTAGCCCCAGAGGGCTCGATAATAGGCAAGGTTTGGATAATTAGACACAATCCAAACTACCTTTAAACACTAGCTGGGGCAACTATTTCATGCCTCGATCTAATTTGGGATGGACACAAGACGGACCTTGCCATGAACATCATCGAGGACGTCCAGTAGCAGCTCAATCCTATGAACCTTCCTAAAGATAACCTTGTGGCCTTGCCACTCATAAACTTGTTTGTGGAGGCATGCCACGTCATCTTCCTGCGTAAGCTTGACAAGAACAGTATGCCTCACAAACGAAGGAGTAGCTTTGAACTTCTTGTGCTTCAGTACACCCTGGACAACACGCCTGACAACAGTGAGGCTGGAATACATGTCGACTTTGGTATAAGTGCAAATGGCTTCCAGGATCCAACAGCCTAAGAACTTTGTTTTCCCAGTGCGTATATTCAGGTCATCCGCCTCATAGCGAGTGACATGTACAACCACACAATCCTTGTCTGCATCTGGGCTCTAATTGAAACAGAAACAAATTCTGAATTACTTTCCAATATAAGAAACACAAGTTATTTAAACCACTATGTAGAGTCAAAAGTATGCATGACAGGGAAGGTAGCATGGCATCGAAGCTAATAAAATTTTGCATTATTTATCACCACATACTTAGATGAAAAACCACAATCGAGATCAGCAAAGAAGAAAATCACCTTGGGCAGCTCAGCGGGGGGGGACACATCCTCGAACGGGGAAAACTGCTCCTGCAGGGCCATGGGGGCTGTAACCTCAAACGGGCTATTGACCATCTCAGTAGTGGCCGTGAGCGTATCTGGGGTCGGCTCGGTGGCTGCCTCCATCTTCTTGGAGCTCTTTGTCTCGTGGGGATCAGCCTCCCGCGTCTGCTCCAACATTGGCAGATCTTTGCCTGGTTCTCCTTGGTCCATCATGAAACTGACGAATACTAGGAGACAACTGAAAGGAAAACACAATCGCAATGACAATGAAACAAAAAAGAGAGTGAGGATCGGTTACTGCTTTGCAAAAGTTCTTTTTTTTCTGAAAGAAAATATACCAACATCACGGATCCGCTTACCTTCCCTTTATTGGGAGAGAATAACAATGGCAGATGCGAGTGTTGGCTTTCTTGAAGACGGTGAGGGAGAAGGGGATTCAGCGAAGAGTGAAATGATGGTTGCTTCGTCCGTCAAACTTAGACTGCGGGGAGGCGGGGTTTTGTGATATGATGGCTCGTTACTGCCGCGCTACGATTGGGGTGACTCTCCGCCTGCATACCGCCTTCTAATTTGGTGGATGGCATTTGGGCCCACGCGCTGCATGGCCCGCATGTCGGTGAACCAAAGTAAAACGGCATTCAGTAGAGGGAGACGTTTCGATGACCTCAGAGGAGCCAGAAGCGGTAGTGTACCCATTGTACTAGTAGTAATTGTTTTTCTGGGTAGCTGTAGAGTGTCTCCACTGTACTAGTAGTAATTGTTTCTCTGGGCCCAAGACAAAACAGCCCATCCACCCTAGTAAATAATAAAATCAATTCAAAAGCCCATATATTTACTTAATGAGAGGCGCTACCCAGCACACCACCCCCCAAAAAAACCTGGGTGCTCTTCTTCCTCCTCACTCCCACCCACCTCACATCAGCTCGCTCCACTTGTACCCCCAAATTCCTCACCTCACTCCTACAGAAAACCCCAGCTCCCCTTCTTCCTCACTACTACAGAAAAAACCCCAGCTCCCCTTCTTCTTCACTCGCACTACAACTAGGCTCGTCATTCATTACTCAGCTCAAATCCGTGAGCTCAACGCGACGCCCTCGAGGAAAATGGAGTCGGCTGACCCCAGCGCCAAGAAGATGAGGCTCCCGCCAGCAGCCTCTGCATCCCGTCATGCTACCTGAGCAAGCATAGCATGCCCTGCATGGTGGACGTCTGGCTGAAATCCCCTGAATTCACAGAACTACAGCTGCTTGAGTTGTATATATTGGCTTGCTGCAATGCTTTCCATGTCTGGAGAAGTTGTATATAAAGGTGATAATTTCACGCACATTGGAAGCCCGCATATAGTGTACTAGAATTAACCGTTCAGCTGTTGCTCTTTTGACACTCTTTTTTTAGACCTTAACTGTTTTCAATCTTCATGTCTATTTAGGCAACAGGACGGGGTAAGAAAGTTATAACCAATCGATGGATTCGTAAGCATCGGGATTTTCTCACTTCTCATGACATTCGATTGAAGACAATAACGTTGTAACGATATGTAGCCAACCATGCAAACACTAGATTTGTCACATTCTTCCTGCTGAATGCGAGGTTACTATTGTCCATCAGGCTTAAGTTTATCAGCAGCATGGTTTTGACGGATGGGTATGTCGAAGAGCAAAAAAAGGAGTTTCAGGTGGACAAAAGGGCTTCTGAACGTGCCGGGCTTCTATTTACAACATCTTGTGGTCATAATCCAGTATATTTTATGACCCGGGATGTTCATTCTATGGACCTGACCGATCCATTTGACTATGACTGCCGAAAACAGTGCTGGAGTTAGATGTTGTTGCCCTTTTCAATCTGGGTTTTGTCTAAACCTGATGAACAATTAACCCTCGTGCTTTTGTACAGTTTGTAAGCTGGAGTTAGATGTTGTTGCCCTTTTCAACTCGGTTGTGACTGTCATATTTTCTTTGAAACAAGGCAAATGGCTTGCCATTTGTTTAATTAAGAGTGAAATATTGTAACAAATCCCAACTAAGGGAAATAACATCACTCTCGCCGGCTGCTTGAACTCACTGTGCATTACAGAACCCAAGTGATTAGCCCCCACCAGCACCCACAAACTTATTTTGAACTAGCACACCAAATGGGCTGTAAATTTTCATAAGAAAGGCTGCATGACCGTGACAGATTTGGATTCTGACATTTGGGACCCACGAGGAAAAAGCCTATCCAAGGTGGTGTCGACTTAATTACTACCCAACAAACGATTTTGCCTACCAGCCATTGGATTGACATCCAACATCTGTCGTGTATCTTCTATCTCTTGTCTTCTTCCTCCAGCCGCCCAAACCAAACCACCCCGTTGGTTCCGCCTGCTCCCGCCTCCCACTGCTGGCTGCGCCTCCGCCGCCCTACCATACCCTCAAACGTTGGCCAGTCCCTCCCTCTATTCCCCCACACGTCCTATTATTCTCGGGCGATGTCAGCCCCAATACGCACCCGCACCCGAACCAGTCAACCTTCGTACTCCTCTCCGCCTGCGAATAGACTGGTGCATCTTCCACAGCTCCTGTTCATTTCGTCCGAGGCCTCGCCGTCGTCCTCCACCTTGGTTCGCTCGCCGTGCGCGGTGCGCCACCATCTGGCGTTCTCAACGTCGTCAACAACCGAGAGGAACAAGGAGATGACTGTACATAGAGAGGATGACAGTAGGGACCCACCAGGGTTCATGGCAGTACGCAAGCAAGTGCCTCATTATTACAAGCCCCAAAAAATGGTTCCTCCTAATGGTTGGACATCTGGGGCCCATGCCATCGTCAACGTAGTCAATAAACGAGAGAATTACACAACGAGCGGCTGACACCAGGGACCCAGCAGGTCGCGCAGTTGTTATTTACTCTTTTTTTAGGAACAAGCAGTTGTTATTTATACTTGTTTTAAAGATGGATCAGGGTAACAACGGGGCTATGCGGGGGTTGTGGCCCGTCTAGCCAGGGTTTTATTTTATGTTTACCACATGATGAGCCCAGTTGTGTTTTTTTCTTGCTGAAAATGGCTAGCCCAGTTCTACTTTTTTTAAAGAAATACCTAGCAGAGGCCTACTTGCTTTCTCAGCCCTGCTGGGCTGCAAATCTTTTAAGACGAGAGCGATGTATTCGCTTGCCCAGAAAATGAAGTAGTAAGAAATGGGATGTAAATTTATAAACACAGCAAACCGGCAATTAGTTTCAAATATCATTTTTTAAAGATTTTGACATTTTGAATTTAATTGTTTTTTGTGGGGAAAATTATGTTGGATTTTAAATTGATATAAATTTATTATTTTTAAATTAGTTTGAATGTGACTCGAAATTTTGGGATTAAAAACAGTTCGGACCGCACCGAAATATGCAAAATATCGTAGAAATTTTTAACCGTGGCCACAATATGGGCTGTAATGCTAAAAAAATAATATGGGCTCCAAAAAAATCCTTAAAAATTAGCAAATGCGCTTTAAATTATTAGAAATAATGGCAGATGGGCTGTATGGATGTGCATATGAGGAATTTGCTTTGGATTCTGTCTAAAGAGAATGATGGTTTCCATAAAGTCATTAATCTCTCCTTCTTGGGTGCGACTATGCCAATATGGATAATGTTTTTTGCACTAGGTGTATCATCAGATAAGGAAGCTTTTGATATGATCGACATACAAGATTGTGATGCTTCTTTGGTCAACATATTATCAGCAACTATAAGACAATCTCATGAACAATGTGAAGGCTTCCGTGGAGGAGGTAGAGCCCGTCAATATGTTGATGAGTATATCAGAAAAACGAAGTTCCCGCCAGAAGAATCCTTCGATGGATATGTTGGTAAGTATCTGTTTCCTGGTGTCAGTGACAATAGATGCAAAGCACTTTTCTTGGGTTACATGATGAAATGCCTGCTAATGGCCTACTGTGGCCGTTGGAAATGTGATAATAAGGATGATTTCCGTAACAAGAGGCTAGATCTAGCATGTCAGCTGCTTCGTAGAGAACTTTGGGTGCATCTTAGGCGTGCAGCGAGACGCATGGTCAAGGTAATGCAGAAGCATTTGAGTGGTGATGGTGACTTACAAGTTCTCGATCATTATGTTGATGCCTCAATTATTACCAATGGTCTGAACCGTGCCTTCTCCACCGGTTCCTGGTGCCACCCATATAAATATGGAAGGTGCTCAGGGATTTTTGCAACCTTTAGAAGAACAAATCCGCTTCAAATGATGTCGGACATGAGAAAGACAAGACAATTGTCTGCATACTGGGGAAGTGCTGGAGATGCTAGATATCCGTAAGTTGTTCCCTTTTTACGCATAGTGGTTCATGTACGTTCTATGCTTTCTAAATATCATATTGTGAACTGACATGGAAAATACTTCTGTAGGAATCCCTCCTACTGGGGTAAAATATGTTTCATGTCCACTCCTGATGGTGAAAGATGTGGATTTGTGAAGAACCTAGCTGCCAGTGCTGTGGTTAGCTCTGTGATGAGGAAGCCTTTGATTGACTTATTTGTCTCTTGCGGAATGAAGAAATTAGATGAAGTTCTTGTACAAGAGATTGGCGGTACAGAAAAGATCTTCTTGAATGGAGATTTGGTTGGTGTGAGTGCATACCCAGGCGAATTTGTTATGAATCTAAGAAATATGAGACGCAGCAAGCAAATTGATCCACAGGTTTGCAGTTTGCCTATTTCCTGATTCTGTTTAATTGCCCAATTTTCACCTTGGATCATGTTTGTTAGTTTTTATACCTGAAGTCCATTTGCCCTTTTGTGCAAATTGAAATACTTCTCATGATTTATTTACATTGTTCATTTTGTGCATGATTATTAGTTTCTTACCAAATCTAGGTAATCCGAGCTCAGTCATTGTGTATTTGAGATATATCATTGTTGCGCCATATTTTGCCACAAGCATGAGGATATGGTTTTCTATTCTATGGAGTATGTAAGAACACATATGTGCCACAAGATAACATGGTTCTTGTTTCCATGTGTAACTTTATTTAGGTGGAAATCAAAAGGGACAAGCTACATAAAGAAGTTCGTGTCTTTTCTGATGCGGGGAGAATTCTAAGACCACTTCTTATAGTTGAAAATCTTAAAAGCATCGCTAAACCGAATGGTGGATCATACTCGTTTCAGCAACTTATGGACCAAAATATAATTGAACTGATTGGTGCTGAAGAGGAGGAGGATATCCAATGTGCTTGTGGAATTAAGGATCTCTTTTCAGGGGACCAAAAAGAGGGTCTTTTGTACTATAGCCATTGTGAGCTCGACCCTTCTTTCTTGCTAGGGTTGAGCTGTGGTATCATTCCCTTTGTCAACCACAATGCTGCTAAGAGAGTTTTGATGCAAGCTGAAAAACTATCACAACAGGCTATTGGCTACTCGCCTACAAATTCTCAGTATAGAGTCGATACCCTTTTTCATCAAATGTACTATCCACAGAGACCCCTGTTCAAAACTGTATTATCTGACTGTCTTGGTAAGAGAGGCCTTACTAGACCAGAGTATTTCAATGGCCAAAATGCAATAGTTTCAGTCAATGTTCATCAGGGATTTAGCCAAGAAGACTCCCTGGTATTTAATAGGGCTTCGTTAGAGCGTGGCATGTTCCGGACACTTCATTTCAAGAGCTACAAAGCACAGATAGAAAACATAGAGGTGACCAGAAGACTCAAACACAGGGAAAAAATTGACTTTGGAAAAACCCAAAGCAAGAAAGGATGTGTTGACAGTCTGGATATCGATGGATTACCATATGTTGGAGCCAGTCTTCAAACTGGCGACATTGTCATTGGGAAGGTCTCAGAGTCTGGTGTAGATCATAGTAGGAAGCTTATGCATACTGAAAAAGGGATGGTGGACAAGGTTGTTCTTTCAGCTAATGATGATGGGAAGAACTCTGCAGTTGTTACTCTAAGACAGGTGAATAATATAATATTTACAGAAGTTATTCTGCATTTTATTTCATGATCCTTGTTTACATGCTGTGGCATTAATAGACAGTTCTGCTTGGCATTAAATTTTATCTGTTTAATTGTCTTTATATCCAAAAGATCAAACTGAAATTCCTCATATGTTGCGTTTCTACAATGTAATTTTTACTATCAATATTTTCTTTTGTGTTGGACAAGTGACATATGATCCTCCTAGATACTACTCTTTATTTATTTTTTTAAGTTGGAAAATTTAGTTTTGAAGTTTCAAAAACAGTCTGAAAAATCCCCATGTGCACATGTGGAAATACTCTACAAATCTGCATGATTTCGTGGAAAGTGTTTTCATTCATGGGTGGGCTAGGAAACAAAGATAAGCTAACATAGTAAAGTACTCCCAGGGATGGTGTTTTGGCTCCCGGGAGCATTTGCTCCTGGATGAACAGTAACGCAAAAAAATATTAAATGTTTTTGAAAAATTCTGAATTTTTTTGTAGATGATTGTATTAGTGTCGCAAACATGCATGACAATTTTCATGTGAAACGGAGCGGCGGTGTTTCGTCGGCAAAAAAAAACAAATTTGGGATGACATTTTGGGGTAACTTTTGGTGTTCGATTTGTTTTTTTTGTACAAGCCAAAATGTTTAACCTTTTTGCCTCAAAATTTGCAGGTGACATTTGGATGTGACTAAGTACACAAAAAAAATTTGTCTTGATTTTTTTTCATTTCAAAAAAAAAAAAATTTGGCCCCGGGAGCCAAATTGACATTCCGAGTACTCCCTCTATAAACTAATCTAAGATTAAATTGAACTGCAAAAACGTCTTATATTAGTGTACAGAGGTTGTACAAAATAAATATTTTCTATTTTAGACAACCTTTTTTTTGCGCAGCCTGGAAATGAAGAGAATTCAGTTTTGCTTACCATATTGTATTTCGAAACATAAAAATACACTTTCCAAATAAATTAGAGTTCACTTGAGTTTGGGAGCAAAAAATCTTCACCTGTCAAGGACTCCTATCTTTGTTAGTCTAGTTTAAAAATAGCTAACCAGGCACCATATGTTTCCTTTGACTTTTCCCATCTTCGATCAGTTTTTCTTGTTGTCCGTGATGCCTTACCATCAATTGTAACGACATATGCAGAAAATACAATGTGACTTCAACATGATGTTGTGCACATGTTTGGTTTGGTTTGTCTCTCATGAATGCACTCATGTTATTGATGTCAATAATTTGACGGGTGGCTTATGCTACAAGTATATTTTATATGATGTGATTGTTAATTAGTACATGACATATATTGGCATTTCCCCATGGAACAGTGATTAAACATCCATTCTAATAGTGTTTACCTTTTGATGACATGTTTGATTTTGCTCATCTGATGATGGTTGTTACTCCCTCTGTTCCATAATGTAGTGCATATAGATTTTCTGAAAAGTCAAACTTAGCAAAATTCGACCAATTTAATGAAGAAAACTATCTATATGTACAATACCAAACATATAAATACGAAAATTTAACTCACTATGTATCCAATGATACGTATTTGGTATTATAAATGTAAATATATTTCTCTCTAAACATGGTCAAAGTTTGCAAAGTTTGACTATTGAAAAAGTTTATACGCACTATATTATGGAATGGAGGGAGTATAATTTTAGGAGATGGTACTGATAGATGGTCTACAATGTTTGCCTCTGTTCTTTATATTAGAGCCTTGAGCCTCTGAGATCACCTCAGCTGCCATTGTATTATGAATCTTTGTTTTCTGTTTTCGTATTTCTGTTCTGTTCTAATACCTGCATATGAACCATAGCAATATTTACTTTCGATGGTCCTGAACTCCTATATACTCCCCCTTCCCTATTCACATGGCCTCACTGTTTTCCGTGTTTTGACTTTGACCATCAATAAAACCGATATAAGTATAAGTATTGTGTTATAAAATTATACCATCAGACACTTTATCAAGAAAGAATTCAATGTTTATAACTTTTGTCGCATATAGTCTACTACCTCCGTCCCATAATATAAGAGCGTTTTTGACACTACACTAGCGTCAAAAACGCTCTTATATTATGGGACGAAGGTAGTATGTTTTATTGGAGATATTGATGGTCGAAGTTGAGCATTGGAATGTGTTGCACCATATAATTGTGCAGAGAGTAAAATTTGCCGCTTGATTGACATTTTGTTAAATTTAGTCATTTTATATAAATCTGACACTTGCTGTAGGTTCGCCAACCTTGTGTTGGAGACAAATTCGCCAGCATGCATGGCCAGAAAGGAGTTGTTGGTCTTTTGGATTCTCAGGAGAACTTCCCATTTACTTGCCAAGGAATAGTTCCAGATATCGTGATAAATCCACATGGCTTTCCAACTCGCCAAACTCCTGGTCAGCTGCTTGAGGCTGCATTGGGCAAGGGAATAGCACTTGGTGGGATGTCCAGATTTGCAACGCCATTTACCACTCCGTCTGTGGACGTGATCACGGAGCAATTGCACAAGTAAGTGTGTAATGAGGAATTTGATTGTTTTCTTCAATTTTCTGTTGCGACCATGATTCTCTTCTTCCACGCGCAAACATACACGTCGTGCGCAAGGCGAACCGCCCAGCAGAATAAGATGCAAATTTACATGCTCATGCCCACACGCTTACTATTTTGTGACTCTAGCTGATGCGCTTTTGCCTTGTTTCATTGCACCACAATCCAGGGCTGGTTTTTCAAGGTGGGGAGGCGAGAGCGTTCTGAATGGCCACAACGGTGAAAGGATGAGATCTTTGGTGTTCATGGGGCCAACCTACTATCAGAGGCTCACTCACATGGCCGAGGACAAGGTGAAGTTGCGCAACACCGGGCCGGTGCACCCGCTCACGAGGCAGCCAGTGGTGGACAGGAAGAGGTTCGGCGGTGTCAAGTTCGGGGAGATGGAGCGTGACTGCCTCCTCGCTCATGGCGCCACCGCCAACCTCCAAGAGCGGCTTTTCACGCTCAGCGACGTGTCGCAGCTGCACATCTGCCAGGTGTGTGAGCGGGTGGCGAACGTGGTTTTGAGGCCCGTCGAAGGGGGGAGGAAGGTCCACGGCCCCTACTGCGGCTTCTGCAAGTCCGCGGAGAACATACTCCGGATCAAGGTGCCCTACGGCGCAAAGCTGCTCTACCAGGAGCTCTTCAGCATGGGGATCTGCCTCAAGTTCGAGACCGAGGCCAGTTAGAACCTGATCGCTCTCTTGAAAATGATGAACCTGCCCTATGCTGTGAAACCTTACCCAGCATTGAGCCTTCAACTTTCACAAGACTTTTATTTAAGGCTATTATTACTGAAACCTGCACCGTGCTGTCTAATTTGATGAAATTTCGAACCATTCAATGGATTGTTATATGGTTGGTATGCTTCCGTTCTGATATTCAGCGTTGCTCTGACTGCTACAAACAGGTGCAATGCGTATTTACCATTGTATAGCCTTGTTACGTCTCGAGGTTGCAATTTGTGTGTCATAATCTTCACTTTCTGAACCCCACTCATGCTGCGCCTTGCCTCAATGGTGAGACCTCGGGTTGCAACTTCACAATACATATGCCACATTTTCTGCCAGTTTTTGCAGGATAATTGACACTTCTGTGTTCGCACACACAGAAATTCCTTGCTAATCTGCTCAGTGCTCACTGTCAAATTCTCCTTCTCCGAAACACACATACCTCTTTTAATTGAAATCCCCCTCTTGGATCGTAATTTCACTTGGAGTAACAAAAGAGATCAACTGTCCTTGGAATGAATTAATAGTCGAATATTCATTTATGAGCCCGAGCTCATATGCACCTTATGACCAGTAAAATAAAAAATACTAGAAAAAATTAAAAAATCTGATTTATTTTTTTGCATGGAAGATGTTCGCGTGTGTGAGGTCCATGCCAGATTTCAGATCCTTTGGACATATGAGTAGTTCTTAGCAAAAAAAAAAATCTGTCCGAACAGTATACTGTTTCACAGACCCCAAATTTGTCTTTTTTGCTGACAGCTACTCGGATGTCCAAACGAGTCGAAATTTTGCATGATCCTCACGCACTGGAACGTCTACCATGAAAAAAAATCATTTTTTTAATTCCTTAGTATTTTTTATTTTACTGTTCATGGCGGGTGTAGATGAGCTCGGAAGCCAAATCACCTCTCCTTTGTCTTTTTTTGAATTCCACCCCTCCTTTGTCGACATTGCTTGGAACGAATTGATAGAGCCTTTTCGTTTTGAACCTGGTTGGGCCTCAATCCGGCCTGCCAGACTCTAGTCCTTCAGTCTTGGGCCGCAGCCCAACCTCGTTCAAACGCCCCCTCACTTTGGTTCGCATGTTTGTCTAAACATACTTTAGTTCGCACGCTGAAACGTCGCCGCTTTGCTCTTCGGGACTGGCGTAAACTCAAGATCACGCTAAATATGAATGAAAAAGTTGAAAACAACTACAAATGCTCACTTTTGGATGTGATCGAGAGAACTTGTTTCCTCTCCATACGTGAGCTTGCCCTTCTACATATCGTAAAAAAAAATCACGCCAACTGCTAAAATCAGGGCGGCAATTGATGGAGACGGAAATTCAAGATATTTCCACACCTCACCCTCCATTCGTCATTGGCAAAATAAAATTGTAACTATCTCTCATGATAACCAAGAATTCATCTCGCATGACTCAAAGATCAAAATCATGACCGTCTGCTACTCAGACCTTCTTAGCACCACCTTCAGTCTAACGTGAAATTTCTTTCTCGCGTCCTTGTAGCCCAACCAAATCCCACAACTTCTTCACCTTAATTCCCTATCACACTACTAGAAAAGAGATCTCTAGAGAAAGCCGAGGGCGCCTTCGGGAAAAAACAGACCCACCCTCCCGCGTCGCCCCTGCGAGGCGACGGGGAGGAACCCTAGAGCGCCGCCGCCAAAGGGCACGGCCGTGTGAAGCCTGGCCAGTGCCGGCGGCGGCGAGGCCTCCTCGTCCCCTCTCCCAGCGGCCATGGTGCGGACTGGCGCATCTGGATCGGGGGTGTGCCGCTGACCCAGGGCGGGGCGGCGTGTTATGGCGCGGCGGCGTGGCGGTAGCGCGACGGGCTGGACACTGGGGGGCGTGCTGGTGCGTGTAAGTGCATCTAGTGCCCCTTAGTGATTTTGGTGTATTGAAGACTTATAGGTTAAGGGACTAATGTGTTTGTGAGTGTACACAGGTTCTATAAGGCTATGAGGAGTTTGATATTTACGAAGAAAGTCGATCCCTAAAAATGAATGTCTTCAGTTGAAGACTTTGGTTTTCTTGAAGACTTTGAAAATGAGGAAATTGGTGTGACCTTGAAGACTTGATATTCATACGAGGATTAAGGAGCGTGAAGACTTTTGTTTTCATAGTTTTGTTTTTCCTTTCTTAAGTCATAGGAAACACCGTACTGTTAAAGGGGGTCGAGGTAAAACTAAGGAAAAGTTTCCAAGTGATGCTCAACTCAAAACCTACACCTACCAATCCTTTCGAGTGAAGCCATTGAAAATCTCATACAGTTCAGTCAAGTTCTTCAGTGACAGAGACGAAGTTCTTCTGCTCTCTGAGGAATTTGTTCTCACTGAGGAGTTAGGAATTCGCCAGTGCGGATTGCCTACAAGTGAGAAACATGATAGCCCTGAGGAATTTGAGAGCTCAAATTTCTGACCGTTGTTGTGCTATGCGCCAGCTGTCCAAAATATCCTATCCACCTAACGGTCATATCATTGAAGGGCATTTATGTCTTATCATGTCGAGCTGCTCCTAGGCTATAAATAGCCGCCCCCTACAACCACTAGCTGGTTGGCTGCTCCGAGAGAAACTGACACTTGTCATTTAGAGCATCCCATCCTCCGAGGACTTTGAGCGAAAATCATCAAGTGAGAAAAAAAACCCAAACCCAACACCTAAAACCCAAAGTGATTGAGCATCACTGAAGAAATTGTTCCTGTGTGGAACCGACGCTTGTTACCTTTGAGGACTGTGCATCCTCCAGACGGTTAGGCGTCATGGTCTAGAGCATCCAAGAGGAATTGTGGATCGCCGAGTGACCAAGTCTGTGAAGGTTTGGAAGTCACCTGTGAAGACTTACCACGAGTGATTGGGCGAGGTCTGTGTGACCTTAGCTCAATGAGAATATGGTGAGGACTGTGTGTCCTCAGGTTTAAATACCTAGCCGCTCCAACCAGACGTACAACTATCACAGCAGTTGGAACTGGTCTACCAAATCACTGTCTTCACCAAGCAACTGGTTCTATTTTCTCAACCCTTTCATTTCCTCGCATACTTGCTCTGTACTTGATCGTTACTGTTTGAAGACTTTGACTGAAGACTTTTTCAATTTCCTCAATCCTATTTCTTCAGTCACTTTGTCTTCAGCCTACTTATCATGTTTACACGCTACCTGTGCTCTGTTTTGTTTTATTTCATCATGATGACTATGCTACTGCTTTATTATGCATGTACCTGAGTACTTATTCTGCTGCTTGTAGTTCGTTGCTTAGGAAATTCCTCAAGTAGTATTTCCTCAGCGACGAATTCATAAAAATCGCCTATTCACCCCCCCTCTAGTCGATATAATACACTTTCAATTGGTATCAGAGCAAGGTACTCCCTTGTTCTGTGTGATTTTGGTTTAACCACCTGGAGTTTTAGTTATGTCGACTGCAGGCATGATCAAGGTCTCGGCTGGGTGTCCTACCTTTGATGGGACGGACTACCCCTACTGGAAGAATAAGATGCGCATGCATCTTAAGGCAATTGACAACGATCTCTGGTACGTTGTGGAAAATGGTGTTCCCCTTGTCTCTCCTTCTGTGAACGCTGCTGATGTGAAGAGATTCAAGCAACTCGACTCTCAAGCGAAGAATATCATATGTGACCATCTGAGCAAAGGACAGTACGGCAGAGTGAGTGCTTTGGAGTCTGCAAAGCTTATCTAGGACAGGATGTCCAAGGTCAACGAAGGAATCTCAACCCAACGTGATTCTCGAGTTGACGTTCATCGCAATCTCTTCAACCACTTCAAAAGACTCGACACTGAGAATGTCCAGCAAACCTTTGATCGCCTCATTGACATTTCAAACGAGCTTCAAGCACTGGGTGCCACTGACATCACCGACCATGAGGTGGTGAAGAAATTGCTGAGGTCACTCGATTCTTCATTCGATACACTGGCACTGATGATTCAAGAACGTGGAGACTACAAGTCACTAGATCCTGCTGATATCCTTGAGAGGCTGAACACTCATGAATTCCAACAAGCTGAAAAGAGAGATCTCTACGGGCCAAGCTATGGAAGATCACGCGCACTGAAGGCCAAGGCAGTTTCCTCATCTGAAGGAGAAGATTCCGATAGCAGCCTTGGTGACCCTGAAGAACTAAGCCAGGAGCTAGCAATGCTCGTGAAGAAATTCCAGAAGTTCTCAAGGCGTGGTCGCTTTGTAAAATCTTCAAAAGGTGATGACACAAGATCAGATTCCTCATCTCGTGATTACAAGAAGAGGACTTGCCATAAATGCAATAAACCTGGTCACTACATAACTGATTGTCCTCAGTGGGCAAAGGAATCAAAGAAGAAGAAATACGAGGATGATAGTTCAGATGACTCTAAGAAGAAGAAGAAATCTTCAAAGTCCTCATCATCAAAATCTTCAAAGTCTTCATCTCACAAGAAGAGCAGTTCCAAGAAGGCTCGGGCATTCATTGGCAAGGAAATGGACTCTGAAGCTGAATCTGAGGAACATGAGGAAGAGGAGGCATCTGAGGAGTCAGACTCTGGTGTGGTGAGCCTAGCCCTCGCTACTGCTTACGTCAGCAAGTCCATCTTCAACACTGAGGAAAATGGCTTCCCCAACACTGCTGATGACGGCAACGATGACTATGCTCCCACCTATTGCTTCATGGCAAAAGGTGCCAAGGTATTCAAATATCCCTCCTCTGAATCAAGTGAGGATGAATCTGATGAAAACCTCAAACCCAGCTATTCCAAACTTGCTAATATTGCTGTTAAACAACAAAAAGCTTTGAAAAAGGTTCAAAATATGCTAGACAAAAGCGATGACCTATTAGGTGAGGAAATGGATTGAACTCAAACACTGACTGATAATCTTCAGCAACTACAGTCTAAGTTTGACAACCTTCAAAATCGTCATGAAACTCTCTTAGCCGATCATGAGAAGCTTTCTTATGAATTTCTTCAAACAAAGCAAGATCTTGAGAAGCTAAGGGTGAGTCATGAAGATCTTCAGAAGGAAAATGATTCATTACTTGCTCAACAGATCAGTTCCGCTCAGGAAGAATTTATTCCACCATGCTTGAAATGCATTGAACGTGAAACTGCTAATTCTTCACCTGAAAGTTCAAATGCTTCTATTGCTGCAAATTCTTCAACTATCTCTGTGGTCACAAATTCCTCATTTGAGGATACCACTAGTATCACTGACGAAAATGCAGGGTTGAAGGAATTGTATGTGACAGGCATGTACAAAAGCCTCAAAGGGCATCAGACTCTTTGTGATGTGCTCAAAAAGCAGATCTTGAACAGGAAACCTAGGAAAGAGGATGAAGCTGAAGATTTGAACGACACTGCGGCAGGCCCTACCTCAACGGACGACCCAAACAACGCTGGCGCTCCTCCATCGACATCATGATGATATTCTTCAGGGGCGTTAGTCCTCATTTTTCGTCCCTTTTGGTCATTCGATGACAAAGATGGAGAAATTTGAGTTAGTCTTCAAGCGGGTCTTATATATGGGCTATTTTTTTGTTAAGTTACAACTCTTGCTCTTCTGAGGTGTTTGATCTGATGAGTTGTAAACTTAATTCCTATGGTGGTCTGATACTTTTGAACTGCTTTCTGCATGCTTATTTCCTCAAGTACCTTAATGCACGCATGCTGAATTTCGTCAGACACCATATTTCATCATGCATTTCAAATTCTTCATATCATATATTAAATGTGTGTATGAATTACAAGATATAGGGGGAGATCTCCATGATATTACTCTATAATGTGCATTTGCAATCCAAAGCAAATTCCTCATATGCACATCTTCAGGGGGAGTTCTTCTATATCTTGCAATCAAATTCCTCAATATCAGTATTTACACATCAATCACCAAAAAGGGGGAGATTGTAAGTGCATGTAGTGCCCCTTAGTGATTTTGGTGTATTGAAGACTTATAGGTTAAGGGACTAATGTGTTTGTGAGTGTACACAGGTTCTATAAGGCTATGAGGAGTTTGATATTTACGAAGAAAGTCGACCCCTAAAAATGAATGTCTTCAGTTGAAGACTTTGAAAATGAGGAAATTGGTGTGACCTTGGAGACTTGATATTCATACGAGGATTAAGGAGCGTGAAGACTTTTGTTTTCATAGTTTTGTTTTTCCTTTCTTGAGTCGTAGGAAACACCGTACTGTTAAAGGGGGTCGAGGTAAAACTAAGGAAAAGTTTCCAAGTGATGCTCAACTCAAATCCTACACCTACCAATCCTTTCGAGTGAAGCCATTGGAAATCTCATACAGTTCAGTCAAGTTCTTCAGTGACAGAGACGAAGTTCTTCTGCTCTCTGAGAAATTTGTTCTGACTGAGGAGTTAGGAATTCGCCAGTGCGGATTGCCTACAAGTGAGGAACATGATAGCCCTGAGGAATTTGAGAGCTCAAATTTCCGACCGTTGCTGTGCTATGCGCCAGCTGTCCAAAATATCCTATCCACCTAACGGTCATATCATTGAAGGGCATTTATGTCTTATCATGTCGGGCTACTCCTAGGCTATAAATAGCCGCCCCCTACAACCACTAGCTGGTTGGTTGCTCCGAGAGAAACTGACACTTGTCATTTAGAGCATCCCATCCTCCGAGGACTTTAAGCGAAAATCATCAAGTGAGGGAAAACCCAAACCCAACACCTAAAACCCAAAGTGATTGAGCATCACTGAAGAAATTGTTCCTGTGTGGAACCGACGCTTGTTACCTTTGAGGACTGTGCATCCTCCAGACGGTTAGACGTCATGGTCTAGAGCATCCAAGAGGAATTGTGGATCGCCGAGTGACCAAGTCTGTGAAGGTTTGGAAGTCACCTGTGAAGACTTACCACGAGTGATTGGGCGAGGTCTGTGTGACCTTAGCTCAAGGACAATACGGTGAGGACTGTGTGTCCGGGACTGTGTGTCCTCAGGTTTAAATACCTAATCGCTTCAACCAGACGTACAACTGTCACAACAGTTGGAACTGGTCTACCAAATCACTGTCTTCACCAAGCAACTGGTTCTATTTCCTCAACCCTTTCATTTCCTCGCATACTTGCTCTGTACTTGATCGTTACTGTTTGAAGACTTTGACTGAAGACTTTCTCAATTTTCTCAATCATATTTCTTCAGTCACTTTGTCTTCAGCCTGCTTATCCTGTTTACACGCTACATGTGCTATGTTTTGTTTCATTTCGTCATGATGACTATGCTACTGCTTTATTATGCATGTACCTGAGTACTTATTCCGCTGCTTGTAGTTCGTTGCTTAGGAAATTCCTCAAGTAGTATTTCCTCAGCGACGAATTCATAAAAATCACTTATTCACCCCCCCCCCTAGTCGATATAACGCACTTTCAGTGCGGCAGCGGGCTGCAGGCGGCGGCGATGGCTGCTCTGCCCACCGGCGGTGCGGGCCCATCACTGGCCAGGAGATTTTCGACGCCTTTATCTGACATGAACATTTTAGCCACCGCTTGGCTATGATAAGGCAAGGTATCCCAATCTTTCATGAGACAATAACTATCAATTTGGTGGAGAACGAGTTTGACTATCTGACTACAATGTGTGACCACGTTGCGCCTCAGCAATCGCTAAATCAATCTCTATGAGATTAGTGATGATACCGGAAGCACGATCAGCCAGACCACGAAGGTCTAGTCCCTACAAGCAATCGAAGAACAATCACGAACTATGATAAAAAAAACAATCTAAATATTGCAGATATAGATAAAGTATTGATAAAAGTGGGGTTTCGAAAACGGTCTTGGCCTTGTGGTTGAACACAAACGAAGGTACATGAAGTTATAATGGCTTTAACTAAACAAAACCCAAAAAAACGCTCCTAGATTGATCTAATTATATAGGACTAAGGGGTGGCGACCAAAGGGGTGGAAGCACATCCTAAGGCAGCCAAAACCTAACCCTAGGTCGTACAATGCTCATGGACCCAAGTGAAGGTGAATGTTGGCGCGTATCCCTGGTGGCCCCTGCCACGCACAACGATTTTAACTTATTTTAGTAATGCCAATCTTCCTAGCACTAAGCCATTCACTACACAAACCACAACAGGCACGTACACCGTTTCTCTGTTTATTTCGGTAGTTCACATTGCAGGAACATATACTACATGAAACAATGAAACTTATTTCACATTTTTCTAATTTCCATTAATACAGTAAGCTACAGTTGGCACATAAACCAGACAAACCTAATTTAACTAACCTACTCTAATGCATAGTGATTCCAGAAATTTCTAAATTGGAGGCCACGAGAACCCTAAACCTAAATCCCCAATTCCGCAGAAACCATAACCTATAGCAACAAACTCCGAATTCTCAAGAAATCCTAACCTACAACAACAAATGATAGGGGATGGGGGGAGGAGGATGACGACTTACTTGACACCACTAAGGGGAGAAGCCCAACGATGGCCGCCAGTCGGAGATGCCACTATTGCGCGGCCAGGGCAGCCGCCGTCCTATGCGCCAGTGACCCATGTGACGGCTTTTGGGGCTGCGTCGCAAAGCTCTGGTTACCCGTCCAATTTTCCACCTCGACGAACTCATTCCCCTCGTCGTCGGTCCCTCCACCGCCAATTGACTCGCCATCGCCGGTAGGTTTGGCCGCTGCCATCGCAGGAGAGAGAGAGAGAGAGAGAGAGAGAGAGAGCTGACTTGGCGAAGATGACCCACCGACAGCGTCGGTGCACGGCCGTCATCCCTCTCCGTCTCCCCCATTCCAACGTGGCAAGTTCCAGCGGACCCGGGCTGTCAGAAATTTGATTAAATCGGTTATAAGAGTTTATTAAGAAAATTAGTAAGAAAACCGATAGATTTATGTAGCACCCAAGAAATGCGGTGGCAAACCTGCAACCGTATAAACTAGAAACCGGGAATGACCTATTCTAGAAGATAACCACAGGAATGACCTATTCAAGTTTTCACTTGAAACTGGCGTTTGTGTTCGGGATTGAACTTGTAAGCCTACAAAATGTCTTGTATTTTGAGACGGAGATAGTAGTCTTTTGCAACTTACTCGGATTTATCAGCTCAACGATTAGATCTTTCAGTATCTTAAAACTTTTTTTTTCCCGCAAGGAGATCTCTCGTTATCTTAAAGTTCACTTAATCCACATGCGGAACATGCCTGGCTGACGTCGTTTCACCACCGAATTTAAAGTGGTTATAAAAATTAATTCACCTTTTGGCTCTTGTCATGTGCGATCGCTTAGAATAATGTTCTCAGAGCATCCTTTTGGGTCAACAGATTTACCGATCACGTGTTGCCGCTCGCAGTGAACACAAAAATTGAACGTATTTTAAATGGTCCAAGAGATCAGAACAAAAATAGCCATGCTAATTGAGTGAGCGTTTCATATACTTCTAAAATTTTCATGAACAAGCTCTTAAAACACAATTTCTTATGCACTAGTAAACTTTTATCCTTTGCGCTGTTCCTCTAGAATTTACAAGTGTTTAAAGGACCGGGACATGTACATGTGTTTTTCTGCATAAATACACACACGAGTATCAACCCTTGTCATGTGCATTAGCATAATCCCCTTGTCTGGCCTCAGTGAGACTTGTCGCACGGGAAAGTAGAAAGTGACACCCACCCACTCCATATGCCTCACTCATGATCCACCCACGGGAAAGTAGAATTGTAAGAACATCTCTAACAGACCCCGTATAATGTCCCGACCCATAAAATAATCGTCAAAATACGGGCCCGCGCGAAAAATGCTGGCCGATCAGACGCTGTAAACGCATCGGACCCGTAAAAATTTTTGAAGGGCGTGATAAAAAAACTCCTCCCGATCCGCAAAAACACAGTTTTCGCGTCCGCTTCTATGGTGCCCCGTATCGAGAGAAAGCAGTTGGCATTAGCCAACTGCCACGGAAACTTCCGCGTCTGCCATCCGCGCCGTCTCGGACGCCGTCCTGCCCGTCCCTGGACGCCGGCAGCTCGTCCGCGCCATCCCGGCCACCGGCCGCCCGCCGCCTGCCCCGGCCGTCCGCCCCGGCTGCGTCTCTAGCTATGGCGACGGAGGATCTAGCTAGCTAGCTAGCTCCTGGATCGATTCGAGTTCAGCTAGCTAGCCTGGATCGATTCGAGCTGAGCTAGCTAGCTAGCTTTGGCTGCCCCGACGGAGGTGCTAGCTCACTACTAGGGAAAAGCCTAGCAGTAGCGCGGGTTTTTGGCCTACCAGTAGCGCGGGTGACCGCGCTACTGCTACGGCGCTACAGCTAAAGGTTAGCAGTAGCGTTGGTTAACCCGCGCTACTGCTATATGCACTTAGTAGTAGCGCTTCCTCCAGAAGGCGCTACTGGTAATTACTAGTAGCGCGTCCCAATGCCCGCGCTACTACTATTATTCCATATTCTATTTCTTTTTTATTTTATGTCGTATTCATACACCTTTATACAAGTTTTCATACAGTAGCAGTTTAGAGATTGTTTTTACATTATAATGAGTTATTAAATCACTAGGTGTAAGAACCGCGGATTAGTTTCAAGTGGATGGATCCTAAGTGACCAAGTCATGGATTAGTTTCAAGTGGATGGATCCTAAGTGACCAAGTCATGGATATTAGGATCCATCCACTTGAAACTAATCCGCGGTTCTTTCACCCAATGATATAATATAATCCATGACTTGGTCACTTAGGATCCATCCACTTGAAATTAATCCGCGGTTCTTTCACCCAATGATATAATAACTCATCATCATCATCATCATATTAATATAAAAACTCTTGCATCATATCATCACCAACAACACTAGCTAATAATCATCATAGTCATTACCACCAACACTATTTAATCATCATAGTCATAGTGTAGCTATCTAATCACCACCAACACTACTAATAATAATCATCATAGTCATTACCATCAACACTAGCTATTTAATCATCATAGTCATAGTGTAGCACATCATCATCTTCAAACTCATTCTAGCTAGCTAATCACTCCTGCTGCTCTCTCTCAGGTAAAATAGCATAGAACATGTGTAGTACTCCTGCTTCATCATATTGGAGCATGCAAATGAACCTGTCTCCTAATTGTGGGTTGCGCTTCTGATTGCTGCCCCCTAATACTTCTCTGCGATCCTTCACAATGTTGCTCCAGTCTTTGACTATTAAGACTTGCTTGCTTTTAGAAATCCTGAATGCACTCATGTGCAATGTAGGATGTCTTGGCCGTAAGCTAACCATTGCCATGCGACCTTTAGGCTCGATCCAATGAGGCACAACTATCATCGGGAGTCCCTGTTGAAGAACATCGTAGTAACATACTTAGCAATGAAGTTTAGCTTAAAAAATAATATATGCAAAAGATGCACTGAGGACAAATAGTAAAAATCTTACCATCTTTCCTAAATAGATGTGACCGTAGTTCAATACGCACGCTAGTGGTCGCACGTTTTGAGTACTAAGATTTTCAAGTCCAGAAAAATAATTTGTCTTGACAGTATCAAGATCCTCAAGCCATGAAACATAATGACTTATCTCCTCGCAGTTTAGTTCAGCCCCGGGACAGTAGTAGGTCATGTCTACCAAGCGCCGGACATGTTTGCTTGAATGGAAATAAGCTGTCAATAGAAATTAGTTGTCAACTATTTTTGAATAAACAATATCCAAGACATAAATATGGTTGAGAAACTCACATAATGGTAGAACTGGAGGCGTCTACACATCGACCCAGATGTCGATATTACCTTCAATATCATCTTCCGGACGAATATCAAAGGTGATAAGCATATCAGGCTCAAATGCATAAGCCTTGCATAGTGATCTCCAATTTTTGCATTCAAAATAGGTGTATGTGTCTGCATTGTATAATTTTGCGGCAAAAGTATAACCATGCTCGGTCCTCAAGTGAACTCTCTTTACCTCCATAGTTTCCATAGGACTGAAACCAATCTTATCCAAGACATAAATTCTTGCATGGCAGGGGATACGCTAGTAGAATAGTAAAAAATTAAAATTATAAGTTGAAGCAAAAGAAGCAGAAGTCATGCTTAATTACGAAAAAAGACTCGTTGTGACTTACTGTATCCACTTCGAAGGTCTCATCCAGCTTGATGCTGAAGCGCCTACCACCAACTAAGAAATTTCTGTCGCACAGGCCGCGCTCGTCTTCGCAGTATTCGCACATACCGAAATCCTTTTCGTCGTCAGACATTTCCTATGTTCATAGTTGAAACATTAATCAAAAATCGATCGAAGGCAACTACCACGAAACTCAACACACAGATCACTATTACTCAATATGTAACGGGTTGACTTTAGGTCTGTCGAGTCTTCCTTCCTAAACTCTCATCTCACGTATATGGTGGGCACTCCCTCTCTGATATTGCGACCGTCGGTGATGGTCGCTACTCCTCCTTTCCCTAGTGCATTACAAATATCTAGCACAAGGAAAAGAAGGAGAAGCGACCCCCATGACAACAGTCGGCATTCTTCTTCTCTCATATATGATGGACACTCCCTCATCGTTTCGACCGTCGATGATGGTCGCTGCTCCTTCTTCCCCTAGTGCGTAACAAAGGTCTAGCACAAAGAGAAGAAGGAGAAGCGACCCCCACGACAACAGTCGGCATTCTTCCTCTCTCAAATATATATATGGTGGTCACTCTCCCTCACTGAAAGACACACAAGGAGCCGAAACAGACCTAAAGTCAACACGTTCCATATATCGAGGAATGACATAGAAAAAATGCCCTATGTTTTGCCAAAATATCATTGAATTCTCATTCTGGCAAATCACAAGCACTCGATATGCCCTACATTGTAGCACAAGTCATGCTAAAATTCATGAAAAATTTCGGCATGACCTTTGCTAAAGACAGGACATATCGAGCGCCTGAAATTTGCGGGACGGAAACGAATCAACATTCCGGCAAAACATAGGCCACTCGGAATGCATCATCATCTATATTCAGAATGCATCATCACCGACATCAATGACATGGCGACTAGCACTAGCATTTTCATCATCGACATTTACAACACATTATCATCTATATCAACAACATGGGGATTTGGCTATTCTCACCTAGAGGTCTTAAGGGGTCGGCGATGGGGACGACTGCGGGGACGAGGCAGGGGCAAATACTTAATTTCTGCATAAACAAACTAGTTCTGTTAAGCACTTACTAAATAAACTAGTTCTATTAACTACTTACTAAATAAACTAGTTCTATTAAGCACTTACTATAAATAAACTAGTTCTATTAAGCACTTACTATAAATAAACTAGTTATATTAAGCACTTACTATAAACAGAACTAGTTATATTAAGCACTTACTATAAATAAAATTTATAATCAAAAGACCTAAAATTTCCTATTCTATTCAAAACACCTAAAATAATCTAAAAAAATATTCTATTAAAAAACCTACATTCTACAATGTCTATATTCTAAAATCTATATTTAAATTACCTACATTCTACAAGAACAGAGACAAGGGAGGGAGGGAGGAGGGGTAGGAAGGAGGGAAGGAGGGAGGGAGGAGGGGGAGGAAGGGGGAGGAGGCGGGAAGGAGGGGGGAGGGAGGAGGAGTACCTTGGTGGCGGGTGGCGGTGACGGCGGGGGGGGGGCGCCAGCGGCGGGATGGAGGAGGGATGGAGGAGGGAGCTAGGGAGGGAGGGGGCGACGGTGGCGGGATGGAGGAGGGAGCTAGGGAGGGAGGGGGCGACGATGGCGGGATGAAGGAGGGAGGGGATGTAGGAGGGAGGGGGCGATGGCGGCAGCAGCTGGCGGAAATGCGGCGGCAGCAGACGACGAGGTGGAGGAGGGAGTGGAGAGGGGAGAGAGTGAGGGGCGGGCGGCCGGGCGTAGAAGAACCGCGCTGCCTTAGCAGTAGCGCCCTTTAGGGAAAAGCGCTACTGCTAAGATCAATAGCAGTAGCGCTCTTAGAAAACAGGCGCTACTACTAAACCTACTCCGGCGGCAACGTCGTGGCATTTGTAGTAGTAGCGCTGTTCTTTTCTAACGCGCTACTGCTACGAGGATGGTAGTAGCGCAGTTTTTTTAAGCGCGCTACTGACAAGTAGCAGTAGTGCCTAGTTTTGAACCGCGCTGCTGGTAAGGTTCTGTGTATAAGGTTTTCCCTAGTAGTGGCTAGCACCTGGATTGGCCGCTTCGTGTGCTTCATATTTGGTCGCCGGTAGCTCCGTATTTGGCCGCTTCGTGCGCTGTCCGTCGGTTTCGCGGGAGCAAGCTAGCTGACCATGGACACGGGCGAGAGGAAGAAGAAGGCGTGGGGAAAGAATATAAGCGAATATTCGGTTTTACAGTTTAAGTTTGAGGGGTCTGTTCGGCCGCAGCTAAAACCAGACCCTTAAAACGTGTTTTTCGTGAGCGTTATAAGGGTCCATGTTATATGGGGTTTATGGAAATATGCCCTAGAGGCGATAATAAAGTTGTTATTATTATATTTCCTTATTCGTGATAAAGGTTTATTATTCATGCTAGAATTGTATTGACCGGAAACTTAAATACATGTGTGGATACATAAACAAATACCGTATCCCTAGTGAGCCTCTACTAGACTAGCTCGTTGATCAAAGATGGTTAAGGTTTCCTAACCATGGACATGTGTTGTCACTTGATAACAGGATCACATCATTAGGAGAATGATGTGATGGACAAGACCCATCCGTTAGCTTAGCATATGATCGTTCAGTTTATTGCTACTGCTTTTTTAATGTCAAATACATGTTCCTTCGACCATGAGATCATGCAACTCCCGGATACCGGAGGAATGCCTTGTGTGCTATCAAACGTCACAATGTAACTGGGTGATCATAAAGATGCTCTACAGGTATCTCCGAAGGTGTCTGTTGAGTTGGCGTGAATCGAGATTGGGATTTGTCACTCTGTGTATCGGAGAGGTATCTCTGGGCCCTCTCGGTAATATAGCATCACAAGAAGCTTGCAAGCAAAGTGACTAAGGAGTTAGTTACGAGATGATATATTACGGAACGAGTAAAGAGACTTGCCGGTAACGAGATTGAACTAGGTATGAAGATATCGACGATCGAATATCGGGCAAGTAACATACCGACGGACAAAGTGAACTACGTATGTTGTCATAAAGGTTCGACAGATAAATATCTTCGTGGAATATGTAGGAACCAATATGGGCATCCAGGTCCTGCTATTGGTTATTGACCGGAGAGGTGTCTCGGTCATGACTACATGATTCCTGAACCCGCAGGGTCGCACGCTTAACGTTCGTTGACGCTAGAGTAGTATTGGGATATTTGATGAGTGGTAACTGAATGTTGTTTGGAGTCCCGGATGAGATCCCGGACGTCACGAGGAGTCTCGGAATGGTCGAGAGGTAAAGATTTATATTTGGAAAGTTGTTTTCAGGGTTCCGGAAAAAGTTTCAGTTTTTTTGGTATTGTACCGGGAAGCTTCCAGAAGGTTCCAAAAACTTCCAGAGGAGTCCGGAAGTCCACCAAGGGTTCCACCACGTCCCAAGGATCAGCATGGGCTGAGGGGAGGCGCCCTGGCCTTATTGGGCCAGGCGCACACAAGTCCCTCAAGGCCCATGCAGTTGGGAAAGGTGGAAAGTCCACTTTTGTATGGAAGGGAAGGAGGAGGACTAGGATTCCACCTCCTCCCCCTTGACTGCACCATAGGGTTTGGAGGGGTTGTTCCCCACGCCCCTCCACCTATATATAGAGGGGAGGGGGTGCCCCAAGAGGATACACCAAGCCCTTGGCGCCCCTCTCTCTCTCGTTACTCCGTAGTTCCACCGCCTCGTCCCGGCGACGCTTAGCGAAGCGTTGTCGGTGCTCCACCACCACCACGCCGTCGTGTTGATTATGATCCCATCTACTTCTCCTCTCCCGCTTGTTGGATCAAGAAGGAGGAGACGTCATCGAGCCGCACGTGTGCTAAACTCGGAGGTGCTGTCCGTTCGGCACTAGATTGGTTGGATCGTGATCGGGTCGCGAAGAGTACGACTACATCAACCGCGTTATATACGCTTCCGCTTAGCGATCTACAAGGGTATGTAGATGCTCTCCCCCTCTCGTAGCTATGCATCTCCATGGATAGATCTTGTGTGTGCGTAGAAATTTTTTGTTTTCCATGCAACGTTCCCCAACAGTGGCATCATGAGCCAAGTCTATGCGTAGAAGATATGCACGAGTAGAACACAAAGAAGTTGTGGGAGGTGATGGTCATACTGCTTACCACCAATGTCTTATTTTGATTTGGTGGTATTGTGGGATGAAATAGCCCGGACCAACCTTACATGTCCACGCACATGAGACCGGTTCCACCGGCTGACATGCAATCTGTTTTGCATAAAGGTGGCTGGCGGGTGTCTGTTTCTCCTACTTTAGTTGAATCAAATTTGACTACGGCCGGTCCTTGAAGAAGGTTAAAACAGCAAACTTGATAATCACCGTTGTGGTTTTTGCGTAGTTAAGAACGGTTCTTGCTAGTTGCCCGTAGCAGCCACGTAAAACTTGCAACAACAAAGTAGAGGATGTCTAACTTATTTTTGCAGGGTATGTTGTGATGTGATATGATCAAGACGTGATGTGATATACGTTCTTGTATGAGATAATCATGTTTTGTAATATCGACAACCGGCAGGAGCCTTAGGGTTGTCTCTTAATTATTGTATGAAATGCAAGCGCCATGTAATTGCTTTACTTTATCGCTATGCGTTAGCAATAGTTGTAGAAGCAATAGTTGGCGAGACGACCCCGACGCAACGATGGAGATCAAGGTGTCGAGCCGGTGACGATGGAGATCATGACGATGCTTTGGATATGGAGATCAAAAGCACAAGATGATGATGGCCATATCATGTCACATATTTTGATTGCATGTGATGTTTATCCTTTATGCATCTTATTTTGCTTAGAACGACGGTAGCTTTATAAGATGATCCCTTTACTTAATTTCAATATAAAAGTGTTCTCCCTGAGTAGCTCCCCTGTTTTTGATACGTTCCTAGAGAAAACTAAGTTGAAAGATGATGGTAGCAATAATGCAGACTGGGTCCATGATCTAAGGATTATACTCATTGCTGCACAGAAGAATTATGTCCTTGATGTACCACTAGGTGACAGACCTACTGCAGGAGCTTATGCAGACGTTATGAACGTTTGGCAAGCTCGATCTGATGACTACTTGATAGTTTAGTGCGCCATGCTTTATGTCTTAGAATCGGGGCTCCAAAGACGTTTTGAACGCCATGGAACATATGAGATGTTCCAAGAGCTGAAATTGGTATTTCAGGCTCATGCCCGTGTTGAGAGGTATGAGACCTCTGACAAGTACTTTGCCTACAAGATGGAGGAGCATAGCTCAGCCAGTGAGCATGTGCTCAGAATGTCTGGGTACTACAAATCGCTTGAATCAAGTGGGAGTTAATCTTTCAGATAAGATAGTGATTGACAGAGTTATCCAGTCACTATCACCAAGCTACTAGAGCTTCATGATGAAGTATAATATGCAAGGGATGACGAAAATGATTCCCAAGCTCTTCGCGATGCTGAAATCGGTGGAGGTAGAAATCAAGAAGGAGCATCAAGTGTTGATGGTTAACAAAACCACTAGTTTTAAGAAAAAGGGCAAGGGAAAGAAAGGGAACTTCAAAAGGAATGGCAAGCAAGTTGCCGCTCCCATGAAGAAGCCCAAAGCTGGACCCAAGCCTGAAACTGAGTGCTTCTACTGCAAAGGAAATGGTCACTGGAAGCGGAACTGCCCCAAATACTTGGTAGATAAGAAGGATGGCAAAGTAAACAAAGGTATACTAGATATACATATTATTGATGTGTACCTTACTGGTGCTCACTGTAGCCCCTGAGTATTTGATACCGGTTTAGTTGCTAAGATTATTAACTCAAAACAGGAGTTGCAGAACAAACGGAGACTAGTAAAGGTCGAGGTGACGATGTGTGTTGGAAGTTTTTCCAAGATTGATATGATCACCATCGCACACTCACTCTACCTTCGGGATTAGTGTTGAGCCTAAATAAATGTCATTTGGTGTTTGCGTTGAGCATGAACATGATTAGATCGTGTTTATTGCAATACGGTTATTCATTTATGTCAGAAAATAATTGTTGTTCTGTTTACATGAATAAAACCTTCTATGGTCATACACCCAATGTGAATGCTTTATTGAATCTCGATCGTAGTGATAAACATATTCATAATATTGATGCCAAAAGATGCAAGTTGATAATGATAGTGCAACATACTTGTGGCACTACCGTTTAGGTCATATTGGTATAAAGCGCATGAAGAAACTCCATACGGATTGACTTTTGGAATCACTTGATAATGAATCATTTGATACTTGCGAACCATGCCTCATGGGTAAGATGACTAAAACCTCTGTTCTCCGGAACAATGGAGCGAGCTAATGACTTATTAGAAATAATACATATCGATGTATGCGGATCGATGAGTGTTGAAGCACGTGGCAGGTATCATTATTTTCTGACCTTCACAGATGATTTGAGTAGGTATGGGTATATCTACTTGATGAAACACAAGTCTGAAATATTTGAAAAGTTCAAAGAATTTCAGAGTGAAGTGGAGAATCATCGTAACAAGAAAACAAAATTTCTACGATCCGATCACGGAGGTGAATATTTGAGTTACGAGTTTGGGCTTCATTTAAAACAATGTGGAATTGTTTCACAACTCACGCCACCTGGAACACCACAGCGTAATGGTGTGTTCGAACATCGTAACCGTACTTTATTAGATATGGTGCGTTCTATGATGTCTCTTACCGATTTGCCTTTATCATTTTGGGGTTATGCATTAGAGACAACCGCATTCACGTTAAATAGGGCATCGTCTAAATCCGTTGAGACGACACCGTATGAACTATGGTTTGAAAAGAAACCTAAGTTGTCATTTCTTAAAGTTTGGGGATGCGACACTTATGTCAAAAGGCTTCAGCCTGATAAGCTCGAACCCAAATCGGAGAAGTGCGTCTTCATAGGATACCCTAAGGAAACTATTGGGTACACCTTCTACCACAGATCTGAAGGCAAGATCATTGTTGCCAAGAATGGGTCCTTTCTAGAGAAGGAGTTTCTCTCGAAAGAAGTGAGTGGGAGGAAAGTAGAACTTGATGAGGTAATTGTACCTTCTCTCGAATTGGAAAGTAGCACATCAGAGAAAACCGTTCCCGTGGTGCCTACACCAACTAGAGAGGAAGCTAATGATGATGATCGTGAAACTTCGGATCAAGTTACTACTGAACCTCGTAGGTCGACGAGAACACGTTCCGCACCAGGGCGGTACGGTGATCCTGTCCTGCAAGTCATGTTGTTAGACAATGGCGAACCTACAAACTATGAAGAAGCTATGATGAGCCCAGATTCCGACAAATGGCTTGAGGCCATGAAATCTGAGATAGGATCCATGTATGAGAACAAAGTATGGACTTTGGTGGACTTGCCTGATGATCGGCAAGCCATTGAAAATAAATGGATCTTCAAGAGGAAAATAGTCGCTGATGGTAATATCACTGTCTACAAAGCTCGACTTGTCGCGAAAGGTTTTCGACAAGTTCAAGGGGTTGACTACGATGAGACTTTCTCACTCGTAGCGATGCTTAAGTATGTCCGAATTATGTTAGCAATTGCAGCATTTTATGATTATGAAATCTGGCAAATGGATTTCAAAATTGCATTCCTTAACGGGTTTCTTAAAGAAGAGTTGTATATGATGCAACCAGAAGGTTTTTTCGATCCTAAAGGTGCTAATAAAGTGTGCAAGCTCCAGTGATCCATCTATGGACTGGTGCAAGCATCTCGGAGTTGGAATATACGCTTTGATGATGTGATCAAAGTATATGGTTTTATACAGACTTATGGTGAAGCATGTGTTTACAAGAAAGTGAGTGGGAGCTCTGTAGCATTTCTGATATTATATGTGGATGACATATTGTTGATTGGAAATGATATAGAATTTCTGGATAGCATAAAAGGATACTTGAATAAGAATTTTTCAATGAAAGACCTCGGTGAAGCTACTTACATATTGAGCATCAAGATCTGTAGGGATAGATCGAGACGCTTAATAGGACTTTCACAAAGCACATACCTTGGCAAAGTTTTGAAGAAGTTCAAAATGGATCAGTCAAAGAAAGGGTTCTTGTCTGTGTTGCAAGGTGTGAAGTTGAGTAAGACTCAAAACTCGACCACAGCAGAAGATAGAGAGAGAATGAAAGTCATTCCCTATGCCTCAGCCATAGGTTATATAAAGTATGTCATGCTGTGTACCAGACCTGTTGTGTGCCTTGCCATGAGTTTGGCAAGGGGGTACAATAGTGATCCAGGAGTGGATCACTAGACAGTGGTCAAAATTATCCTTAGTTACCTAAGAGGACTAAGAAAATGTTTCTCAGTTATGGAGGTGATAAAGAGTTCGTCGTAAATGGTTACGTCGATGCAAACTTTGACATTGATTCGGATGACTCTGAGTCTCAATTTGGATACGTATTGAGAGTAGCTCCATGCCGAGCATTGTAGACATAGAAATTTGCAAAATACATGCGGATCGGATTATGACAGACCCGTTGACTAAACCTCTCTCCCAAACAAAACATGATCACACCTTAGTACTCTTTGGGTATTAATCACATGGCAATGTGAACTAGATTATTGACTCTAGTAAACTCTTTGGGTGTTAGTCACATGGCGATGTGAATTATAGGTGTTAATCACATGGCGATGTGAACTAGATTATTGACTCTAGTGCAAGTGGGAGACTGATGGAAATATGCCCTAGAGGCAATAATAAAGTTGTTATTATTATATTTCCTTATTCATGATAAAGATTTATTATTCATGCTAGAATTGTATTGACCGGAAACTTAAATACATGTGTGGATACATAAACAAATACCGTATCCCTAGTGAGCCTCTACTAGACTAGCTCGTTGATCAAAGATGGTTAAGGTTTCCTAACCATGGACATGTGTTGTCACTTGATAACGGGATCACATCATTAGTAGAATGATGTGATGGACAAGACCCATCCGTTAGCTTAGCATATGATCGTTCAGTTTATTGCTACGGTTTTTTTAATGTCAAATACATGTTCCTTCGACCATGAGATCATGCAACTCCCGGATACCGGAGGAATGCCTTGTGTGCTATCAAACGTCACAACGTAACTGGGTGATCATAAAGATGCTCTATAGGTATCTCCGAAGGTGTCTGTTGAGTTGGCGTGAATCGAGATTGAGATTTGTCACTCCGTGTATCGGAGAGGTATCTCTGGGCCCTCTCGGTAATACAACATCACAAGAAGCTTGCAAGCAAAGTGACTAAGGAGTTAGTTACGAGATGATGTATTACGGAACAAGTAAAGAGATTTGCCGGTAACAAGATTGAACTAGGTATGAAGATACCGACAATCGAATGTCGAGCAAGTAACATACCGACGGACAAAGGAAACTACGTATGTTGTCATAAATGTTCGACCGATAAAGATCTTCGTGGAATATGTAGGAACCAATATGGGCATACAGGTCCCGCTATTGGTTATTGACCGGAGAGGTGTCTCGGTCATGACTACATGATTCCCGAACCCGTAGGGTCACACGCTTAATGTTCGTTGACGCTAGAGTAGTATTGGGATATTTGATGAGTGGTAACCGAATGTTGTTCGGAGTCCCAGATGAGATCCCAGACGTCACGAGGAGTCTCGTAATGGTCGAGAGGTAAAGATTTATATATGGAAAGTTGTTTTCAGGGTTTCGGAAAAAGTTTCAGTTTTTTCGGTATTGTACCGGGAAGCTTCCAGAAGGTTCCGAAAACTTCCAGAGGAGTCCGGAAGTCCACCAAGGGTTCCACCACATCCCAAGGATCAGCATGGGCTGAGGGGAGGTGCCCTGGCCTTATTGGGCCAGGCGCACACAAGTCCCCCAAGGCCCATGCAGTTGGGAAAGGTGGAAAGTCCACTTTTGTATGGAAGGGAAGGAGGAGGACTAGGATTCCACCTCCTCCCCCCTTGGCTGCGCCCTAGGGTTTGGAGGGGCTGTTCCCCACGCCCCTCCACCTATATATAGAGGGGAGGGGGCGCCCCAAGAGGATACACCAAGCCCTTGGCGCCCCTCTCTCTCCCGTTACTCCGTAGTTCCACCGCTTCTTCCCGGCAACGCTTAGCGAAGCGTTGTCAGTGCTCCACCACCACCACCATCACCACCACGCCATCGTGTTGGTTGTGATCCTATCCATTTCTCCTCTCCCGCTTGTTTGATCAAGAAGGAGGAGACGTCATCGAACCGCACGTGTGCTAAACTCGAAGGTGCTGTCCGTTCGGCACTAGATTGGTTGGATCATGATCGGGTAGCGAAGAGTACGACTACATCAACCGTGTTATATACGCTTTCGCTTAGCGATCTACAAGGGTATGTAGATGCTCTCCCCCTCTCGTAGCTATGCATCTCCATGGATATCTTGCGTGTGCGTAGAAATTTTTTGTTTTCCATGCAACGTTCCCCAAGAGGGGTCTGCTAGAGATGCTCTAAGGTTGATGCAAAACAAGCACGCAGAATTTCATCGAGTAGTACAGTAACATGGAGCATATGGCGTTGATCGATGGCTCAGCGGAGCAACTGATCGATGAGTCACCCCTAACAGTAGGAAAGAAGGGAGCTAGGGTTTCTTGTGCTGGTGTCGTCGCCGTCATCTAAGAATTTTTGGTCCCCTCGCCTCCGGCTGCCATCTTGGCACTGAGAGGCAGGAGACCTCGGATCTTGAAGACCTCTATGTTTTTCGTCAACGCCTAGTGATCATCGTAGTTTTGTGAGAACAAACTTCCTCTCATTCTATTGGCAGTGCCATGAGGTTAGAGAGTTTTCTGTCCTCCCAGATTCGATTATTCGGATCTGATGAGTTTATGTTGTTGTGTTAAACTTTTTTTGTTGGTTTGACTCTTTGTGGAAATGAAATCTTTCATCGACACCATGGTGAAGATATAGTGATTCGGCGGCCTGCACTTCCAGGGGATCATCCCCGGCCCAGGTACATTCATCGATCAAGACTTCCCATCTTTTTAGATGGGCGACTCAAGGTGCTTTCAAAAACCATTATTGGTAATGTTCGTGCGGTGAAAGAGTGATAACATCGTTGCTCCAGTCTAATTGCAGCCTCTTTATCGAAGTCTTTGGAGTATTTGTTCGAGTAGAGATTGATATCGCGAGGAAGGTGTTTACAAGAGATTTCATTGTAATTCTTAATCATAAGAGTTACTTTGTATTATTTTTTTATCTTAGGTCCAAATCAATGTACTAGTAATTGTTAAGTATCAATAAATTACTTGTGTTTTAAAAAAAACTGATCGATGGGTCACCGAGCAAGAATGCGTTGATTGGACTAACAGTCAGATGATCCCAGCACATTCCCGTCATTAAGAAAGGTTATCCATATTTATTGATGAAAGCAACAGAATGAAACAGATCATGCAATTTCTCATGAAAAGAACGTAAAGCAACCGGATGCATTTCTTTGTGGCACGGCGAGGAAGCGCGTTGCGCACATGGAATAATTCTCTTGATTCATGGGTAGGCTTAGTGGCTGGCGAATCCCTTGACAGAGGATTATGTCTCCTCGGTAGGAGGCTACATGATACACTCGCTGTTTTTTCTTCTTCTTGTTTGCGTGGACCTGCATTTTTTTTTCATCTCCCTTCATTTTTAGCTAATTTCTCATGTGCGCCAGTAAATCTATACTTGCTATTGAACTAGATGATATCCTGCGCGTTGCGGCGAAAATCGATTGCAATATACTTTCATGACATTTGACTATTTTGAACATTAATATTTAGATGGTTAATATGAGAACTAAAACTAAAAACACATCTGATTTGTTACATTTAATTATTAAGGTGAGCCTTTTCTCATGCACATTTGCATTTTGAGGTGGGTGTTTGACGATAAAGGGTTTCCCCCCGCTTTATATTATAAAGCAACCACACGATACAACAAGCATGCTCGGGCCGCAGCACAATCAAGCCCAAAAGAAAACAAGAAGAAGAAAGAGAAACAAATGCCGACACCGGCAGCTTGACGAAACGAAGAAGATCGGCAATCGTTGCGCCCCCCCCCCCCCCCCCCCCTCGCCGCGGAGATTTCCCACCACGCGCCAAGCACACCGAAGCGTTGTGTACCGAACAACACCTTCAAGAAGGAAAGCGACGATGACAACGCTGGTGCCCGGATAAGTCCTAAGGTTTTCCCCGGTACGCGAAGGGCAGTGAGAAGGGGGTTATACCCGAAGCCCTTCAGGAAGGAACGGCGGCGCCCGCAGGCGCCACCACATCGGTGCCGGACGAGAGGGATTTCACCCAACCCCCAACCCTCGCCACCCCGGACGACCCGAGTGCTCCACCAAACCAACCGCCCACCAACATGCGCCACCACGGTCCTGGAATCTCCCTCGTCGCCAACCTGAGGCCATCGGCACGAGGCCAAGAGGAGGAAGAAGGGAACAGCGGACCTGGGGGTACTAGCAAAGCAGTCGAGCGGGAGGGGACTACCTCCACCGCCGGAGCGGAAGCCGACCGGACGCGGCATCTCGGACAAACCAGGCCATCACCGGCCCTGCCGGGCCTAGGCCACCACTGGCCCAGATGGGCCCGCAAAGTCCCCTCGCCACGTTGCAACACGCCGGCTGCCCACGCCGCCACCGCCCAGAGACCGCTGCCGCCCCACCTCGACCTGCAGGGAGCCTCGTCGCCGTGCAGAGAGCCGCTAGCCCACCCGAGCCCAGATGGGGCCCAAAAGGCCCAAATCTGGGCCTAGCGGGCGCCGCCGCCGAGCCCCCGCACCACCGCGCCACCCTGCAGCCAACGGCCGCGCCGCCGCGCCTAAAGCACCCGAGGCCCACGGGAACCACCCGAACAGGCTAGACCGCCGCCAGGAGGAGCCCCCGCGCCCTCGCCGCGCACCCGGGGAAAGACCAGCCCGCCGCCGCCAGCACCGCGTGGGCAAGGGCCCGGCGGACCGCGCCGGCAACGGCGGCAGGGGAACATGATGGGGAGGGGGTGGAGAAGAAGGGGGCAAGGGGTCGCCCGTCGCCCCAGGGGGGGGGGGGGGGGGAGGGGCGAGCGAGCGAACAGAAGGAACTGCGCCCAAGCTTCTTGAGGTGGGTGTTTTCCATGCATGTTTACATGATAGGTGGCATTTGTGAATGTTGAGAGAAATATGTTAATGGAGGCTAGCTATTTAAATATACAAGATTACATATTTTGGGATTTAAATAGTCTGAACTATTCGTCCAATTGTGTTGTTCTCTTTAGGAAATATTGAGTATATACCTTGGGCAGCCTCGCTTACAACGGTGCCGCAGGAGCGGAAGGATTTTCACACAATCTTCTTGCTAGTATGTTGGGAGGTTTGGAAGCATAGGAATGTCATTGTCTTTGACAATGTCAGTTAGAGTATTGTTGAGAAGAGTTTATGAGGAGGGATGTATGTGGCAATTATCTGGGCTGTTTAAGGGTGATGTGTCACCCTTTTTGCAGAGGTTGTTCGGGTGGGCATACCGCGAGTAGTCGTGTTAATCTGGCTATAATGCCACACCCTTGTAAAACGTGGGTTGTGGATGGATTTCTTTGCCCACTTAATATATGATATGCATGCTTATGTGTATTCTAGAAAAAAAAAATCATAAGTATCTGAGGGGGGAAATTATTGAACTGTACATTGCTCTGGCTCCATGCAAGCACAAGATCTCGCATTGCCTACTAATTACAAATTCAAC
Source organism: Thinopyrum elongatum (assembly GCA_011799875.1). Classification (NCBI taxonomy): domain Eukaryota; kingdom Viridiplantae; phylum Streptophyta; class Magnoliopsida; order Poales; family Poaceae; genus Thinopyrum; species Thinopyrum elongatum. Next base: position 447,568,557 of record CM022303.1, read on the forward strand.
ATTAGTTACATACTAACTCCCTACTCAATCCTGCCGATCAACAACTTTGAATATACTTCTTGTAAGTGTTCTCCCCAAAATTCATTTTTCTAATGTAAGTCTTTAATAGTAGCTGATTCTTTCATTGCAAAAAGAAAAGAACTCTTCACTAGTAAATGAGAATGATACAAGCATATCGTCAAGGTCTACTCGTTATTACTATTCATTTTCCATTAATTCAAATCGTTGATTGTAGAACGGTGGCACTGTCAAGATAAAAATGCTCATATATGTTGTAATGATTTTAATATGGTCATTATGTTTCATACTTTTTTGTTATTTTCATGTTTGGTTTTTTCTATGAAACTTTGCCTACAAAATAATATATATTTTGTGTGGGAGCTTGAGATGGCTTTTTAACACGTTGCTATAAAAGGGAAAGTAGTAAAATGGACTCTGGTACAAATGCTCCCCAATTGAGTTTTCTCATTTTAAGTTTCAAAATTTTCTTAAATAAGGTTGTGGATGTTTGATGACTTTATTTTTCGGAGACAACTATCCGATGACTAGTCGTAACCTATTCTTTTTTTGGCCAATATTGTATTCATTTGCATGCTCCACAAAAAACATATTTATTTAGTTTATTGTAGACATTTTCCCTCTTTTCCTTTTCTCTTACGTAGCACAAACGTGTATATTTTGGCTATAACTTTGGGTGTCCACACCACTTCCGACACTATATAATATAGTCAAGAGCCACTTTGGACACAACCTCCATCTCTCTCTTCATTAACTTAATGCAACTTATGAAGAGAGGAAGAGGCGAGGCCAGGAGGGTGGCATCACGAGGGGGGGGGGGGGGGGATGAAGAGAGGAAGGGTTGGGGAGCCGACGCGGATGCGGGAGGAGGAGGCGCCTAGGTTTTCTTCATGGGAGGTACTGTCTTTTTATAGCTTGTGTCCGAAATGACCAAAATGCCTTGGTGGGGGCATGGTATTTACAATTAGTTGCAATTGAAATTTATTGACGATAAAGGGTTTCCCCCCGCTTTATATTATAAAGCAACGACCAGGCACACGATACATCAGGCACGCCGGGGCTGCGGCGCAACCAAGCCCAAAGAAAAAGAGAGAAAGAAACGAGAAACAAATGCCAACACCGGCACATCGACGAAAACGAAGAAGACCGAAGCCCTTGCGCCCATCGGAGAAGTCCCGCCGCGCTCCTAGCACTCCGAAGCACCGCGTACCGAGAAACACCTTCAACAAGGAAAACGATGACGACGACGCTGCTGCCCGGACGAGTCCGAGGGTCTTCCCTGGTACGCGGGGGCAGTGGGGAAGGGGTACACCCGAAGCCCTCCAGGAAGGAAAGGCGACACCCGCAGGCATCACCGCGTGGAGTCGGACAAGCCGAAAGGGATTTCTCCCGACCCCAAAGAACCATTACTGCCCCGCCAATCCGGAGTGCTCCACCCAACTTGCCGCCCATGAGCATGCGCGATCACGGCCACAGCACCCTACGCAACGCCTCACTGTGGTTACCGGCACGAGGCCTAGAGGAAAGATGAGGGGACGGCAAGACCGGGGACAACAGCAACGTAGTCGAAGGGGAGGGTACAGCCTCCGCCGCCCTCACGGCAACAACCGGACGCAACGACGGGGGACACACCAGGCCCCTAATGGCCCGGCCGGGCCTAGACGGGCCCGCGAAGTCCCTGCCTCCGCGCTGCAGAATGCCCAACGACCTCGCCGCCGCCCCCTGGAGACCACCGCCGCACCACCTTGACCTTCAGGGAGCCGCGCCACCAGGGAAGGAACAGCCGGCCCGCCCCGACCCAGATGGGGCCCAGATCTGGGCCGAGTGGGCGCCGCCGGCCACGCCCGCACCAGCACACCGCCCCGCCACCAACGGAGGCTCCGCCGCACAGAAGAACCACCCAGGCCCACGGGAACCACCCCACCAAGCCGGACCGCCTCCGGCCGAGCTGCACCGCCGCCGTCAGGAGCCCTCGCACCACCCTCCGCACGCACGGGGAAAGGCCGGCCCGCCGCCGCCAACGCCGCGCGTGCAAGGCCCAGCGGACCACGCCGGCGGCGACGGGAGGGGAGAGGGAGGGGAAGGGGGCTGGAGGAGGGGAGGCGGGCTAGGGTTCGCCCGTCGCCCGCGGGGGAAGAGGAGCGAACCGCGGAGGGGTCGCTGTCGTGTTGCACCTTGAAATTTTATTCAATGGCCCAAGCTGATCGAAGTCAAAATCAGACGGCTCACATCAAAACAACCAGAGATCCGACGCCCAGGATTACTGCAAACGGAAAACAATAGGATGGTCCAAAGTGCCTAATCGCTCCCAGACCTTCATTCCCTCCGGCTCTTTACTCATGGGATACTACGTGACCACGTCCAGTGGCTGGCCTAATGAAAGGAGGGTAGGGCACTGCCACTATCGTTGAAAGCTTCAGTGCAGTGTGTATTGGCTATTATGTTTTTGCATCATTTTTATTTACTTGACAGTTTGCCCCACCTTAGAAAAAAAATATCCTCCGCAGACCGATCCATGGTGAGTCAGCGTAGGGTACTGGAGTAGTACTATCTCGGTCCGGGTTTATTGTCCTTTGTATTTTGGATTAAATTTTGGCCACCTACTAACAAAATATAAAGTGTATACTATAAAAAATAAGGCCGGAGGTAATCCTCCTTTTTTTTAAATACTATAAAAAATATATTGTTGGATTTGTATTAAAAAAAATTCAATGATATAATTTTTTTGATATGAGTTTACATTTTGTTAGTTAAATCAATGATCAAACTTCAGCATGTAAATAAGAGACGGCCTAATAAACTGGACGGAGAGAGTACTGCTGAATTTGCTGTTGAAACTTGAAACGTCTCAGACAACGATGGTTCTCCACCACTACCCAAACGGAGTCTAACGGCGTCGAGTTCAAGTTCAGAATGGACCACCCGTTAAAAGAACGAAAAATAATAATCAGGAGAGTCGAACAACTTGCATATATATCCGGTTGATTACGTGCCCCTGTGAGATATATTGAGAAGAGAACAAGAGAGATGACGGCATGATTGGCATCATCAGCTGCTAGGGCATGCTATTTTATTATTATACAGTTGATCGTTGTCTGAAGATATATACACCGTATTTTAACACGCGCATCGCTGGATTCATGGATGGACATACCAAGAGCCAGCAAGACGTGCCGTTTCTTCAAAAAAAAAAAAAAAAAGGAAGACGTGCCGTTGCAACCGCGTCTAACACATATATATCCGCGTCGGCACAGTTGCAACGGGAGACGCGGACGCGTACATGTAAACAAGGTTTAACACACTTTGAAAATTCAGTGCAGGCTGTTGCTAGTAGTAGTTAATCTAGAAAACCTGGCAATTAGCAGTTTGAAGAGCTTCTTCTCAAAAAAAAAAAAAATAGTTTGAAGAGCCTGGTGAGCTGGTGCTGTACCACTCCGGCGATTTTCACCTACTGAAATCTAGAAACACTTCGCCATCGAAAAATCCTCTAGTCCTGTAATCTTGTAAGAATAGAGGACATGACAATCTATTCCTACTATTTTTATGTTCATGTGTTTTGAGAATCCTACCAATTAAAGAGGCCCTGAAAATTCTACTAACACTCATAGCACTAAATTAGGTCCGCAACACCAAATTATATTCATCCTGAAATGTTTTCCGCACCATATATATTCGATATTGTAGGTATTCGCATATTTTTAAAATATAGAAAAGTTTTCTAGAGCCTGAATATATAGAGAAGTTAAAACAAAACTAAAACATGAGATAGTTTTACACTTTGTCTAGCGAGCAAGAGGTTAGTCCGCGACAATCACATCATCTGTTCCTCGAGCTGGAAGGCGGAGCACCCGAGCTGCCTTCTCCGATGCCTTTCTTCTGCCACTCCAGACCATTACCCCATCTTTCTCGATTGTGCGGTGTGCCCTATGGGCACCAAAAGATTTCACTTCGAGAGGTTTTGGTCGCAATTGGAGGGGTTCCACCTCGTGGTTTCCGACGCTTGGAACTCCGTCGAGCATGATCCGGTCCCCTTCTGGCACATCGTCGCGCGGCTCAAGGTGATGGTGAGGCATCTCCAAGCTAGAGCACCAAATCTATCGGTCATATCTCCTTGCAGTTGATGGTCGCCCACGAGCTCATTGCCCGCCTTGACGTCACGCAAGATCTTCGGCCGCTCTCTTCATCCAAAGCCTAGCTTCGTCACCGGTTTAAGGCAGCATACCTCAGCCTTGCATCTCTGGGCCGCTCCATTGCCAGGGAACGATCTTGATTCGTTTACCTAAAAAATAGAGACACGAGCTCTTCATTCTTCCGCATTCACGCTTCCAATTGTTAGATTTTCTCGCTCAAGGTTGGCGATCACACCGTCTCTGAGCATGGCGCACTCGCTCAAGCGGCCTTCGACCACTTCTCCGGCATCCTCGGCTCCTCGAAAGACCGCGCTTTCTCCCTCTCGCTTGATGGCTTGCACCCCGACCACTTTGACCTGGGTAGCTTGGATGAGCCCTTCTCTGAGGATAAGATTTTGCGGGCTATCAAGGCCATGCCTGCCGGCAAGGCACTGGCCCCGAACGGATTTACCTCTGAGTTCCTGCGGAGTTGCTGGGATATCGTTAAGTAGGATATCTGCGACGCCTTCGGCAAGTTTAATTCCCTCAATGCGCGCGGCTTCCAAAGGCTCAATGAGGCGTACATCACTCTCCTTCCCAAGTGTGTCGATGCTGAGTCGCTATAATTTCCGGCCCATCAACCTCATCCATCTCCTCGCGAAGCTCTTTGCCAAAGCGCCCTCTCTCCTACTTGCATCGCGTATCGGTACGTGGTCTTCGTGGACCAGAACGCGTTCATCGTGGGACGCAACATCCACGCCAATTTTTTGCTCGTTCAGCAAACCATGTGATGCTCAAGATCGACATCGCTAGAGCGTTCGATTCGGTCTCTCGTTCCTACTGCAAGTCCCTAGCCACATTGGCTTTGATCCGTGATGGCGTGAATGGATCTCCATCCTCCTTGCCATGATATCTACTAGTGTTCTCGTCAATGGGGTACTGGGCCCAAGGTTTCGCATGCCCGTGGACTATGGCAGGGCGACATGTTTGACACCGTTGCTATTCACGTTGGTCATTCGCGTCCTCAACTCCATGCTATTCACGTTGGTCATTCGCGTCCTCAACTCCCTGCTATTCACGTTAGTCATTCGCGTCCTCAACTCCCTTATCCAGCACGCCGTTGAGCTTGGTTTGTTGCAGCGTCTCACCACTCAACGCATCGTCACGAGCGTTGCCCTATATGCTGACAATGCGGTGGTCTTTTGTCATCCAGATAGTCATGACATCTCGACCATCAAGGAGCTTCTTCGTGTCTTTGGGATTGCATCTGGCATGCACATGAATATCGCCAAGTGCTCAGCCACCCCGATCCATTGCACCGACGAGCACATCGACACCATCTGCAATGATCTTGCGTGCACCGTCTCAGCTTTCCCAATCCAATACCTCGGACCCCCACTTTCGCTGGCAGGATTCCGACATCCGCGCTCCTACCACTTGTGGATAAGCTCGATAATAAATTATGTACTTGGCGCAGCTCTATGCTATCCTTGGGTGACCGGTTGTTCCTGGTCCGCCATGTGTTTTGTGCGATGCCAGCTCACATCCTCATCGCTATTGCTATCAACAAGTCCATCCTTGCAAGGATCAATCAGGTGATTCGTGCTTCCCTCTGGGTCAGCCGCAAAGACGCGCGCAATGGGCAATGGAAGGTGAACTGGGCGCGCGGTTGTCGTCCTCTCCAGCTTGAGGGCCTTGATGTTCGTGACTTGCACAGCACCGGCCTCGCCCTGTGCTCAGTTGATTTGGCTCCAGCACACCAACCCATGTCGACCATGGAGCCACCTACCCCTACCCTATGACCCTGAGGTCCAGGCGATTGTTCGTGCCTCTACTTCCTGGCAACTTGGCGATGGAAAAAATTGCCTCTTCTGGTCCGACTATTGGGTTGATGGTCGTTGCATCGCCAACCTAGCGCCTCTCGTGTATGCTCTGGTCCCTAAGCGTCACTGCAAGACGATGACTATTCGTGATGGTCTCCACATCTAGTCCTGGGTGCAAGACATCCATGGCGCCCTAAGGCCAGCCGCCCTGGTGCAATATGTCGACCTCTAGTTGTTGCTACATCGCACCATCCTCTCCACCACTCCAGACTGGTTCATTTGGCGATGGAGTAAGATCGGAGTGTACTTGGCCACTTCCTGCTACTTGGCCTTGTTCCATGGCTCGCTTCCGGATGTGAACTGGCGGCTAACCTGGAGAACATGGGTTCCCCTTCGCATCAAGGTTTGTGTATGGCTTGCCCTATAGGATAGATGCTGGATCACCGACCACCTTGCCTGACGCGGCATTCCTCACGCACCTCGCTCTCTCCTATGCGACCAGGAGCCGGAGTGCATGCAACATCTCCTTGTTGGATGTTTGTTCTCTCGTCAGATTTGGCACGAGGTCCTCGCTTAGTGTCGATCCACTGCTGCAATGCCTCACCCAGATGTCCTCTTCTAGACATGGTGGGCTAAGAGTATCTATAGCCGGGCGCCTCAAACCCGCCTCATACGCCCGGGCGGGCCGCCCGGTCACTGTCCGGTCACATTTTTTCGACCCAGACGGGCTCCTTAAACGGGCCTCAAACGCCCGGGCTGACCGGCACCCCCCATACTCAGCCCAAATAAGGGACGGATATGGGGGCGCCCGGGCGCGCCCGGGCATGATACGTCTCCAGCGTATCTATAATTTATGAAGTATTCATGCCATGTTTACAACAATTCTATATGGTTTTGGTATGATTTGAATGGAACTAACCCGGACTGACGCTGTTTTGAGCAGAACTACCGTGGTGTTGTTTTTTGTGCAGAAATAAAAGTTCTCCAAATGCAACGAAACTTTTTGACATTTTTTTGGAACAAAAGAGGCACTAGAAGCTTCGTGGGAGGACCAGAAGGTGAAGGAGGTAGCCACTACCCACCAGGGTGCGCCTGAGGCCTTGGCCGTGTGCTGGTGGGTAGTGGGCCCCTCGAGGCCCATCTCAGCGTGAGACCGACGCCAAAAAGTCCTATAAATACAGAAACCCCCAGAAATAACCTTAGATCGGAAGTTCCACCGCCGCAAGCCTCTGTAGCCACAAAAACCAATCTAGACCCTGTTTCGGCACCCTCCCAGAGAGGGAAATCATCACCGGAGGCCATCTTCATCATCCCGGCGGCCACCATGATGAGGAGGGAGTAGTCCACCCTCGGGGCTGAGGGTTTGTACCAGTAGCTATGTGTTTAATCTCTCTCTCTCTCTCTCGTGTTCTTGATTTGGCACGATCTTGATGTATCGCGAGCTTTGTTAATATAGTTGGATCATATGGTGTTTCTCCCTCTCTATCTTGTTGTGATGAATAGAGTTTTCCCTTTGAGATTTTGTTATTATCGGATTGAATACTTTTATGGATTTGAGAGCACTTGATGTATGTCTTGCTATGAATACCCATGGTGACAACGGGGTATCATATTGATTCACTTGATATATGTTTTGGCACTCAACTCGCGGATTCCCGAGGTGACATTGGGGTAATCTATGCATAGAAGTTGATGCACGTTTTCGCCCTTGTTTCTCTGGTAGAAATCTTGTGGCACTCTTTGAGGTTCTTTGTGTTGGATTGAGTATTATGAATCTGAAATTATTTGATGCATATCGTATAATCAACTCATGGATACTCGTGGTGATATTGGAGTATCTAGGTGACATTAGAGTTGATTGATGTGTATCATATGGTGTTATTTTAGTACGAACTCTTAGATAGATTGATCGGAAAGGATAACTTGGTGTTATTTTAGTACGAACTCTTGGATAGATCGACCAAAAATGATAACTTTGAGGTTGTTTCGTACACTACAAACAATTTCGTCTTATGTTCTCCGCTAGATAAGAACTTTGGAGTGATTCTTCATCGCAGGTTGAGGGATGTTTATATGATCCAATTATATTAGCGTTGTTGAGAGATTGCACTAGTGAAAGTACGGACCCTAGGCCTTGTTTCTAAGCATTGCAATACCGTTTGTGCTCCGTTTTATCAATTGCTACCTTGCTGTTTTTTTACTATTTCTATTACAAAAATCAATATCTGCTATCATTACTACGCTTGTATCACCATCTTTTCGCCAAACTAGTGCACCTATACAAATTACCATTGTATTTGGTGTGTTGGGGACACAAGAGACTTTTTTTATTTGGTTGCAGGGTTGTTTGAGAGAGAACATCTTCATCCTACGCCTCCCACGGATTGATAAACCTAAGGTCATCCACTTGAGGGAAAATTCCTACTGTCCTACAAAACTCTGAGCTTGGAGGTCCAACACGAGTCTACAAGAACAAGTTGTGTAGTAGACATCAAGCTCTTTTCTGGCGTCGTTGCCGGGTGTGACGCCCCCGGCTTAATCGTGCACTAATCATACACGCAAATGCACACGATCAAGCCTAAGGACTCACTTGAAGATATCACAACACAACTCTAAAACATAAATAAAGTCATACAAGCTTTATATTACAAGCCAGGGGCCTCGAGGGCTCGAATACATAAGCTCGCATACAAGTGTCAGCGGAAGCATCAGATATCTGAGTACAGATATAAAAGATAAAACAGATAAGCCTTTAAGAAGGCAGGGCAAAACAAAACACTACGATCGAAAAGGCGCAGGCCTCCTGCCTGGGACCCTCCGAACCTACTCCTGGTCGTCGGTCAACTCGAAGTAGTAACCACCCTCGGGGTGGTAGTAGTAGTCGTCGGCAGGGGCAGCTGTCTCAGGGGCTCCGTCATCTGGTTGTATCAAACGGATATGGGGAAAAAGAGGAAGCAAAGCAACCATGAGTACTCATCCGAAGTACTCAGCAAGCAAGGATCTACACTACATATGCATCATTATCAAAGAAAGGCTGTATATGTGGACTAGGCTGCAGAAATGCCAGAATAGAGAGAAGGCCTAGTCCTATCGAAGACTAGCATCTTCAGCGGTCTTGCAGCATTAGAAGAGTGTAGATTAGTATAGTATAAAGTAGTAGCAGTATTAAGTATCAACCTCGCCCAGAGATCCTTCCTCGACTCCCTGCGAGAAAGCAATCCCAGAGCCATACTATCCATTTCTCATCACAAGTATCCAGTTCTAGTTGTATCGATTGGGATACAACTCCGAGCATCCGTTACCGAGGAACCGGCTATGCATAGATATTTTCTTCCCTGCAGGGGTGCACCAACTTACCCACCACGCTCGATTAACTCCGGTCGGACACACTTTTCTGGGTCATGCCCGGCCTCGGCCAAACGATACGCCGCAACCCGACCGAAAACTTAACAGAGAGGTCAGCACGCGGGACTAACCTATGCCCCCAGGGGTCTTGGGCCATCGCCCCGGACGCTCCTGCACGTTGCGTACACCGCCGGTGAGCAGACCTAGCAACCCTTAACACAAGGGCGGTTTTTCCGTTCCCAGTCCAACCCAGCGTGTGCCGCTCAGTCGCTGACGTCTATTAAGCTTTGGCTGATGTATACGATACAGAGTGCCCATAACTGTTCCCACGTGATGGTTAGTGCTATCGGGCCAGAGGCCCACTCGGAGCAAATATCCAAATCGTTAGTGTATTGGGGTTGTGCGGTAACGAGCAGAGACTCACGATCGATGTGACCCCGTCGCCCCGTCTCGAGGACTTGCGGCAAGGGCTAAGAATGCCCGGCCACGCCTCGTAATTATCTCTTGGGTACCGTCCAGGTCAACCCGACTTCCCATCACTCGCGGGTACCCCTCAGGGCCGACCCGATGTCATCATGGTTCTGTGTTAAGTCAAAGTAACCGTGTGTCCAAACACCAGGGGGAAACCTGAGGAATCACCCTCGATGGATTCCACCTAATGTAGTCGTCAAGGTGAACTTAGAAGGAATCACCCTCGAGGTTCATACTTGAGGTGTTGCACGACGGCGTCGTTATCGGAAGTGGTGAAGGAGGAATCACCCTCGATGACCACGACCGAATAGCTACTCTGCAGCGTTAACATCAGAAGTGCTAAACGAGGCATCACCCTCGGCACTCGATAGTAACGCTGCAGTGTCATACAACTAAGGGGGGTGATGTGCGGTGTCGGGGCCTAGTTGTCGATCACGTTGATCGAGTCATCTGATAATCTAGCGGGGGCAACTTGGGACAAAGTGGGGGTCTCTGGTGGGTCTCTATCCAGCCTATACTAAGCAGTTTAGGATAAACAGGTAGGTATCAACAGCAGTTACAAAAACAGGCTATGCATCAGAAATAGGATAAACAGTAGCAACAGCAATTTCTAATGCAAGCATAAGAGAGAAAGAATAGGTGATATAGGCATGTTCAAAGGGGGGTGCTTGCCTGGTTGCTCTGCGGCAAAGTCAGGGTCGTTAGTGGTGTCGTCGGTCTACAGAGCTGCATCGGTCTCGAGGACTACGTCGGTACCGGGATCTACCGAGAGAGAAGAGGGGGAGGAAACAAATAAATACACAGCAATCATATGCAACACAGAGCATGCTATGCTAACGTGCAGTGCAGGGTTGCCTAAAAGCATGTCTAAGTCATATTAGTTATTTTAGGATTTTAAGTTGGAATTATTAACCGGTGTATATGCATTATTCATCTACCGGAAACAGGTTAAAAGTTGCGGGTTCACCTCCGTAGAGGGTCCCGACACGGAAACAGATGGCACGGTTGGATTCGTCTTGTTTTTTCATGTACATAGTTTTTCGATCCGAGCTACGGTTTTTTCTATGATTTTACAAAGTTTTACTGGATTTCTAGAATTAATATAATTACTAAATTCGGCAGAAAAGGAAATATGACATCAGCATGATGTCACTACTGTGTCAGCAGCCAGCTGGGGGTTTGACTAGTCAACTAGGTCCAGTGGGACCCAGTGGTTAGTCTCTGTCTAGACTAACAGTGGGTTAGTTTAGCTAATTAACCTAATCTTGCAGTGGGCCCAGCCTGTCAGTGTCTGTAACTAATTAGCAGATTTAATCTAATTATCTATTAACAGTAATTAGTCGCTCGGGCCCACTCGTCACTGACAGAGGTGAACAGTGCGCGCGCGTTGACCGAGGTCAACGCGGTCAAACGACGTCGGGGGCCCACTGGCAGCTTCACAGAGCAGGCCCCGCCACTGGCCAGGTCAGCGCCGGTGCCGGAAACACGCCGGCAAGCCTCCCACGGCGGCAACCTCGCCGGAGGGGCTCGGGATTCCGCTACGGTGGTCCAAAAGCGACGCGGTTGGGCTCTTTTGAAAGCTGGTGGATTTTTTCCCGCGCATCGAACTACGGCGTCGGCCCGTGCAGGGGAGCTCGAAAATGATGGCTATGGCGAGCTCAGGCGGCGGCCGGAATCGGTCCAACGTGGGTGCACGGTTTTGGGGCGTTCTTGCCCGAATGGAGCACGCTGCCGGGTTCTGCGGAGTTCAAGGAGCTCAACGGTGGCAACGGCTTGGCTTGAGATGGCCGAGCACGACGGCAACATCAACGGCGGTGGAGCTCAGCTCGACCATGGCGGCAGGGGTGGCTAGCAGCGACGGGGCAAGTGGAAAGGAAGGGGAAACGAGGCAGTGCTCACCACGGGAGCACACGGTGGCTCGGCGACCGATTAGTAGCAGCAGGGGAGACCAGCGGCGCCAGTGATCGCCGGTGATCCAGAAGCGGGGTCCGGCTCGATCTCGGCCATGTCATGGCCTCCACCTCGAATGCGTGGTCGGGGAAGAAGGAGAGGATGACGGCGGGGCTGACGGTGAGCTTGGAGAGGCGAGGGAGGCACGGTGGTCGCCGTGGTGGAGCTGCGCAGCGACGGCGTCACTCGGGAGAGGAGGAAGAAGAGGCGAGCACGCGAGAGAGAGAAGGAAAGGGGAAGAGTGCGGGCGAGGGCGTCCAGGGGGAGTGGATGGCCTCGGCCTTATCCTCCCGCTGTCGGTGGCGTCGCCGTTCGGTCGGTGCGCGCCAGCGCGGCCACGGGTGAGGCGACACGGGGAGGAGGGAGACGACAATGGGACTGTTGGGCTGGGCCTGCACACTGTGCACTAAGGCCCAGCCTACAATGGGCTTTCTCTTTTACTCATTTCTTTTCTACTTTTTCTTTTTCAGATGTAGTTTTGCAATATTTTGAGCCACCAAATGACTTTGTATAAATGTGAATCTCAGCCACATAAATGCAATGCAATATTCTGCACTGCCACAAAAAGTTTGGACAAGTTTGGAATTCCTTTGAATTTTTCAAAAATGGAAAAGACAATTTTAGTGCTGTTTTGGCACTGTTTTAAATGCTACTGCTGAATTAGCATTTAAGTGATGTTGTTTTCCTTAACAGCAAATTGTTTTGGAATATTGGCTAGAAGGTGAACATTTTTCCATCAATTTTGGAGCAACTTAGTTATTCACTTAAGAATTGAATTTGAAGTTGGCTTTGATTTTTAGACAAATGTCAGATGGCATAGTGATCATGATGACATGGCCACTGTTAAGGAGAGATTACTGTAGTGTGAGGCTGGGGATGTTACACCGGGGAGGTGAGTGCTTTAAGGTATATCTTTAGATCTTGAAATTGAATCTTTTTGTTTCTTGTTTTTTCACTATTTGGTTTATAAAAGAAAACTACAAAAAATGGAATTGAGGCAGCCTCATATTATTCGTCTTTATCATGTCTTTCTTAAAAATAATGGAAAGGAAAATTGTGCTCAATTGATAGAAGAAGAATTCAATAAGATGTTTGGCATAAAATCTTTGAATGATGAGCATAATTGCAATGTTGCTAGTATGAATTCTTTGAATATCCATGATGCTAATGATATGCAAGGCCATAAGCTTGGGGATGCTATGTTTGATGAAGATGATATTTTTAGTCCCCCAAGTTTTGATGAGAAAATTTATTATGATGATTGCATGCCTCCTATTTATGATGATTATATTGATGAAAGCGGGTTTGGAAGAGTGTCAACTCTAGGTAATGATCCCACTATTTTGGAGGGTGTTGAATCTTATTGTAATAATTATGAAAGTGGATTTAGAGAGTGATGTCGCTTGAGACTACGTCAGTATTTCCCCAAAGAGGAAGGGATGATGCAACACAGCTACGGCAAGTATTTCCCTCAGTTATGAAACCAAGGTATCAATCCAGTAGGAGAACCAAGCAACACTATGTAAACGGTACCTGCACACAAAGAACAAATACTTGCAACCCGACGCGGATGAGGGGTTGTCAATCCCTCTTCGGGTAACGGCGCCAGAAATTGTCAAGTTGACGGGATAAAATTTGTGTAGATTGGATAAATAGATCTCGATAAAACGCGAAATAAAATAAGTAACAAAAAATGCAGCAAGGTATTTTTGGGTTTTTGGAATAATAGATCTCAAAATAAAAGCGAATAAAAATAGATCTCAAAGCAAATATGATAAAGAATAGACCCGAGGGCCGTAGATTTCACTAGAGGCTTCTCTCAAGAAAATAACATACGGTGGGTAAACAAATTACTTTTGGGCAGTTGATAGAAGATCGAATAATTATGACGATATCCAAGGCAATGATCAATATATAGGCATCACGTCCAAGATTAGTAGACCGACTCCTGCCTGCATCTACTACTATTACTCCACACATTGACCGCTATCCAGCATGCATCTAGTGTATTAAGTTCATGGAGAAAAAGAGTAATGCAATAAGAATGATGACATGATGTAGACGAGATCTATTCATGTAGGAATAGTCCCTATCATGTTATCATTAATAGCAACGATACATGTGTTTCTTGCTGCCCCTTCTGTCACTGGGAAAGAACACCGCAAGATCAAACCCATCACAAAGCACCTCTTCTCATGGCAAGAAAAATGGATCTAGTTGGCCTAACTAAACCAAAGATTCGAAGAAGAAATACGAGGCTATAAATAATCATGCATATAAGAGATCAAAAGAAGACTCAAATAATATTCATGGATATAGATCTGATCATAAACTCAAAGTTCATTGGATCCCAACAAACACACCGCAAAAAAGAGTTACATCAAATAGATCTCCAAGAGACCATTGTATTGAGAATCAAAAGAGAGAGAGGAAGACATCTAGCTACTGCCTATGAACCCGTAGGTCTATGATGAACTACTCACGCATCATCGAAGAGGCACCAATGACGATGATGAACCCCTCCGTGATGGTGTCTAGATTGGATCTCGTGGTTCTGGAACTTGCGGCGGCTGGAATTGTGTTTCGTCGACTCCCCTATGGTTTCTGGAATATTTGGGAATGTATAGGGTGAAGAAGCGGTGTGGGGGGTCACCGAGGGGGGCACAACCCCCTGGGCGTGCCTGGGCCTCCTGGCGTGCCCTGGTGGGTTGTGCCCACCTCAGGCCTCCCCTCTGGTACTTCTTTGGCCCACTGGGTGTCTTCTGGTCCAGAAAAATCTCCAAAAAGTTTTGCTGCATTTGGACTCCGTTTGGTACTGATATTCTGTGAAGCAAAAAATAGCAACTGGCACTGGGCACTATGTCAATAGGTTAGTCCCAAAAAATGATATAAAGTTGCTATAAAATAATTGTAAAACATCCAAGAATGATAATATAACAGCATGAAACAAGCAAAAATTATAGGTACGTTGGAGACGTATCAGCATCCCTAAGCTTAATTCCTGCTTGTCCTCGAGTAGGTAAATGATAAAAACAGAATTTTTGATGTGGAATGCTGCCTAACATGTTCATCACATATTCTTTTCTTTTGTAGCATGGACATTTGGACTTTTATATGGTTCAAAGCAATAGTCTAGTTTTGACATGAAGATTTCAATACTCAAGCATATCAACAAGCAATAATGTCTTTCAAAATATCAACACTAAAGAAAGTTATCCCTAGCCCATCATGCTCAATCATTGATCCATTCATGAAACACACTCGCATATTAGCTACACCCAATTCTCAAGTACGATCATAGTGCCCCTTAGTTGGTGCTTTATAAGAGAAGAAGGAGACTCAAATAAAAATAAAAATTGCATAAAGTAAATAGATAGGCCCTTCGCAGAGAGAAGTAGGGATTTGTAGAGGTGCTAGAGCTCAAAGCTTAAATTGAGAGATAAAAAATTTGAGAGGCATACTTTTCCCCTCAACGAAAACGACATGTAATTCCCAATACTTTCCATGCTAGATATATCATAGGCGGTTCCCAAACAGAAAATAAAGTTTATTCCTTTTTTCACCATTCTTTCACAATCCATGGCTAGCCGTATCCACGGGTGCCTTCCATACCAACACTTTCCAAGGAATTTATTATTTGACAACATAAAGTAAATTTCTTTTTCATTTCAGGACTGGGCATCCCTATTACCGCCGCACTCTCATGCAATGACAAGTGAATAAACACTCATCTTGAGAATAACACATCTAGCATGGAAAATATTGGCCACCCCCTGCCGCTTCATGAGCGGTACGAGCACACAAAAAGGAAATTCATTTTGAAAATTTAGAGATGGCACATACAAATTTGCTTAGAACGGTGTGGAAATACCGCATATAGATAGGTATGTTGGACTCATATGGCAAAACTGGGTTTAAAGATTTTGGATGCACAAGTAGTATTTCTACTTAGTACGAGTGGAGCTAGCAAAAAGATTAAGAAGCAACCAACCAAGAAACAAAAATTCACATAAGCGAGCATTAAGCATAACTAACACCGAATAATGCACCACAAGTAGGATGTAATTTCATTGCATAACTATTGACTTTCATTCTTGCATAGGGAATCACAAACCTTAACACCAATATTCTTACTAAAGCATAATTACTCACCAACATGACTCACATATCACTATCATCATATCTCAAAACTATTACAAAGAATCAAGTTTATTTTATCCAATGATCTTCATGAAAGTTTTTATTATATCCCTCTTGAATATCTATCACTTTGGGACTAGTTTCATATATTGCAATTGCTTTTGACAAGCTCAAATAAATTTAAGTGAAGAACATGAGCATAAAAAATTTCATCTCTCAAAATAATATAAATGAAGCATGAGAGAATTTCTTAAAAAAATTACCAACTCTCAAATTAATCTAAGTGAAGCATGAGAGCATTTATTCAAAAATATTAAAGCACACCGTGCTAAAAAAGATATAAGTGAAGCACTAGAACAATTCCATAGCTAAAAAAATTTAAGTGAAGCATAAAGAGCAATTCTAACAAATCATAGCATAATTTTGGCTCTCTCAAATAGGTGTGTCCAGCAAGTATACTTGTGACAAACTAAAAATAAAAACAAGCAAAGACTCATATAATACAAGACGCTCCAAGCAAAACTCATGATATGTGACGAATAAAAATATAGCTTCAAGTAAAATACCGATGGTCGTTAGAAGAAAGAGGGGATGCCTTCCGGGGCATCCCCAAGCTTAGTTGCTTGCTTCTGCTTGAATATTAACTTCGGGTGCCATGGGGAATCCCCAAGCTTAGGCTCTTTTCACTCCTTATTCCTTCATCCATCGCGATCTCACCCAAAACTTGAAAACTTCAATCACACAAAACTTAACAAAACCTTCGTGAGATCCGTTAGTATAAGA